>JAAAKM020073195.1:213323979-213344791 GCA_010016025.2 Alatinidae sp. Z8VKAUB7J3
ACAGGCCCTTCTTGACGCTGCGCACGATCTCCTCGGGATCGTGCGGGCCCGCGAGCAGGAGCGTGTTGGTCATGCGCGGCATGGGATGGCTCTTGAACGACTCGCGCCGCTCCAATCTTTTCGACTTGCGCGATGGCGGTCAAAATTTCCGGCGCATAGCCGTTCTCCGGAGGATTGGACTGCGCCCAAAACACGACACGGTCGCTTAACTCTGGGGTTTTCTCGACGAGTTCGGCAAGCCGGCCAAACGCATCGTAGCGTTTCTCGAGCCTAGCATCTCCAAGATAGCTGATCGTTATGGATCGGGCACCGCGTTGTGTCTCGACATGCGGTGGTGCAGCGCGCGCGCCGCCATCCACGTCAAAACACCACCTCGACCATTCAACCATCAAGTCGTCCCAATCAGCGCCGCGAGGCGGCAAAGCCACAATCGCGACGGATGGATGGGATAGAGTTCGCCGCTGTAGTCCGCCAGCAATCGTTGCATGATCAGATTGCCGATCTTGCCGTCTGAATTGCTGGCCCCCGCTAGCGCAATGCTCTTCGGAGCGAACAAGCCGTCCATGGTCCCACGCTTGAGGCTGCGAAGTGCCGGATCGATCACCTGGATGCCCCGCTCTCGCGCTGCCGCCTCGATGGCCGGTCGGTTCTCCCACACAGTCGCCTCTTCCTCGTCATTCCCGATACCAAGCGGAAGCAGATATCTTACCTGTTTCGGGGCACAATCTTCCACCAGTGGCAGCAAATTCTCGTTGGGCAGAACTGAAATCAGCAGGTCTACGGAGGTGGTCAAGGCTGCGGGACTGGGCACGGTCGCAAGGCCGCAAATCTCCGACCTGCTCGGGTCGATGGGCACGATTCGCCCCGGAAAGTCGGTCATAAGCCGCTCGACGATGGAATCGTGGACGGTGCTGCCTGTGCCGGCAATGACGATCGACGACCCCACCAGGTAGTTGTGCGACCACGCCACGCCGAACTGCGCCGGGTTCTCGGCTGACACAATGAGGTAACCCTCACTGCCGGTGCCGATGAACGCGTTGTGACATGAAGTCAGCACGGTGATCGTGTCACCAGGCGTGAGCATCTCGCGCCGGTTGAACTCGCGGCATCCGAGCGGCTTGAACGGATCGCTCGGCTTCGGCTGCACGTTGGCGTACTGAAAGTGCGCCACTGTGGTGCCACCACCGAGTGAAAACGGCGGCGCTGGATTGGTGTTGATGTTGGTCACGCTGACGAGCGTGAACCAACTGGTCGGAATGCCCCGTGACGAACTGCCAGAGGATCTTGCATTGACGCCTGCTGTTGAGGAGCCAGGTATTCCTCCACCGTTGGTCGGTCGCGGAGCATCGCTCGGTGCACGAAGCAAGCCCTTGCCGGAGGAGATTCGAACGCGGCTTGACTACGGCTGGAGAGGCACTCGGTTGCTGAGTCAGGGTGTTGCGAAGGTGAGA
Source organism: Alatinidae sp. Z8VKAUB7J3 (assembly GCA_010016025.2). Lineage (NCBI taxonomy): Eukaryota > Metazoa > Cnidaria > Cubozoa > Carybdeida > Alatinidae > Alatinidae sp. Z8VKAUB7J3. The sequence goes on from JAAAKM020073195.1 coordinate 213,325,431, forward strand.
CAGCAACACAAGCATGCAAAGGGCAGTCTGCATGGTCCTCACGGTAAGCTTAGACTGATTCGTCGAGCATGCTTGTCTTTGTGTTCATTTGCATGAATTGGCTTGCTTGCCTTACAATTGTAGCGGAAGAACTTCATCGTCGAGCTGGCGAGATCAGCAAGACGCTGGACAGTGGCGGAAGCGTTGCAAAGCTGGTGTCGATGTTCAAGACGCATCTGCCGAACGTTTCGGAAGTCAGAAAGAGGTTAGCCGCCATGCCAACGTTTGCGACCGTTTTCTTCACTCATCACTGCCACCTATTCGACTACAGAGCTGGATTTGAGAGTGGCGTCAGCATCAACGTGCTGCGTCTGATGCGATGCAAGGCGACGAAGTTTTCGCAGACCAACTTCTGGGAGCGATATGTCAGGTGCGTCTGGCTTTCGTGGGGTAGTCTGGCTTGTCTGTGTTCTTCGTTCTCGTCGCCGCTCACTGTCATCATCTTGCAACACACGCAGAGAGGGACGGCCAGCATACAAGTTCGGCTTTGTGCTCGATGCACGGCTCGGCATTGCACATGCATCGTATCAATCCTCGATCCACGCTCTTCTGTTGCTTTTGCTGGCGTTGGAGCGGTTTGGAATCAAGGACACTTTTAGGCAGCGAGAAGTGATCGGACGTCCGATCCTTAGTTAGTCGACCGTTCCCAGTGGTGGCTGGGGCGGGTGAGTTCCTGATAGAGGAGATGCATCTGTTGCCGGAGTTCGGCCGCCTTTGCGGGTTTTTTTGCGGCGAGATTGTGCGTCTCGCTGATGTCGGCGTGGGCGTCGTAGAGTTCCAGATTCCCGATCTGTGCGGCTTGCACGGCTGCGAGATTGCCGTCGTGAATGTTCTGGAACTTCGGCAGACGGCCGGAGTCGAGTCGTCCCAGAACTTTCCAATCATCGGTACGCATGGCGACTTGCCAGCCGTTGAGTGCGTTGAAGAAGCACCAGAACAGGGGTTGTGGCCGGGTGAGCGATTGCTGCGTCCACAGCGGGGAAATGTCAGTGCCATCCGAGCCGATCGCGGGCGGCTTGATGCTGGCCAGGGCACAGAAGGTGGGGAGTAGATCCAGGGAGGAGACGGGTGTGTCCGAAACCGAATTCGCCGGAACTTGCCCGCGCCAATACAGAATTCCTGGTACGCGAAAGCCGGCTTCGGTGGTCCAAAGTTTCATGCCTTTCAAAGGTGTGGCTCGCCCGTAGGACCGAGCCGCTCCGGGATAGCGGCGCAGCGTTTCGGGACCGTTGTCCGAAGTGAAGAAGAGCAGCGTGTCGTCGAGCTCGTTCCAGTAATCGAGTGCTGCTACCAGGCGTCCGACGGCTTGGTCTAAGTTGGTAACGTTAGCGAAGTACTCGGCTTCTTCCACAGTTTGGGTGGTTTTTCGGTACTGCTCCACGATGGCTTTTGGCGAGGCGATGGGTTCGTGCGGTTCATGGATTTTGTTATCTTTATACGGGTCAGACGAACATTTCAGGATTGGGGTCAAAACCCTTACTCCCCCTTCATGATACGGCCTTGGTGGGATTTGAAATCTACTTCCGAACGTGAAGTTTGAATTTTTACGGACGGAAAGTGCCAAATTAAAAGTATTAACTTGAAATTTAGGAAATATCAATAATGTTACTGAAAATAGTAGATCCACCCACCTCATCATGACCTACTTACTGTTTAAGTTTTACTTCACCATTTAACCTCGAGTTCGAAGCTCGTGATTGGACTCGATATTGCACTTGATTATAGAGAAATTACCGTCGTACATTTTTGTTAAAATTACGTGTTTAATTTGCTTATTGTTCTGACGCATTTTCACAGGCGAATCACATTCTTTCATATCTCTGGAAAAATAGCAGTCTCGCTTTTCAAATAGGGTCACCTAACACTTCGCGCTTAGTGACAAACCTAGTCAGAGGAGGAAGTACAATTTCTGATACAGGTAGTGGAAGAAGGGACTAGAGGTGCAAGGCTCCTGAAATCCTTTCTTGAATTTTTGACGTTTTTTATTCAAATTATTATTTCTTCTTTATTACTGGTCTTGCCCTGACAAAGAAATTATACGTTCATGTTTGATTGAGTAAGTAAAAAGAACAAAAATAAGGTAATATATAACTATTAAATAATGTTAAAAAGCAAGATCAATTTTATAGGTACACTATATATGCATGTTACATGGTATGACATGTAGTAGGTATGTAGGGAATCCTCAAGGCTGCATCAAGAGGGGGGGGTCTACGTTTGACCCCACTAAGTTTTTTTCACTCAAAGCGATCAAGAAGAAATTTCCATGCCTTTTCATCTGTTTCTTTTTCATACAAATCTAAACTTGTAAGCCTTGTTGAGTCTTCCAAACATGCAAGTTCTTTCAGCTTATCTTTAAATAACAATAATTTAAATGAAAATAAGAGAGGAAGCAATAAAAAATGTATACCAAAATTATCATTGTCACACTACGCGTTCTAAAATTGATTTTGATATTTATTCTTATGGCTGAAACGTGGTTGTATTCTTCTTCTGGTAGAATCTGGACTTGTCTATTGATAACAGCGCAAAGGTTTTTTTTTCTTCTATTCACTTAATATTTGATTCATTCAAAATTTCATACAGCCAACTGCCAAGGTGCTTTTCACCTGTTAAATTTTTGTCCCCTATACTTATTAGTTTTCAAATCACACCATTGGCAATGCCATCACAATCCATAGTACTCATTGAAGTTTTACAAAACGTTTCCTTTTTTACGACATAACTAACATAAATTGATTTCAAGCTGAATGTAACAACTGTATTCCGATTCAATAGTTCAGACAAAACGACAGATATAGAAAGAGAAAGAAAGGGAGGGAGAAAGACAGAGAGAGAGAGAGAAAAAACAAGAAAAAGAGAAAGAAAGGTAGTAAGAAGGAATAAAGGAAAATAGAAAGAGATAGATAAAGATAGAGAGAAAAAGATATTTGTTTTCTGCCTCAAAATAATCGCTTTTATCCTGTTTCTAAATCTATAGCTTCGTTGAGACTTTTGGGCATTGCTGTGTTTACTGATCGATTTATTGTAGAGAAAAAAAACAAAAAAATTACGTTGATCTTTTTTTGAAGTTTGAAAAATATCTCGAGCTGTCTTTGAGCTTCAGCAGATGAAATTTGACAACAGAGGGGTTTTGAGTCAATTTTTAGCTTTTTATTTTTATCCTTACTCATTTAATTGCGAAACAGCTGAATTATAGAATGCTAGCTTTCTATTTTGTTAAGCGGGTAAATTGCAAAATGTATCATAGCTTCCTTTGAATTCCAGCAGCTGAAGTGTGACATCAGAGAGGTCTTGAATTAAATCTTTAGTCTATTACTTTGATCCTTTCTCATTTAATTGCAGAACAGCTGAATTATAGAGTATTAGCTTTCTATTGCGTTAAGCGGTAAGTTGAAAAATATTTAATAGCTGCCTTTGAGCTTCAGCAAATGAAATTTGACAACGGAGGGGTTTTGAGTTAATTTTTAGCTTTTATTTTCATCCTTACTCATTTAATTGCGAAACAGCTGAACTATTGAATGCTAGCTTTCTATTTCGTTGAGCAGGTAAGTGGCAAAATATCTCACAGATTCCTTTGAGTTTCAGCAGCTGACATTTGACAACAGAGAAGTTGTTAATTAATTTCTTAGCTTTTTATTTTTGCTAATTGATTATGGAGCGTTTTAATTACGGAGAGTTAGCTTTCTATTTCGTTAAGCAGGTAAATTGCAAAATATCTCATAGCTCTCTTTAGATTTAGCAGCTGACAATTGACAACAGAGGGGCTTGAATTAATTTTTTGCCTTTTATTTTTATCTTTTCTAATTATTTATGGAACATTTTAGTTACGGAGAGTTAGCTTTCTATTTTGTTAAGCTGGCATATTGCAAAATTTCTCATAGCTCCCTTTGAGTTGACGGGATAAATAATAAGTATAATTAAATGCAGTAGCCATAGCAAGCATTCCGAATCAAGTGGGTTTCAATTTTTTTTTAGATGGGGTGTCCATCGGTGGGAAAGGTTATTTTAACAACACTACAACTTACTTTATTTTTCAAATTTCATTGTGGTCCCTAAGCCCCCCCACTGACCATCCAAACAGACTCACATTCCAGATGGCATTCAGGTTCGTGCCCCTTTCCCTGCCTGGGGCGGATTCAGGGGTCAGGGGACCCTAGGCCCTCCAATATTTTTTCTGGCAACCTCATTCCTATTCTTCTTTTTTTCTTCTTTTTTAAATAAACTTGTCAAGTTGGTCAATTATGGGACCCTTTTTACATTGCCCCCTCCCAAGATTTTGCTCTAGATCCGCCTTTGTTCCCTGGAATATCACGATTTTCCAAATGATTTACGTCTTTTGAGATCCCTACCGCCTGAAATATATTCCTACGTAGAACTCTGCCCCAAAAACTATCCAATGCCATAGCCAACCTACTGGCTAGGCCAATGATTTAGTCCTAATAAGAGTAGGGGTGTAGCTGAAATGTTCAGATTGATCCTAGAATATATGACATATTAGACAGGAAAATAATTTTTCAATAGTTCGAGTTACTCCTCCTAAATAAGTTGGACCCCACTCAATGAAATCCTGGCTGTGTTATTTCAATCAGCATAATGTAAGACTCACCACTGGTAACTTATACTGAGAAATAGCCGTTGTGTAGGCAATGTTCTTATAACACCATTTTGGGGGAAAAATGGGAAAAAATAGATTACATTGAGTGTATCCCAATTATGTTTAAAATCCGCACACAACATTGAAGTTTAGCTGTAATGCTTATTATATTCACTTAATTTCTTTAATCTAAATCAAAATCAAATCTGAAAGAAAATACTGACTAACTTCATAGTTAAATTATCTCAAAACAATATTATAAAGACATGAAAATTTTGAATTCAGCCTGGTTCGAGTTCTATGAATAGATTCTTCATAACAAATTTCCATAGTCATAAGATCTAACTTGTTCAAAAAACCCACCCAAGAAATTATAATTAAACATTTCTGTAAGAATATTAGTGCAAAATTGACTACCATGTCGGCATAAAAACATGGCTAATTATATAGCACGCAACTAAGGACTAATTTCACAAGTAAAGATTCCTAGAAATCTTTTCAAATCACAAAAGGTCAGTTAAATTCCTCTCCAATCACAGTTGAGCCAACAAAAAACTCATCTTTAGATAGGAGATCATAAAAACTTTTGCAACATTTGTCATAGTAGACACCATTTCAGCTTGAATAAGGCTTGAAAACGAGACATAATATAGTTCCAAAACCAAAGGAACTGGGGTGAGCACAACCTCGAAGAAGATCCTAAAATAAAATAAAACCAAATGTATATATGTCAAGAAATTACCCCTCGAGGGGAGGGGCAAGGAGTTCAACCTTTCCTCAAGATAAAATTATACAGTCCCACAATATTTTCTTTTAACCTGCGTGTAATAAACTAGAACACTTCTCTCACGATATACAATTCCTGCATGTACACCTTATATTTGTAAAGATAAGTGATTTACATGCGAAGAATTATTAAGTATTTTTTATCCCTTTAATTTACAACTGAATTGTGTGTCCCTAGAATTTCTGCTTCCGGGGCAAATGGCCCTGTGTATCCCCCTCCCTGTAAAACTTACTTTGATTCAGAATAACTTAGTGAAATTTTAGAACAAAATATAAACTGTGTAGTAAAATCTGATGATTAAAAAAGCATTAAGTAAAAAATTTTTAGTACGAATCCATTCGGACGGAGAACCATGTTTAATACAATAACTCTTTTGTTAAGTTAGGAAAAAGAAATTTTTATTGATGCTATTTTCTTCTTTTTTTTTTTTGTTTAGAGATAATTTGATTGGAAGTGGTTTGTGGAAATCTGGAGTTCATTTATTTAAATATTTTTAAATCTGTTGTTACTGTTAAAAAAGGAAGATATCATGTTAAAACAAATGACTAGGGGAAGAGATTTTGCTGCAACGAAAGGCTACTTTTTGCCCCAAAATGACAATGCTCAACAAGGGCCAAATTGAAATACAATGCAAATTTTCTCAGGCTTGTAACTTTTGATGGTTATGACTAAAAATGTATTTATAATGCATAAATTCTTTTGATGTAACTATTGGGATTAAAATTCCTTTTTTTTTTAGAGTTTATATTGCTATTGAGCCAGGATCCTTACTACAGTTACCACGAACTGTTTGATAAGGTTTTAAAATAAAGAGAAAAGGGACACGGCCAATAAGGTGAAAGAGATAAAGAACAACAAAATAAAGAGAAAAGGAACATGGCCAATGAAGTGATAGAGATAAAGAGCAACAAAATAAAGAGAAACAGAACATGGCCAATAAAGTGAAAGAGATAAAGATCAACAAAATAAAGAGAAACAGGACATGGCCGTTTCACAACGAACATACACCTCAACAAGCGGATAATCTCACAAAGCAACCCTTTTTTTCCTTGCTTGCAACTTGATATTCAAAATAAATCGTTTTTCTGTCTTTAACTTTACTCTCTAAATTTTCTCTAAAATCTTCCTCATGTTGTCTATTGACTTGGCAATACTATTACAGACAAAGATAAGGTATTGTAGGAACTCTGGAACAAAAGAACAAACTGTAGAATCTAAGGGCGGGGTCCCCTCTTTTTTCTTAGAAAGATAAAAATGTCACTTAAGAAGTATCAATACACCAAACCAACAGACAATAAGCGTAACGACCTATGCAGCCATCACTCTTATACCGGTAAGACATAACGACATCTACGTCCGACTGTGCGTCTTCAAGTTGATTTTCAAGAAATCGTAACAGTGACAGTGAAACTTCGAAATAACATAAACTAGGCTGCCCCACTAGACAAAATAAATACTTTAGCATCATTTAAATATTTAATAAACAGAAAATAATAAAATGAACATGGTTAAAACTGAACTCTAGTTTTGTTCGAGAATTATTCAGTTATAGATCTGCATACGACCAGTTCAACAGTCCAACAAATCATCGTGAACATAAATTAAGCAGCACTCAAATGCACTGTTTGTTTCATGTAGTTTCAGTCAATAAAACATTATTGGAGAATAATCTGCAAAAGTCATTCCCGAATTCACAAGCCCACGCGAGGAAAAATTCAATTTTTTTCAATGATAGTTTAACTTTCTTTCTATCTAAATTTTCCACTTTTTCACTAAGGTTTAGATCTCTCTCTGGTCTTGATTCCTTAGATTTTTTGTAAATATCCGGAAATTAGTTTTATAAATAAACCGACGGTATAAAGATATGAAAATAATAAATACGTAAGGGCCTGACTTTTAAAAGAGATTTGAAGACATTTTTTCAAGTGAGTGTCGCTTAATAAGGAAATATGTCCTTTTTTAGCTTGTGAAATCTTCTAGGTTCTCTCAAACGATATTTGGAGATTCCTACTGCCCTCATTGCATAAGAGTATTCAACAAATTCATATTCTTAGGGCTGGTAGAAACCAATCGTCTCAAGTTTGCATCCAACCTCAAAGGATAGCTTGTCCAAATATAAATCTAATTATTAGCAACTTACAGCCTGAACATTATGAGATAATGCCAATTGGTTTTCTAAGAATTCTGATTTCATTTCAAATATATCTAAATTGGTACTTTCAAATATTAGTTTAAAAGGTTTTAAACAATCAAGGAACTAAATTAATAGGTTTTTTCGTTTTTGAGACCGATTTAAGCCACTTACTGAGAAATTTTACAAGGTTAAAGACTTCTAACGGTGTTTACTCACTATTTGCCCCAAAGATGCATTGCAATAACTTCAAACTTTAACTGAAATTGAAGTCTTAAAAAACAGAAACACAGAGAGACAACTGTTGAAATCTTGTTACTAAAAATTTGTTTGTTCTTTTAATGGCTTAAAATTTCACACAGTAGAGCCCATCAGGTTTTAAAAAGGCGGGGCTTCCTCTCTGACCTGAACTTAAGAAATTATGTAACTGGATCCTGATTATAAGTCACAGACTTAAATTAATGCAGTTAGAGCACATTTCGGACTAATTTTTAAAGAGATAGTTTCAAAAAGAAGTCTCTTCACAAAACCTGGAAAGGGCAGCAAGCCCCTACCCCTAGCTTATGGATCGAAAGTCACCCAATAATCTCCAATCCAGCTACAAGTTTATCTCAAACACCAACGTGTAAAAATTCAATTTGTCCTATAGAATCTAAGGTTACTAGAGCACTAATAACTAAAGTTGTCTTTTATGCATAACTAACGGCTAACTTAAAAGCTTTTACCTTGCATTAGATCGCGGCATACCACCGAAAGGATGGTTTACCCCAAAAGATATTGATGAAGTCAGCATCAATTAGTAATGGTAGTCAGGGGCATCCTGAAGGGAGGGGAGAGGCGCACCATTCCTTTTCATTTTTTGGCATTTGGCACAATTTTCTCGGAAGGCGCAAATTTCGACAGAAATGGGCGTCGTGGTAAAGCTAAGATGCCCATTTCTAAAATTTCTTTTCTATCTATTTTCCATATAGCATGCCTTAACATATGTATTTGATTCCCATTTGCTTCCCTATTTGTGTGGATCTGGTAGTTTTATCACATTAGTTCCGTCTAACTGAAAATTCAGTGAATTAACGTGTTCATTTTATTCCTATCCGTTATCGAACTCGGTAGCTGTAACATACCAGTTCCACTCATTTGCAAATTTGGTAATTTGACAAGTTCATTTGGTGCGATCGATTTCGGCGTATTCGGTAGTTTTGTCGGCCAAGTTCCGCCAAATCGTAGATTCAGTGATTTAAGGTGTTCATTTGGCTCCCTTTCGCTAGTATAGAACGAATTTGGTGAATATCGCGCTAGTTTCGCTCATTTGTAAATCGGGTAATTTGACTTCTCCCAATTTACAATATTCACGAGTATGCTGAAGTTTTCTTCAATACGCTGTAATGACCTGCTAAGATTAAGGACATCGTCCGTGTAACAGACAAGTGTCACGTTTGTTGCTGCCTCAATGCATGAGGATATGCATTTTGATTGAGCTTCTAGGACACCGTTGTTAAAAAGAGCAGTCGAAGTGAAAGCATCTTGACGCGTACCTTTACGAGCAGAGACAAAGCTATTCAAATCATTGGGGGGGCTACTGGGCCAAAAAAAAAATATTTCGTGGCAGAATAGGTGAGATTGATAATGCAGAATTAGCAACTACGTTTGACATATCTTCTTAAAATTACTGCCGTACGATGAGACGAGGGTATTTTTTGTATGACAAGGCTTGATCCAATACTATCAGAACTCGGATTTAAAATTCAATCGAATTTTCATTCATCTTGGCTAAGCCAAATTTTCATTTCCGCGGCTTATGCAGCAACCTTTTTATTGTTTTTACTTTTTCTGTTGGGAGGATAGTAGAAATTCCTAGATAGGTCATTTATTTCAAAAGAAAGTTCAACCAGTAAAAATATTTCAAGCTGTTTAATGCAGTTCATATTTTTGAAATATACATATTTTTGCAGGTGATAAAGGGCAATAGCTAAAGCTGCTTTCATACCACTTGCATAATTTATCACGCTAAGTGATAAAGGCTACCGTAAAATTTCATAAAACCATCATAGCCACCGTCTAAAACTATCATACACAAGTTGTTCCCAATTAAAATATGGAATTTAAATGGAGATTTAAGCTATCATCCTCATCAAACGTGAAAGATTTTCCATGAAAGAAATGTGCGATTCAATCCTCCTTTCTAGGGCTATAATAAGAGAAAGGTTGAGATGGCTTGGGCACGCTCTGCGGATAAAAGATTGCCGAAGTTTGTCCATTTCGGCCAACCGTCAAAGGCTAAACGGAAAGCAGGTCGTCCTTGGTTGGGATGGGAGGATGTCATATAGAAAGACTCAAGGGAAATGAGAACTTCCTGGGAGAGTGCAAAGAGGGAGGCTTTGAATAGATCTGGATGGACGAGGAGCGTGCGTAGCTGTATTGGCCCCAGTCGGCTTTGTGCTGCGGTGAGTTGTTACTAGTAGTAGTAGTAGACTAAACTAGGCTTGGATAGAAATTGTTTTTATTAATTTTTTTGCCGAAAAACGATACAAAAAATCTAGGAAAAAAAAATTGATGTGTTTTATTTAAGATGGCAATATTCCTAAAATCGTATTTGTCTAATAATAATTTCAGTAGCAATTATATAGATGCAATGGATAGACTTATTCTGATGAGCTGTACAAGTTGGGTTTATTGCTTTTGTAATTACGACCCGTAATGGAATTTGGGAAAGCATTCTAGCCAATTAAGCTGGATTTTATGATGTAGTTACTATATAGGAAACATTAAAAAGCTGTAAATTTCGGTTCTAACTAGATATTAATGTGTCCAAAAGTGATAATAATGTCTGTAGTTAAATTGAAGAAGAATCCGGCCTTATTGTCATGAGTTTTAAGAGGTTTAAAATTAGTCATGTGGGAAAATTGAAGCACAAGTCGGTCAACCAGTATCGATGCTTCTTCTTTTATATTTTTCGAAGTTCTTTAAAGAACCAATTTGGCCCAATAAATTTACTGGAATAAAAGTGCCGTCTTATATATGTGCCTTATATGCGTCTTATATAGTGCCGTCTATATATGTCATATGTTATATACTATGGCTGATGCTCTGTTCTTTTTTTCGTAAAATGAGTAACAAGTTAGTAAACAACAATTAGCAGCTTTCTCATTAATCATGAGCGTTACTATTCCCAATACCCATTTGTAGATATTCATCTACATATATTGTCTACCCATTGTAGATATTCCCAATACCGAACATTTTTTCAGTCGGCAATATTGACATCGCTTTCGGTTGACTCTGTTGCCCACACATTTCTTTTCTCGGGGGCATTCATAGTTTACAACACTACTTTTGTATTCTTCTAAAAAATCACTTACAAGCTCCACAGGTTATGATTCAATAATGGACAGCACTTGACTTATTCCCATATACCTTGTAGAGGGTGATTTCAATTTGATCAAAAAACACAAAAGAAATTTCAAAACTATTTAGGGTTGAAAAAATTAGTAAATAAAAACTGTTGAAAATATTAGCAAAAACAAAGGCCCATCAGCGTAAAAGTTTTGAGACAGACGGTACATTTAAAAAATTTCATTAAGCCCCCTCGCACTTGAGGCCACGTTTATAACAATTCTGCTCAATTTTTTCGCGTTCGAGAATTCACTGACTTTCAAATATTTGAAGCATATGAGATACTGCACCAAAAATATTATCATTTAAAAATTAAGAGCCTACAAAAGCTGGGAGATGGCTACAAGAGCCTACTAAATAAGAGCCTACAAAGCGTTCGAGAATTCACTGACTTTCAAATATTTGAAGCATGTGGTATAAAAAATGTGGGTCAGTTCCTTTTTCTGAGGGTAGAATGAGAGAAAGGTTGAGATGGATAGGACACGTTCTGCGGATGAAGGATGACAGATTATCCCGAGATCGTTCTTGATAGGCAACTATTTAAGGCCAAACAAAAAGTAGGTCCCCCCGAATGGGGATAGAAGGATGTCGTTACGAAAGATTTTATGAAAAGAGAAAACTGGTGACGTCTATCTCGCAATGATTCAAGCCACAGATTTTCCAGTGTTGGGACGTAATCTAGTACTCAACTTCCAGTTATGATTGCTATAGTTTTTAAAAATAAATTCATGTTCGTCACAAACGTAGCTGGTTTTCTGAGCAAATGGACCCGAAACAGGCACAGAATACTCGAGTTGGGGTCTTAAATAAATAAGATAAGCAGTTTAGACACTGTCCCTATCATACCCAGATCAGCACAATGCATTGAGAGTTTCAATTGATGCGTTGCCGGCTTTTGCAAGCTTACCAACATGCTTGGTAAACTTACAGTCAGACGATAGATTTTTTTTTATCCTTGGAGATTGAAAACTCTAAGTATTTTTACCGATGAAACGAAAGGAAATGGCAGTGGTAGAAACTCGAGGTCACGCTTTATGGGGCAAAATTTTATGATATTCATTTTGCCGTGATCGAGAATAAATCTGTGTTCTTTGCAATCATCAAAGAAGGAGCTTAGGAGGTTTTCACTGAACTGCGACTCTATCAATTGGTTAGATACTAATTACTTAAGATACTAACTTTCTACCAATATTTTTTAAAAGTATGTTTGAATTAGGAAGTGATATTCATACACATTCTAAATAAGAAAATTTCTTTTTTTATGCATTACAAACTACGCAAAACACCCGCAACACCGAACTTACGCTTCAAAACACTCACACAATCACACCACATTCTAGGTGTCTAAACTATCATCATACGAAAAAAGGAGACGCCCCACTCTTTCAAACACTACTTCTCTCATTCTCGTATTATCATTCATCCAGTACATATTTAGCCACAGACATTTTAAACAAAAATAAACACAATAACTTGAGTTGAACAATAACTTAAACTAAACATTATACTGCCAAATAGATTGAAGAAACAACTTACTCTATAAACGAAATAAACACTATACTTTAATTACACTTTACATTATTTTACACACCGGGAATGCTTAGCGGCCATCCGGTGATTTTGATGGTGAATTTGCCTTCATACTATCCTTCAATAAATTGCAACTGCAACTGCAACCGTCTGGAAAATTGCAGCAACGGCACGGATGTTCTTGTCTCCAGTTCTTCTTCTATCAGTTGCAACTAATTTGATCTGGTCACGGCCTGGGATTGACAAAGAGCGCCAACATTTCTGGTTGAGTGAAGGGTTTAGCTCCCTATAGCTTTACGATGTGCAGCTTTGTGAAGGCTAGTGGTCGGGCTCAGCAGACTAGGTTTACTGAGAATTGTTTTCAACATACTGATAGAGAAATTGCTCAGAGCTTTAAGCTGAACTAAAGCAGTCACCGGGGATTTCTCTAAGACTGCATATTGAAAATCGGGAACCGCTAGAATTGCGGAGAACCGCCTGCTGCACCGGGATTTCGGTTCCATGGTGTTAAGGGAAGTTTGAAGACGTGGATCTAGCCCGAGGCGGAAACCGTTCCCTTCGCCTATGACAGTGAACTCAAGAAGGAACTGGAGCCCTATCTCGAGCCGGAGCCGGCGGGTCCCTTACTGCGCGCCTGGCTGGACCGTCTTCCCAAGCCGGAAGGCGGCACGGCGAACTTCCTGGTGAATCTGAACCAGCGCCTGGAACAAGAGATCGAATATCTCGTCCGAATGGAGCCGGGCGTGCAGACCTGCGAGCAAACGCTGGAACGCGGCATGGGGTCGTGTCGGGATTCCGGTTGGCTCTTGGTTGAAATCCTGCGCCATCTGGGTTTTGCCGCGCGGTTCGTCTCTGGATACTTGATTCAGTTGGTTGCCGATGTGAAATCCCTCGACGGCCCCTACGGCGCCGAGAGCGACTTCACCGACTTGCATGCCTGGGCGGAGGTTTATCTTCCGGGCGCCGGCTGGATCGGCCTTGATCCGACATCGGGCCTGCTCACCGGCGAGGGGCATATACCACTCGCCGCGACGCCGAGGCCGAGCAGCGCCGCGCCGATTACCGGGGCAATCGAGCCCTGCGAGGTCGACTTTTCCTTCGATATGTCGGTCACCCGGGTCAGTGAATCGCCCCGGGTCACGAAACCCTATACCGAGGACCAGTGGCACCGCATCGACGCGCTAGGCGACACCGTTGACGCCGTTCTTCAGGAAAATGATGTTCGCCTCACACTGGGCGGAGAGCCGACTTTCGTGTCGATTGATCATGTCGGTGCCGCGGAATGGAACACGGCCGCGGTCGGTCCCACGAAACGTCCCATCGCGGACGAATTGATCCGGCGCCTGCATCGAAAATTCGTCTGATCAGAAAAAATAAAATATCTTCAGTATCAATCCTTCAATGGTGATTTGATTATAATTGCATTTTACTCGATAGAAAGCAATGAATAACTTAATAAAAAAAGCACGGAAAGCAATAGTACAACCTAATAGAAAAGTAAGAGAAAGCAATAGTACAGCGTATTAAAAAGCAATCTACGGTTCATGGTAAAAAAAATCCAATGCAAAAAAAAAAAAAAAATGCTGCTGTAGCAATGGTTATGACTTAAAATGTGGATTGTAGATAAAAACAATATACAGTTCTGACTCAGGGAGATAACTGTAATAGGCAGATACTGCATGCTTAACTTTTCGAAGAAGAAATAAAAGTTTTTTCTTCCGAAGAGGGCAGAAAACATCCCCAAAGAGATGATCCAGCTTCAATATAAACTTTAACATTTAATGCCAGGCCGGGACCTCGATGACCAGTCCCTAAACGAAAAAATATTGCAACTAGATTTTATTTCTGGAACATCCGAACAATGGGTTAAGTTTCAAAGACCTTTGAACACTGCAAAACTGTCATCCTGACTTTTTTGGCTCTGTCGGAAGCTCGATGGCTGGAGTCAGAATCAAACAAACTGAACGGGGACGTAACTTTTATCTATCAAAAATTTCTTACTGTTTAATGCAAACCTTCGTTGGCGACAAACAGGTTAACTCCGCACAGGCAGACCTAGAAACACCCTTTGACGAGTGTTTAAACAGATCGACGTAACCTGGTCACGTAAACTAACCTCTCTGAGCAGTAAACTAATGGAATGGTTGGCAGCTGCTTCTTGAAGCCCAAGGTACATGTGCAGGCTTCCGTTTTGCTAAAAAAAAAATATTAATTAAGCTGATCGGTCATACCAGAATCCACCCTGGAATTATTGTCCAAATCTTCCAAGAAACAGTTTACGAAAAGAGAGTAGTTTTCTCCATGTTTAGATTAACAAGATTTCAATATTTTGCAGTTGTTTTTTTTTATCTGAATTTTTCTTCTTTTTTTCGTGAATTCGGAGGACGATAAGGAGGTTAAGCCTCAATTTTATGTTCATTTGTCAACTTTTGCCATGATCTACTTTTGAAAGTCACTTCTGTTCGTGAATTCAGTGAAATTTGGGGCAAGGGTAGAAATATTGTATCATATGTACCCACTAAGCTTTAATAGCTCTCTCGATGTAAAGAAATTTGAGATTTCTTTTTGCGCCTTTCTTGTTTCATCAGCGTTGGTTACCTTTCTTGACAATTAAAGAGGGAGGGTTGACATTTGCCACCCTAAATTTTATTGTCCCGTTTGATCTAAAAAAAATATCATTTTCTGAATCTTCATTAAACAGAAATTGAAAGAAAAATCCTTGCCCCGCTTCAAACGTTTTCGTGAATTGATACCCCTGGTAGTGATGTTAGAAAGTTGGTCCTAGAAAAAAATGAACTTGTAAGCTAAATTTTTACAGTTTCCTTTTTAACTCTGATCGATTCTCGTTGAAGACTTGATGGATATAATGTTGCATCAGTTTTTGTACAAAAATTCGTTCGTGGGGTATACCATTCTGAAAATTTTGATGAAGTAACAGCTTCTTTGTTGTATAGAATAGAATAAGCTGAAACGATGTGCTAAAAAATGACCTAAGACCTGATTCATTACGGTAAAACCGATTATTTAAATCTGGTTATCTAAACTGATCGTTATCGTTTTTTGCCACCAAACTACTAGATTTGTGGTTGCTGTTAACCAGTTTGCGTCTTGCAATTTGATTTCCATATTTTCTTGTATATATTCAGGTAGTTAATCTTTACGACTATTACTACTAACAGCTCACTGCGGCACAAGTCTGCTAGCGGTCGAGGCGGCTGCATGCACTCCTCCTCCACACTGACAATAAATCTGAATCCATAGCATTACAAATTTATCACATAATTATTATATTGTTATAAATTCTAATACGCTACAGGGGGGGGGGATAAAATATTGCTGTCTATAAGGAAAAAAGAAGATTTGCAAGATTCAGATTGGGCGTACGCCTGGTGCGCACATAAGAGAATGGTGAAATAGGGCTAAAGGTCCAAGTGCTGCCTCCTCATTAATCAAAGGAAATTAGACTTAAGTTAATATAAACCAAAAAAGTTTTTTGTACTAAATCAAATTAAAAAATCAAGTTTTTTCATAACTGAAAGTAAGGAGTGACATTAAAAGTTAACGAACAAAAATTATTCCGTATATGAAAGGGGCTGTCCTCAACGCCCCGCTCTTTACGCTAAAGATTTTCATTGGTTCAAAGAGTAGAGATACGAGAAAGAGTAAAGTGTATGAGAATTTAGAGTTCTAAACGTATAATGGTATTTTTCAGATACGCTGACTTTACAATATCGGAATCCTCGAATTCAAGGCAATATGGAAGAGGTTCCAGTGAATAAAACAGGAATTGCTTGGTCAAGTGACAAAACTCACAAGTTCAGAAACCCCCCTGGGTTGCATAAATCTAATCTTATAATGTCTTTTACAAAGCTTAAAGACTGAAAGATTTTTAAATCTTGTGTATGAGAATTTTTGAATTGCTACTTTTGGATTTCTTTTTTTTTTCTTTTATTTTTCTTATCTCCCTTTATTTTTTTTTTTTTTGTTTTTGCGGGATTCTCGGTTTTAACTGAAGACTACTATAAAGTGTACGGCGAAATTCCGTGGAATAGTGCACAGGACAAACCCTGGGGGGAATGAACAGTTCTAGGTGACTTTTCTGTTTTAACGGGAGCCTTGGCATCAATCTCAGTGGTACCCCCCTCCCCATCTCCTTTGTCTTCATGTGTGGATTTTAGAATGCTGTGTATAAATCGGTCTAGAGGAAAATAACAACTGTCATATCAGAAATTAGAAAAAAAGTAATAAGTGAAGCAGTTACAGCAACAGCCCTTTCCAATGATACAAAACAGACACTGATAAACAAATATACATTTACGTAAATATATCGGAACCAAAAAATAACAAAAATAATTTAATAAATACCATTCCAAACCCCTACAAAGGCTACATGTAAAGGACGAGGATCATGGAACAAAACTTTTAGACATTACAACACTTTTACGTTAGATAATTAAAACACTAAACTATGAAGCATTTAAACGTACTCTATTTAAAACATTTTCACATAAAAAAAAACAGAAACATAAAAACGAAAAAAAAAACGGAAGGAGAGGGAGCTTACTTAAATATGACAAAACTTATAATTCAAAGCAGGGGATGCGAGACTCCAAAGACACGGTAAAAAAAAAATAATAATAACAAAAAAACATATACATAGTAAAAACGCTTTATCGGAATTTTGATCTGATTCTATAGGGGGGGGGCTATGCGATTGGTAAGGGGGGAAAGGGTTCAGAAGGGGCGTGGGGGTCTGTCCATAATTAATTTTCCGACCTTAAAAAAGGCGATAAGACTTTCAATTTGTGATGAAAGGAGTAGTTTCAGATTTCTAAGATAAACCCTACTAAACCAGGTTACAAAGGGGAAAAGATACATGGGGGACATTATTCACGTATATATTTACTAAATGGGCATATTTTCCAGCATTACTCCTGGCAGAGCCACCTCTATTCCTTTTTCCTTTTGTGTACATTTAAAGCGAACAATTTATATTTCCCCGGTATATCCTTACCAAAATACTCAATTCCATTCTTCAAATAGCCCCAGGCACAAACAATATGTGTTTTTGTATAATAAATTCATACTCATTGGGTACAATACCATCTATATACGATTTAAAAAAATAAAATAGAGGGAACCATACTTTGGCTCGTTTGTGATCACCCTGTTTCAATGTTCGACTATTAGCTAGGGTGTGATAGTAGAGAAAAAGACGCGACGTCAAGTAAAAGGCGATAAACACATCAATAGAGTAATGTTCGTGTCCAGCTAATATGAGGAAAACCCCAAATATGTTGAGAAGCCATGAAACAGTGTGAAGATGGAAAAATCTCCGAGGGGTATCTGAAAAAAAAAAAAAATAGTGTTTTCATTTAATTAAGGGACAGTTCAAACCTTCTACAATTTCCACCATAAATTACTATAGTCTTGTCGACACTTGAAATTTATAAGCTCCCCCTTCCTTACACGATACTACTTATCAAGGGGGGTGCCGGGATATGATCCGGCATGCCCGACGAAGCGACGCTGGAGAGCCTGGGCCTGCTCGGGCTGTTCATTGCCTCGTTCTTGGCCGGCTCGGTGCTCCCCTTCCCTTCCGAAGGCGTGCTGCTCGGGTTGATCCACAGCGACGTGGCGGCGTTGGCCTGTGTGGTCGTGGCGACCGTGGGCAACGTCCTTGGCGCGATCACGGTCTACGGCATTGGCTATGGAATCAGCCGCGGCATGCTCGCCGGTCGTTTGGCCAAGCGCTTCGAGAAGGACCCCGAGGCCCTCGATCGCGCGCGCGCGCGCATCGAGCGCTACGGCGCGTGGGTCCTGCTGCTCGCCTGGGTACCGATCATTGGTGATCCGATCACGCTGGCCGCGGGCGTCCTGCGCGTCGACTTCCGGCTCTTCCTTGTTCTCGTCACCATTTCGAAAGCCGGCCGATACCTCCTGCTTACAGGGGCGGTCCAAGGCGTTACCGGCTAAAGAAGAGCGTCGGCTATCCTCTATCATTGCACCTGCGGTGTGCGGTAAACGTACTTGGGATGAGGTTTGGGATTGATCTATTACACTATGAGCAAAATGAACCCCTAACTCTGCCAAGGTGAATCTGCGCTAGGGATTGCAGGAAGCTGTCGGCCAGCGACGGATCGCGGGAGGATGCTGGGATGACATATACGAATAGACGCAGGGTTTTGCTGGGAGGCTCGGCGTTGCTCGCGGCGCCGATGGTCTTTGGCTGCAATGCCGCGGCTGATACCGATGTGGTGGTGATCGGTGCTGGCGCGGCGGGTATCTCCGCGGCGCGAGAGCTGACTGGAAGTCGAAGCGATCGCGCTGAAATCGCTTGAAGACAATGATTCAACCGCGGTTGCCCAGTTTTACCAGGAACATTTGAGACCTTTCTTTGCAGCCGCCCAAAATTTTTGGCATCACCTGTTTCAATCGGATCGTCCGCGAGTCGCATTGCTTCGAGAAATGCGCGCGCACCACCGATTTTTGAACGACAACGAACGAACGATTCTGCAAGATCTGGAATCCCATGTTACCGCCAAAGATGATTTGGATTATCAATATGCTCTGCAGACCACATTGAAGTACTGGTTGTTCGTACACATTCCGTTTACCTACGCTTTGATCGTGTTTTCGATTTTTCACTTGCTGCTGGTTTCGTCTTTTGCAGGAGATGCATTTTGAGCGACGGACCCAGCCACGGAGCAAACTTCGACGAGCACGATTACGCTCGCCCCAATCAACCGTTTCGGTGTGGCTGGGCGGACGAAGGCCATGCCTGCCCGCTCGGCCCGACCAGGTGGGGAAACTGCCGTTCGGCGCACGAGTGCGCTCCGTTCAAAGATGACGACACATGGAAATGCGCCCGCACAAAAGCTTAT
>JAAAKM020073195.1:213344801-213471233 GCA_010016025.2 Alatinidae sp. Z8VKAUB7J3
TATGGCGGTGAATGTGAAGAAGGCCCGCTTCCGGACGGTACCTGTTGTCGCCCCGTCGATCGTTGCCAGCCGGCTCGCAACGTGTTGTCCATACGTGGCGTGGTATCGCTGTGCGTCTTTGTGATGGCGATCGGGGTCGCATTTATCTTGGTCGGTTCACCGTCGCGCCAAGAGATGGTCTCGCCCGGTCAACTCAGTTCCGCCCACCGCCAGATGATTGATCAGTGCCAAGACTGCCATATAGTAATGGTTACTCGGAAGTGTACAGACGTTTTCAGGGGGATTTTTTGGTTTGGGGGGGAGAGTTGAGGGGGAGGTTACGTGGGAGGATCTTTCCATGGAGGAACTTCTCATGGGAGAAGAGACTTTCAACGGAGGGGCGCAGGATATTCTAGCATGATGAAAAAAAAAACAATGTCCTTTTATACTAATATGTGGA
This sequence comes from Alatinidae sp. Z8VKAUB7J3, assembly GCA_010016025.2. NCBI lineage: Eukaryota > Metazoa > Cnidaria > Cubozoa > Carybdeida > Alatinidae > Alatinidae sp. Z8VKAUB7J3. The sequence goes on from JAAAKM020073195.1 coordinate 213,345,241, forward strand.
TGCAAAATATAGGCACTGACAAAACAGCTTAAGAAACGAATACAAGGTTTAGAAAATAATTGGCTCTGATGGATCCCGGGAGTCTACTGATCTGACAGAATCACGAACACCTCCATACGTGAAAGAACAAATCGTCCTTTGATAGCGCAGAAGATTCTAAGTAGGAGATGGGCTTTATGGTCCTTGTAGGTGATGGTGGGCTCCCCCATGTGCGGTACTGCCCCTCTCCCCTAAGGTGTGGACGGCAGAACATGACGCTTGATCAAAGCTAGAGAAGAGTGCTAAACTGGCGGGAATATCTTTGGAAGGCTTGCGGCTGCTAGCTCTTTAGATTACGTCGTATAGGGGCAACTTGTTATCTTATGAGCCATCCAGCTTAAGAGTACCTAACTCTAAGTAAGTTACTTTCCTTCTTAACCATTCTTAATCCTGGCCATTACTGTAGATTCTATACACGGCTATAACCCATATTCTCTAGGCTTTGCAGGCTCAGGCTTGTCACGAAAATATGGTAAAAGTTGGAGCATATATCCTGTGAGAAGTCGGTAACCCCATTGCTGGCGATCAGAGGTCTGCACCAGCTGTAAAATTTTAACATTCCAAGGTCAGCAGTATTTTAATCAAACAAATTTGTATTTTTGTGACTTTACACTTATGGTTCGTGAGCGGGAAAGGGGTGTAGGCAATATGTCCAAAAATTTTCTCGGCTTCTAAATTATTACCTCGTAGAATGGTTCTTTGCAATAATGAAGCCATCGAGATGCATTAGATGAATGTACCAGCATTTAATTTGTATTACTTTATTACCTTTTATGAAGACCAAAATTAACAATCTGCCTCCCAAGGTTTAGATCCTTCTAAGCTTCTTGGGCATCGCAATTACCAAATTACTCCCCGACCTGATCCAGGCAGCCAATCACCGACTTTGGTTTTACAGTTCAAATGCTGCATGGGATCATTGTTGGTGGCATGGAAGAAAACTTGCTACGAGCTCTTCAAAATGCATTGAGTATGCAGCTCATTATAAATTATTATATTTTTACCTTTAAATAATAATGCAAAGGGAATATAAAAGTTATAAGATCAAAGAGGAAACACTGTCAATATCTGTCATAGTACTTGTGGGGGGAGGGGTTGTATTCAGCCACCTAGGCTTGGTCCGAATGTTCTTTTAATCTTAGGAAAATTTATGACCGTTCGGGACAAAATGCCACTTTTTTAAGCATTGTCATCCCGTGAAATCTCGTGATCTCTAATGAATGGACAGTTAGTATATTTACCCATATTCGTTTTCAAACAGGACATTATTAAAAATAGGCCTTATAATGCCAAAAATGTTAGATAAATTCATCAATTTTGTTTAAAAAAAAGTAAAATACCAGGAAAATTTTCCAAGAAGTTGCAAAAAGCTAAGGCTTGGTTAGGAAGACTATTATTATACAATGTAATTCTATATAGATTGCAAAATCTTGCCTTTAGCAGGAGCGACTGCGAGTTATAGTGACTGTGACTATTTAGGACTACAACTACTTGTGATTGTGACTACAGTTACTTGTGACTGTGAATACTTGCGAACGTGATTCTGACTACTTGCAGTTCTTACGATTGTGACTACTTGTGACTCTGACCACTTACAACTTCGATTGCAATTACTTGTTACTGCGGGTACTTGCGACTGCAGCTACTTGCTACTGTAGCTGCTTTCTACTGCAGCTACTTACGGCTGTGACTACTTGGGGCTGCAAATACTTGTGCTACCGACTAAATTTACTTGCGACTAGTTATGGCTGCAATTACTTGTGACTGTGGCCACTTGTGACTGTGACAACTTACCAGTTCATCTACTTTAGACTGCGACTGCTTGTGACTGCGACTGTAACTTTGACTGATTGTGATCACGACCACTTGTGATTGTGATGGCGATTACTTGTGGCAATGACTACTTGTGATTGCGACTGTGACGTCTTGGGACTGCGACTGCAACTACTTACAGAATTCGTGGCTGTGATTTCTTATGACTTCGAATACGACTCCTTGTTACTGCAACTACTTGCTCCTTGGACTACTTGCTACTTTGACTGTGACTATCTGCGATTGCGACTACAACTACAACTATTTACGGCTTCCGTCACTGTTACTCTGAATATTTGCTATTGTGACAACTTGTGAATTCGAATGCGACTACTTCTGACTGTGTCTGCGACTTTGTGTAACCACTTCCGACTTGAACTGCTTGCTTTTGCTAATACCTCTGGTTGCGTCTGTGACTATTTATGTTGAGATAAAGCACTATATTATGTATTCTATATCCCTATTCAGGTTAATGGGATCTGATGTTCTTGATTTTTCCAAAAATTATTTTTTCCAGATTATTATTCAAAGTAAAAAGTTTGTATTGCAGAAAAGAATAGAAAAAAACCAGACTTTGCTGAGGAAAGATACAGTTAGTATGAATATTCCTCTAGAAAAAGATGAAAGAAGATTCATAAGAAAACAAGGCACTCCATTTTGAGAGGGATTCCTTCACCTTGGCAAGCAGAACCATCTACCAAAGCATGATCGAAGTTTAGTGTTCCTGACGGACAACTGGACTTAATCAAATATTTTGAGAGCGTTAAGAACTGAATATGTCGTTTAATTCGCTTACCTGTGTTATCTTTGCTTTGCCTATCATTGTGCTGCTTGATACTCAATGTCATTATTTTATTTATTTTTAATTTGCCCTTTTTTTCTTCTAGTTATTGTGGTAATGCCTTATTTATGGTTGACGCAAGGATCCTGAGACCGTTTCTGCTGATAAAGATGACCTCTTTGAGATTCCTAACTTTGAAGGCACAAACATATATAGATTCACTCGCCGGCTATATACCAAGGATTTGTATTTGGGTTATACCCCCATTTTCAAATCAAACACCAGATCCTGGGAGCTCATTTCTATCTGTAGTACGGATCAAATTCTAACCAGATTGGGATCGATCCAGATTTAGCACTGAATTTGGACTTAGTATCAAAAATGGAAGATATCATCAAAGATTTCAAACCGAAGTAAAAAAACTTTCAGCAGCTGTTTTGTATTCCTCCCTTGATAGAGTATTACTGTCCCTCCCCTACCCGATCCGAATGACACACGGAGAGAGCGTGAGGGTCCTGAACGGCGAGACCCCACCTTGGCGAAAGAGCTGGACGTCCAGAGACGAGGAACGGCAAGCGCTTCTCGACTTCGGCCGTGCGGAGTTCGGCGAAGAGTTTCTCGAAGCGATTCCTCTGCAGTCGGACAACGGCTCCATCGAAGGCATCGCGTACATTCTCGCCCATCCCACGGGTCTTTCGGCTCGACGTGATCACCGCGTCTACCTCAAGGGCATGTATCATTCGAGCGAGTCGCGCAACCTCATTCCCGAATGGGCGTTCTTCGCGCGCTGCATCGTGAACGTCTCGACGCTCCGCCCAACCGCGTCTCGCGAGGAATTCTACGAGAACGACGAGTTAGAGCGGGTTCGCTCCGACATTGCAGATCAGATCAAGGACTACCTCTTCCAGCTTCAAACCTACTTTAGGCCAAAGCCCGACAATTTTAGTGCCCATACCTTCAAATCAATGATCCTTTATTTTCAGGATTTTTGCATTCAAAAGTAGTCACAAAGACCGAAGATTCTTGTTTAGCATCCCTGGCTCAAAGATTCAACAATAAGTCAGGACAGAATCTGACTTAAATATTGAAAAAGCAATTTCACTTAAGGGAATTTTACAAAGGTCTTTTTGCAGTAGGCTTTGGTAATAATCATGAACCTAAGCAGCGACAACCTTTGATGATTCCAGTGGGCCTAACACTGATTACAAACTTCTGTCTTTGAGCTTTGGACGATCTTCAGTCCAAAACCTTGCCATTCGATCACTACCACTATTAATAGCTCATTGCAGTACCAACCGCCGGGGACCTCGTCTTCCAGGGCAGCGGCGAAGGCCGCTTCTCCGCCTTCGATGCCGCGAACGTCAAGGAAAGGTGGAGCGCGGACGTGGGAATCGACGTGATGGCGCCCCCGATCACCTACGCGATCGACGGCGAGCTCGTCGGCGTGCGGGCCTTCGCCCACCCCAAGGTGTTCGCCAAGCAGTGGGACACGTGCCTGCAGACGATCACCCTGGAGACCGACCTCTCGCGCCGCAAGCACGTCACCGAGAAGACCAAGCCGAAGGCCCAGCCCGCCCCGGCGACGAAGGTCAAGACCTTCGTCTCCGAGATCAACGCCGCCAAGGCCGAGGAGCGGAAGGCAGGCGACAACCGCAACTTCTACCGCAAGACCAAGCAGGGCGGGAACGCGTCCTGCGAGGTCGAGGCCGAGGACGGCCGGTGGCTGAAGCTCACGGAGGACTGGACGAAGTTCTAGGCCGGCCGGATGGCGGTTGTAGGGGCGGGTTTATCCCCTCCCTCTCTCGGGGCGGGGGTAAACCCCGCCCCTACGATTCCGGACTAGTTCCCGAGGGTGATCGGGCGCATGTAGTTGCCGTGGGACCAGCCGGTCCGGTCGTCGTACTGGATCCGGCGCCACGACCCCGACGAGCCGACCTGCACGTAGCGCTGGCCGTTGCGCACCGTCCCGATCCGCGAGTAGCGGGTCGACGCGCCGGTGCGCACGTTCAGTGTGCTGGTCGTGATCTGTTGGCCGCTGCCAGCGGAGCCGGCGAGGTAGCTCCCGTGCACCCACGCCGTGCGGCCCTTCCAGAAGATCTGGCGCCAGCTGCCCGAGGTGCGAGGCGCGTCAGGGCGCGTTCACCGGCTGGATGGCGGCGACGCTGGCCTCGGTGCTGCTGCTGGTGAGCGCGGGCAACTTGATCCAGCTGCTCGCGGCATGGATCGCGACCAGCCTGCTGCTGAACCGGCTCCTGCTGTTCTACCGCGTGAGCGCCACCGCCCAGCGGGCCGCGCGCAAGAAGGCCATGGTGTCTCGCCTCGCCGAAGCCGCGCTGGGCGCTGCGGTTGCGGTGCTGATCGCACTGCATGGCACCACTGACATCGCCACCATCCTCGCCGCCGTGGAACCCGGCGCGCTGACCATCGCGGCGGCCATCCTGCTGGCGCTGGCGGCGGTTTTGGCCTCGGCGCAGTTCCCGGTGCACGGCTGGCTGACCGAGGTGATGGAGGCGCCGACGCCGGTCTCCGCGCTGCTGCACGCGGGCGTGATCAACGCGGGCGGCTTCCTTCTGATCCGCTTTGCCGACGTGATGCTGGCAGCACCGGGCGTGATGGCAATTCTGGTGATGCTCGGCGGCTTTACCGCGCTGTTCGGCGGCCTGGTGATGCTGACCCAGCCCGCGGTCAAGACCTCGCTTGCCTGGTCGACCATCGCGCAGATGGCCTTCATGGTGATGCAATGCGGCCTGGCGCTGTTCCCTCTGGCCCTGCTGCATATCGTGGCGCATTCGCTGTACAAGGCGCACGCCTTTCTCAGCACGGGCGAGGCGGTCCGCAATGTCGCGGCCATCCGCCGCCCCGGCCCCGTCGCGGTGCCAAGCGCCCGCAACGTGCTGCAGGCCTTTGCCATTGGCATCGTGATGTACGGGCTGATCGGCGCGGTGAGCACTTCAACGCTGAGCGGCCCCAACAGTGGTTGAGCAACGAACTCGTCGAGCCGCGATCTGGTCAAGTGCCGTGCGAAGGTGACGTGGTCGCCGACGAGCGGCTCGGCGCACTGCTGCGCAGCTACCGGCGCGACGCGGCCTGACGGCCCAGGTGGGTGGGGTTGGAGTCGGTGAATCCGGCCCACGGTCCGCGGGCTTGGCCGAGTTGCGCTCGTGCGCAGATGCGCTCTCCGAGCATCACGCGCGTTCTCGCTGGGAAACTGGCTCGGCTCGATATTCGGACACCACGCGCGCCAACGAGTTGATGAATGGCGATCCACCCGTGGGTGTTGGCGACGTCACTCGTCACGAGCGACGGTGGGCTGCTCAACAGTTACCACCGGTTCGCGGCTTGGCGACCGAGCGCAACTCGAGAGTTCTTGCGTGTTGGTTTGTGCCCGGGGCGACGCGCATCGTGGTTGCCTCCCTTGATACCCGACGCGTCGCGCTTCCCTGCGCTTGCATCCACCTGCGTCGCACGACAACTAGAAGACGGAGTTCGAGTTGTCTGCCTGGCGCAGGAAGGAACGCATCTCCTCGTAGGCCTCGCGCTCCATCTCTGCCATGAGCTGTAGGCACTCCTCAACGGTGTTCTCGCCCTCCATCTCCGGCCGCAGGCGGTCCTGGAACGCTTGACGAATGGGCTGAATGGTGGAGAGGTAGTCCGCGTACCGTTCCTCGTCCTGCCGGAGCATTAGGCCATCCTGGAGGATCCGGATCGCAAGGGGAGTGATGGCGAGGGTGATGATCGCAACGGTCGCCCACTGGGATGAGCTTAGCCCGGGGAAAGTTAAACTAAAAAAAAAAAAAAAAACATATTTTGTGCATATAGATTTTCGAAAGGGTGTATCAACAATATCTTCGGAACGGCTTACCATATCAAGTTGAAACTTTCAGCACATTATGGCGAATATTCAACTGGCCATAAGTAAGATGTGTATACTAGTACTGCTATTAATACTGCTGCTACTACCGTTACTACCACTACTACTACTACAAATACAACATTACTGTTACTACTACTACTATTACACTCGTACTATTAAGATTCAAGGTATGAAGGTGAATATTTAAGATAATATTCACGAGGGAATTTTTTCCCATTTGAGGGACGTCATTTTTCTTTGCTACGTTGTTATTGATGTTATAACAAATAAAAATTGAATTAATTTTTAAATTAATTGTTAAATAAAATTATAGTACTGTAATTGAAAAAGTAAGATTCCAAGGGGCACCAGTCCAAAAGGGACACCTGTGATACATGAACTGAATATGATTTTCTCAGATTTTTAAATGTGAGACTGAAAACCTCTAGTGAAGAATTTTCGACCGTGATGATTTCGATGATTCCCTTTCTGTTTTGGTTCGCCATCAGTTTTTTGGGGGGAGGGGGGTACAAGCACTTTTTTCTGAAATTTCATAAACTTGTTTTCACAGTAAATTTTTACTGTTACTATAAGCAGAAATAATAGTTACCGTTCCTGCATAAATGCATAATTTTTCACTAGACATTTTTCAAAATCGGGTTTTTAAATGTTCGGTTACTATGGGTCGCGGTTCTTTTTTTGCTAGGTTGCTGCCATTGCTGTAACCATAATGATTAACCTACCTACCTTAATGTCAAACATGGTTGGGAAAGCAAATGAATCTTCTCTCCCATCACTCGCAACAAAAAGTGGTGATGAAACAGCGTTTCGCAGACATCTCAAAGGAATTAGAAGGACCAATCCAATTAAAATTGAAGATAATGCTGAGATATAGTTGAATCCCATGTAAAAGTCTAGCAATATCCACAGTCCACGCCAATGTAGAACTGATGCTGTAAATAGGCAGCTTTTATTAGATCTGATAATTTGATGAGTAGCTTATTTTATTCTCTGCAATTTCAAAAGTGATGTTGCCTGTAACATAATTTACAATGAAAAAATTCGCTTGATTAAGCAAGTTATTTATAACTTGCTTAAGAATTTAGAATTTATGAATTTAACTCTCTTTTTAGGATTATTTCCGATCTGCTAGCATTAAACCATTCATAAGTGATTATAAGATATATTGCCGCTACCATGGCAATGGATTGTAACTGACATTGTCAAACCTTTGAAATTATTGCAAGAACCGTTTACTGTGCTGCATTTAGGATGAGCTAATTTCAATCTAATTTCATTCTTCCTGACCAAAATCACTCTGCCGAATTTTCTTTTAAAACAGCTAGCATGTTTTCTGGAAAGTACCTAGGGGCAACAACAACGACATTTCATTCGAGGTTGATCATACTAGACGGTAAAGTTGCATAAATTGATGTATTTGATGAGTTTTCTGTTTGAGTAAGTCTTTAACAGATACTTACAGGAGGAACCAAAGGAACCAAAAATAAAATCTAAACTACACTGCAGCACAGACCCCCCCCCAAACAAAAAAAAACAAAATACATCTCTTATCTTTCCTCCATAGATGGTGGCCAGCCAACTAAATATCTTTATACCCGTGGGAACGGCAATGATCATGATGTTTTTCAATCAAAGTAACAATTTCAAAGTAAGAAAAAATAAAAAGTAAAGAAAGCATCAAAGTAAACAAGGCATCAAAGTAACAATAAGCAACTTGTATAACTTACAACCCTTGTATTGCAAACGGGTGTTACCACGTAAATCACTAAATCCAAGCATCAAAGTAAACAAAGTATCAAAGTAACGATAAGCAAGTTCTGTAACTCAGAGCCATTTCCCCAGGGCTGGGGGAATAAGAGACAAGCACTCACAATCAGCATAGCTATCCTTCGCTTTGCATTGAATATGGGAGTATATTTAGATATTGGGTTGGACAGTAGGGGGTGGACAGGGATGGCTGTGCACAACCTTTCATTGGTGGCCCTGTTTTCATCAATATTAGTGCACAGCTAGCAACACATACAAGAGATTCAGAATTAAACATGCCCTCTAATATTAATGAATGAACTGAAAAAAGGAAGCTATAACTTTCAATTTCTAATCATTTGACCACCTCTTCCATAGTAACCTTTTTTCTTCCTGAGCATAAGTCAAAACCCTTCCCCTGGCTGGGGGGGGGGGGCGTAGGTTGAACCCGAGTAGTCTGTCCTCTGATCGTTAGACTATTTCAAACTCAATGGCTATCTAAAAATTTTGATCGGATACATTTTGGGAAAAGAGGGTGTGGGAGAGGGAGATGCCCTCCAATCACTTTTGATAATTCTAAGAAGGTAACTATAACTTCCAGTTTCCAATCAAATGAGCCATCTCTAAACTGAAAAAATGGAGGCAAATGATAAAATTCATGATAATTAATGAGTATTAAAGCATTATCGTCTGAAGTTTTCATATTTTACTCTTTACTCATTAAACTTGTTCATGCTTTAATAATCATTATAATATGTATTAATGTACTATTTAATAAATCGCTCCAGATTAGCAGTTAATTCGTATTAAATTTGAAATTAAATTAAAATTTCCACCTGGAACGTAACCTATGTCTTTAAAACAGAATCCTGAAGGCAGTCTTGAAGGATTAGTGAAGTCTTATGCAATACCAGGTTACATTTCATAATGAAGGAGCTCGTTGTCCCATTTGGTACTTTTTTGTTAAATTTCGTTGCTAGTATGAAAAAAATTTCTATAAGCCTTCTGATATCGGTTCGGCTACTACCGTTTGTATCCGTTCGTTGTCTAATTTTTTTAATCGTTTTATGGGGTAGCTTACCTAAATTGAAACTATAGAATTAAATCTTAAATTGCATTGTGTCTCAAAAGCTTCTATAGTTACAACATAAATCATCAGCATTATCACCTTTCGATTGTAAGAGGTAGCGTCAGGAGAATAGGGCAAACCACTATTTTGGAAACATCTCTAATAATATAATCGGAGCAATAGGAGTAAGTAAATGAATGAGTGATGAAAAGCTTACATTAGAAAATAAATAACACTTATTTTGCCCAGACAGGTGGCGGGTAGCACCGTCACTACTTGTGGTGATTTTGTTATTGCCGTTTTTTCAGTCAGTTGAAAGACCCTTTATCTCTTGAAGTATGATTTATTAGAATTCGAGCTTCACCCCGGTTGAAGGACCACAAATGTTTTTGGCAGATAGATATTGAAATTAATTATTATGCCAGTACATCCAAAAGAAAGTCTGTTTTTGGCGTTTTAATGTGTTTACTAATTCGGACACACTTATTCCTTTCTCTATTGCAAGGGGGTTCTTTCTCTTTTTTGGAACAGAAATCAATTGACGTTTGTGCAAGCTATAGGGGACTGTTACTGTTGATGATATGACACTAAGTCTATTACGTTTGAACTTGACATAAAAAAAGAAGAAGTATATTCCCATCTATATTTTGCTATTCTTAGACATGTAAATCTTGCGGAAATAAAGCATAAACATGGTATAATGTAAGCTCGTCGTCTCATTTTTGAGGATTAAAATTGCTGCTGAAAGTTTTGCTCCTGAATCTGCCTTCCTAGAAATCTTAAAAAAAGTACATTATTTCTTACTTTTTTTCTCCAAATAAGACATACTCCCTCTAAGTACGTGCCTGCTTCCATCAGGTGCGTACGCAAGACTTTTGGGGATGGGGACAGTAAGAAAAATAAATTATTTGAAAAGTTAATTCTTAAGACAGTAAATTTTTGTATTCGAAAATTTAAAAAAAAATATTTTAAGAAAATTTTTAGAATTTCGCTTATAAAATTCTTTAAGAAAAGGTTGTTGTCTTATCTAATTCCACTTGGATATGGCAGTTACCGTCTTAGTGCCTTTCTGCCTACTTATATGATAATATTTGTTTGTTTTAAGTTTAGGTTTGTTTTCATATGAAAAAAACAAAACATGTTTCTTATCAAATTTTTGTTCTTTATTGAGATCATGTAAGAGATCATGCACAACACTTTGCTCTGTATATTTAATTAATTATTCATTAAATATTTAGTTAATGTAATAAACTAATTATTTAGCTGAAGTTTTAAATAAGCTTTTCCTAATAATTGTAATCATTTGTTATTGATAATTAATAGTCGATTATGTAATTATATTGAATTGATAATTGAGTCTAAGGGTTTACTAATCAATTAATGACTATTTAAGCATTTGCATTAGCTTATTTTAAGTAATTGGTTGTTTATTCAGTTTTGATTATGATTGTTACGGCTTTTTTTTTAGATATCGTGCCGTGTACCTCTGGCTCTGAGGATGTTTGTATAAAACAAGAAATAAACCCTCTTCCTAATTCCGTGGTTTCAATGAAAACTTGTTTATTCAAGGAAAACCATCAAGGAGGGCACTCATACGTCCGATCGGAAACGATTTCCGCTATTCTACATGCCTCTGATGTCACAGAAGAAGAGATCATACGTCAACCACCAATTGGTCTTCCAGAAGAAGTATCACATCCAGTTTCAGCTGCAAATGAAGATACATTGGACTTTGAAGCTTATGATTGTGATATGTGTGAAAAGACTTGTAGTTCCAATGAAGAGTTATCTCGACATCGAGAAAATCATATTAGAAGGAAACATAAGTGTGAAGATTGCTGTAAAACATTTTCCAGGAAGTCGCATCTTACTGCTCATGCAAGAATACACAGTGGAGAGAAACCTTATCAATGCGAAACATGTGATAAAAGTTTTGCTCAAAAGGCTGGATTAACTAGACATATGCGACTTCACTCTGGAGATAAGCCACATGAATGTCAGATATGTGGCAAAAAATTTATTCAAAGGTCCATTAAGAAATGTTTCACATATCTAATGTGAGCTAGGAAAATTCAGGGACAGGGTTATGTTAAGATTATAAAATTTTATAGAAAAACATGGATAATGTTTTCCCAAACTGACCAGATTTTATTTTAAAAAAAGTTCGTTATTTCGTACTAAAAGTTTGTACTTATTTTTGCACCAAAGATAAGAAAAAGTCGCAATTAGGGATATGTAACTGTACTAGCATTTCTATACTTATCGGAATATTACCATACATAATAGAATTTGAGATAAAATCCATTCTTTTGACGAAATAACTATGTAATTACTTTGCTCTAAAATTTCGAACTTATTCTTGCACTAAACAATAACTAGAAAAATAAAAACTCAATATTCTACATTGAGGATTTCTATTACTTTTTTTGAGTAGTTTAGACACTTGCTTTCAAACCTGAGGTTGCAACCTGGATTTTAAAAATTTCCAGGCTCCTAAGTATGGCATAGCAGCAATAGGTACCCCCCTGATTTGTGTATTCCTCCTGATAACAATATATGGTCTAGAATGCCTTTGTGCACCTGAGACCTTATCAAAAAAAGACTTTTTTTCGTAAAGAGTTGGAGGCGCACTAAAATACTGCTATGTCTGATAATTAAGGAATATGGAATTATAAAGCTGTAGTCTTGAAGAGAAAAAAGCTGGTCAGAAATTTATGTTCTTGCTCTCTAATATTTTGCTTAATTTAATTAATTTTCCCAGCTACCAAAGCATTAAATCGTGGTATGGCAGAATTCATTGTAATGGCAGCAGATGCAGAGCCGCTTGAAATCTTGCTTCATCTACCTCTTTGGTGTGTTCGTTCTATGTTCTAATGTTGCTCCTAACCATCAGTAGAAAAATATGTTTTTCTCATTTAATTTCTTACCGTTTTAGAAAAAATCTCAGGGAATTAACCTACTCTCTCGTGAAAACCCCCTATACAAAAGTTTCCCCGTGGAAATTTCTTCCTATTTAAAATCCCTCTCTGCAGGAAATTAGACCAGGAAACTCCTATCCTCACAGAAAGTTTCTTGCTAATGATTCCACCTGTAAAGATACCTCCTTAGTATATTTTCACTTAAAGAAAAATTTATTATATTTTTAGTTTCTGTTTGTTCTTTAGGTAATTGTGGAATTCCCCTTATGTTGAAAATTCCCCAGAAATATCACCCCCTCCCCTCAATGGAAAGTTTCTGCCAAGGAAAATTTTCCTATGGAGCATTTTCCTAGTGATCACTCCTCTGTGGAAAATCCCCCCTCCGTGGAAAATCCCTCCACGCAAATATGCCACAAAGAATTTCGACTCAGCGGAAAATTTCCCCCGGAAGATATCCACATATGAAATAAAGTTGTCGACGACAAAGTAAGACAAATAAAACAAATTTTACTTATGAATTCTGGCAAATTCCCCACTTTCCAATAACAAACTGGCATAATTGGAAAATGTCTGTATACTCCCTAATAACAAATACTATATGTAAATAATAGAAAGTCACTTAACGTCCAGACCTTCCTCCAGGGGTTGTGAGGCTTAATGTCATCCCCAAGGGTATAGTTATTGGACTTTCCAACAATGCTTAACAAAATAGCTATCCAAAAATTTTGGTTGAATGACCTTGGGGAAAAGGGCGTGGGAGGTGAAGAATTTTTCTTGCATGTTGTTGTATTTTATTTTTTTTAAAGAAATCTGTTTTGTGTTTGGGTTCCCATGTTATGGTATCATATTCAATAGCTGGCCTTCTGAGCCCTTTGTAGAACTTCAGAAATATATAGGTGTTATAAATTCTACCTGGTTAAGCCTAGCAACTGTGGCTATTTTTTGTGTATGTTCACAGAACTTCAGTTGAAAATTGATAATAATGAAAGGATCTCTTTTGGCTTCTACCCAGTTTAAAATTTGTTTTGGAAAAACAAGCTTATAGAGCTAGCTAATGAGCAGTTGATGGTGAGATACTATCAAAGGCCCTTTTCTACAAAAGAAAAAGACTGCTAAAATGCTTGGTCCTTTTTCAAGAGCTTGTGTTCGCTCATTGAGTATGCCTAATAATTGGGAAGGAGACCTTGTTGATATGGGTTCACTAGGTTATTGACAAAGATATAGTAAAGAACTCTGTCCCAATTCATCCTTCCATTACTTCACAGGCTTATGGAGTGAGGGACACAGGACAACAGTTTTCTGGTTGACCTTTTTTCCTTTATTATGAGTAAGTACTATGCTTGCTTCTGACCATTGCTTTGGTAGTTCTCCTTCATTTATGAAGCTTTGGAAGATGCCTAGCTGTGAGTCTTTAGTATAGTGTGCACATTCTTTGAGCCAAATGGCTTTAGTTTCATCTATGACCTTTGATTTTTAGGTATGCAGCTTTTCAGTTGGAGTGTTATTTCAATTTCAGTGAGGGCTAGTTCTCTATTTTTTATGTCTTGTGTTGGGATAGGACCTGTTAGTCTTGGTTTGAAAGTTGAGTTTGTGGCAATAGTAGTGACCTCATCTTTGAATTGAAGTCTCATAAGAATGCCAAAAGTCTCATTTTGCTCGATAAAGATGCTGCTCAATCGATAGCGCCAGCTCTCAACACTCATGGCCAGTGGTTGGAAGTTAACGCGAAAAACCCATTAGACTTTGGAATCGTTCCGGATCGCTGAAAATCTTACAGCTGATAATATTTTTCCACTAATAGCAAACTGCTTTGAAGCTAGGCAGCTAAATAGAACACGATCATTTTGACTCAAATTGGCTGAAAAGGCACATCTCGACAAAGCCTCCTGTAGAAATTTATGGGTTAGCTATGAGCGCCTTCCTGTTAGCGAGCTCTAGTTTGTGCCGATGCAGTGCTATAATTACCAGTAATGGTAATTACTATTAAACACAAGTCCTGGAAAATCAAATCACAAGTCCGGGAAAATCAAGCACAAGTCCTAGATACGTGATTGACATAACTGAAACGGATCCGCTCTCTTTGGAAGAGTTGGGGGGAGGGCTAATTCTGAAATATTAGAAAAAATGAGATATTTTCAACTTACGAAGGAGTGATCGGACCTTAATGAAATTTCTTATTTAGGTGGATATCGAAACTCAGATCTCTTATTTCAAATCCTGACCAGATCCACTGTCATTGGGGGGGAGCTAGGGGGGACCGGGAATATTGGAAAACGTGTAAGGTGGAGAGATCAGGATGAAACTTGTTGGGAAGAATAAGCACAAGTCCAAGCTACATGACTGACATAATCGGAATGGATCTTCTCTCTTTTAGGGTGTTATTATAATTTGGAAAAACTAGAAAAAATGAGGAATCAGCTTAATAAAAGGAATAATTAGCTAAGTAAATCTATTTAGTTGAATTTAAGTGGACTAACAGACATGATTTAGTATTAAACTTTACTTGAAAGTACCTGGATCCTGGTGGTTTTTCCGCAGGGTACCGACACTCGGCATGTGGCAAGTTTCTATATATGGGTTCTCACTGTCACTCGCCTTCTAAACACGGACAATTTGAGCCTCTTCTTGATGTCATTACGTCCAAATTGACCTTAGAATAGAAGTAGTAACCTTATAAAATTCCAATTGTTTTTATTGGACCTTTAACACTTGCTTCAGCTTGTCTTTTGTCATTATGAAATACATGTCACCAAACCTTAGTTTCTTTTAATTTTCCAGGTGTTGGGACGATAAATTATTTTCTTCTAACGATTTAACAAGTCCAGGTTTTAGATTTTCAAAGGTATAGTGGGCATTGATGACCTTATTTATGTCAAAATCCCAAACCCTGTCATCATCGCTATCATTTTTAATTTTAACACCTTTCGATTCTCGCTGTCCAGGTTGATTTTAATCGACTTATTCATATGTTTGGTGTTACATGTCTTCTAACTGCGTTTGTCTTTGCTTTTCATTTTCATTTTTGACTTGCTCACCTGCTCAGTGTCACATCTTTTTTAACTGCGTGTGTCTGGTCCTCATTTTCATTTTTGACACGCCATCACTATTTTTCTCACCGTGCGTATATTTGCTCTTCATTTTCATTTCTGAAAAGCTCACATGCTCGATGGCAAATGTCTTATAACCACGTGTGTCTTTGCTCTTAATTTTAATTTTTACACATTGCCACTTTTCTTCGAGCGAAATTATTCTATTCTATAGGTTAAAAACTTTTTAGATTTTCCCCGAATTTTGCACAATTTTTCTTGCCCTTTGGTTCGTGTATATTTGGAATTTGTATGGTCGTCTATTGCTCAGCCACTGAAAATACAGTATTGTCCTAAATAACAGGTCAGCACTTTTCCTGAGAACGAAATTATCCTATGCAGCTTACTTTTTTCTCTGTCAGTTACAACAGAAGCTGATACCAAGTTTTTGAGCCGTAAGACAAGTCCATTCTCAGTTCTAAAAAACCTTGAGAGTGAAAAACTGAACAGCATTTTTTTATTTTTTAACAATATCTTTTATTAAACAAATTAAAAAAAAATATAAGGACCAGTTGTTCATACAAAGAAGGTTTTTCTTCACACAACCAAAATATTGAAAAAAAAACATAAACCTGCCCCCCCCCTACGTTTTTGGAAATGTATCCTGCCTCCCTCTCTAAATTTTCACGAACTGACGCCACTGGCTTCCCAAGGGATCAAATTCACATTTTACCTTTTTTGGATTTTTAGTGTTGAAACATTTGATATAAAAAGACTTTGACTATCGAACATATAAGTAAACACCAACAACACCCAGCATATTTCCCAGCACTAGGTGTTTCCACATCAACATAAAAACCAGAAATGCATCTTGTTTTTAAAATTCCTATGCTATTTTTAATGGACAATCCATAGCAACTACTTACATTCCATAGACTTGAGGAGCTATTTCATTTCTTTCCAAATGAATGTATAGTTCTGTGTCTAATCTTTTCAAGCGGTTGTCATGCAATTCAGAAAGTTTCTTGACCAAATCAGCCATCGCAAATGTCCTGCACCACCGTTCGAATCTTTTCCGGCCCCATATCCTTCTTCAGGATGTAGCCGTCCGCCCCCATCGCAAGGGCTCTGAAGATGCACTCACTCTGGGCATGCACCGTGACCACAATCACTTTGCAATGAGGAAGTTTTTTCTTAATGACGCCACACAGTCCGATCCCAGACGACTCCTCCTCCAAACCCAAATCAACCAGCACCAAATCAGGCGAATCATTCAAAATTCTTGCCTTGGTCATACTGGCAGTATTATAGGTCGCGACGCACTCAAATCCCGGCTCCTCCCCCAAGACCCGAACCAGCTCCTCGCGATAGCCTTTCTTGTCCTCGACAATAGCCACTCTCATCGGAACCGCTGGATCTTCATTCTTATCGGTCGACATTTTTGGTTTACCGCCTGTTGCTAAGATTCATACATAACAACTAGTTTTTGCACTAATTTGGGTGATTTTTTTCTGGGCAATTTTAGTTTGTGTTGTTTTTTTCTCTCATTGGCAGAGCTTGAAGCTCCTCTGACTTCCAATGCTTATTATAGAAAATACTTAAGTATTTAATACATAGTGATTAAATACTTTAAGTATCATATTAAATACTTAAGTTAAATACTAAAGTAATACAATAGTTATAGTAGACCATTCTAGTTGATTTTGTTTTAAAATGACTTACCTTAGATCTTCCTGTGCCTCCAGAGGCATCCAAGGCATCCATGAAGAGTCTCCAATTGTCTCTGTAACTGGCGGCAGCAATAATGTCTTTCCACTCTGGTGGTAGGGAGGCATGAAGTTGACGCAGGTCGCTGTTGAAGCTGGGTGACAGGGGTATCAATCTGCCACACACGATGGGCCATGAGGTCCTGGGCACGGTGGTCAAGGCGGGTCCCGACGCGGGCCCGGTGCCGGTCGGGGCGGCCAGGTTGATCCATCCCTGGATCGGTTGCCTGGAGTGCTCCGAATGCCAGCGGGGCCGCGAGAACCATTGCGCCAAGCCGCAATCCATCGGCGTGTTCCGCGACGGTGGCTATGCCGAGTACACCCTGGTCCCGCATCCGAAGTTCCTGGTCGACGCCGAGGGGATCGACCCCGCCGTCGCCACCCCCTATGCCTGCTCGGGCGTCACGGTGTACAGCGCCTTGAAGAAGGCGCTGCCGGTGGGTGATGACGAATGGCTGGTCATCATGGGATGCGGCGGCCTTGGGCTCGGCGCGGTGACCATCGCCAAGGCAATGGGTGTCAAGAACGTGGTGTCCTGCGACATCGACGACGCGAAACTCTCCGCCGCCGAGCAGAGCGGCGCCTCGGCCACGGTGAACCTCAAATCCGGAGACGCGGCGGACCGGCTGCGCGAGATCACGGGTGGCGGCCCGCGCGCGGTGGTCGATACCGTCGGCGCCGGCGACACCTTCAACGCCGGCATGCTGGCCGGCCTGCACCAGCAGGGTCTTGCCTGGGGAATTTCGGATAGTGTCGAGCTCATTCAACGCGCTGACAACCAGTTCATGATGTATCACGTTAACAAGAAGTAAGTCTTCTTGAGCGTAGAGTAATACAAGCCCCGTCCGTTTCGAGCGGGCGGGGCATTTTCTAACCTAAGGCACCCGGCATGCTTGCCTTCATGATCCGCCGGCTGCTGCAAGTTTTTTTTTCTCAGATTGAGGAATAAGCCTGAGCTATATAATATATTGTGCTACTCATTATTTAATCATAAAATTTAATAAGTAACAATAAATGAAATAAGTGACAGTTTTGTTATTGTCATTCTTGCCAAATCGAGGCAGTTGCTTAAGCAATACAGTGCATTATGCTGCTCATTATAGATTCATGAAACTTTAATAGATGGCATTAAGTAACACAACTGTCATTTTTTTTATCAAATTGGGGAATAAGCTCGAGCTATATAATACATTATGCTACTCATTATTTATTCAGGAAACTTAAATAAGTGACAATAAGTGAAATAAGAGACATTTTTGTTGTTGTCATATTAGTAGTGATGCCTCAACAATTTCAAAGGTCCTCATAGCCACTACTCCTTTCTTCCTTTGATGATTTAAGATGACGAAGAAGTTTGACAGCGATACCCCTGAAACGCAGGTGTCATTAATTTTACTCAAGACGCACGTGCATTTTACGTAATAGGGAATGTTTTCTAAGAGATGCAGGTGTTAATTACGTAATAGGGAATGTTTTCTAAGTGTCTGTTGCATAATAGGGAGGGTTTACTTTGGTTCTTATGTAATAAGTTTTGGGATGTTACATAATAGGATTTATTAGGGTCCGTTAGTCACGTATGGAAGTCCCAGTTGTAAGTGAGGGGGACACAAACGTGGGTGTAACGTAATAACGGTGTACGCGTGGGATGTGACACAACCTTGCGTGATTTGATAGATATATTGGGAGTGAGGTAATCTTACGTAACTTAGTAGATTTATTGGGAATGATGTAATGGCAGCCCACACCTGTTAAAAATAGATCGGCGGTTGCCGGTGGCGGCCGCAAACCGTTTCGGCAAAAAGGAACCGGTCGCGCACGCCAGGGAACTATTCGTGCACCGCACATGGTTGGCGGTGGCCGCGCATTTGGCCCCCATCCCCGGAGTTATCGCCAGGATCTTCCTAAAAAAGTAAAACGGCTTGCCAGTCGTTCCGCCTTATCCTACAAGGCGAAGGAAAGCAAAATTATCGTTGTCGAAGATTTTCAATTTGATGAACCGAAAACAAAAAATGTTGTCGAATTACTCGAAAATTTGAAAATCGAAGATCGTAAAGTTTTGATTCTCACCAAAGATAACGATCTTAACCTTTACAAATCTGCCAGAAATATCCCTTACAAATCTGTTCAACAAGCTCCCCAATTTAACGCATTCGATCTTTTAAGTGTGCAGACGGTAATTATTCAGCAAGGTGGAGTTGAAATTATTAACGAGGTATTGGGCAAATGAGAGACCCGCGCGAAACAATTTTGGAACCGGTGCTAACGGAAAAAGCACTGCGACTGAAAGATGAATCGAATCAATACATTTTTGTCGTTAGCCGAGATGTAAATAAAATTCAAGTAAAAAATGCCATCGAGAAACGCTTTTCTGTAAAAGTAGAAAGTGTGCGAACGGTAAACGTAAAAGGCAAACCCCGCCAGCGGTTCACCCGCCGGGGGCGTGTAACGGGTTTTACATCTAGTTATAAGAAAGTCTATGTTCCCCTTGCAGAAGGCGATACCTTAGAATTCCTGGATAGTATTTAAGGAAAATGGAGAGTGAAAAATGGCTTTAAAACAATATAACCCAATTAATTTGGACTGGCCCACCTTGACAAAACAAATTATTTAGCAAATTCATTAGAGCTTGCATTATCATTTCCCTTGGGTAATGGATTTACCAATATCATAATTTAATAATGGTGGAAACGAATAGTACCGAACTTCTGAAAGGATTATAGATTCATAACTGAGAGGTAATTACTAATGGCAATTGAGATCAGTTGAATAGGGTTCTGGAAGTGTGGTAAATAAAAGCGAAGAAATGCGGTGTTTTAGGGCTTCTTTAATGCAGTATAGAGGCTTCTTTTTCTTTATCGATGTTGTTGCTTTCATATTTCGCTGTCTACGTTGAAAATATTAAATTCTCAGGAGAAACTAAGTCATTCGAGGATTCATTTGGCTGTAAACATGAATAACGTTCAAACAATCGGAAATTTTCTTGGTTTAAAAAAAAAACGAGACATTTTTTAATGACAACTTTTTTGAAAAATATGTGCGGTTGTTTCACTCAAAAGCTCTTGCAAAACTGTTCATGAATAACTTAAGTAAATTTTGCTAGGACCATCTTGTACGGGTATTGAACACTACGTCTAGGGTATATTTTATTGTTTGGAATAAGGTCTCAGCAATATCCCTCATATTTCCGGTTGCAAAAAAAAGTATTATCTAGTATAGAAAGATATAAATCAATCTCAAAATTAGCGTTCACCCATAACAGTATTTCTTAATTATTTCTGGAATATATATCTAGTATTAGATGGGTTTGTTCCTACTTACTTGCTTAATGTGCGCCAGAGCTCAATAGGCTGCAATTCGTAGTATATTGAAAAGCCAGCTTTCTGACATCCTTTGTGCATAAATTTAAATGGGTTCCACTTGAAGATAAACATTTAGGAGACAAAAATAAATCGTTTCTAGGTTGGAAAGTATTGGAGAGGGTTTGCTTATTTGCTTGTTGTTTTTTCATTGAAGGTTTTCAACCGATATAAATAAATGTGCTCGAAACGAGTCCTAGCCGAAAGTAAGCACAAAATACTGTGTGAGATGGACCTAACTCGGACAGGCAATCTGGATTTCGTTTTTCGGGAGACTATCTCCAAATTTGGGCTGCCGAAATAGATTTCTGCGCTCATACCTAGTCCTTGCCGTAAGAAAGCGTATAAACTACTCTTAACTGTATGGATATACTCAGGTACATACTCCAGATTTTTTGGCGGGGGTGGGGGCAAAAAATGGTTTCCTCCTTCTCTAGAAAATTTGGAAATTTGATGTATTCTCTTCCGTTTATGTTAGTTTCCTATGTGTTAGTCTTCAGATGAATGTTAAGATGTCTTGATGTCGTTCAGACAGCAATGCAGATTTTTATTTTCTTTGGGGCGGGGGCACTACTTAAAGTAAGACGAAAAAAATAGTAAATAATATATTTAATATAAATATAAGTCAGACGGAAAAATTAGTAAAAAACATATAATGAAACGAGTAAAAACGTACAGAATATAGAAAAGATTATAGGGAAAACCGTGCAGGTCTCCTAATTTTGGCTCTGAGATAAATTCATTGAAATCAGTTCATCGATTCATTGATACTTCTTTTGAAATTATTGGGACAGTCTAAAATTTGGGGTAGAGGGAGGTCTATCTCGGGTTTGCACCTAGTCGCAGCAATATATTTTCTTTTTTACTATTTTATGATTGCAAATGGTAAAGAATGTGATTAAAGGCTCTTTTCCCTCTAGGACAATTCTGTTGAGGAAATATTAAATAACACTGTTAATAACATCACATAGTGGTGGTCCTCCATTTGTCAATTCAATTAAAAACACTAAACAAAACTCAAATCTAAATGTCAACAGGAGAAAACAAGATCTGATATCGGCCTCGAAGTTAATACGAAAATAATAAATAATTATCTATCTTCTTTTACATTTATTTGATATCATTATAAATTACTTACTATTACTTAATGCTTCTTACTCAGATGTTTTTTATATTTATTTTAAATTATGCAAGACTTTGGTTTACTTATAATCGCCTCTTGTAGGCCATTCCAAACTTGGCAACATAAAATGTCAAGTGAAAAATCAGACCGAACATCTGGCCTATGTTGAACAACCAACATGCTTCTATCCCATACCCTGACATGTTATACCCTGACATGTTTCAGCCACAGAAAAAATTCGTGAAAAGCATTTTGATCATTTGCTCCGGATCGGGTCCGCCTCCAGCGCCTCCTTGGCCACCCCGATCTCCGCCGCCCAGACCACCGAAGCCACCGCGATCTCTGCCACCTGGCCCGCCGCCAAACCCGCCTCGGTCTCCACCGCCAGGCCCGCCGAATCCGCCACGATCTCTTCCACCCGGTCCACCGAATCCACCGCGAGGACCTCCCCGCATTTGCGGTCGCATTTCATCCGGCGAAAGTTTGCCGTCTTTGTTTTTGTCTAGTTTGGCTAGAGATTTTGAAGCTTGCTCCAACTCCTTTGCCGAAATCGTGCCGTCCCGATTCCTCTGGAATAACCTTGATGGCCTTAAGACTTGGGCAGATCAAGAACTTACCAAGGGAAAAAGCATTAGCGGTATCCCAGCATATTCACAGAACAGGATGCGAAAACGCGGAGCGTTGAAACGGAGATCATTCGTGGGCGGCGTGTTGTTGAGCCTGCTGATCGGAAGTTTCTGGTTGTCGGATGTTTGGGTGCAACTCGCCAGCGATTACCACACGGAAACCGGAGAACAGAAGACCCTGAATCTGGTCGATGGCTCGATGGTCTATCTGGATACAAACTCGGCCCTTTCCGTCGATTCTTCGCCTCAAATAAGACGGCTGGCGCTTGACGAGGGCCGCGCCCTGTTTGTCGTTGCGGAGGACAAGCGCAGGCCATTCGAGGTGGCTGCCGCTGGCGGAACCGTACGAGCTCTTGGCACCGAGTTTGAAGTGTATAAGAAGTCGGATCAAGTGGCGGTGACCGTACTCAAAGGCACGGTAGAGGTTACTCGCGACGACTCAGCGGTAAGGCTGGTACCCGGGCAACAGATTCATTATGGTCCCAACATTACTCTTTCCGAAGTAGAAGCGATTGATAGCGAACAGATCGCCGTTTGGCGGCGCGGTAAACTGGTGTTTAACGATCAACCGTTGGGAAAAGTGATCGAAGAAGTCAACCGCTACCGAAATGGCGCCATCTTCATTCTCGACCAACAACTACGCACATCGCGGGTTAGCGGTATTTTTGACACTGGCAATCCCGACGCGGCGCTCCAGACGCTGGAAGATATCTTGCCGATTCGTATGCGCCGGTTGACCCCCTATCTGATTCTGCTGGACCGGAGCAATACGCGGGCGCCGGTGCGTTTGCCCAAATAGGTTTCCAGCAGCGTCTGCGCATTGTCCTTCAGCGCAAAGACCTCGAAATAGCGGCTGAGGGCAAAAGAGCTTTCGAAGATCAGGCCAAGGTTCGGTGTGGTGAACCCATCAGGATGATCGCCGGTCAGCGTCATGACGTTGATCTGGCCGTTGGAGAAGGGCAGGGGCATCGCGACATAGTCAGTCGCGCCGGCCGCTTTCAGATCGCTCATGATCGAAAAGCTGAAATCCGCTTCGTCTTGATCGAGGCGCTGACGCACACCGCCCAAGCCATTTGCGGCATGTCGAAGCGGGCTGTTGATGTACCGTTCGTCCGTCAGCATGTCGTAGGGCGCAACGAAACTCTCGGTCTTGCCCTTTTCCTTTGTCCAGATCAGATAGCGACCTGCCATCATCGGATGCAGCGACCAGATCAAAACGGTCAAGCGCGTCAACGAGATGCCATCTTCGGTCAGTTTGGCTGCTATGGCGTCCGTCAATTCTTCCGGGGTTTTGCAAAGCCACGCTTCGCGCATCAACCAATCGACCAACGGCCCAGTGATGTTGCCGTCTTGATTGGTGTTGAGCACATTGCCCGCAAGATCCAAATCCGTAACCACGTTGGGCATGAAGGCGACGAGTCCGTCGATCTCGCGACCTTCCCAAAGGGCATTGGCATAGGACCAGATTGCATTTTCGAACTCTTCGCCGTCGACAGTAATGTTGCTGTATGTGGCTGTCCCCTTGAACGGACAGAATGTTCGCAAGTCCGGCGAGTCCGTCATCGGGACGCGAACGTCCTCGCGTGGAAAGTCCTCCCAGACGATGCACCCATGCTGGCACAAGCCCGTCAAGCCTGCAAAGAGTGAGTATCGTGCCACTCGGTGCTGGCCAGCTGTTAAGAAACTTAAGTCAAGTCAGCAAGTCAAGAACATTGTTTTACCTATATTGATCCACACCCATAGATCGAAGAGCGGTGCTGAGATCCCCTGAGCTGTAGCAGATGCTTAAATGAGTTCTTGGCCAGTAGAGTGCGTAAAGCAAGCACATTTCATGTCTTGTAGATAGGCCTCCAATCGTTAAAGTTGACCTTGATTCAGAATTGTACACACATTCCGAAATTAAATGATCACCCTGAAAAGTTAGAAAGAAGTTAGAGACGGAGGAAGAAGTACGTTTAAAACGGGAAAGTTTTCGTAAACAATGTTTTAGAACAAACTAGTTTTCGTTTTATAAATAAAATTAAATAATAATCAAAAAATTTAACTGAAAGTAAGGAGAAAAATTAAAACTCAAAATGAACAGAAATTATTCCCTATATGAATGGTTGCACCCTCCTCAAAGCAAACCTCTTTACGCTAAAGCTTCTAGCCCTTTGAAAAAGCTTCCCATTCTTATCAAACGGCTCCTATGTTTCAGTAGCTGTCCTTAAAAAATTGGAGATAAACAGTCAAGCTTTAGCGTAAACATCAAGGTATTGAGGAGGAGGCGACCCTTCATATACGGAATAATTTCTGTTCGTTTTGTGTTTTAATGTTGTTCCTTACTTTAAGTTACTTTTTTTTTTTAAATTTAATTTCTTTTTTTTTTCAAATAATGCAGGTAAATCTGGCTCACCCTCCATGAAATACACCCCCTTTATTTGAAGTAGCCTTAAACTGTCTTATATTTAAAAAAAAAAATCCCTTTTGTTCTACTTGCTGTTTATGATGGAAAGGCAGTGTGGTCTTCATTGCTATTTTTGTCATGTCATGGCTGACTAGTTTGGCTTTAGCTCTTTTATCCTTCTTAATTGGCTATCTTATTCTAATCCCTAAAACCAATAAACCTTTAAATGAGTGTTCATCATACCAGCCAATAACAGTAGCTACAACATTTGTAAAATTTTTGAGCAGTTGATTGATAATTGTTATCCCCTCATACCAAGTTGGGCTCCAAAAAGGAATAGGGTGTACTCATGCACTGTTATCCACTTTGATTGATGCTGATAGACTGGGAGAGCTATTTGTTCTAGGGAGCCATGATGTCAGTCATGCTTTTGATAATTCATGTGTATATCCTCATTGAACTGTATAAATGGAGGGTCAGTACTTGTATTATTTGTACTTTGTATGATATGTATGCCCATTTAACTCTTGATCTGCCTGACAGAACAATTATAGAGATCAAATCAAATTATAGTCCTATCAGTATTTTTTTATTCTAGGAATTCCATCAGAAGAGACCATAGGCCAGAATGTTGCCAACTATTTTTCAAAATCTATGGGGAATAACCCTCCCAATCAGTGCTCCTGACCTACTGGATTGAGTGAAACTAGTAAATGAGTAATAAATAAAACTTACAGCTGGTGGCTTTATTTTGCAAATTCCATATTTTTCAGCAACAGGCCTGATTTTGGTAATATAGGCCAAAGCATCCTTGAACTCTTCAGCAGAAGGTAAAAATACTGGAGCTTCTGGAGAATCGCCGGGTCCACCTCGGCGGCGGCGCGAAACGCGAGGTGGCCGCCCATGGAATGGCCGATCGCGTTATAGGGAAGCCCGCCTCTGTCCCGGGAGAAACCCGTGACTTCCAGAATCTCGCGAAGATCGGAAAGGAATAGATCCATCGACGCCACGTATCCGCGATGCCGATCCTCTAGCGCTCGGTCGGATAGGCCCTGGCCGCGCCAATCCAGGCAGAGGACCTCATGTCCCCGTTCCAAAAGCTCGGAGATGGTTTCCAGATGCTTTTCGATGAACTCGGTAAAGCCCGGCAGCATCAGGGTACGGGCCACCGGCTTGTCGGGCCTGAAATGGGCATGGCGGACCCGGGTGCCGTCGGCCATGGTCGTGAAGGACGCTGTTCCGCCAACACTCTCGATGGTCGGTGGATCGGCGGGGGAAAGGCCGTCCGAGGTCATGAGTCGAGGATCACGCCGGCATCCACCGGCCAGCTCAGGGTTACCGCGTCCTCCCAGGTGAAGGGCCGGTTGGTGGCGCGGTCGAAATTCGGCTCCGCGACCTTCACCAGCCCCGCCTCGCCATCCGCGACCCTGACATGATAGATCGAGAGATCGCCGAGATAGGTGATCTCCTCGATCACGCCGGGAACGGTATTGGCGGCGTCTCCCGCCGCGCCGGAACCCCCGCCCGCCCCCGCCTTCGCGATGTCGATTTTCTCCGGACGCACCGCGACCCAGGTCTCGGCGCCGATCGAGACCCGCTTGTCCTGCTCGACCAGGAGCGTTCTCGGGATAACCGGCGCCTCTACGGGTATCACGCCGCCCCGGGTGGCGCTCACCCTAAAACAGGTATGAAGAAGGATATTTTGGTTGGGCGACAACCCATATATAACCAACAACTGGACGTTGTCGCCTTTGAATTGTTGTTTCGTGATTCCCACGTTAGCCATACAGCTGATTTTGTTGATGGTGACAAGGCCACTTCGAAACTGATACTCAATACCTTTCTTGATTTTGGTCTGGATAACCTGGTTGGAGAACTCCCCGCTTATATCAATATGACACGCAATTTTCTCATCGGTAATCATATGATGCCCTTTGATAAAGACCGTGTGGTACTCGAAATACTGGAAGACATCGAGATTGATGATGAAGTCGTGACCGCCGTCCAATATCTGACTGATCAAGGATATAACATTGCCCTGGATGATTTTATCTTCAATGAAGGCCACCCTAAGATCATCCCGCATATCAATATCATCAAGATTGATATCCTTGATATGGATGACTTACAGATCAAACAACAATTGGAAAAGTTGAAACCCTTCAACGGAAAGTTATTAGCAGAGAAGATCGAGACACAGGAAGAGTTTGAACTTTGTAAGTCACTGGGTTTCGACTATTACCAGGGCTTCTTTCTGTCAAAGCCTAAAACAATCTCACGGCAACGCATCCCGACGAATCGTTTGTCCATATTGAAACTAATGACAAAACTCTATGATGAAAACATTGCCACATCAGAGATTGAGGAAACGATCTCAAATGATTTATCGCTGAGTTACCGTCTCATGCGTTATATCAACTCCAGTTATTTTGGACTGCAAACCCGTATCGAGTCGGTCAAACACGCTTTATTGTTATTTCTGGTCACTCATTCAGAGTCGCTAGATCACCCACGAATTTTAAGAAAACGCCATAGACCTTAATAATGACTATTTATTAAACTATTCGACTATCTTCCAATAATGTTAGCATTTTAGGTGACTAACAATTATTTTGAACATTTATTGTAAATATTTTAGAATAAACTTAATGCTCCTTAGACTTATACTCCTATATACTCCTTGTACCCCTTATACCTGCTATACTTTTTTTTTCATATTTTATATATACACTCCTCGTTTTCCAAGCTTTCAAAGTTACCGAACATCGGTTATCCTATCCTAAAGCTGATTTATATTGATTGGACCTTTTTGTTAGAGGTCACTTTCTAACATGCTTCATGCCGAAATATTTCGCTTAATATTCCAAAAATATATATAATTTTCGCTAAATATTTCGCTAATTATGCCTTGTCACTGAATATTCACCAGTTTCCAAAGATTTACTAGCAAAAATACTAAGGTTTAAAAAGTGATATTTCAAATAATATATACTAAAGCTACCGAGGAAAATGAGAATGGAATCTCAATGTTAGAATTACTTACGTAGGTTTCTATTACTAGAGGTTGTCGAATGAGAGACAATAAAGACCGGAAAATTCGTAGTGTATTATCTTCTGTGCGGAGTGGCCTCTAAAATTATCTACTGTATAGGATGGATTCAACAACCCTTTGTACAATGTTTCTGCATTTGAATTGTAGCTGAGTAAGAGAATTGCTATATCTATTAATTTTTTCGAATACAAATAGTCTATGCTGGCATTATTCCAATAATTTTATGGCATAATATTTTCTTTTTAATATCGTCAATCATCTCCTAAAATTGGGCAAACCACCAAAGACCTTTTCTCTTAGCTCTTATTATTAATTTCTTTGGAAACTGGTTATACCCTGTCAGATGGGCCTCTTATTATCATATTATGCATGGTAGCCATACTCTAGGCTTAAAATAGTGGAGCTTCGTTCTTTAAAATTGACTAACAAGTTTTTTTATTTCAGGAAATGGCCGCTCTTGATGCTTACCAGCCTCCAGTAGCTCTTCCTTCAGGCACAGCGATGAGTAATTTAGAAATGACTGCTGCAGCACCAGTTCCAGATACAGCTATCAATTACGTTCCAGTAATTACATTTCCTAGTCCATCTCCCCCCGAAGAAGATGAAGAGCTCCCAGGATTTCAACCAAAATTCATTCCTCTACCTGCCGGTTTGAAGAAACCATTAAAACCGATCATAAAACCTATTGTTGTAGTCGTGGTTGTTGTAGTGGTCGTTGTTGCAGTTATTGTGTCAGTTGTTGTTGCTGTTATTGTGGGATTGATGAATAAGAAGATTTGCAAAAGCAAGTAAGAGTATTATCCTCCTCGATACTACGGACGGTATGGACACAAACATGAAGGATATAAGCACAAAGAAGCATATGATAAAATGGAAAAATATGATGGGAAAGATTACCGTCGCAAACGAGGAATGTCTGTTCCAGAAGAGGACGATTTAGGCTCAATTATATCGTCTTTTTTCGGAAACTTAGCTTTGAATGGTTGTTCAAGACGTTTCGGATGTGAAATGGCAAACGTTTTGGCAATGGTTCCTGGAGCTCGGGACGTTTTTATGCAATTGACTGACCTTTTACCAAATACCATGGGATCAGCAATTGAACAAACAGCTTTAATCCATCTGCCAAAGGTTGAAGGAGGCCATAGGCCCCTACTACATTAGGGCCTTTTCTTGACTCATCACCGGTTTTACCACTGTCAATCCAATTTGTGAACCGAATGGACAAGGGCGTATTCAATTGGAATACGATGTACTAGGAGGTAACATTTGTAATTCTGAGCTCGATTTCAGGCTCATTCCGATCAATGGTTGGAATCATCTGGGCGGCGGTTTATTTAGAGGCGTCAGAGAAGGCTCCTACACTGCACAGATCGTCAATACGACCCTTAATGCAGTGGTTGGGCAGTATACCTTTACAATGGAAGTTTCAGATGAAGCGCCTATAGCTATTTGTAAAGACGCCACGGTGAACCTGGTCGATGATTCCTATTCTAACAACAGTTTTCATCAGTTGATCAATAATGGTTCCTACAGTAGATGCGACGATCCGCTGAGCCTCTCCGCCTCCCAAACTACCTTTGACTGCGGCGACCTGGGAGAAAACGCGGTTACCCTTACCGTTACTGGCTCCAATAATGTTTCAGCTAACTGCCAATCAACAGTGACCGTTCAACAGCCTTCTGTGGAACAGCCGGTCGCAAAATGTCAGCAAGACAAGGTCGTCAATCTCAACGGGAATTCCGGCCTCCAACTTTCTTTTGACGATATTGACGACGGCTCCGTTAGCGGCGGTTGTAATGGATTTTTCAGTCTTGGTCCGGATTACTTCTCTTGTGCTCAGGTAGGGCAAACCTACGATGTTACGCTATCTGTCCATCAGGGCCTAAATAATATCGTGGCTTCCTGCGTCGCCCGGGTCACTATTGTAATTGGTCTAGACATTAAATTACGTAAATGACTCCATATTAAAGATTCCTCCTGGAACAAGAAATTTTGTACATACAAATTTTATTAATAAAAAAAAATTTTCAAGCATTATTAAAATACAGAAAACAGCAGTTAAAACTCAACAAACGGAAAAAATCTTGAAATGAGCTAATAAAAAATAAAATATAAGCAAAATGAACCATGAATTAAAGGAAGGCGTGTGTCATAGCAAGCAATATCAGGGGGAGGGATGGAGGGCTGATAATAGAGGTAAATTTAAGCCATATTAAGATATTTTATGCCCCGTTTCTTTGACTGAGCGGTAGATTTAAGCCCCTCCCCCTCCGTCAAAAAAATCTTTTACCCGCGTATTATTGAGACCAATCGCGACGATTGCCTCGCATTTTTCTGCGATGGAAGTAACTTTTTGATAAACGAGTAGAACAGGTGCTGGATGATCTAAGAGAGTTGGGTAAGTGCATTCTTCAGGAGCCGGCACAACAGTCCCTCCAAAGCCGATATCTACTTTTAGATTCAAAGGTGATTTTCCTAAATGTGCGGTCAGGTGAACACGCAGACCGTTGTATTCGTTTTCGATTTGAATTTGTTCACACCAAACACTTTCAGAAACTAACGAGACGAATGATCCTTTACTTTACTAAATTTATAGAAAAAAAAAACTGTTCAAAAGCAGTATTCTACCTAAACTTTATGGGAAGATAAAACTTTATATTGTTCGTCCTTATTTATATTATTATATTATAAATATATTATAAATATATATTGTTCGTCCTTATTTAACCACCTTCAGTTAGTCCTGCTTCAGCATTGATTTTTAATTTTTGAATAATTGAATAAATGAATATTTTTTACAAGTTAATAACGGGATTTATTCAAGAAAATAAACCAACAAAATCACATAAAGAAAAAAAAATCAATACAAGAGAATACTAAAAAATCAGTACAATTAACCCTCTCTAAGCTTTCACTTGCTCGGAGTAACCTCATAAACATAGGAATAAATGAGTCTATTGACTCAACTTGGATTTTCTTATGAATATATACAAGAGGATGAATGCAGAAATTATAATATCGAACTTGTTCAAATTCCCCATCGATATATAAAAATTATTATGATTTTTCAGTAACTTATATCTTCAACATAATTCGTCGATTGAAAGCGTTTTTCAAAGCTGAATCTATCCTAGATTTATCCATAATGTCCCCTCCTCCCAAAATAGATTACTTCTGTGTAGGAAATATAATTAAAACTCAATCAACTTCTTCAATGCTAACTATATAAACATGATTAGAGAGCATAATTGATTTGGCTTCTGAATAGCTCGTTTTCTGCAAAAGTCTTAAAAACGCGCATTGAGTATCAAGGATATGGTTACGTATATTTTAATTAATTTTAATAACATACTTTTGCTTTTGGCTATTCCTTATAATAAATTTCAGCGACTTATAGTTAATTACATAGGCGTAACCAGGAACAGGGGAGATGGGTATTTGAACTTTCACCCAGCATTTCAGTGGGTATATCATTTCACTTAACTATTTCACTTATTTTAGACAAATGGTGCACGGAAATACTAGACGACATTTTATTTAAGTGCAATTATACTAATACACCCCCCACCACTCCCATGCTGATGTTGAACTGAGGTTTTACTTTTTTAGCTTTTACTTTTTACTTTACTTGAGCTTTTACTTTTTTTTAACAATTAAGATTTTTAGCAAGTATGATCAGATAATAAAATTAAAATTTTAATTAGTTAATAAGTTAGTAATTAAGTTCTAAATATAAGGTTAATAGTTATTAGTGTTGTTAATAAATTCTTATCTTAAAGAATATCTTACCCCTGACTGCAACGGCTAATTCTGCATTGCTATTGCTGTCAACGCTGATGTTGAACTGAGCCGGCTCACCAAGAGGTATCAGCTCTAAAGATTTTAAGGATACAGACACTCGGCTTGTATCTAATATCTTGCATTTAAATGGACAACCTGAAATAATTAAATGAAATAAATTAAATAAATAAATCCTGAAATAAATTAAGGAAATATTAGTTCAGCACTATAGCAACAAGGACATGAAAATGGAAAAGTTTTTTTCCCCCCGTACCCATCTTAGGTCTGCTCATATCTGAAATTTTATGTGATTTTATTTTGGTTGTTTCATAATCTTGAAGTTTTTAGGGCAGTACTACATTTTTGTCAGTGTTGCCAAATTGAACCATGAAAATAAATAACCAGAAATAACTAAATAGATTTAACGACACTTTTTGTCCATAAAAATTCAAGCATTAACAATGTTTAATTTCCAAATACAACTATGCCTTTGAAGGAAAACTACACCTTCCTAAGGTTTGGTACAATATGGTTCTAGAACATTTTGGCTGAGTTTTTACACGCGTTCCTTTTTTTTTGTATTTGGCACCAAAAATAATTGTATAGCTGTGTGTAGAATTATTAAACCATTTCTGAGATAGCAAGAAGTCAATTAACTAGAATTTTACCATATATATTATTCCTCAGCAGCATACTAATAGCCTCTATTAGGCCTGTACACTGTTACAACATTATTTTCATATCCATTAATTCTAACAATTAAAATAACTATTAATTTAACAAGAGACATTTTTAAGAATAACATTAAAATTAGACCTAATACAGACCAGATATAGTCTTCAGTATATTATACTATGTATATATTATACATAGCCAGTGAGCCTACTAGCCCAAGCAAGAGCTTAGAGCTAAGAAATCTGTCATGTTGGAACTACAACAAGACTCAAGACAACTGTAGCTAAATTGATTGCCAGAAAAGAAAATAAACGGATAAATGTTACCAGTTAGTAACATTTCACGGATGGTTTCTCCACTCTTTATTACGGGATAACATGTTTTTATAGATTTGAAATTATTCTTAATGCTCAATTTCAATGTTGTCAAGTCGTAAAGAAAATATTGAGCAAAATGACCAAAATAACCATTTTCACATGAGCCGCCAAGTTCAATCCATTTGTTGCTGCAAGTTCACTTTTCCATAACGTAAAATAACCTTACGTGATAGAAAATTCTAAGTAGAGCTCGAATCTATATAGCACTGCCTACTTTACGGACTATTAATCCGCAAGATTGCACAACGCAACATGCTGTTTAAGGTATTTTACGGTTAAAAGTTTTACGGTATGGTATAAAAAAATAATAATAATGAAGGACAGTTTAATAAGAAGACAGTTTTAGTTCTGATTTTCAATTTTTTAAGTGTTCTTTTTTTTGTTAATGCTACGACAGAATAAACAAATAATTTAGGGCAGAATCCTCCCATGATTGATCCTAAATATCCTTCTTACAAAAAGGAAGAATTTTTAATTGAATTTAAAAAGTTTCATATTAATTAAAGAGCTGAATATTGTACCGTCATAGACCTTGGCAAACAAAACCGCGGTAATATTTCCTTAGGTAGGCGGGTTCTAGACATGTCTTGCTATTCAACACGTCTACACACAGTGCACGAGATATCCACAACAGAGAAATCTTCATCAGCAGTAGTGGTTTTCATCAATACAAACACTAGAAGCTGCTGGACATATAATACTTGATAAAATCTGAGGTATCTTGTAAGAACCTTGGACGGGAATGCTATGGACATCTAGCTCCTTTCTTGCAAGGTGTGCATTCTAACGATGGTGATCATAAAGACAATACTAGAGGACCATTCAGGAGAGACACCCTCTTTATTATCTATCCATAGCACCTGCACCCTCGCCCTCCCGCTACAGTTAGATGCATGTAACTTTACATATATATTATCCTGTTTGTACTGGTGCTAGACATCCCTCCCCGGATAATTCCCCTCGCGAAAATTTTCTCCAAAAAATACCTCCTCCCCCCCTCCCGTCATGCAAAATTGAGCGTTCACAGAGGAATGCATGTTTTGTACTTCCTCTGTGGCAGCTCAATTTTGTTCGTGGGGAAATTTTCCGCGAGGAGAAACACCGGTATTCAATTTCTACATGTGCGTCACTGAACTGGTCTTTCTTCCTAGGAAGTACTCATTCGAGTGTAACTACTTATTGGAAGACTAAAAAAGCGATTTTTCATCGCATACTTTTTGTGCGCTTTTGCGGATAGAACGGGCCGTCGCCTTCGATGAAGCCCGTTTCGAGCGCGTTGACGATCATCGGCGCGGCTTCCTCAAAGCGACCGCGGGCTTCTTCCATGTCGATGCCAAACGCTTCGTACTCGGCGCGGGCGAGACCGCGACCAATACCGTAGACCAGCCGCCCGTCACTTAACGCGTCCAGCATGGAGAGCTTTTCAGCCACCCGGATAGGCTCATTCCACGGCAGGATGACAGCGCCGGTGCCGAGCTGGATGCGCGATGTCTTGGCCGCCACCTAGGTCAGCGCCTGCAGGTTATCCGGCATCATCGAGTAAGAATAAAAATGGTGCTCGGCGGACCAGCACGTATCGAAGCCGCATTCTTCGGTCAGAACCGCATAGATGACAAATCCGGTGGAGGGTGGAATGAGAATTCCCAGAGTGCCGCCGGCCGCGATCGATCCGGTCGCCAGCCGGGCACCGTAATTGTAGCGCCGCATTTCCGGATAGGCGACCTTGCCCATGGTCACCGCGGAAGCGATGGAAGACCCCGAGAGCGCTGCAAAACCGGCGCAGCCCAATATGGTCGCGGCGGCAAGACCGCCGCGCAGGTGGCCGATCAGCCGGTAAGCCGCGTCGAACAGGTCACGGCTCAGCCCTGCGGCCGAGGCCAGGTTTCCCATCAGGATGAACAGCGGAATGATCGACAATTCATAAATGGTCACGGTCGCGAAAACCTGACCGCTGAGCGTATAGGCGGCGGCCTGGAATCCGGAGAGGATGATCGTCCCGCCAAAGCCGACAATCAGAAGAGCTACGGCGACGGGCGTGCCGAGCGGGGTTGGGTATGTTAGCAGGGAGTGGTATTCGGGCACTTGCTCCACCCTCTCCCCCCAAAAAAGGTATAAAGTTGCATTAAAAGGTTTGAAAGGGCAAAATGCACCAATGGTAGAGCTAAATTACTGTCGGTGCTTTCCACCCCAACTTTTTTTGTATCCGCCTCTGTTTCGAATCCAGGAGTATGCCCCTGAATTCTCATTATTTTTAGATCCATGTCATAATTTCTTATATTTTTCACTTCAACTCCGCTTTTTACGCTGTTTGGAGTATGCCTGAGTCGTATACGAAAACACAGCTAATCAAATTTTCATGCGTTTTTTAAGTCCCTCCCCTAAGAAAAATCTCGATACGGTCCCGTCAGTGGTACCTCAAGGGGGTACGATAATCTGAGACAGAATCGGGCACTTTAGATTTTTTGTCAGGATTCCCAATATTTTTAAATAATTCTTCCTTTTTTCCCTGTTTTAAATTATGCTAAATAATATGTCATTTGATCACTTCCTTTATGCTAATTATGCATAGCTAGTATGCTGATAATAGCACCTGTGTTCTGATTCTGCAGGTCTCCAGTCTGTAAACTGCCAATACAGAGCTGTTAAGCAGGTGTCCTTCTGCACATTGGTACTGTAGATTTCCAAAATCTGCCTAATGACGACGCGCTTTGCGAAATTATACTAATTGTTCAGACGTTATTTTGGCATATATTTTTCTCCTTGACATCGCCATTTCTAGCAAAAACTAAAGCCTATACAAAAAGTATTTTTTATGTATCGATTGCAAAAATAATCAACGGAGAAAAAGAAGCAGAAAAGAAAAAACGAAGACCAACAGGCAATACGATCTTTTTTACTTCTCCCCAATTATCGTTGCCGTTTTTGTTTTTGTAGAAGATGTAAATACCATCACTACCCTCTACTCTTGAAACAACTGCAATCGTATCGTCTATTGCCACATTTGCACCGAAACGATCTCTATTTGCACCATCTGAGGCGGTTAAACGTTTCAGTTCTCCCCAGTTACCAGGGCCGCCATGGTCTTTTTTAAATATATAGGCAGAACCCTCTACCTCTTCAAAAAAATGTGGAATCGAATTAATAATGACATAGTCGCCGCTAGATGCAATTGAGCTTCCAAATTGAAGACGATTATTGTTCGCATTACTTGGTCTGAGTTCTTTTACGTACTGGCAAATATTCTCCCCGGCAATAGTACGTTTAAAAACATGGGCTGCACCGATTAGATCCGGTGTGGCGGACCCGATAATTACAAAATCCCCGCTAAGGGCCATTGCTTCGCCAAACCTGAAAAAATTCGCCTCATCGGGCGAAACCAGTTTGGTTTGTACTGAAAACTGGGCAAATCCGGGGCTGTTCAAAACTAACGTGGTTATGAATGTTACTATAAATAATAAGTTATAACACCGCGTAACATTATTTAAACCGAGATTCCAAATCGACTTTAACATCGCTTTCATAATATTATCTCCTTGTTTGAAAATTATTCTGGTTAATGATTTAATAGATTTTCCCTGTGATTAAAATGTAACAACCGCTAAAAAAGTAGGGAAAACCAGCAGGTTTCGCTTGACGATTTGGGACGAAAATTTGATGATTTAGGACATTTGGGGAGAATTTGGAAAAAAATGAGGTCGCAGGTAAGGGAAATCATGTCCAGTAGCCCAGCACTTTGAGCATCGACATTATTGCCAGTTTCTTGTACGGAAGTTTCTTCTTTTTTTCAGATTCTGACAGTAATAAACTCCAAAGTTTGTTCTCACTTTTTACTCAATGTTTGATTACGGGTACATTTCAAGACAGGGTTGTCTACTACCGGAATATTTAGGATTCTCTAAGTTGAGAATAGAGGAAACATTTCTACACAAAGTCATTAAACATTGACAGTGCTATTTAGTGGCTCTGAAAAAACAAAAACACGGGGTGAAAAATATAAGCGACCTGTCATTCAGTCTCGCTAGTTCAATATAGCACTTAGCTAAAATACAAAATAGCTGTTGAATAGAAGTAAAAGGGTCTTTTCCAAACCTAGGGGGTGTGCCCCTCCCTCCTGATTGGCACCACTGTGGTCAACTTCCTTCAGGTGAATACAATTAAAATTTTCAATACCAAATTTAAAAATCACTAGGGGGAGTGAGGATTTTAGAAATGGCTAGATGGGGCATGGCCCAAAATTGGTAGGGAACCACTGATTTACAGTATTGAGGGTAAATTTGAACTAAGTCAAAAGATGATATGTGCATGTTCATTGTCAAAGAGCGTATCTCAAGAGTTGATTTGGGTTTTAAGTTAGGACTTCCAGAGAATGATAAAAGGGGAAGGTAACGCCAAGGTAACGAAATGAGTGTACTCTTTTTATCCTACTTTGATTTACAGTTAACTCATCTATGGTAATTTTATTTACCGCCCGCTGTGACCACGCGAAAATCATGGATTCAGTTTTAGAAAAGTTCGGAGCTCCAAGTATTTCTAGCAACTTATCCATGGACTCCGCTAGGATGGCCTGGTGGTCAGCAAAACCAACAATTTCAGTTCTTAATAGTCCACTACTAGACGAGCGGTTCCGATTGAAAATTAAGGAGCCACCATGAAGACATTTCCGTGACTATCTCCATTTCTAGAATTACTAAGTGCGACTACTCATTGCCAGGAAATACAAGAGGAAATGAATTATATCATTGTAAATTATGTGCCAAAAATGGAAAGGCTTCCGGATAAAAGGGTATGAAAGAGTTTTTCTAAGTTTTACCTCCCGCTTCACACTGCATAAAAAACGGCTTGTTTCTCCTCTTCCCTGGATATTGTAAGTGCGAAGATCTGGAGGGTGTAACCCCCCATCTAATGTAGGAAGAAGCCTTCAGTTTTTTTTATTGTTGCATAAATTGCCTCTTATGCTCTCTGTTTTTACCATTATTGGTTTATACCGTACTATCGCAGCTGTTGCCAATATTGCTACAAAAAAAGAAAAAGAAAAGAAAAATGTGATCCTTTAGAATTCTCCCTTCCCATCTAAAACAATTCATACGTATGTGGCTCGCTGACAGTTTCAATTTTCATTAATACAAAATCCTTAAATCTCATAATCGCCAAACAGGTACGTAAAACGGATCATTTTCATTGGTTTTTACTTCATCATGCGTTCTTGTCATATCAAACTATTCAAATCCTTAAATGTTGAATTGCTTTGTTTAATGACAAAGCAATTTTTTTTAGCGGACTTTTATTCTCACGCTTATTAACTATTTTTTAATTTTGGGCTGTCTTTCTATAAGTATATAAATTAACGTCCGTTCGTCGGATTTTCATCGAGGCGCAGGGATGGCGGGGACACGCAGCCGATCTCAAGAAACAACAATCTCGAATGGTCGATCAAGAATGAGCAAACCACAGAACAAGACCCGCCAATCGGCGGGACCAACGGAATCGACGGAATTCAAAAAGCGGACAGAATCATGAAGCCGGCGCGCACCAAAAGGAAGAAGGCTGGAACGCTGGTGATCGGATGGCGCGAATATGTGGGGCTTCCCGATCTGGGCATCCCGTCCCTCGCTGCGAAGGTTGACACCGGAGCCCGGACATCGGCGTTGCATGCGATCGAACAAAGGCTTTTCGAGCACGACGGTCAACAATGGATCGAATTTCTGGTTCCGGCCGGCAATCGCCGGGATTCCCAAAGTGTTCGTCCCCCCGTCTTCGACCAGCGCGAGGTGAAAAACACCAGCGGCATACCGGAATTGCGCATCATCATCCAAACGACGCTTCGGCTGGCACGCCGTCATTGGCACATCGAAGTTTCGCTGGCGGATCGTGAAAACATGGAGTTCGACCTGATCCTGGGCCGGACCGCCATTCGCAGACACGGGATCGTCGTCGACCCAGGACACTCTTTCGTTCTGGGGCCACCAATACCAGCCA
Source organism: Alatinidae sp. Z8VKAUB7J3 (assembly GCA_010016025.2). Lineage (NCBI taxonomy): Eukaryota > Metazoa > Cnidaria > Cubozoa > Carybdeida > Alatinidae > Alatinidae sp. Z8VKAUB7J3. The sequence continues at coordinate 213,383,623 of JAAAKM020073195.1, forward strand.
ACGACCTGACACCTGGTGCGACTGACCGCACCTCACTCGCGCAACCATGAAAGGACGCGAACAATGAAGATTGCAATGTTAGCTCGTAATCCGAATCTATACTCCCACCAGAGATTGAAGGAGGCAGCAGAGCAGCGCGGCCATTCACTCGACATCATCAACACGCTGAAGTGCTACATGAACATCGCGTCGCGGAATGTCTAATTTCAATGCAACATAGTTTCTAAGTGGTTTCACCATATTGCAAAATTATGCAGGTTTTGTGCTCGTTAAAACAATTTATGGTAACTACTGCGCCAATAAAACTTATCATTCCTGCCATTTCTCTGACAAACTGCCTCCCACCCTTTTAGTTTTGGTATTTTCTACGGCTCGTAGGAGCTATGTGCGTTAAAAACTATGATTTAATCATACTTTTATTGCGGCTTCTCTCCTTTTTAGAATTCACCTCTTTATGAATAAACCGATAACTTGGAAATGAAATGAGACAGACGGGAGGGGATTTATATATATATATATATATATATATATAAACAGGGAAAGGAGGTAACAAGAGCTGAATATTCTCTTTTTAACGGGGGGGGGGTGTCTTGCAGTATGTGTGAAGCTTTCGATTTTTTTATGTAGTTTGGTTGTCCGAAGCTGAGTAATTCAAGCTCGTTTTGACATTTGACATTTTATTTTCTTTTTCCTTCTTGTCACCTTACTTTAATTGAATTTTTGTTGTTGTTGTATTGTGTTTAGTCCCTTACAGGTTATCGACTGTGAGCATTGTTGTTAATATCTGTATTTTGTGGTAAAGAAATTCGATTACTGTTTAATATTCATGTTATTTTTTAGTTATTTTAAAGTTATTACTCTTTGTTGACTAATTCACCTTCTGAATCTCGAAGTGAATTTTTGTGCGCACCCCTAACCGAGGCTGTCATCATAACAGATATGTCGGTTTTTTAGAGTGACGGAAACCAGAAAAGGTTTGGAGAGGGCAATTCTCCTAGGCTAATTCTCGGTATATTTGGCTGTGGTTTGTCAGGAAGATTTGGAAACAATTTTCAACAAGAAATCGAGTAATAATACACAAAAAGGAACAAAATTAAGGATAGGATATAAGATTAATTCAACTCACTTGCACGTAAAGAAGATTTAGTGCGATACGATCTTCCATAATGTCATCATCATATTTAGAAGACCAATAACTGCAAAGAAAGAATGAACGAGTGATGGGAACATTTCCTCAACATCGCGTAGACTTATTACATCAGATCGAGACTAATACCAAACCGAGGTCGCTCAAACTGGGACTCATAATATTACGGCATTTTTTCTGGACTGGCCCGCGCCAAAAAGTTGGCGCCCATTGAAACGAGGCTGGTTCATTGCCTCCGCTCAGCAAAACAGCAAAACATACGAGCCCTATTCGGCAGCCGTTTTAGTACTAAATCACGCAAAAAGTTTTGAACGAATATCGAAAAAGCTGGGTTGGTAAGAGCTTTCTGCAAAACAATTAGCAAGTTAAGTTTTAAGACACAGAAACATCGTTTTTTACAGCTTTTTAGACCCGGTAGATTTAGGCCATTACAACCACTTACCGTTGACATCATTGTCACCATGGTAATTTGAAAACGAGGCAGAAAAAGTAAGTCCAGAAAGATAACCGTTCGATTATGAGTCGTAGTTTGAGCGTCCATCAGTCTATCAATAGCGATAACTGCGAACTTATAATCAGTCTACCCTTTGATCAAATATAAAACTTCCAATCTTAACAAATATAATAACATAACAAGCAAAATTAGTCGAAATTCAAAATACTTTCACACGACAAACCCTCTATCAATTCATATGATTACAAACTGGTCAAAGTGTAGGCATGCAAACATTGGATCAGAATTTAACCGAATTGGTTAAGCGTAATGTCGTGACAATGGCAAAAGCGCGCATAAAAGCAGCTAATAAAGATCATTTCAATTAAAACAGGGATCAAGATGGATAAAGAACAAGCTACAAAATTTATGCACGATCTGTTGCGTTTGATGCTAAGTAAAAAAGCATCTGACTTATTTATAACATCTGGATTTCCACCTGCTCTAAAAGTTGATGGAAAAATGACGCCGGTTTCTCAAAATGCGCTGTCTGGACCTCATACTGACGCGCTGGCAAGAGCCATTATGAATGATAAACAGATTGCCGAGTTTGATCAAACCAAGGAATGTAATTTTGCGATCAATCCGACAGGCATAGGGCGGTTTCGTGTCAATATTTTTGTACAACAACAAAGAGTTGGTATGGTATTACGTACTATTACAACCAAAATTCCCGAGTTCGATGATCTGAAACTTCCCCAAGTGCTCAAAGAAGTCGTCATGAGTAAAAGGGGGCTGGTTATTTTTGTTGGGGGTACCGGTTCTGGTAAATCGACGTCGATGGCGGCGTTGATTGGTCACCGTAACAAACACAGTTACGGACATATTATTACAATCGAGGCTCCGGTGGAGTATGTGCATGAACATATTAATTGTGTCATTACGCAACGTGAAGTGGGTGTCGATACCGAATCATGGCATGCGGCATTAAAAAACACCTTACGTCAGGCACCTGACGTCATTTTGATTGGCGAAATACGTGATCGCGAAACCATGGAACATGCCATCGCTTTTGCCGAAACAGGCCATCCCACGTCTAGGGTCCCAGCTAGGGTCCCTGGTCCCACCAGGGTCCCACGTCTAGGGTCCCACTTAGGGTCCCGGGTCCCGCTGGGTCCCACCTAGGGTCCCGGGTCCCGCTTTTCCGGTATGCCAGGGATTTCTAGCCTTAAACCCTCAAAACGCTGAGTACATGTGGACAGCTGATGAATCGTACCTAATAATTTCTTTTCATGCATCACTTCGATCTTCCTTTCCAACCTAGAACCCTTCTGTACGCCTTCTATTGACCGAGCCTTACAGTCACTAAAACTACTACGTGGCTCCCATCGCCGTATGTTGAGTACGAATACTCCTATATTTTTTAGTTTGCCCCTTGTGGCTTTATATTATTTTAATAAAAAAAGTTGCTCGATTGATGTTCAGTTTCCATCAACACGAGACCATTGACATTCTTCTTCCTTGAAAATACAGGTCTCGGTAATTTTTTAAAACATATTATTATGAAAATATCGGGAACCAGTTTTTTTGAAAGGGCACTTTGCTGCCCCCGCGCTGCCCCCGTACCAGTAGGGCAACGGGGGCAGCTGCCCCCGCTGCCCCCGTGGCTCCGGCGCCCTTGTGTTCTTGTGCTAGACTCGGAGTGGGGTGTACCAAAAAACTGTACAAGATTATTTAAGAGGCGAGATGCTTCAGCGAACCGCCTGTCGCGTTGATCCATTCTGAAAAGAATATTCTCACTGCCTCAAAATGCCTAAATGCCTCAATGCCTTTTAAATTGCAATCGTACTTATGTGATGGGGGTAAAACATGGGGGAAAATCTGTCGGCGTGTAAGGAAAAGTTGTGTTTTTATGTATATCATGTACCAGACCTTACAAGCAATTTCATTTCGGTGTCAGCAATGACACATGTAGGTGATGTTAAGGTCCTATTTGACAGTGATGGTTGCTCGATCATAGCCAAGGAAAATAATCAATGTATAGGTTATGGTAAGCGTACAGGAAATGTTTATTTATTGTCATGTTTTATTGATGTTAAGCAATGTCATGTGATTACTAGCGGCAGTTCGCCCCAGTCTGCGCCTAGTAATGCATTGCAGCTCTGGCATAACCGTCTTGGTCACTGCAGTGAAAGGAGACTTAAGAAGGCCTTGGATGGGCAAACGGTTTGTGAGGGCACTCTTTCAGATTGTGAAGGCTGTATAAGTGGAAAAACTGTCAGGTCACCTTTTCACAAACAAGGAGAAGTCAGAACTAAAGAGGTATTAGAGCTTATACACACAGACGTATGTGGTCCGTTCTCAAGTAATTCTGTTGGAGGTGCGAAATATTTCGTTACCTTTATTGATGACTTTAGTCGCATGTGTGCACTTTTTCCTATTCAAAGAAAAAGCGATGTATTCCAGGCTCTAAGGGAATTTGAAGCCATGGTAACAAACCAGATTGGCAGGCCAATAAAAGCACTGAGAAGTGATTGTGGTGGCGAATATTTGGACCACAGAGTTCAAAATTGGCTAAAGCAGAAAGGAATTCGCCATGAAAGGACGGCACCCTATTCCCCTCAGCAAAATGGCGTTGCTGAGCGCATGAATAGGACGTTGTGTGAAATGGCAGTTGCCATGATGGAGCATTCGGGACAAGACAGGGTATGGTGGGCTGAAGCTGTTAGTACAGCATGCATCTGTTGGTTTGTAAAGAAGTCTGCGATACATACTAATTATCAATTCTTACATACGCCATTGCGGCACAACGTATCTGCAAGACCAAACCTTGGTGCAATAATACCATCTGTGGATGAAATGGTATATGTATATACATATTATACATGTTAAAATATAAAAAATTCCCTTACGATCTGAGTTTAAGAAAATTCGTTCATCTCTGTCTTCAGCGGCCTAAAATATCTTGCTGAGCATTTAAAAATTATACTGACGATGAAAACATACTTTCATAAACCAGTAACTAGTGTCTTACCCGAACTTAGATTTAAGACCTAGAGAAAGAGACAAAAAATGAACATTTATGTGACGGAAATTATGTGACGGAAATAAGTACGTTATAAGCATTGAAAAACAAAACATGAATTTGTGTCCTGCACTAAAAGTATTGAATGAAAACATAAAATTTATTGGAAGTAAACGCACATTATAACGCACTTTCTCGTCGAAAAAGAATTATTCAATATGTTTTCCACAGAGTTGACTTCACATGAAGAACTCCTTTTTTCAAACCTCACCTGGGAAAGAATGCTGCTGTCATTCTGGCTAAAATAAAATCTTTTCTATATTTAACTGTCCTTCGAATAACGGCTTTCTGCTTTTATTTAACCATTGCGGTATTTTGAGCATTAAGAATCATTTTCCCTTTTCAATACAATTATAATTTTCTTTTTATCTTGTTACTTGTGTGTATTAATGATACTTCCTAATTTGCAATGAGCCCTGGAGAGCATGATGGGCCGGATGGCAGTATTTTCTTAGTCAAGGTACATGGCGCTGAGAGATAACTTGGATCAAAACATCCTGTGACAATCTGGTCTCATATACGTGAGTAAACCGGAAACGCTCGTTTGGTCATAACGACCTTGGTTACGTGGTGGCAACGATTTACTTAATATAGTGTTTTCTTAATGCCGCTGCAAAATCTTTATACTATGCGAGGTATCATGCATGTTGTGTTAGAGACTTCTGACAAATAAAATTGATTTGCAAATATAATTGATAGTGGGTATCCTTTGTAGGTGAATCTGTAGATAAAATTTCAGCATTTAGTAGAAAATACTGTGCTGGACATCTCGTTGCCACACGTAACTAAGGCCGTTCAAGCGTGTGGTTTAGTCGCGTATTACATCCGGACGTGGCTAAGAATGAACCCGTCCAGTAACATTACTCATCTTTAGCTTCCAAAAAAATTCCTTGGCTTAAAACTAACCAGTATCAGTGACCTTTATCTATCCTGTCAAGTTACATTAAAAACGACGCTGCGATTTTCTAAAGATGTAACATCTCGCATTCTATTTAAGAACTCAACTTCAAAAAATGTATACACTGACTCAGTTCTGACGTCAAAACAAGTCTCAGAATCGTCGCCACAGGACAGGAAAAAGGTAGCAGGGACGATTTACGAACAGCAAAAGATAAACTCTATATGGTCTGGGTTCTGTGAGTTAAAGAAGCAGAATATCATAACAAAATTTTTAACTGATAAATCTCCTGAAAAGTTGCTTCGCAGATGGCAAAACACAGCAGTCAGACTACCAGCTAACATTTACACTTTTTGCAGAAAAGGGCTTATTCTCAGCCTACCAACGAACGCTAATTTAAAAAAACAGCTCATAGGGTGATGGCATCTGATTGTCTAAAGGTGTTATTCGGTACATCCATAATGCTGACATTTTACTTTTACCAGTTTCAGCTGCTTTCTTCCATAAGGATTTAACTGTTCCAATGGCTCTTTCTGCTATGCTGTTTGTTTGATGGTGGTAAGGTGAGCTAAACAGAAGTGTAATTCCATTGACTTTACAGTTATTCTTAAATGTCTCACTAATGAATTGTGATCCAAAATCAGTCTGTATTATCGACGGTAGACCGTACTCAGTCAAAATCTGTGTGAACTCTCTGCAGATGGTATCCGCTGCCATGTTGTTAAGTTTCCTTATGACAGGGAATCTTGAGTAATAATCCACGACTATTAGGTATTTCTTTCCATGAAATTCGAAGATGTCGGTCCCTACTTTCTCCCATGCTCTAGTGGGTAAGTCAGGTTGTAGGATTGGCAATTTTGATGGTGCAGGTTGGTGCCTGTTGCATTCTTCACAATCCTTGACATTGTTTGAAATATCCTTGGTAATTCCTGGCCAAAATACTGATTGTCTGGCTAACAGGATACTCTTAGTCTCTCCTTGATGTCCAGAGTGCAGGGCTTGTAGCACTTCTTTTCTAAGGTTGGTTGGGATAACTATTCTGTCACCTTTGAGAACGATTCCATCTTCAACCACTAAGTCGCATCTGAAGTTCCAAAAGTCCCAAAGTTCTTGTGGACATTGTTTCCTGTAGTCTGGCCATCCATCCATTATCATCTTCTTTAGGCTGTTGAAGACTGGATCACTTTCTGTTGCTGTCTTGACAACTGTGATGTCAATTGGGCTTGCCAAAAGCTTCCCTTCTTGACTGATCCAGCATTCCATACAACATATGTAGGTTATACAGTAAAATGTTCCAGCAGAATCAGTTACGTACGACTGAAGAAACGCTTAACAGAAGAATGTAGTAACTACCTTGATAATTCGCTCGTTAATCCGCGCTGTAAAAAATCACTATCAGACCGATGCTAATTATCGCCATCCGGAAAGTGTCTGAACAATATTATTCGTTATCTGCTAGTTGTAACCCATATTATGTCTGCTGCTATTATTTTATTATATTCTGGCTAAATTCTGTATCCACATCTCGTAATCTGTAGTACCTTGTATTTGCACTCTCGATTCTCCGTTGTCAGTGAAGACAAGTTCATTTTTGTTGACACCTTGTAATTAGCCTCCCTTTGGCTTTACATAACAGAGGTTAAGGTCATGTCAATTCCTCTCTTTGTGACCTCTAAAAGATCAAAGGTTCCGCCACGAGTTGCCCTTCTGCCTATTTCTTATTCTGTGATATTGCTTCCTAAACCAAATCTTTCTTTAACGGAGGAAACCAAACCCACGATTGTGTTCTGATGATTTAAGAACCTTAGAACTTGTGTAAAACATGTCTGAAGAAGTTGTCGTATCACTTCCAGCAAGGATTATAGTATAATTCCGTACTTTTAGAGAGACAAGAATATAAAATCTAAGGCAAAGTCTTATGTATTTACATCCATTTTCCAGGATACAAAAAGGGCAAGAGGCTTTCCTCGGCAATCTCTCAATCAAAGACCCCTGATGAGCAGTGGGCCCGACATTGAAACTACCCTAAATAAACGGAAAAACCACCAAACTGAAGCTTTAATTTGTTTTAAGATCAGCAGGAAGATGTTGTAAGCTTGCTCAAAGGTAACTTGGAGATTTAATTTAAGGTTTTAAGGAAAGGCCGGAAATGCAAGTACTGCTTGTTTGCAAATGCCTCCGGATCGAGTGCTATCGTATGAAAAGTTATGGTTAGTCTTTATCGAGGAGGAACTTGAATAATAATAATAGTTGTATATATAACGACGATGATGATGGTGATAATTATAAGAGCAATAATGATGATTATGACAGTGGTAACAGTGATAGTGATAATGATGATGAGCATTGTGATGATGATGATGATGCTGCTGATGATGATGACTATGGTGATGTTGCTGGTGTTGATAATGACTAACTATAATATCATGTATAATGAAATAAACACATTTTTAACTCTGTTTGTCAAGGTTTCGTATTTATTTCTTGGATGGATGACAATTCTGCTATGGTTGCACTAGATAGAACGGAGAAAGCGGATGATGGTAATTTGATATTCATTACAATTCATTTCTACGAATAAGAGAATTTTTTGGCCCTTTTTACTCACTTGTTATCTGGTTTGTATCAGATGATGGCCTTTCGAGAAAAAGATTTCACAAAAGCACATGATGATCATACACCCAGCCACGACGTGGCTATAACACCATTGTGCTTCAAGATCTGCTGGCGGTAGCTATTTTTTGGTAATTTAAGTAGCACTTTAGCCATTACTATCGTTCCTGCTACCAGTAATGCAAATATCGCAATATTTCAATAAGGCACTTGATAAATTTGACTACAAGCAGTAATTTTTATTTCCTTGAAAAATTCCGCTTCTGATGGTGATCTGACTCAAAAAACCAAACTCTGTGTGTATGAGTCGTGTGTGTTGCCCACCCTTTTGTATGCCTCAGAGACTTGGACTCTGTATCAGTCACAAATAAAGCTGCTTGAAAGATTTCATCAACATTGTCTCAGACACATTCTTGGGATTAAGTGGGAGAGTCGTTGCCCTGTCACTGCAGTCTTGTCAAAAGCAAACACATTAGGCATTTCTGCGATGGTAATGAAAAGTCAGATGCGTTTGGCTGGCCACTTGGTACGTATGGAGGACTCTAGGCTCCCGAAACAACTGTTTTATGGTGAATTGTCATCTGGGAAAACACTTCAGTGTAAGCCACGAAAAAGGTTTAAGGACAGTGTTAAAGAAAATTTGAAGCATATGAAGATCGCTGGGAGGCGTTAACTGCTAATTGTGAGCAATGGAGAGGTTTGGTCATTGGAGGTGTTAAGTTGTTTGAGAAAAGCAGAATTTCTCGTGTTGAATTAAAGAGAACCTGAATATTGCACGAAATAGCGAAAACATTGTGGTACTTAAAAGCTTTTTACGTCTGACACTCCTCAGAGTACTAGCGTCAGAATGACGGAAATGGAATGTGTGAAAGAGTATACCCAACTGTATTTTGAAGGGGCCGATCAGAAATTGGACTGCCTGAATGGCTTGTGCTTTTGGACCAATCAGCGTCCATTACAACAAGGTCAATTGAACAGGCCTAGCGAGAACACTTTTTGTCTGCATAGTAAAGGTTTTCTTGCTTTTATGTGGACTGACTCCAGAGCGGCCAAATGAAATGCAGACCTGGCCTTTCCTATGATACGCAGACTAGGGAGCAAATATTAACAACTGCCTTTACGAATCATTCACATCACTCTCCCCTTCTTTATTCTTAGTGTTCACTAAGATAGGGAGATTATAAAGACTTATAGCCAGCGTTCGGTGCACAGCTATAGTCTGTAGATCTAGCTATGTCTCTCCGGAGGCTGTGATCTTCGCAGTACCACTGGCCTTATAGTTATAGATGGATCTACAACACTCGGATCTGTACTGGTACTATGTTCAGTACCATGATATCTCCTTTAAAAGGATTAGTTCCTTCAGTTAAGGATGGGATTTCACTCAATTGTTCATCACCTCTAGGTGCTAAATCCTGTGTGGAAACTGTCTGTTCTTTACTGTCATTGGTATGCACAATAGCATAGTAAGGATTTGCATTAAGAATGTCGACTTCATCCACGAACGGTTCGTACTTAGAAGATCTGAGATGTCTTTACATAAAGACAGTACAATCTTCTGTTAGCCACGATGGAAATCATATTCCAGAGGATGACTTTCACTGATAACGAAACAGTCTCTCGTGTGGAGTCATATTCGTAGCAATAGAGATCAAAGATCGAATAGAATGCAAAACATCGGGTAAAACACTTTGCCAGTGCTTGACTGGTAAATCCTTATCTTCTAAAGCTAGTGAGATAGTCCTCCATATTGTCCTGGTAAGCCACTCTACCTGGCCATTACCTTCGGGGTGGTAGGGTGAACTGTAACTAGTAGATATGCCCTTGGAGTGCATGACACTCTTACATTCTTTACTTGTGAAGCAGCTCTCTTTATCTGAATGTATTTGAGAGGGCATACCAAACACTGAATTGACTAATTATGAGTTTTAATAAGTGCAATCATGGCTGCAACCACAAAATCTTTCCCGCCCAATGCTTCAAAAATTTCTACCAATTGTATCGTATTTCTTGAGTCTCTTTTTCCATATGCAAAAGAGGCAGCAATGGCTTCATGTTCTTTGACACTATTTAAATCTGATGTATCATGTCCATCTGTGAGTTTGTCCTCGTAAACTAACACCATCTTGTCACTCTGTAAGAGTGAATTCTAAAAGTTCTTGAATCACAAGATGGCATTGTCGCCCGAAACTGTCTCCACAGATTGATACTCATGACGCTTATAGTGCTTGAAAGGGTGCTTTGATATTAATTTGGTGTGGAATCTAGACTGACACATTAGATATTAGTAGCTTGTCCCACTCCTCTCTCCCCGAAAAATATGTACTATAGAAAAAATGTGGAACTGGATTAGCCTCTTTAGCAAGCTCGTAAAGAAGTCATACCCAGGGTTTTACTGATTCAATGGACGGAGCCCTCACTGAATATGCTACCTTCTTTTATCCTTACATCCTCCTCAAACTCTGTATCATACTGTAAAAGAGTAACACCAATCCTTAAATGCTCATTGGCCCGCTTAAAAATATTTACTCCTTTGAGTGTTACTGATATTGACTATTTAAACAGTTAAAGTTTACCTTAGGAAACTCTGCCCTTCTCTGGGCCCATTTACTGCCAAATCACCCAAATCTGCCCTACTGGTACCCTTTTGCAATTTTTTGTGGGCTGCTATGACAAATGCGCATTGAAGCAATGCAACCTTGTTTCAAAACAAATTTCTTGAATACTACTACACATAAGAACATTCGGAATTCTTCAAGGCTTAAAATGTTCTTAGATATTCGAAAAATAAGCCTTAAAAAGCTCTTAAAATGTTCTTAATTCTGAATCATATCAAGCCTTCATGTTCTTAATATTTTAGTTCCAAAAACCCTGTTTTCCTTAATTTTCTGACAAATGAACACAGGCAAGCACTCTGTAAACGATTGATGCAGGCTCTGCTAGAGCCTCAAGTGTAACAAAAGCAAAGGTGCGTTTAGGTCAACACAAGGAGTAATTTTGACTTATTAAAATAAGTTATAACAAGATTACAACTTAATATTAGTCTAACTTAAGCCTATATCGTTCGTAAGATGTTTTTAACTTTTACTATTTTCAAGGGTTGCGTTCTTATAAACTATGTTCTTATTAAAATAAATAGGTGTATATTATGAAATCGTTTGTGAAAAACCATGCAAAGAAATATGATAAACACCGTACACATATTGTGACGTTTATTACGGCTGTTTTCGCCTTTGTCACAAAGCTGAGATTTCTTTTGCCTTCTGCAGGAGTTATACAATCGTTGAAGAAGAGGTTATAATAGTTCAACTGAATGGTAACTCGATTACTATTATCGTGATAATCAAACTATGCTGCAAGTGATATATTTTAGATCATTAATGAACACTAATGTATCATCTGCCCCTTTGTATTTGTTTTGAATATTTATTTGTCCCTTGTTAATTGTTACCACTTTCCCACTGAATAGGTCAATAATTATATTTACTCTTTGACAGACCTCTTAGGTAATTTGTTTCAAGTGGAAAGTGTTTGACAGAATCTAGCATCTTCTTCCATTTTTAGTAGGTAAGGGGGAGTATAAAAGACAGCAACAGAGTGAGGACAGTGAGGGCTTCTCAACCTGTCCGGCATTGTAGAAAAGCACCTTGTTTGCGTTCAGAGATTAGATACATGAGTCAAATATGAAAACTTCTGGTCATTTTATTGTTTTTATATACCTGCAGGTGTTTTTATCTGAAGATTTAAACATGTTTCAGTCAGTTGCTTTCTAAAGCTCTTGAACTGTTGAATTTCATAAATGCTTTAGTCGAGTGTCAGCGGTGCAGCTAAATCGAGCCCATCTGCCTTGCTTGGATGAAGCGAACCTCAAAATCTCGCAACTGGGGTGACGCCATTTTCCCGCGGGAATCTCAAATCTTGGAAGTACGTGGCTTTCTCAAGTAAGACAGTCACCTTACCAAAATGGCGGTCGCAGTGTCGATGTTCCGTTGGCTGGACCTGCTAGAAAAGGAATTTGACAAAGCTTTCGTCGATTTGGACTTGTTACTGGGCGACATCGATCCTGATCAGTCTGAGGTCACATATGAAGGACGACAAAAAATGACAGCACTTTCATCCGCCTTTGCTCAACTGGCACACAAGGCCCAAACCATATTTCAAGCGAATGCAAAATTAGAGGTATGTGAAGATAAATTAAACCCTGATCAGTTTTGGTTCAGTTTTATTCAAATTTTTGAACTTCGAAAGCATAAACCTTTATTTCCTCGAAAGGAAGTTATTATTTTCCGCTATTTAGTGGTTACGAATCTATCAAAGGTAGACTGTTATCGGTTGGGAACATCAGCCGGTAGAGAACTTAACTAAGCGTCGATAATAGCTCTGGGTCAATTATTTTTGGTATTGGTTGGTTGTACTGGGTTGCCGCGAAACAAATAAATGAAAGAACTTTTCAGAACTATTTTTCTGGTTTCCCAGAACTTTTACTCCAATAATTGCAAACCCTTCCCAGGATTTTAGATAATCAAAATAAATCTTATTACCTTCCAGGAATTTTCTAGATGTTTGAATATTATTGGCTTGACCTGAAAATAACATCAAACTCCTGACAAACTCATTTTCAACATAATAAAGATAATAGGTTACTATTGGGAAGTCCAGACAAGCTAATTTTTAAAATCATCAAACAGCAATTTATTATACGTTCTGTTTCAAAGTTCAAAATTACCATTAGTTTAAAGTTTGAACTCGAAAATAAGCTTGTGGAATATTTGATATGACAACACGGTAGAAAAGCATTATTTTAAAAAGAAAATTGATGCGACCAAGAATCCATGACTTGTTTAGGGTTTTGTCAAAATAGATAAAAAAAATTCTTAGACTTACAAGGACGTTCCAAGACACGTTTCAAATCCCAGAACCTTCTAGGACCTGTAGGAATCCCATCAGTAATGCCATTGGCAAGTAGTTTATCATTAGTACTGGTTTCTTTTCCTTAAAATCGTTTCAACTCGTTGCTCATGGTTTCCAAAATAAAACAAAGAATAGCTTTCATCGTACTGGAAATAGTGGCTGCTGCGAAAGTAGAAACGTTTTTCAAACGTTAGCCCTTATTAAAACTAGAACGGGAGACAGGAGATAAGGACATTGTTATGTTCGAGGTTTTGGTCCGTTGATCATTCCAACTTTTATACAATCTGATGTAGCCCCACTCCACCACTATCTGAGAGAAGTTAAAGCAATGATCATCTCGAGCATCCTTGTAAGAAAAATACGAGTACAACATCACTATGCGATTCAGTGTCATACATGTAGTAAGAACCTTAACACCTTTACACGAGAACAGTATATTTCCATTCTGAACTCAATTGATTTAAAAAAGATAACATAATTGAATTTTCAGTAATCAACTTGCTGCAAATCGCCATTAAGCAGGATTGAATATTTCATGAATATCAATTTACGGCAATCATATTCATCATCTGGATTTCATCTTTTGAAGTTTTCACCACAGGGGGCTGAGAGAACAATACCAACACCTATGATAATGTAATTGAACTGTAACATGAAGAGGAAATCAATTTTAATCATCTCCGTTGACCCAGACACTTTCAACGTCTTTAATTGATTGTTTCGGTCTATTCCACAGAAAATTATGAGCTTCTCTTTGTCTTGCTTGTCACAATTATAACAGACTAATCTTTGAGCAGCTATCAATCACAGACGTATGAGACAGCATGACTTTCCTTACTGCATGTCATAATGTTAATACTTTTCTTCAAAGTTCGTAACTTTCATTGTCCAACAACATTATCAGCAGAGTACGGAAATACACTCATTTATAAGAAAGTCCGAATTCAAAGTCATACCCAAGCAGTACTCTGGTCCTTAAATAGTTAAGAAAGTCCAGTACTTTAATTCTGTCACAAAATTAAGCAGCATGTACCATCGTATGTTCGCCAAGCATCTACTCCTAAAAGGAAACAACCACCTCGAGTTTCAAAGACCAAAAACGCCACTAAGCAATGTGACTCAACCTGTCGAGTTAATTTTTGATCGATTTGGTACTGTTCTTCGGCTGAGAAGTAAAACATCGCTACATTGTGGCTGATTTTTTCCAATGTATGACTCACATCTGAGTCTTTTCATCGCTACTTCTGGATAGTGGTAAGACGAACTCTCATCGGTCAAGTGGTTTAGGGCTCCTACTTTGTTGGTTGAAAAAGTGTCGTATTTGATCGCCCAGCGTTAACGATCTTCGATAAAGGGGTGCTGGGCAGATACTTATTTATTTGCAGAAGTATTTTTCCTCGTTTAAAAGTTTATATTCAGACCGAATATGGGCTATTGTTGAAAAATTGTTTCATCCATCGAATCTATGGAGAGCGGGCATTATTATGGATCTACTTTCCCAGATATCTTTTTATCGACCTTCATGTCGTGCTACTTGCCTACTTTTTGACCTTCCTTCCTACTTAAGTGCTTAGCTATTAGCTACGTACTTGTCAAGGGTTCCAAAATTGCTAATTAATTAACTTTCTAACTAAGTACCCTAGTTATTATCTAAGTATCTTTGTTATGTAAGGAAACTAGTTTAAGTATTTAACTAACAAGCGAAGGTACGAATAAACGAACTAAGCTGTTCAATTAATTTTAGAAGGTGATTTAGCAAGGTACGTTTGTAGCTTCTTTTAACCCCCCGGTCTTCAAATGAGTTGCCTTCTCATTTTGACTTCAACCCTCAAAAAACGCCCCCTGGAATAAAAATATTGACAGCCAAATGTTGAAAAGGAAGTAATTGTTCGAGCACTCGAAGTCAGTAAAAACACTATACCGCAGGTCAATTGGTTCTTGTAGCTCCTGACATTCGAAATAAGATCACAGACAAAGTAAATACCAGTACATATGTCACTTTAACAGACAAAATCACACCTGAAATTCCTCCTTCTGATAACGAGACTACTGTAGAGTTACAACCACCAGACGATTGCATACAGAACTTTGATCCGTCACAAACTCAAACGAAAACAGCTCACGCCACAACCGAAATCTTACTAACAGAGTGCGACCCGACTGTATCTTTAACTGAGACTCAAAATTATCAGGAGGCAAAGACACGTTCTTCAATTGACAGTCTATGGTTCTCAGACTCTGAAGAAGATCCTAAGCAAAACACTCTTTTGTCCTCTTCCTCGACAATGGAAGTGCCAGTATACAGCACCAACAAGGGTGTTACTTCATGTTTTGTCCCGGTAGCACTAAAGCATCTCGGTAATTGTAAGAAGCTCAGCAAACTCAAAGTTTGCTCTAGCAACTCCTGTGGTAATTCATTCAAATATTACCCAGATAGTTCAAAAGTTTCCTCCCGTAAATCCATCACTCCAAATTCCGATACCAAACATGGTATTGTTAGACTCGTAGCATACAGCATCCAAAGATGTAGAGTTCGTATTCATCTGAGGAGAGTACAAAGAAGACAGCACGGAGGCTCGATACCTTTTGGACCTAATTCAGTCTATCTGGATGGCCTATTTGCATCACATGACACTCCAACCAACGCCAGGGCCCTATCTGGTCGGAATGAATTGGACTTGAGCGCAGTTTCTCCAAACGTTGGGAGTGAATGCCAGGCAGATAAGCCTCCGGTGAGATTTGACTTTACCACAACAATTGGTAGCGCTATATGTATAGGTATATGAATATGTATATGTATATGTATAGAAACTATTGTGGAACTATTGATGAAGCTGTGCAAGAAGATATAGGAAGATCTAGAATGACAGAGAGACTGGTGTCGTGCTGTTTTTGTACCCATATAAAAAGGGGAACATCAAAGAGTGTAGTAACCACAGAACCATAAGTCTCATTGTCCATGGAAGCAAAATTCTACTAACAGTGATCATAAATAGAATCCAGAAGAAATATGCCAAAGAGATATCGGATGAGCAGGCAGGTTTCGTTCAAGGAAGAGGAACGCGCGAGCACATAGTCAATCTGAGACAAATCATCGAAAAGTGTCGTGGACATAATATACCGTTGTATATGTGTTTTATTGATTACTACAAGGCATTTGACTGTGTTAGTTGTAGAACATCCTCACAACCATGGGCTTCCCAGCTCATCTGATTACACTTATGAGCAAGTTTTATGAAGACCAGGAGTCAGCTGTAAGAACAAGCAATGGGGCCACTGATTGGTTCGGGGTAGGCAGAGGAGTAAGACAGGGATGTATCCTATCACCCTCGTTATACAATTTATATGCAGAAGAAATAATGAGGGTAGCTGTTGATGCAAGGAACTGGGGTGTGAAAATCGGAGGCGTGAGACAAAGTAATCTGAGGTATGCTGATGACACCACATTAATATCATCAAGCAAAGAAGAGCTACTGGAAATGATTACTTCTGTGAAAGCGGCAAGCGAACCTAGAGGCCTTCTCCTGAATGTGAAAAAGACGAAAGTCATGGTCATTGATAACACCAGAACCGATAACTCTGACTTTGTGCGATTTTCAATCAAATGCTGTCCGATTGCCGAGTCTCTTTTGCGACCTGTTGACTTGACTTTGTTTACATGATTCGGTAAAATTTTGGAAACTTTACTGCATCTACTAATAAAGCCGGCACATGTTGCGTGATTCTGTCATGTAACCTCTGCCGAGTGATAGAATGGCAGAAAATGTGCCATTCATGTGACCGTTATTTCCCACAATGTGTTTTGTCTTTTCGTTTCCTATAAATTCATAGTAGTAGTTTTCTCGTTTCACTCCATATGATTGCTGTGATCAGTGTATGGCAAAAATGTTTTGAAGAATGAATCCATTGATTATTGCAATATTCAAATTTTGTACCACTAACCAACTTTTTAAATTACAATTAATGGAAAATAAGTCAATAAATTGATTACTTCACGTTTGGAAACCATAGTTGGTGATACTTTAGCACCATGATCCATCAAGTTTATAAAAATGTTCTATAAAATTGATCTTTCTAGGTAGCAATTTGTACAATGTGACCTACTGCAGGGAATGATTAAAAATTAAAATTAACAGGATTGATGAGGAAGTCAAAATGAATTATTAACTGATTGACGAGGAAGTCAAAATAAATTATTTACTGTTTTGGGCCGGTATAGAAGGTCAAGATATCGCCGATACATTCACTCTTTCTGCTGATGAAAGAAGCAACTTGCAGCTTATACTACGCGCTTTGAAGCCTATGTATGACCTCACAGTCATTTTTGTGTTGCCCGCTTCCGTGTTCTTGGTTGTTCACAACAAGCTGATGAACCAGCCGATGCATATCTCAAGAAATTAAAGGAACTACTTGCTTTATGGGGGGACCTGAGAAAATTTTACCCATGGGGGACCTAAAATTATGGGGGGACCTAGAATTTATGGGGGGACCTAAAAAGCTGGATGAAACCATGTATATATATACAACATATATTCTTTGATAGTTAGCAGTGACCTTCACTTTTGATCTGCCGTTTTGCTGCATTAAAACTGAAACTAGGGGGTTGTTGTATGGTACATCTATAATATTTCCACATGAAATAAAATAACAAAATGACTGACTATTGAAGACAATCTAAAAATTACAACAGTTAAAAATATGATGCATATTGTATACCCAGAAAACTATTTCAAATTTCCATTCTCCCAGTAAAATCCTGCTCGACTTTCAAGTAATAATTATCAAAAGTAAGTAAGAGGGTGGCAACCAATGTTTCAACAAGCTTTTCAAACTGAACAGTTGTGTTAATAAGACCTTGTGTCCTTAATTGTCTAACTACTTCGATATCAAAATACTATACTAGAACAGTGGCATATGGAAGACTGGAAGGAAACATCATCTATTTAACACTTATACATTCACCAGGATTCAATTTAGACTCCCCTTACCCTGTTAAATACTTACATGTGAGTAATCGAAACAGTGCTTGTATTTCTCCATTGTAGATACTTAGCACCTCTTTCTGAAAGGTGCAGTTGAAGTTTTATAGTCCTTTCAACTCGTGGCATTATACTTTTCTTCAATCGGCAACTTAATTTCCGTAGAAAGTAGATACAATTACCAGTATAACAGTGAGAAGGCCATAGATTACATTGCGACAATCAACTGCCTCACAGTCATTGAAAAAATCAATTTTGTTCCCAGTAGGACCGCCTCTCGCGGATTATGGAAAGCATCTGTCATCAATGAGAGCAGATACTACATCCATTCCTTGCCGAAAGGCCGAGAAGCGAAGAGATGTTTGGCTATGTTTTTTACGCAAGCCACTCACCGAGTCTCCATTAATCATGCTAACATAATTTATGTATCATCTATTATTTCCCCTCTTGAATTGATGCGAGTTATCACAAGATTAGTGATCCCTTAACGTGTTAATAATTGACTGATCAACAGAGTTTATGTTACTTGTCTTTTCTATGAAAATCTTTCTATTTTTAATCTTTGATATATGAAATATAACTATGGAATCCCATTGCACGGGTTGTATCAAAATTGTAAACAATTCGCCATTGTCAACTTTCAAAATTTTTTTGCAATAGAGTTTTTATAAAATCCCCTATGACACCGCAATCTTTAAGCACCCTAATCTCAAGGAGTAACATGTTTTAAATTGTTTGACAGTGTCCCCCAAGGGAGAGGGTACAGTCTAGTTGACCTGTTCAATAAATCATGCTTCTGGCATGTGGTACAAAGTCATTTCTCATCAAAACCAGCTACACAAAATAACCCAGTATTCGATATTGACAATTTGCTTTTAATGTCTAATGAAGCTTTTGTTTACTG
The DNA here is from genome assembly GCA_010016025.2 of Alatinidae sp. Z8VKAUB7J3. Lineage (NCBI taxonomy): Eukaryota > Metazoa > Cnidaria > Cubozoa > Carybdeida > Alatinidae > Alatinidae sp. Z8VKAUB7J3. Next base: position 213,402,593 of record JAAAKM020073195.1, read on the forward strand.
GTCCCAATTTAGAAATAATATCAATTAGAAAAGTTTTAATTTTCTCGTCACGATAAATAGTGCAAATTAAAGAAGAATAAGTACTTTAGGTTAATATTTCAATAACCAACCAAGACGACATTTGTCACGATATGATTTAAAGAGTGGTTCGCGTTTCCGTATAATGAGAAAAGCTAATAGCGGCACATGTCCAAAACCACACCTTTGCTAAAAATACCTCATAAGTTCCGTATTTGGTGTTAGTTAATAAAAAGAAAATAACTGTACACTAAAAAGAACCTGCATTAATAGTATAAAAACAAAATTTGTACATAAGTGGTTAATGTACAAAGAGGTAGACTTTCAAACTTTAATCTTCGATTTTCTCAACAGCGATAAAGTGTGACATGTGCCTTTTTTCCCCTGTAGTATTCGTATGAAATCACTCTCTACATATACAAATCGAGAAATTTCGGATCGCACAACAGAGTAAGCAAACTGTACACTAAATTAAATAACAATTATTAAGAAGTATCATGATTATAGTCTTGAAATCCAAGGCTTGCAATGTTTATGACTGTACGTCATAGGCTATAGTTTGGCTCACTGTTGTGGGCACAAACAAAAACAAATACCACATTGCGTGAAGAAATACCTAACGCCAAACAGTTGAAATAGTACTGGACTGATTACTAAAAAGGAAATTAAATCGAACGGATTACTTTGGGTAATCAGCGATTGCAACAGACAATAATCGGTAGTCTGAGGGCATAGTGAGAAGCTCCGAGTAAACTTCCAACTTGCGTAAGGCAAAGTGTTGCTCGACCATTTCACATGTCTTTCTTCTTGTAATGGCGCCAAGGTCGAAAGCGGCTGCAACAGTGCAAAGTGTTGGCTGAGAAAAGCTCTTTTTCTATAAATGGGCTTTTTAAAAAATGTGTTTGAAAGGTGATAAAATACATTCGCTTTCGTGCTACAGCTCAAGGTTAAGAACACTCTTATTTCATCTCTAGCATTTGTCACAGTAGAGTATACTTCCCTACCTTTCTTTCCAATGCAAGTTAATAGAATTGAAGATTTGACACGATCCGGCTTGCTTTCTCTATCCGTCGCCGTGAGATAGAGTTCGAGTTCCTGACGCCATCTCCGCCAGTTTTCTTTCAGGTTGCCTTCGAAATGTAGTGGTCCATGAGGTTCGAAGCGATCCATCTGAAACTTTTGACACCATGTCAAGATCGTATTGAGAATGTAGAGAGAGTGACCACACGTCAAGTTATCATGATCAAAGTGTGTATTGCTTAAAATTGTTAGTTAGGATATACATGATATTACGAAATAGTCACAAGACTGTCATAGCAGTCTGACGACATAGGGGTATTCCTTATGTAGAATAACGCTCACAACAAGGGGAATTTAGGGCTATATAGGGTATGGTTAGACCTATATAAGTGAATCTCCTTTGAATCCTGTACGTCAAATTTCAATCGTTTCCTTACTAGTTGCTAATCTTTGTTGTTTTTCGCAGAAGTATTCGCTGAAAATATTCTCTCTGTATTTTGCTTGTAATCATAGATGTCTAAGCAAGGTACGCCTACATACTCTGAAGTCTCCCATTTCGTGGATTTTTTCCAGTACTTCTTGGCAAAATGCACGTATGATCATGTATTAAAGGACAATATCGATAAAAACGTGCTCCCAGCTGTTCAGCATGTATTAGAAAATAAACAAATTACCATCCTCTCCATTGGGCCAGGGAATGGGCTCCCTGATATTCTTCTCCTACAAGCCTTGGATGATTGGGCTTCGTCACATCAGCGACACATCAATGTTTCCTATACAATGGTTGAACATTTTTATCTGTTCCATGTAAGAATTGTAAGTGGTCGACCGTATGCGTAAGTTTTTTAATCTTTGCAATGTTGCCTGAATATGTTACTCCACGTTCTTCATAATCATTTAGACCTGACTCTTATTTAGTGAATTAATTTTTCTGAAAAAGTCAATAATCATTTGACAAAAGGTAAAACTAAGTGCAGCTGCGCGGCAATGCAAAGGTCGATTGCTTACTAGCGGCTCTTAGCAGAGGCTCTTAGCACAACAGGAAATAGCAAAGATGCAAATTGAGACAAAAAATTCGACTTGTGCTAGGAAGACAAGGAAGTTTTTTCAATACTTTCCAGTTATAACGCACAGGTCTACAGTACATGCTATTCTGGGGCATGATTTTGAATATAGAAAGCCGAACGTGTCACGTTTATAACAGTTTGACCACTTATGAACTTCAGTTTACTGGGTCGAGGCCTTGGTCAACCGATATGCCCTGTAAAGGTTTGATATAAACCGCCACATTTTTCATATGTATCCCGAGTTGTTATAACCCTGGATAAATACAGGAGTTCACGGATGTGAAATTTCAGATCGTGCAGTAAGGATTTTGTTAGCACTTACTGGTAGCTGGTGTAATAACCAAATCAACTCAACCCTTCGTCAAGTCTATGGATTCTAATTAAGTTTATAACATTTTTGTGTTGCCTGCGCCTCTTAACGGCACACTGGCATGCTCTGTGGGTACACCCATTCATCGCAGCCTACAAATAATGACTCTCAAGAAATGCGACTTGCTCTCAGCAATGCTCTGGTGGTAACAGAAGGGTAGCGCTGCTAGAGTACATGTAGGAAGCACGACAAAAGATTACATGCCAGGCACTAGGTCCCAGGCCCCTTATTGCGATCTGCAGCTTCTTGGAAAAATAAATTAAAAAATAAATATAATAGTCGTCCTATAAAGTAATTAATTTTAAGGGCACAGGGCCTCGTACAGTTATTTTATGTCACGAGTGTCACACAAAAAAGCAAGCTGGAATAAAACGATGGTGACCACTACTTTATCAGGATCCATGAATGACAAAATTTGAAACCTTAAGGAAAACAAGTAGTCTGTTGATGTCAAGAGGGTATATAGTAACAGTAATCCTGAATATTAAAATACTTTAACAGAAGCAGCGTAAAATATCCATTTTAAAGCCCTAAACATATAAATTGCGTGTTTCAAAGCAACACCTTAAATAAAGATATAGTTTACCTACTTTTCATAACTCTATAATAGCTTACCCTGAAATCAATTCCAACTGTCGAAATGAAACTCCCACTTAAAAATGCTCCGTCTTTGAATCGAATAAGAACACAAGTTTTGCCGACACCACTATCTCCTATTAGGATAACCTAAAAAAAGTTAGAAGGTAGTGCAATATTACTTATTATTATATTACTAAATGGTATTCAACAACGTTCTAGACGTCAAACTTTCTTCTTCATTTAATCCATTGAAAGAGAGAAGGGAACATCTCCGTTGATTTCACCTTTAAGCTCAATAACGTGGCTTTCAATACTATTCCTTAGTACACTATTCAATGCCACAATCGAAATCTCAAGGGAGACGGTAGCAGGAGACATGACGGTAAGGGACCAAGGTGCTGCTGCAGCCTACCCAATAATTCAATCGTACTCGAAACCCTCCCCTATTAAAACATCTAATTTGATATCAGCTAATGTGAAATATGTCATAAAGCAAAGACGTTGTTCATGTTTTCAGTCTCCTTTACAGAGGCGTAGTCTCACCACCTTTGCCTTACTTATTGTCTTAGCTACTGCAATACTTATGAAAGTGAGCGTGTTAGCCTCCTTGTTACTTGGCATTTTATCCGTAGCATTTCCGACGCCTTGCTTGCAACTTGGTGCTTACAGCGCTTCTTGCAGAGTCCCTTTTGCAATTCTCTTCTTACTACGTGATTCTTGCAACGTGATTCTTGGAATGCCACTCTTGCTACGCCCTTCTTTCAATGCCCTTCTTACAATGTACTACGTGTTAGTGATATTTGGGACGTGCTACTTGCCACTTGATGCTTGTCCCTTGCAGCGCCAATGTGAAATCTCTTTTTATCAACAGTTTACGACTTTGAAGTTAAATTGTGCTAAGATGCGAAGTCAGGACTCAAGTATATCCTCTTTCTTGCAGGAAAGCGTATGGCTGTGGTCATCGAACATGATGCTATCCAAGTTTTATTTCACGTATTAAATGTCACAGTCTCTAAAGAACAACCACGCGACTCTCAGCTCTATGAAGATGTCATTACGATAATACACACTCTCCTATCCAAGCTTGGAAATAAAGGTTAGTGAGATGGTCTATTGTATGCTCCTAGCCAAAGCTGTTTTGTATCTCGCTTTTGGTTTTAAATAATAATCTAGTACTGATTACTGGGTATTAAATATGGAATTTCACGGAGGTTTTTTACAAGTCCAAAAAGAAGAGCACTGAAAAATCATCTATTCAAAACTAACATATCATTATCTATATTGTTATAAAACTTGTTGTTATCAATGACTTGCCATATTGTAACTTGGGAATTTCCGCCTTTCTTCCATTCCATCGATTACGGTAAGGTATGCTTATGTTTACAATCATCATCCAATCGAAAAACAACCTCATTAAGCTTTTCTCGCCTCCTCAACGCCATTAGATATTATCTCTTCTTTTATTACATCTTTTTTTCAAACTATCAACTCCTTAACACCAAGTTGTTATACATAAAGAACACTTAACGCAACAATGCTACTCAAATACTCACAATGCTATCTAAATCGTTTCCCAAGTGGGCATTTAACAGATCTATGTTCTCCGGTCGTCTTTGGTGTATTTACAGCCAGCACTTAGCTTCATGCATGAAACAGACAAAATGCTGCATCGATGAACTCAAATACCTTGAACATGAAAAGTCGCACCGTTATTCGTCTAATTGATTATATACCATAAGTGCAATTGGCTACAAATCGCATCATAAAGTAGTAGTCATTATACCTTTTACAACAGAGCCTGCAAACATCATACTGCTGTACCATAGAAATGAACAGCAACGCCCAGCAAAGAATATACGTAATAAAAAAGAAAAATAAATAAGTAATTTTTTAGCTTCTGCGTCTTCTAAGTTCTCTCTCTTTATCAAAGAAAGCCTTCTCCTTGCCAAAGTTAGGCCGATTTTGAATAGAACAATGAGTTCATTGGCACTTTCACTTTTAAAATTTCTCCTGTGAGGCTGTTTTATTTTTTCTTTGTTCTTGCTTATATTGTTCATTTAGGCCACTAGGTGAAATTATTTAATCGTCTCCACGGAAACGTGAGCGCCTTTGCAAGAACCCTAACTAGTATAACCTTACTGTTACCCACAGCAGTGCCAGGAAATTGTCCTAGGTAGCACTTTACATCTATGCACTTCTAATTAAATTTCGCTAGTTTACTTAATTTAAATTAACCTGGGTCTAACAGAAAACAGAATCGACAACAATAAATATAATACAATAAGCAAATGTCTCCGTTTCAAACTTTTGCCTGTACCAGAAATTTACATACAACTCAGAGGGAGGCTCACAATCAAAGATAACTACTTGATATTAAATTAGAACATAAAACCTACATCAACTTTACTGCAACTAAATTTGTTCCCGTTTGCTTGATAAGTTTTGCTCTTGTTTACCTTAACTGACATTTTTTCGTAAGTCTGAAAGCAGACACCGTAGGCCCTACAGGAGCAACGTGTAATTAAGTAAGAAACTTCCGGCAGGCGCTCAAGGCTCTTTGATACTGTTTGTGTTTACAGAAGAAGACCTTAACAACAGTCAGCAATTTTATGTTGTAATCCTTGGGTACAACATACAAAAGAGATCTAATTCTTCTGTCACAGTAATTTTTTCAGTCTGTGTTATTACTAGCATACTTACCTCTCTACGAGCATGAAGGAGCCTCATTAAAGTTAATACCACTTGTGTTTTCCTTAGTGTGATCGTGATGGCATCTTTGAATGAAAGTCTTTGTGTGAAAGTAACTGTATCTTGAGTCGAAACCAAGCCAGGTAATTTTATCTGTGGGGAAAAGATTGACCACGATATGTAAGCAAACTCATCCTGATTCATTCTAAATGATTTTCTAAAGGTTTGCACAAACAGAAGGACGATAATAGCCTCCATACCTTAGGTATAATGGCCAAACTGCATTGTTTTAAAATGCTGCCTACTTACCTCGACGGTGCTCATTCCGCCATCGGCAGTATAAGATAAAACTAGAAGAGTTTTGATTATCAAAGATCTGAACATTTTCCCCTTAGGCTTGGATATTACTGATGTATCTTTCTTAAACGCGAGCATGAATAAATTGTTAAAATTAAAATGAAATCACCTATTTGTCAAAGACAAACAAAGCAATAATGCACCAATAACAAAGAATATCGGTATCAATTAAGGTAGCCAAAAATCTTTGGGCTAAAATGTTAGCTTACCTACCCTCTATGACATCAAATTTTACTAACCTACTGACGCAGAACATATAAAGGCATTAATAAAATTACTTTGCCAACTAAAATACATTCGTGATACACAGCAAAAAAAACCCGAGCCCGTGTAAAAGTGACATACTCCGCAAGTTATGAATTTTATTAGTTTCTGTTGTTGATCGCAAAAAACGGTATATAATTTAACAAAATTAATTAATTAAATTAGTTCCACAAGCAAGGCAAAGCTACAAAACCAGAAGGACAGAGTATGAAGTCAGTCAAAGATGATCGTTGGGCAGGGAAATGGGAAATAGCTGTAGATCTTGGTTCTGTGCTGATATTTCCAATCATAGCAACATCACGAAGGCCGGGCCTGGTGGTGTGGAACGACGCTGATAAAAAGGCACTACTTCTGGAGCTAACAGTACCTTGGGAAGACAATTTGAAGCAGGCAGAGGTCAGGAAGGCAGCTATTATTTACACGGAACTAGCACTTGTGCCCACGAGTTTCTAGTGGAGTATTATGATCTTACTCAGAGGCAACGATATCCGTTTCAGCACTACTGAGTAATAATAGCACTATAGCCTGCTGACACCATAGCTGAAATGGCGATTGCCTTATGTCAGCAATGTTATGAAAACTATGCTATTCTATTAATAATAATAGTGACCATGTCACATTTGTTTTAAACTTTAGGAACATGATTGTCATTATGTCACGGTGTATTCAATGTAGTGTATATTGACATTGGGTTTAAAATTAATGTCCATACCTAATGAGACAAGAACCTGCAGGAATGTCTGTTGTTTAAATTTCTTGAGACAGTTTGTGTGTCTAAATGAAGGATAATTGTCAAGATTATTAGATTTTCAAAATATGCATAATATGCATAAGAGAATCCATCTTTTTAAAGATTTAGTATCTGTGCCCAGAGTCCTTGGTTTTTTGAACCATTTTACTCCCTCGCGCCAAGCAAAACAAGTATGTATACTTTACTGGATTTTTTCAAAATCTGTATTGTAAGTAAAATAGTATTTTGAAAATGTAAAAAAGTGATAGAACATAATGATGGGTGATAAACTCAAAAGTCACAACATTATCAATGAAAAGGTCTGAAGTGTTCTTCATTGCCTCAAATCACGAGGGGATTTTAATGAACGTGGAAGAAAGAGACTGGGCCAGCTAAAGAATGCTTTTCGTAATATTTTCTCCACCTTTTAGGTTCATTACACAACAAAGTCACAAGCTGGAGCTTGCACCCAAACCTCCTCCTGCAGTTACCAATGCAGTATCTAAAAATTATAACCCGCAGTAAATACTCAAATTCAAATGAAAACTAATGACGGGGGCATTTTGAGGGATTTCTATATCCCCTCCCTTGGTCTAAAGATACATAATAGGTTTCACTTCAATTGTAGTACCCCAATTTAACAAGTGCCGCAAGAAAATCCACCACGCTTGTTATCAATACTTGAGGTTTTTAATACCAAATGAGAAGAGTCACTGAAGTATTGATCTTCCTTCTTAGGATTCATGTAGAATTTTGTCAATAGCCTCGTTCTAGGATAACTCCGTTAAGAATCACGTATAGTGACTTACAGGTGCGCGTACGGCGAAAACCAAAGTAACAGTTCGATTCCTCAAGAGAAATTTCTGACCACTGGAGGTACACTTTAAACAGGTTCAAATTTCGAATGTTGATTTACTGTAAATTGTAGTTTGTAATTAAAGAGAACTCCTAGAAAGATAAATTACAAAATATATGTGAATATATGACTGTCATGGTGTATTTGAGTGCATGTGAAGGCGATTGTGATAATTGTATGGTTTAACAAAAGATTTTCTCGGGATTTTGATAGTTCTTAGCACACAAATATAGTACTTGCAGAAGATTTAGGGAGATCTGTAACCTTAATTCACAAGACAATAGTTATAAATTGATAAGGATTTGTGACAAAGCACATAGCTATTGGTGACATGGTTATTATGACAGTAAGTTGATTTTTTCACTGACTATGGGCAATGTCTCTTTCAACAAGTCATATCATTCTCGGATTTCGTATGATATTAGGTATCAGTAGCCACAGGTGTCGTTTTGGCCTGTCCATTGATGAAACAAAGCCAATTAAAAGTAGAAAATATCATCGAGGAGAGAGGATTTGAAATGTCCGTTTTGAAAAGAACACTAGATAAATAATGGGTCACGGGTTCGATCCCCGGTAGTGACATATTTTCTATTTTTCAAGTTTTCCTTTCAGAACTGACATTTCAAATCCTCTCTTCTCAATGACTCGTGATATGATACACTTTACGACTGACTGAGTTGACAAAGACTGCAATATTTATATCTACAACCGTGCACAAAATACTGTCAAGTTGACCTATCGTCCACATTTTGATGTTGCCCTGTTTTTTTGGACTCTATTTGTCAACCGTCCAGGCGTTGGACTTAAACTTGTTAACTCTAAAGCTCTTGGCGCAGCTTAAATCTCGGTAGTTGTCTTGAAAGGTACCCCCTGAGAAATCGTCTAGCTGTCAAATTTTTGGTCTCTACCTGTGTGTATGTTTTTTCCATATCCCAAATTTTCCGAAGTGGTTCCTGCCTTGAAGAATGTTGGTGATCAATCTCATTCTGACAAAATGCTTAATTTTTGTCTTCTTTCTGACATTGGTGATATCTGGGCTCTTTGGAGTATATTAGAGTTTACTATTGAAACTGAGTATAAGGGACGCCTCCTGTCTTTGCCTCTGCTCGTTAGATATTTAATCTCCCTCTAATGCAATTGTAATCTATTCCTTTATTTTGGGATTGGTACCTGAAATTGAGCAAGAAGTACAATTTTGATCTTAAGCATACAATATTGTCTAGCTGGTACACGCCCATTAACCACTGAAAAAAACCCACAAACGTACAGAATTTTGCGGTAGAGTACACTCCGCAATATTGTAAAATAAATTTGATTGAAGGTATACAGCCACAGTAGAATGATTGAATTTTTTGCTGTTGTGATGTGTAGAAAATGTAGTGAACGTTGACTGCGCACGACCAGCAGCATAATTCTCTGCTGGTATCTTTTTCAATGGAGCTCATCTTAAAGAGGTATGCTTCCCACATTTGGTATGAAAACACGATCTTGGCTTTGGGCTGCTCAACAGTTCAGACAAAGTTGAATTGGTGACGGTGGAGTCAACATAATGTGTATCATTTCCTGGTCCTTTCCCTTTATTAACTCTCTAAAAATCGAAGTAGAGACAGATTACAACATTACTAGTAGAAGCTCAACGCATCCTCTCAGCTACAGGAATAAGGAGTAATAAATCCTGGAAGTGATAGCGTCTTCTGGATTCATCTTCTAAGCCCTATAAGTTATTAGACATTCGTATCGTCTGAAGCTACCTTTCAACAACTGCGCATGCCAAATTCTAAATTAGTTCATTAAAAGTGTTGTTAATACTAGGAAATACAATGGAGCGTGTGACTTCTGTACAGATCATCACTTCTTCGTTTCTATTAAGAAGTGGAAGAAAAACTACGTCATGAGTACCCCAGGCTTGAGGTAGAAAATTTGGGTTCTTAGTGTTCATGTACGTAGGATAAGGTAAACCAGTGTAGTCTGAAGAGGTAATAAAACATTCTTTCTCTCATTTTTTGTAATCTAATGACTCTTAATGACTTGTGATTCGACTTTTGTTTTTAAGAAATATAACGTTGACGTAAAAAGATATTATACAGAAACATGTCTAATTGTCATCAATTAGAGGTCATCAGCTTTAATCCTCCTCCCCCCCCTCCCCCCCTCTTCTCTGAGCAGCACAGTGCTATGGCGTATACCTCTCGAACGTTGCTGTTATCAGATTCGAGGGTTGCTCTTAACGGAATTGGGTCTCTGTTCACATAAATATCAGTCTTCGAATGTAGCCTATCACCATTGGTTCTTTTGGAGGGTACTGACGTGTAGATGACTGTGATGGGGTCTCTATTTGGCATGTGTTGACTGTGATATCAGATGAATGGCTCAATGGTAAAAACTTAGACGAGGACCACAAGGAATTGAACTCCATCCTTCATCGGTGCGACTCCGATGGGTTATCTATTACGCAGTACTATGACTTTGGGATGTCTTATGTTGGAATGACGTCACTACCGACTGGGCCCTGATCCAATTGAGGTTTGTAGGGCAGTATGACATCATGCATTGCAATGTATTTTAGACGATAACGTGCAGTAGATTGTCTGAGGACGCTGCATTTCCTCCAGTTTGTATTTCTTAAATTAAGCCTTACGAATAAGTTTGATTTCAGAAGAAGAGCGAGACCCATAGAGGAACAGGGCCTTGGGTAATACAGTAGATGTCCTCTTTCTAAAGCCATTATTATCTGTTTCTAAAAACTCGCCCTAGTGGATGACAAGTTGAAGACGTGCACTAGGCAGACACCGGTGCTGGCATGGATTCTGGAATGTGTGTCAAAAGGGGTATTATTTCCACGAAAAGTGCTGAGCAAATCGCAATTGTGTGACCATTTTCTGATAGTATTGCCAACCAAAATGTAAGGTTTCTATCCCTCGACAGGACGCCTTTGATTGAGTCACTGATGTTGAAACACTGTGCGATGTAGTATATCCTAAACTCCTTGAAAAATTGTGCTATGAAACTCCTTGACAAAACCAGTTCTGCAATAGCTATAGGTCTCACCGATGCACTGACGCAAAGCAAATTTTAAGAACATTGTCTAAATAAATATTACATAAACAATAAAATTGTCAAAAGGAGATTTAGTAGAGGTACCTGAGGAGCATCGCTCTGTCCCACCGTTGGGTGCACAGCAAATTCGTGTACTTACTACTAAAAAGAGAGCGCTCCGAAAATGTCTTACCTGAACCGAATTTAAACAAACCAAGACACTTATTTTAGGTTTCCGACATCCTAATGGCTGTTGGCCATAATAGCATTAACAATAATTTTCTATCGGACGTAATTTTCTAAAAACAATATTTCCCCTGTTGCGCCCTAACGTGCTAAAAATGCATGGATATGTCTCTTGCACGGAACATATTGTACTGAAAAGCTTTTTTCGTCTGACACTCCTTGGAGTACTAACGTCAGAATGACCGAAATGGAATGTGTGAAAGAGTATACCCAACTGTATTTTTGAAGGAGCCAATCCGAATTTGGACTGTCTGAATGGTTTGTGTTTTTGGACCAATCAGCGGCCATTACAACAAGATCGCCACCTCGGGTTTTAAGGACCAGAACAACAGTAAGCAATTTTACTCTGCCATAGGGCAGCACTTGCTTGAGAACCCAGACTCTACCAAAGTGTGTCAAAGTGTACACGGACGATTGCTTCTGTATCATAGGAAAGGCCAGGTCTGCATTTCATTTGGCCGTTCTGGAGTCAGTCCACATAAAAGAACGGACATGACTTTCTTCCATTTCCTCGCAGAATGCATTAAAGAGACGTTCTGTTTTGGCATCTACCTTTATCAAACTGATACACTTAACGACCGCTTTAAGAACAGTATCTAATTCTAGGGAAAGATTTTTGGCCACATGGTTTTCTCTGTGAATGACACTATGTACTGTTAATACATTTGAATTATCATCTTTCATGAGCTTTAGTACTCCTTGTCGTCTACCCGTCATTGCTGGTGCGCCATCGGCTGCACATGATACTACGTTGCACACCGATATGCCATTCTTCGTCATTCATTGTTTGTATATTCTGTAAATTTCCGCAGCAGTAGCTGTAGTTTTTAAAACTTTGCAAAACAACATCTCCTCCTAAGATTTCCCATCGTCTATTTATCTTACATAAGCAAGTAGCAGGGTTTCGGTGTGACGGACAGTCGATTCATCCAGCTGTACACCGAACTTCAATTTACCGAAGTTTGGATACCAGTTGGCCATGAACGTCTGTCGCCATTTCATCTATTGGCCTGCGCACGGTATCATTACTCAGTGGAACCGAATTGATAGCAGTATCCTCACTCTTGCAAAGCACAGTGCGCACAAATACAAATAACACCGGTTTGATCAAATCTTCACCGATAGAATGCGGTTTTCCATTCTTGGCTATCAGTAATGATATTTGGTAACTAGCCTCCAAATAACGGTCTAGATTTGCCGTTTGTTTTCTAAACAACGATTCCATGCGTTTTGGCCGTTCTGTTTCACGTGAAAGACTGTTGCAGCACATGCTTAACAACCAATCAGAGACCCATTTTTCAGAAATTTAAAATTACCTTTGTAGAGTCCCATCTACCACACTCTTAACCTGGCCTTTGAAATGATAGGTCTTCTACTGATTAAGCTCTCAGACTAGTAAATGATATTAAATGGTCCTTTAAAAGAATTAGGAGTTTGGAACACTTATCATTAACCTTACCGCAGCTTGACACTGTCTGGCACAGAGGTATTGCAGTGCATCTCTGATGTTAAATTAGTAAATTTCATCATGGCTCTGTTACGCAACCTACGTCATTACATCAGCCAATCAATAGAACGGGAAGCAAAGGCTTCTAAACGGCATCCCACAGGGATCAGTGTTAGCACCAATGCTGTTCAATATCTACACTTTTGATCTCCCTGCCACTGCAAAATCAGTACAAATGAGTCAGATGTTAGGCAGGCAATTAGGAACATAACCAAACTCTAAAAATACCACCCCCTTGAAACATATAAAATATTTTTAGTATTAAATTTTAACATTGCAAACCGAGTGCCATCTCTACGGGGTTGCAGCTATATATTTTGAATAACGAAGGTTTTTGTGTTCTCAAGTACAATCGAGAAGAGAGGAATTAGTTGTTTCTATAATCATAGTTTGGTCGCCTAGGCTTGTCACTTTTCTTTTCTTTTCCCATCTACAGTTATTTTTAAGGGAGATGAAGAGTCAATGTAATTTGGGAAGCTCCTGTATATCGTTATTATCATTATTATCGTTATTATTATTATTATTATTATTATTATTATTATTATTATTATCTTCGCCCGGATCTAATTGTTAAATCTCAAGAGAAGCTTTATGTTCTTGAGCTCACTGTAGGGTTTGAAACTAACATGTGTTCACCGGCCTAATTTACGCAAAAGGAATTTGCTGGTCGTAAAACTGCATTTATATTATCATTTAAACATGGAATACATTTAAACATCACTTAAAAATGTACACGCGTGCACGCGTGATTAGACGCAACGTTCGTGGGTGCGTGTAATGGATTTCAACACTTGTAAAAGTTTTACAATTGAAAACCTACGTATTCTTTTACTTATATTTTGAGCATTTCAAATGATCTTTTGTATCATAATCGTAAACAATCATCATATACGGTAAGATCAGGGTATGAGATACAGCCAGCGTGAATATTGTGTCATTGTTTTCCAAAAAATAATCCATCGTCTCAGTCTTGTTTTTTGTTTTGATTTGGTAGACTTGATTCACTGTGCATCGTCAGGAACAGGTTCATGAATTTATCTTTAAGATTACTTTGTTGTCCTTTTGGCAGATTGAAGCTATTATCGAAATTTGAGGAGTATGTACTGCGTTTGATTTCAGAGAGAAGTTTCTAATCCACTTCATGACACTAGAGTGTATTTTTTCAGCTCAATGTATGTGAAATATGGGATAGTTATTTGAGGCGCTGTATGATTTTACACTTTTTGCATTAACTTGCAAAACATTTAGGGCTTTTTCAAGATTGATTTTCAGAAGAGATGTAACCTTTTTGATGCAAAGACTTTAGAATGTTGTTGTTGAAATTTTACAGATGCGTCTCAGAATAAATAAATAGGTGGCCCATCTCTTGTTTTGACCAAAACAGCAGAAAAGAACACATTTCACGAGATGTCTTCAATGCTTCTTTGTTTTTGTCATTCATCTGTTATGGTTCCTCTTCAAATTTGGTCAGGGGGTTACATCTAATCTGTCTTTCAATAGAGTACTAAAGTGTGACGTCACAATTTAGTGAAGCTTGATAATAGTTTGCACTCGTTTCATTCTCCTTGTTGACATAGAGAACTAGTACCCTACTAACTGCCCTATCCCTACACTATCAACCACTAACTATCCTACCTATCTGCCACTAACTACCCTATCCCTATCTATCACTAACTACACTGCCCCTAACTACTCCTACCTATCTATCTTCCACTAACTAACATACCCTTACACTATCTACCACTAACTACACTATCCCTAACTATCTACCACTAACTACACTACCCCTACCTATCTATCTACTACTAACTACCGCTAGCTATTGCTCGCTAACTAACGTACCCCTACACTATCTACCACTAACTACACTACCCCTAACTACCTATCACTAACTACTCCTGCCTATCTATCTACCACTAACTTCCCTACTTCTATCTATCTACCACAAATTAACCCTACCCATATCTAACTACCACTAATTATCCGACCTATCTACAACAACTCCACCCTACCGACCTACTAACCATATTTACCTGGCTACCCCTGTTTTTCTCGAACTACTCATCCCCACATCTACGTCAAACTACACAACCCTACCAAACTATTTCTACCTTTCTATCAATAAATACCTAAACACCTCTTCCAATGAACCAATACCCGCTGATCTAACGGTAAATACCAGACTATTCTATCCACCCCTAACTATCAATCTACCACTGCCTATCCACCCCTACACACTATTAGTCCTGAGGTGCTCTTTCGTGTTTAATTGTTTCAAGAATTTTTATTTCCATTCGGGGTATTAACGAATTTTATTTTGTAGTATATTTAAAAATACACGTTTCTTTAAAATGTTGTTTTAAAACACTTTAAATTGCCGTAAAACGATATAACAAGAGATCACCAATCTTACGTCAAGCAGTTTGTGCCATTACTGTGCATCACGCATGACCGCCTGATTTCTAAAGCATAAAATGAAAATGGCTTTTCGCATTGATCTGTCGTCATTATCTCCCCCTTCACTACATACAATACAGCATTGTGTTTTTAGCATACCACTGCGTTACATCTTAGGTAATGTTCTTGTACTTTTTGCAGACAATTCGATTGTTCAATCTCAAAGCTTTTATTGGTTTCTCTTTAAAATCCTACAGTTGGCGAATGGTGATACTTGGCAAATTGTTTAAAAGTCAGTGCCAAAGGTGATCAGAATGTTAGTGCTCAAGTCCAGTGTAAACACAGCCATGATTATATTGTAAATATCCTATCTAAGTTTGATAACCATACTATTTTATTTTCATAAAATTGCGAGAGATCTGCTTGAATAAGGACAGACATTCGAAAGGGAAAATGTCAAAAATACCTCATACCTGATCGCTTGTCTTCTCATCATCAAGAACTGCCATCAAGTACAAAAGTACAGAGGTCAACTCGCGTCTCTTATTAATAGGAGCGTGACAATCTATGAGATCATTTCTCACATGAGAAAACATGATCAACGAAACCAGCGGGGAACTGGGAACAACGGATGAGCGAGAATATCAAAAAAACTTCCCCGAATCAATAAAGTTCTAAGAAATGTGTTGTTTGGGGAGCTCATGTTGTTACTTTGGGTGATCATAGCTTAGTTGGTAGAGTAACATTCTACAAATGCACAGTGCACAGTGTGCCTGCGTTCAAATTCTCTGCTAATGACTTAATTTCTTTCCTTACCCCTAGCCCAGGGGCGGCACCGCTGCCTCAAAAGGGGTATCTGAGAGGGGGTCTGATTCCACCCGATCTTCATAGAAGATTTCAGATCTTTTGAGAATTACGATGAGTCATAGTCTTCTCGTTTCCTCTTCTCCTTCTTACTTCAGTGTTTCTTCTGTTTTCTTTGACTGAGAAAGAGATGCATTCGGAAAAATTGGGTTCAGCTAGAGCCCTAAAGCCCCCCTTTTGGGTGCCACAACTGCAATTCGAATTCAAGACGTTAAAATTTTGGAAAGAATTGAATATCCCAAAGCAAGTTGAAGCCACGAAAGGGTCACATTCAGCTCAGTTTAACCCTTTTCTTGTTCTCCTTTGTAGACATTAAAAAGGTGCGACATCAATAACAAGCCTTGATATAAAAGCGACGTCAACTCTATCTAATTTCCACCTACACGAGAATTGTCTTGGGATTTTCACTCTTGTTTGTTGGAATCTTAGGTCCTTTTTCTTGTAAGAACTAACAAACGTGAGCATACAAATAGCCATACGTTTCATGGAGCCTAGAGTTATTTCGAGGCAAAGTACAATCGTCTTTTGGTATTTGACACCACAATCTTTTTGTGTCGCTTTACAACGTTTTAGAGTTCAAGAAAATTAACGGTGTGACCTTGGAAATTGCTGCATAATATCACCTTCATCTTGTTATGAAAAGCAAAGCGAAGAAAAATCAATATCGGTTAATAATGGCGGATGATAGCTGCGATGGAAAATTGCTCTTCGTAATTGTGGTCATAGAGTAGGGAAAGGGTTTACCGAATCTACATCATCGTTTAGTTTGTATTTATAAGGCTACAATTAACTCTAAGGACTAAATAGGAACTCGACGAATCCTGCACAGTTTGTGAAAGTCCCTGAATTCAACTGTTGTTTTCTTGTCCAAGCTGAGCTTAACTTACCTCATCCATAAATCAAAAGCCAACATCACCAGTATGATTTTGGTAGGAAAATCCTGTTATCCTCTGACCCGCCCCCAGATTTAACACATTTTGACAATTCCACACCTTGGCTTTCCTTAAAACGGTTTCAAGACCACATCCATAACCGACATAAACTACATCGGTTGTAGAACCGTTTTCGATATGGTTCTTGCTGGTGTGAACCGTTATAAAATTTAGAACGGTTGTCGAAACTGTTATAAGCTTTGGTGTGAACGCGGCTAAAACGGTTGTGGACTAAGTCGGTTATGGAGTGGGCAGGGCAGTTATTAGTTGTTGATATTGGGATGGGGAAAGTCTTGTCTAGGGGCGTACCCGAAGGTATATTATAGCTAAGGGGGTTGGAATAAGGACGGAGAAGTCTGAAAATTAATTAAAAAATCAACTAAGGGGAGGTGGCAATCAGGTACCAAAGAGCACGAGTAAATGACAAGGTAAATGTGTATTGAAATCTGAGGTCATATGAGGGTGATCAAAATATTTACTATTTTCTGGCATTTTGAATCTCTTAAATTTTCTACATATTTGAGGAATATGATGAAATTTAAAGAATAGCAAACTAAGGGTGACCTGGAACTATGCATTGTTGGGTAGGATTGTTCAATTTCCTAAGACCCCAATGGCCCGCATACCCAGAAACCTAGAGCGATAGTACACTATTATAATAACTAGACCGATGTTTTAAAGCAGCTTTTATATTCGGATAGCGATTTAAAGCAATTGCTTTCTAATTATAGGTGCAGAAAGCAAAACTGGTGTAAGATGCCTGAAAGTCAGCCCGGATGGTCAGCTGCTGGCAGCTGGTGACAGATCTGGTAATTTAAGGTATGTCATTCTCATCTCAGTTTTACTACATTATTTAGTAGATCCATTGATTCATTGTTGAACCTCTAATGCTTTAAACTACCGAGGATACTCTGACTGGCATTCGGCAATGCCGACATAGCTGCCGAAATGTGTACTGAACAATTTAAGGGAGGCCGATCTTTGCTTTTACGTTGTCAGTGCAGACTTCCGATCTTAGATGCTATCGTAATGATTTAGATTGTTCTGTCTTTTTCTATAACAGATTATTTAGTTAACTTAAACGTGCTCCAAACAACATAGTTTAGGGCCCTGCCAACCTATTACAACTTCCAGGAGAACGTACAGGACCTGGGAACTATTCTAGGACGGCTACGTACGTATTAAAATTGTGCCATACTTTCCTGTCAGAGTTCCAATCTTGTTTTTAGTTGTTCCATGGGGTACTATAACTAAAAGGAAATGTCTTATTCAGATTTGTAGATAATATATAATAACGGAGTCATTAGTGAAATGCCATTGACCGGTTTCGTTGCACCCTCATCAGAATGGCTCGTGCAAAGAACGAGTTGTTCAAACTTTAATGGCATCTAGAGTAATAAAATGTAGTCTTACTCTGCATGGCCCACCCGGGAACTGTTTTACTAAACTCCGTCGATGGACTTCACAGGGCCCGTGGTTTAACGAAGATAACAACTCTAAATGGAATCTCGGTACAACAAATCGCAATCCCAAGGCGGAAACAAACCAAACTCTTTACATTTTAAATTTGTGGCCTGGCTTTAGGTGTGGCATTAGATGGACAGACTCGACAACGTGCTGAATATAAACTGTCATTTCGGACATAGATACTGATGTCATGAAGTGCGAAATGGCAAATAAATACACAAAACTTCCAATACTTTTCTCTTTATTAACTCTAAACACAACTGTGTACTGTGATTGGTTATAAGAACCACGTGATTAAGCAACATAGGGAGACATTATCACACTGATTGGAGTTATTAAGGCCTTGACGAAATGTTTAAGTAGAGCTTAAATTCATCAGGACAAGATGTTGTGGCCTCCGTGAAGATGCAGCGCTGTGCAACTCAAAATGCACATCTATTTCTTCGTCATTATTCAAAATCATGATCACTACAAGCTAGACAGAGCTAGACAGAGAAATTTGCTAATAGGTTACACTGCACCAAACTTGGTTGCAACCCCCCTCAGCTCCTTTGGCCATGCACCCTTTTACCCATGTGAGAAAGTTGTGCCGACGTTTAAAAACATTTATTTAAAGGTTGGTTTACCCCACGGCTATTGGTGCGATTCCCTGTAACTGCAAGTGTCGGACTTTTGGAATAACTCGTAAAATTGATGCCAAAGAGGTTATTGTTGGGGTTTTCCTACGTATTTGTACTACGTAGAATCGGAAAATTTCTTAACGTTGAAAGTTTTCACAACAGTCAACTTTCTTTCTTAAAGCTACATAGGGATTCCATACGTTCGTAGCATCTGATTGTTTACGTTCCTCTTGAATTTCAAGAAGACAATATAGCAGGTTTCCTACCCCTGCTGTGTCATCAGCAGCTAGAACATCCCATCATATTATGCGGCTTATTACTCCTCGTAAGGGGCGGTTGATCATCTTCACACACAAAGAGAGACGATTCTCCACGTCAGTTATATACCGATTACTCTGTACTTCGTATCTTTTACCGGTTCCATCGATTCAAAGGCTTGAATCATTCCAGTAGCCAAGAGAAGGGGCATTAGGGAGGCATTTTTATTATCAGTCAATGCCGTAATAATGCCGACTTTGGCATCAATGTTTGCTTACATTGTCATAAGCAACCTAAATTATCTGTGGTTTCGTAAACGAGTTAATTACACTCGGTAGTTCTTTAGCCTCCCTCCCCCCGAGATTCTTGGATGGCTATGGGCCTGGATGGAATAGGTAACACCCCCAAGACCTGACCCTGAAGAGGGTTGGTAAGTATAAGATGCAAAATTATTGCCCCCTCTTAGCCCCAGTCATATGATCCCTAAGAGGGGAGCAACCAACCATCCTAACTCGTCTTTACAGACCTTGATTGCGGTGAATTGCGACGATGATTACCTTCTATTCCACAGTGCAATATTTACAAAAAACTAGGTGCAGGTGGGAAGTTATCAAAAACACAATAATAAGTTGAAACAGTCTTTATTCCAGTTCAACTGACAAGATTCTGCAACCATAAAATGATCATATGAGCTGACCTGTAGTTGAGGGAGTTGGCCTGTTGGAGTGTTACAGGTCGGTCGCAAAAGAATGACATTCTAAATCTAAAGGAAGAATCATGGACTGTCGAGTATGAGCTGTCTCATCTCTAATGAAGTTACTCCTTGAACGCGCATCACGTTAAACAGGCGCAGTTTAACACAGCACTTTTATTTTGGAATAAACCGTGAAAGATACCTTTTATTATATGAACCTTCGGACAATAGCTGTATACCCCCTCTTGATAAATAACGATAGTAACACCTTTCATTATGGAGAAACCAAAAGGAAAATATCTTTTTATTATAAAAAATATCGGATGCCTAGCTTGAATAAGTAAGCAAATTGTTTGGTGTTATGCAACAACACAAAAATGCAGTAAAAGTTGTTTGGAGAATACTCATTCAGACCATCGACTTTTAATTTTCTTCCATGTTATCATAGAACTTCAACCTATGGAATGGTAACTCAACTAAACCGTAAACGTATGTTGTGTTAGCCTCTTTATCGAAAAATGTGTCCATAATGATATCCGGTAACCACTTTACAAGGCCTTACAGTGCGAAATTTAATTTTAGTGGCGATCTTTCCGTTAGATTGTGCTCTCTTTGGTTGCTCAGCGGCTTATTCAAGGGCATAATATTCACATTTTAGCTTGTCTAGAATTCTCACGTGAAAACCTCAAAAGATAGGGAGCGATAACTTTGTCACATTTACAGGTAGGGCTGAAGAAGCACTTGACACGTTGAATAATGAATTTTTCCACTAGCTTATTATTAGATTGCTTAGACTAAGGTAAAGTATCACCCGTGCATGTTTGCTGCACCGTATTTTAAATTGCCGGTACACTTCTGAAGGTCAAGATTTACACACCACTTTAAAGTAAGCTGTACGATAGCTTCTCCAATGTCTCATCACATTGCACAATACTCGCTAATCTTTCTTGGATGATATCATCAACATCTTGGACAGCAACTTAAACTGGTCATGATTTGAGTAATATTGGGTTCCATAGAAAATATTTTTATTACATCTTCACTAATCCAACGACGTAGCTTACTATGGATAATTTTGATAAAGAGATCCAATGTAATTTTTGACAGAAAAGTTACCAAGGGAGGCTTGACCTTAACCTACCGTGTCCTTTTCCTTCTCGTGCTTTGTTGGACAACGTGGGAGAGATCATCTGCTATATTTCACTGTTTATGTACTAATGTTACTCTCTTCAGTGCCAAGCCTGTTTGCTGCTTCTAAGTGCACGTTGGCCCAGTGGTAATAAACTTGCATTACAAATCGAGTGACCGAAGTTCGATTCAAAACAGTGGTGCAAAGGTTCACTCAGCCTTCCACCCTTATGGGATCGTTGAAATGAGTACCGGCTAAGCTGGGAAAAGTGGCCAAAACTTGACTTGGAATAGCAGTAGCGCACATCCCTACAACTATAGCAGCAGAAGCTAAAGAAAGAGGAGCATCAGTATTGCCTCCGACTGCCGTCAAGCAGCCCTTCGTGCTGCTTCTTCATTACTATCTCTGCAGCTCAGTCCCTCCAACGAATGACTTTAACCGGGCCCGTAGCCAGCACTTCAGGTTGGGGGGGGGGCAAGGCTACATTTAGGGGGGCGTTTTAGATCGGTGGGCGTGGCGCAGAACGTGGCCACTGGACCCTCGTTGATCGGACTCGCCCCGTCCGGGCAGTGCAACACAGCGAGCCGCGTCGCCACCAATCCCTACAACACCTCCACCACTTACACAATGTCCACCGGCGCTGCCGGCGGCGCCGGACGAGCCCGCCCGTGACCGGACTCGCTCCGAGACCGGACCGTCGCCGCAGGAGATCGGCGCGCTCGCGTTGCTGCGCTCGCTCCAGCGCGAGGGACGGCTGGTGGACTTCCTGCGCGAGGACATCGCCGGTTTCGCCGACGCCCAGATCGGTGCCGCCGCGCGCGCCATTCACGAAGGCTGCCGCCGGGCGCTCGACGAGCACCTGGAGCTCGCTCCGGTGATCGACCGGCGCGAGGGCGACACCACGCCGGTCGACGCCGGCTACGATGCCGCGGCCATCCGTCTCACCGGCCAGGTCCACGGAGACCCTCCGTTCGAGGGCGTGCTCCGCCACCGCGGCTGGAAGGTCACCTCCATCCGGGTCGCGATCCGCGAAGGGCAGGACGACCGCGTCGTCGCGCCTGCCGAGGTCGAGATCCCGTAGCTGCCGCGGAACGGCGCCGGGTCGCGGATCGTAGATCCGTCGTCGCGCGGCGCCCGTGGACCGCGCCGGGAGCCCCATGTCCGCCCCCCGCTACTCGGTCGGGATCGACCTCGGTACCACCAACTGCTGCCTCGCCTGGACGCCGCTCGACCCGGAGGTCGCGACGACGACGCCCGAGGTGCTGGCGGTCCACCAGCTCGTCCGGCCCGGCGAGGCCGAGGCGCGGGAGCTGCTGCCGTCGTTCCTGTGGCAGTCTTAGCTGAGCTTGAATTTATGGAATGCGGAATCTCTTAGATCTCCTACAGTATGGCATCCACAGTCCCTTATTTGTCAAAACCTTATGTTTGCTGTGTATAATTCTAAACAATCGTCGTACCAGGAACCATTCTTATCCATTTAATTATTTTTGATATTTCAAATCAGCCGACATATTAACCACAGGATCTGGGATTTTCGGTCGCGACATGCAACTCTTCTGCACTCGCTTATGTTAAGCAATAGAATTCCGCAAAGTAGAAGACTGTGCAGCCACGTTGTCTGCTTTTTGGTTTACCACATTTACAATATTCCTTTCACAAACAAGTGGAATCAATGTTAATCGTCCTATTTGGACTGTGTTCCTTATTATCGTTTCTCGTGCAATTCACATGTGCAGCTCATTCAGATAGTTGTATGGCGGTTATCTCCAAATTTAATGGATTTAGGTTTAGCAATTGACAACAAGGGATACAGTAGGAGGGCGAGGTATCATTTCAGTGAGGAACACGACATATTGTTAAACTTTCTCTTGGTTAGAACTTTCCGACATTTCCGTACCTGTATTGTGGTTGCTCTACTTTGTCGGGGAATAGTGTTAATCGGGTATAAATCTGGTAATTATGCTGATATAATAAGAGTCAAGTTAACTTGTTGGTGTATGTAACACTCTTTCAAGGCAGATTTTTTTCAAAGACTCTGGTACAAGTCGCTTAAAGTGCAGGTCAAGCATGCCACTCCAATCATCATCATCATCATCATCATCATCATCATCATCATCATCATCATCATCATCATCATCATCATCATCATCATCGGATGTGGATATGGGTATGTATATGTATATGTATATGTATATTTATATGTATATATATTTCCAAATGTATATTGTCATATCCACAGTTTGCTTAAAGAAAACATCAAGTGTTTTAATTGTTTTATTATATTGTAAAAACTTGATAGGATTTCTAGGCACTTGAATTGTCACACTTACTAGGTCGCTACAGTTTACCGTGCTTTCTAGTTACCTATGATTACCTACGATTAAAGTAAAAGGGTTGCTTGATAATTAACGTAAAGGCAACTAATTTCTACTTATTCTTTGAGTTCCTTGGTTAGAAAGTCATTACGGAGGAATTTCAGCAGACTTCCTGGATTTCCTAAGTTAGCCTTTTTAGCTTAGCTTCTTTAATTGTTCCATAGCTATCAAATTTTATAACAGGTTTCTTCCTATGCACATAGATATCAGATATTAATCGTTGAGATACACACCTTCATTTATGTTTGATCTTATATTATTCAAGAATTAAATGCATCAATTAAATATTTACAGCGTTCAAACCCATCAGTCACCTTGCAGCTTTACGTTCCCTTTAGATGGCCTTTGCTGTTGGACCTTTCGGGGATTTATAACGCCGCAAAAGTGAAACTACATTGTTTTGACCTCCGACCTTCTACGTCCCTTATTGCCTACTTGTGATAAGAAAAAGGAGGACACTGGATAATGGCAACGGTGGTCTTCGTAACGACAAATTTTTAAGTAAGACAAATAAACAAGATATACGTATTCTTTATTCCCAATCACGTGACTTGAGACACAAACAATACAGTTATCCGCCATGTTGGAGTACAACCTAGTCATATATGGCCTACCGAAAATTCATAAACATTCGACAAATCCACCACTACGGCCCATAATCGCAATGAACCATACTCCAACGCACCAAATAGCACGCCACCTCGACGACATCATTAAACAGTATATACCATCAAACCATTCATTAACATCCACCTCACATTTCATCAACCTGCTCCACAACATCAAACCACATACATCCTCCATGATGGCATCCCTAGACATTGAAAACCTTTTCAGCAACACACCCGTTAGAGATACCACTAACATCATCCTAACATACGTTTACAATCACCCTAGTATACCTCCACCAAACATACCACACAACACATTAAAATAACTACTCTATATTTGCACCACAGAAACCTCATTCCAATTCCAGTCTCAATTCTTTATCCAAACAGATGGCGTAAGCATTGGCAGCCCCTTAGGACCGACATTTGCAAATTTTTACGTGGGACACTACGAAAGTAAAGCGCTACAAGGATTAACAGAAAACGAAAGACCGCTTCTATACTGCCGTTACGTAGACGACTGCTTCATCATTTGCAAGAAACCAGCCATAATCACAAAACTAAAAACACTGCTAGAAAAACACACAAACCTCAAGTACACTATAGAGGAGAAACACACACAAAGATTACCATTTCTAGACGTACTGATCACCAAGGACAACAAAAGCCGATCGGGCTTTGCCACCAGCTTTTACAGGAAAGAGACAAACAGTGGACACTGCATGGATTTCTTCGACGCTTCTCCAGATCGTTACAAAAGAGCAATAGTAAAGACGTACCTTCACCGTGCATTTACTATCTGCTCGGACTGGAACGCCTATCCTTTTTGAGGAAGAGCAGCTTTTCTGATACCTTGTGTGTAATCGATCTCCGGTATCTTCTGATTACCATCCCCCATCAAAGCTGCCGTGTTCATGTAGTAATACACAAAATATTTCGGTACATAATACTATCACTACCCTTTCTACTGACTTTGATTATTCCGTATCTTATACTGACAACTTAGTCGTTAATCTCTATTCTCTTTGTGCTGACAGAACTATACCGTTCTGCTCCAATTTAGATAGTTAAAGGGGGTGCAAGTGTCGTCCATCAGAGATCTTATCTGGGTGTTCCAGTCATTCAGCGTTGGAAATTCATACCAATTGTTACCGGCGACACATGAAATGCCTCAGGGTATCACAATAATAGGTAATTTTGGCTATTTTGGAGACAGATGTCGGAAGTTGTTCTTTCTCTTCTTTTCTCAACCTTCTTCTCTTATTTGCTCTTTCCACTTTTCCTCGAGGCTAGCTGTCTCAGGTTCTCCCTTTGATTCCCTCACCAAAATGCGCACTCTTAGAGATCTTTGCCATGAAATAAATGTTACTGAATAACAAACTAAATCAAGTTATGGCTATCGTTGATATTGTTTTAAGTACTTTGCCAATGCATTTGTAACATTTTCCTTAAAACAAATCATGTTGACATTTCTTATCATCAGATGCTGCATTTTATAATACAAGAGGGACTAAAGCTTTGTAGATTAATTTAGCATTATTATAGACATCAAAATTATAATTATTCAATGTTAGTGGCCTAAAGAGTATAGTTTAACTTGATTTTACTGATAATTAACAAATCTCCGGATATTTTGAGACCAATCGGGTTGTGCAAAGGAGGATATAGATATTGGGAATACCACTTCAGGAACATCACTTTGAATTCTAGTGGAGCCTTGCAAAGGTGGAGATAGACATTGGGAATACCCCTTCAGGAATACCACTTTGTATCCTGATCGGCCGGTGCAAAGGAGGATGTAAGCAGTAGAATTACTACTTAACAAAATAACACTTTGAATTCTGATCGGGTTGTGCAAGGGAGGATATAGACATTGGGAATACCACCTCAGGAACATCACTTTGAATTCTAGTGGAGCTTTGCAAAGGTCGAGATAGACATTGGGAATACCACTTCAAGAACACCACTTTGAATCCTGATCGGGTAGTGCAAAGGAGGATATAGATATTGGGAATACCACAACAGGAACACAACTTCAAAAAGTCCAATCGGGTTGTGCAAAGGAGCATATAGACATTGGGAATACCACTTCAGGAACATCACTTTTAATTCTAGTGGAGCCTTGCAAAGGTGGAGATAGACATTGGGAATACCACTTCAAGAACACCACTTTGAATCCTGATCGGCCGGTGCAAAGGAGGATATAGATATTGGGAATACCACTTCAGGAACATCACTTTGAATTCTTATCAGGTTGTGCAAAGGAGGATACAGACATTGGGAATACCACTTCAGAAACACCACTTCAAAAAATCCAATTGGGTTTTGCAAAGGAGGATATAGATGTTGGGAATACCACTTCAGGAACATCACTTTGAATTCTAGCGGAGCCTTGCAAAGGTGGAGATAGACATTGGGAATACCACTTCAAGAACACCACTTTGAATCCTGATCGGCCGGTGCATACGGCCATAGAAAAACATTTCTACGGAACTATGACGTTCAACCAAGCCGCTCACTCCAGACTGCCTACAACAGAGATTTGTACAAGTTATTGGTTCTCCAAACAACGTATCGTTGATAGCACGGAAGAAGAAGAAGAAGAAGAAGAAGAAGAAGAAGAAGAAGAAGAAAAAGACGAAAAAAGAAGGGTTTTATTTATCTTCTACTCCAGGTACTGATGCCTATGCATGTTGTAGTGTTCAGTGCAAGGTTGGCAAGGAACTTAAAAACACAAGGATTAGTCTGAGTTTTCGGTCAAATTTCGAGATAGATTTTGAGACATAGCATAAAACAAAGACTATATTAAAAAATTTAGAATACTTATTGTCGTACATGATAAATCGTAAATATATATTTCTGTGTTTATATATCAAAAATACCAGTGTCAACGATCTTTTAATATGCATTTTTCATACAATATCTCTTTCGTGAAGAAGTTAACATCATCGTTGAGATGTGAGTTTCTTTGACAGCACACAAATATTATGTACATAGGAATATGCGGGCTATTCAAGCAGATGTTTTGATGTGTATGCCTATATATAGCTATATGTATAAAAATCTGTGAGCAAGACTGCAATAACCACTCAGCATACGGTCTGAAGACACTGGCATCTGACATCTTCTTAGCTGCATTGTTGCAAACTTACATGCTTCATAGTTAAGATTCAGTCTCTTCACTCTGTGCTACACTGTCGAGTACAAAAAGGGTAAACACTACTTTCTGCAGGTTGAGTATACTCGGTTCTTTAAGTAAGTTTAGTAGAGCACTCTTGGTTTAAGACGTGCAGGAAAAAATGGCAGATGACTTTGCCCTATCTTTGAAGTTTTCCGCGATTGTGGAACGGAACAAAGGCTTGAAACAACAGATTGATTCTTCAATAAATAACGCCAGCATGTCCAGTTCCCGAAAACTTCGAGCCGGCTGCCTTCAGCTTGGGTAACTATTCGCCCACTGCACTTGCAGCATACCGGTTCGCTGCCGCATACCGGTTCGATGACTTCCGTAGAAGTCGAACGGTCCTTTTCCCGGTACAAAAACCTCTTCAAAAAAAGAACAGGGAAGGATTCACCCCGGAGAATTTGCGGAAGTACATTGTTGTGCACTGCAATGGAGACTCTTAAATGTTCCTAAATTGACTCTGATCTGTGTTTTCTTTCTTGACGTTTCGTATACTCAACTATGGTTATAAATTAATTTGCAAATAAAAGTGTATTATGTTAGCAAATTCTTGTCAAATTTTTGCGCGATAAATACATATTTTGACAATTTTTAGCTCATATATACTATATTTCGTCGATTTTTTAGCAGATAAATACATATTTTTGCGATTTTGTAGCACATAAACACATATTTGTGCAATTTTTTAGCACATAAAACTACATATTTAGGCAATAATAAATGCATATTTTTTACTTTTTTTACTACATTAATTCCGGCCCCTGGTAATTACACCGACCTAAACACAACGTAGACAGGAAGACAGAAAGGCTTAATAATGCAATTTTTAAAATTAGAACAGGTTGTTCCTTCCATGCGAGAATTGTTGTTACTTTGTTTCCTTTGGTTTTTTTTGTTTTTATTATTTGTATAGGATGTGTGTTGTGTAGTTAAGGAATACAGTCTTTGGTTTTTAAGACAAAAATTTCATTGATATTATTAGAATTAGCTGCAGCTGATTCTTCATCTAGCCCAGATATGCCTGCCTGCTTGGACAACACCACCCTGTGGTTCTTCTGCTACTTCCCCATAGTGGGGGATATGTTAACCAGAAGGGGAGGCTATATGTAGTTAGAACTAGCCCATGGCATTACCCAATAACCAGTGATAAAGCAGGGGCAATACACACTCTTGCACATGCCTGTCAAACCTGCCCACTGCCTCATTGTTGGCTATTGGTACCTGTGTGAGTCAGAGCTTATATGCCTTTCTTTACATCTTGTGTATGCTTTGCTGGGTACTCATCTGTCATAGTCAGTTTAGTCCTCAGTCATTCAACCAAATAGTTTGGCTAGCATAGTTTCAACTATAGCAAACATGAGGTCTCTTCCTGGCCCTGCTTAGACTAACTATATATTAACAGCATAAATACAAAATCAAGTCTTACCTCCTTTTCTGATAGCTTGTCATTGTAGCCTCTTGTTTCTGCCTCTACCATATACCAAACTGGCTTTTGTGGTACTGGCTAGATTGAAAGGAGGAGGGGGGGATAAATGAAAGATTATTGTAAGATGACAATGTCTATGACAATGATGATGATGACAATGATGACGATGGTGATGATGATGATAATGATCAAAATAATGGTAATGAATGACAACAATAATGCATGATAGTGATGATGATGACAAGGTCTTTTTTAAGAAACATGTTGCATTTACAATGTGTGCCATTATTTCAAACTGAAATGCTCCAATTGTGTGTTTATCAATACAACATATCTTGACCATGATACATAAGTCCAATTGATTTGGATGTACATACCTATGATGAGTTTGGCATTCTGTATAGCAGCTCTTGTGCAATCAACACTTGGACCCAGTGAGCAGAATCCATGTACATCAGGTGGTGATACCTGTTGATGAGAATGTCAGGATATTACTTGGTCAAACATGGCAGGTAGGTAATCTTGATTATCTTCATAAAAAGGTAGTAAAGATAGTATCCTGTCTAGTAAAATTCTACAGTCTAGATCAGATCAGATAGGTCTGCTATTCATTTACCTTGTCCAACTCATACACGCACTGATGTTAGACTTGAGAATGAGAATGATGATGATAAATTTGAAAATGACGAAAATGATGATAATGATGATGATGATGATGATGATGATGATGATGATGGCAATAATGATGATGATGATGATGGTGATAATTATGGTGATAACAACGATGATAATGATGATGATGATGATGATGATGATAATGATATGTATGCTTAATGTTTTACAGTAAAAAATTCTACACCCAAAAGTCAAGGAAATCTTTTAATTTCAAATATATACAACAACATATTTGTTAGCAGGCAATGACTTTATAGTCATAACTTTCCACACTACCAAAACTTGAGTCAAATTGACTTGAAAATTTCTCACCTTAATCATTGGACTTGATGGTCCAATGGTTAAGGTTTGGGTTTTCAAACTAATTGGTCATGGGTTCGAATCCCCTCAGCTCCCTTAGTGAAAAAGCACAATTATTATTCCTGTCTCCAATGTTATTGAATCTGAACCCACTTTCCAATCCACCTACTCGTTTTTATGTTACGGTCTTAACCGAACGTGTTTCATATCTTGTAATTAATTGATTCGAGGATGGTGGTAGAATAGACCGAGAGCTCATCATATTACGTTTTGTTTCACCTACGCGCAGTCCCGGGCACTTGTCTTTATAACAAGATCAAAATGCCTTAAAAACCGGGAGATTAGCCCCTAAAACCGGGAGAAACCGAAAATTCTTTGCCATCATTTAACTATCATCAAAACAAAAGCTAAGGGAGAGAAAATAAGTTTCGTAGTCTATATATCGTTGCTGGGACACTGTAGAAACTCCTCACTACTCTTAAACAAAGGTTTTACGAATGGAAATGATGTCATTTTCGCCATTTTTTACGCGCCGAAGTCGAAACAGTTAGGAAACATGAGATATTTTCAAAAAAACTGGGAGATAGGTAGGGAACTATCAAAACCGGGAATTTTTCCTTGCTAACCGGAAGACCGGGAGAAACAAGTCCAAACTGGGAGACCACGGCTACCCCGTGAAAGTTGGAAGGTCTGCGATAGGCCGATATTTATGGATGCTGAGTCATAAATCATTGGTACCATTTTATCCAATGAATAACTCATATAAATTATAAAACCCCGCGTAAATCAATGAGTCGTGCATTTAAGAAAAATAATTTATTTATCAATTATTAATCAATGAGTCATGTAATAAAAATACTGTGCCAACGAGAAGAGAGGGTTTGAAATGTTAATTTTGAACAAAACTCTAGATAAATAGAAAAGTATGTCACCACCGGGGATCGAACCTGTGACCCACGCTTTCGCGGCGTGCGCTCTACCAACTGAGCTAGGTGACCATTGGCAGTGGGTCTCAGTACCTTCATACCATCCTGCCTAGACTTGCTCCTGAAGAGGACACTCCAACTTTGCTTTAAGTGATCGACCCAAAACGGAAAGCAGCAGCCACAGTGATAAGCATCAGTACTCGACTGGCATATACTCGACTGGAATAGAGTGTGGCTCACTTAACAGTTACTCTCTAGGGGGGAGGGGGCTTAGATTTCACTTGACAGCTACCAACTATCTCAAGTTTGGCAGCTCCTTGTTAGTAAGGTGTTGTTCCGCCACACTCTGTCTTTTTTAGTGGGTGCATTTGGGCCAGGATAAAACCGGCAAGCAGATCGTAAACACCAAACCAGGAAAGAAAGATGAGATATGAGACCGGCTCTCAAATTTGGAACCTGGCAAATCCGCACTATGACCAGAAGAAAATCCACTAATCTTCTGTTAGTCAATAATGCAAGGAAGACAGCTGTAACCAACGATGAACTGCTGCAAAAACCCCGTTGACATTGTGGCCTTACAAGAAACATGCTACATATACACAATCCGGGAGAAAGACCATACATTGGTTTGGAAAGGAACAAGCGCTGAAGAACCCAGAGAATACGGCTGGGATTTGAAGTAAGAATCTCCCTTCTTTGAATACTTAAACCTGGTGACAGATGAACTGAACACCTGCTGACTCTCCGACCCCAAACCCCTGATCTATCCAAGTCTCGGCGTAATTTTGGACAATGCACGTAATCTTTCCATCCGTCAACTGCAGGAAAAGTGCAAGGAACAACAAGGGCCTCTCTACATGGCCTCAAAAAGCATTTGACTCAGTCAGCGGGAAAGGTAAATGACTTCTTGTCTGCGGGCTTGATGGGCAGAAACATTATGACTGCTTTTCCTATTGTACTATAAGTATGACGCCACAAGTATGATTCATATTCAGAAATTTTGATCTGTCTTTAGTCTATGGTGAGGTAGCGAAGCAAAGCATACACCAATACATAAATAAACGCATTCAGTTTCAGTTTGATTCGCCCTCTGCTTAGGCATTAAATAAACAACAAAAATTGCTTAAGAAGTGGTATATTTAGGAAAGGAAAGTAACTTAGACTAGACGAGGACCTAAAAAATTGGTGGGAGGGTGTACAGCCAACTTGGTCCCCGTTTTTCTTTTACTTAGAAACTTTGCTATGCCGGATAACTATTCCGTACCATGGCAAATTTTTTTTTTCTTTCTCTAGAACTTCTTCTTTATCTTTTACTTACACACTATCACTAAACAGATTTTAAAATTCTAATGAAGGTTAAAGCCACCCTACCCAAACCTTTTCTCCAAGGCCCGTAGCTACGGGGCCTTTACCATCAGACCCTCCAAATTCATTTGTTAAGATTAAAACATATATAGACTTGTCTTAAGCAGTTACAACGTCATTTTCCCCTCCCCCCTACACACAAGTTCGGAAAGGCCCCTTTAAAATTTTAACCCGGGCTACGGACTTGCTTCCGCGGCCCATGTTATCAAGTTCAGTGACAGTATCAAAAGCCTTAGACGTTATAAAGAAAAACCATTTGTTATAAGGAGTTCACCCGCACAGATCGAAATTAAGTTTCGGAACCAACCACTTTTTTGACAATTTTTTCTATTTATAACGTTTAAGTATTCAATTTAATGGAGCTTACTTCGCACCATTTTACGTTGTAGAAATGGAGCTTTCTTGGCACTATTTTGTGTTGTAGAATTAGAGGTTTCTCGGCACCATTTTATATTGCAGAAATATAATTTTTCTAGGCACCATTTGTGTTGTAGAAGTGAAGGTACTCAAAACAAAATACCTATTATTACATAAACATAAAGATCTATTCCATCTAAACAACTCAATGATAAACATCGTCCGATCTCAGTTACATCTTCTAGACTAACGACAGCACAACCAGCACATAGCGACCTGCCCGCTGATTGGCTCTTTGAGCTGGCCTGGGTTCCAATAATAATTCGGAACAGTCCAAAAGATTAAAGAATAAAGATATTATTGAAAGAAAAAAGGAAAAAAGAGTCTCGTATCTGATATAAAAAGATATGAAATCTTCTCTGAACACAAAGGGTGTGGAGGGAATTAAGCGTTTGTTTCCTAACTTTTAATTCGATGATGCCACCATTGTGTTGCTTATTTCCCATTTCAAAACTCAAATCGATCGTCTTAAACTCAAGTAGAAAGAAGAAGTGCGTAAGATAGTGCGTTAATTCAGATCTTAAAGACTGTCAGGGGACACATTGTGGTGATGAGGTAGGGTGGATGAAGGGGAGTTATTGGTTTAGGGCACGTAAACCCGCATCTCCTTCAAGGACAATGGTTGTTATGGAGCTGTATTTAAAATGGTGTCATCAGCCTCGTTCTTGTTTCATCGGTGTCCTAAGCATGGACAACAACATGTTGATCATTTTATAAAGATGTCTGCGGTCATCTGATAACAATTCTTTGTAACGCTGGAATGGGGGCCTCAGCCCCGCAATATTTTTCAAGTTTTTACGGAGAGGGGCCAGCCCCTCCTCCACTTCATCTCTGTCTTTAACATTTACACTTTCTTAGCAAGTATACGCGCAAGTTAGTGGCGTTTCTTAGGAGGGAAGCTAACAGGACCAGGGTCACACACTGCTAAGGAGTGCAACACTTTAATGCCAAGGAAAAGAAGTAAGAATAGTAAACATGAACAATCTTTTAACCTTGTAGTACCTGACAAGGTAGTTTGGAACTCCTTGTAATCCGAAACTCACGGTAGAATAACAGAATAAGAAATATGTAGCGGACCTAATTTAGCAATGAACGTTTAAGTTTTGAGAAAAACTTTAGTTTTATTACTAGAGCCGGATGGTAGCTCACTTGTACAAGAAATTTTGCTGAAGCATTAACTTGTACATAAACCTCAATCAGTTTACTTCCTCAACGTTCTCTTTATTCTAAGAAAGGCCAGTTAAACATTAATGATCTGAGATCCTAAGTTTCTCAAACACGGTAAATTGTATTGGACAGGTATTGCCTGGCTTAATACAAGGGCAACGTGGTATTGTAATGTCGGCAAATACTGTGGTTACAATCATTAAATACATTTACCAGGTTCGAGCAAACAAATGGCCGCTTTCATGTCTCTTGTAATATGTATGGTCAGACAAGAGAATAGACTTTTCCGTTCTCTGTATAACCGTAACAGGATAAGCAGGTAATTCACAATAAAATGTCATGGTTGATAAGTCAAAACAAAGAATATAACCTGACGACATCCGAAAATATAAATCAGTAAACTTTGAATACTAATACCACTGTAGTGATACCTAAGCAACTACTTAAGCAACTCCAGGCCTGATTTTGGAAAATTGCTAAGCAACTCGAGGCCAGATCCCGAAAATGGAGTTGCTTTTAAAAAAAGTGAACTATTTTCATCGCGAAAATTGAACCAGTTACTAACAGAAATTGTGTACGGGATGCGATGTTTGAAAAGCTGGTAATTCTGGTGCTGTTGCGTACTTCAGAACAGAAGCACTCGTAAACTCGTTGACGTATGATGCTGGAGCAGTCATATTGTCTCATAACATCTGCGAACTCTTGTTTCCGTCCTCGCTACGCTTAATGGTCATCAAATACCTGAAAAGAGAAACGGAAATCACTGCTTACTATAATAACTTATTGACCAAGATCGTTTATCTGCTTTTACGATAGAGAAGTCATGCCAGGTCTCACGTTTCGAGCTTCTTCAAATTTCTTAACGATGTACATAAACGAGCGGACATCCTACATCTGTGTTTTGAATTCTCTGTTTCTTCACTGTTCCTCTTCCCTGTTATTTTTTTATCAAATTCGTTCAAATACCCAAATCCCTTACTTCAGCAATAAAAACACGTTTTATTTCGTGTACCTTTTGGATTAAAAAAATCGGACTTAACATTATGAAAATAGTCGCTGTAAGCAGAAATCTTCAGCCAAATAGTTGTGGAAGAAATGTTTAACAGTGCACCAGTACACTTAGACATACACTCAGTACGGATTGATGTATATAGTGCTGCCTAAAGTACGATACTATACTATACTATACTATACTATACTATACTATACTATACTATACTATACTATACTATACTATACTATAACGATACTGTATGTTGATTGTGTATCGTTTCACAATGCTGTATGTTGATTGTGTATCGTTTCACGATGCTGTATGTTGATTGTGTACCGTTTCACGATACTGTATGTTGATTGTGTATCGTTTCACAATGCTGTATGTTGATTGTGTATCGTTTCACGATGCTGTATGTTAATTGTGTACCGTTTCACGATACTGTATGTTGATTGTGTGCCGTTTCATGAGGCTGTATGTTGATTGTGTACCGTGTCACGATGCTGTATGTTGATTGTGTACCTTTTCACGATGCTGTATGCTGATTGTGTACCGTTGTATTGGTTTTGAACACTTCTAACGACGTTAACGTCTTGATTTTGTACTGTCGGCGTGATTGTTAGAATGTGGAGCCCTCGTGAATAGCATATTTGGTAATGCCTCTCACTCAAAGGGAGGCTAACGTTCAATATTGCTAGTTGTTGTATTTAGTCGATCAGAAATCAAGCCAAAGTGCAGTGATAACTGTCAATTCTCAGCGGATAGGAATCGATTATAAAGGAGTATATGTAAGGAGAATCGTGTATAGGTTTGTGTAGTAATCACTATATCTTGAGTTTCAAAGAAATATTCGCATTTGCCGAAGCACACTTTCGATACACGCTCACTAGCCTATGGTTACAAGGGCTTACCTATCAAATCATGAGCACCTCTTTTAATCATCATTTCAAGACCTGTTGATACATATTCATCATATGAATCCTTTATGTAACGGCCGACGGGCCGGACGGCAGTTCTTCCTTGGTCAAGTCACATGGCGCAGAGAGGCTGGTCTCCAATTGCGTTGAGCTGGACGTATACCCATACCTATTCAATGAGTTTCTCTCCTTTAACCTCTATCCATTCATATTCTGTACTCGTTCCCTGAACGAGACCATTCGCCTCTATGTGACCCATTTTTGAAAGCTCCCTATCTCTCTCTTTTTATGGACGTATATGACAACACTGTGCAATGTGTGCAATGTCTCTTAAAAATACGCTAATGAACTTTTTGCTGCAACTGACTAACTGAAAATTTTTGAAGTTAGATTTTCTTACTATGGCTTGGAGAAACGCTTTCAAAATAGTCCAATGAAGGATATTAATCATAATAAGTACCATGCACAGTATATATGCAGCTGTTACTCCAACAGAGTTAGTAAATTCGTCATTCATAGAATGTTCCATAGACTGATATGTCCCACAAAATTTTTGATTGTCTCTATTTTCAATAAATACTTGACATGCTTTACAGTTACACTTATGTTACACATCATAGTACAATTAAGCTTATGGATGCCACTCAAAGAGCGTCAACCAAAAAACGCGTTTGTAATTTCCTTACATGCTTATAAGGCTTTTACCTACAATAACAAACTTCAATCCCTCTTTCATCCTACTCAATCAAAATTACCTAATTGTAACCATTTCCGATGTCACACCCTAGTCTGATAAGGGGTTGGCGTTGACTGGAAAGCACCTTGTTTTGTGGCAATCTCTCAATCAAAGACCCCTGATGAGCAGTGGGTAGGACATTGAAACTGCCCTAAATAAACAGACAGCCACCAAACAGGCTAAGTAATAAATAAAGGGCAGCTGGGGCGTCCAAGGGCAACGCCCCTCAATTTAGGCTACCGGGATGCATACAATAAAGGTTTGTAGAACACGATCATTTTTTCTCGTGATTTTAATGCTTTTAATACTACAATGGATCCACGTATTGAGTCAGTTACGATATCGATGATATCTTATACCGGATCATGCATACATGAACTGAAAACTTAAAATGTTTTTGAAGAACCAAACCATATAAGTTCATGGGTTAAAATCTTTTATAATTGAACAAAAAGATTTTAGCATCGATCATTTCATAATTTAACTCTCATGGGGTTAGGGGTGTGTGTGTGTCCAGATGGACCCTAGGCCTCTTAAAATGCAGATAATTTTTAATCTCTTAACGTGCAATACTCATTCTTATTTGCAAATTTGTATTTTTTCAGGTAAAATTTTGAAAACTTATAAATTATTGATTATTCGGACTAGAGTCCAAATGGACCTTCAACAGATTTTTTAAAAATCGAAATCTCTTTCCTTGGGTAAAGTTTCCTATATTATTTCTAGGTTAGAGGTCTTTAAAAGCACAAAAAAAAGCCTCAAAGTAACAAGCAAGTGAGGGAAAAAAACTGTTTTGTACTGATTTCCGTTAATATAAAGTTTGGGAAAATATCCTCCCACTCGTGAAGGTAAGATTTAACGATTGAGATGTTTGTCGAACAGATAAGTTTGAAAAGTCTACTAAGCAACACAGATTTCTCATTAAATTTTAGCAAGTTATGTTTGGGTTCAAATGGACCCCGTAGACTAATAATATCCAAACCTTTGAGAAAAAGTATTTTAATCTAAGCAATATATGCTTGAAAACGTTATCTAATATCAGTTACGTGGTAGTCCTTAGGCTGTTAGCCATTAGAGTTAATACCAAAAAATCATTGAAATTTACAGGGTTACCATTTCAGTTGAAGAGTTACAAATACAACTGTGCAGTAGAAGAACCTTTATGCTTTATTGTTTTTAAACTTTTTCTGTCTTAGTTGAACCAATAAGTTAGAAATAAGGGCCACGCCCATTTAAATTACGTCATTCTTGTACCGCCCATTAAAGCGACTGCACTGTTACATGCTTGCTAAGGAAATTAAGTGTTTAAACCCAATCTAAACTAACTGCAAGTGATTCTTCAAACATCTCGAGAAATATGAACCAATATTTTCATTAACGTTAAAACTTTTATGTACATTGATGCTGAAGCTAGCAAAGATAAGTGTCCCAAGCATCATTTTTGCACTTTTATACCTTTATAATTTTAAAATAGATCTTCTGTACAGTTTCCCTAAGTCAATTCAGCTTTGTTGCCTTGTTGCTTTGTTACCACGGGTGCAATATTTTACATCCATTTTATATGATTTTACAACAGTTTAAGAATATCTGAAAAAAGTAAAGTCCACGTTTGAGATGCGCAGTTCAACAATGTACACAAATGTAAGTTATTTCTCCAGATAAAATTCTCACCAATTAATCAATTATTCGTACTAGTAATATTCGTTGCCATCTGCTGGTACATTCTGCCCTGCATGGCAATAATATTGCAGCAGGCCCTTTTCAAAAGTTACTCATAAATTTCAAAGTGAGGCTAACTTGGCAAATTTTTCGTCGAGCAATGGCGAAGCTGTGGCAGTGTAACCTTCTGAGCTCATAACTCCTCCAAAGCTCTTGATAATGTACCAGTATTGAACAATTTTGATAGACACTGGTCACCGTAACCTTTTGGAGTAAAGAAGGAAAAGTATAATATTGTCCATTTTTACCAGGACTAAGGATCACACTTGTACTGGATATTCGTATAAATTGAAAAACCACACAGGATTTTCAAAGTTTGGCAACAAATTAAATGGCCTTTTGTGGATGAAGTGGTGTTAGTGTACGGACTGCATCATTCTGCGAATTTAAGTACTGTGTGCACGAATGTAAAGAGAAAGGTCGCGAGAATAGGAAGAAAATAAATTATCTTTACTGCAGCTAAGGGCTTACAGTTTTAACTGGGAACGCTCGGCTATTGCTTCGAAGTTTAACGGCAGCTTTGGAGGCCGTATGAAACTGGGCTTCTTTTTGGAAGCTTGTTACTTGTCGGTGCATTAGACGTTTGCCAGTGACCAGTCTTACCCTATGCACAAAGACATCTATTCAAGGTCTTTGCTTTGGTTTCTCCATATCTCTTCCTTATGCATGATGGTTATTCATAGTCAGCTAAGGGCATTATCGGATGCCATCTAAACTAGCCTGACATTGAAAACGTAAATGTAAGAAGGTAAAATTTGATCATAGAAACATTTCTTTGGGTCGAGCTGGCAATCGAAACGATAAAAAGAAGAAGACTAGGGTTAAGCGAAGAAGAGTAGATTGTGCGTGCTTATATGTGTGTGTGTGTGTGTGTGTGTGTGTGTGTGTGTGTGTGTGTGTGTGTGTGTGTGTGTGTGTGGGTGTGTGGGTGTGTGTGTGTGTGTGTGTGTGTGTGTGTGTGTGTGTGTGTGTGTGTGTGTGTGTGTGTGTGTGTGTGTCTATCACCAAGTAAAATCAAATATCTACAGCATCTACGTAATTCCAGTGGTTTCTTAAAGACTATTATGTTTCTAGATGGCTTTTACTGCACTATGGAAACTGAGAATCTTTTGAAAATCCTTTTTTGAACTGTTGCCAACACCAAACTCCCGGGCAAGGTCATTACTAAATTTCTAAGACAAATAAGCTAGCTACCACAATCACCACTTCCATCGAAATTGGAATACTGAGGCTCTTCATGTACCGCAAACAAGTAAGCAGTGGACCAGCCACTATGCTTGGAAAGCATGATTAATGGACAGATAAACAGAATTCAACAACCTTGATAAAATAATGTTAGTGCACATTCTTAAATTCTACATTCTAAAGATTGACATAACGGTTAAAATATATCATTGGAAGAAAACGTAGGGATTGAATTATCTTACTACTGTCATATCAGTAACTGCCTGTGTGAAACATTACAAAACGAAGATATTGTTGTTGGGCTCAGCAGGGCAGGGCTTGTTTTTATATCATGGCCCATGCCTACATTAAAGGGCCTAAATAATGGGTAAGTCCGGAGCTTATTCCCTTCAGAGTTTTGTTTTTCATTTCTTTGAAATCCAGTTCATAAGTGCACTTTATTGTTTTCCTTCGTTTTTATTGTTAACTATCTTAGTTAGAAAAGAACACTAGAGAAATAGAAAAGCATGTCACCACCGGGGATCGAACCCGTGACCCACGCGGCGTGCGCTCTACCAACTGAGCCAGGTGACCTCCGCTGTTAACATACTTTTATATTTCTCTAGTCGCCACATTAGCTCCCAATCATCCACCGGTGATAAATGAAAATTCAAGTTCATGGGCACTAATAAATAAGGTGCTGACGTTTTGTATTGCATAACTGAGTATGCCAATTTTTTAGCGATAAAAGAAAGTGAATGGACCTCTTTCGCTTGAAAATAGAAGTAAAAGACTAAACATAGTACCTATAAATAGTTCTTCTACTTTGCGCATTTGTTTGATACTATAGAATCGTCGTTGATAAAGGACATTTCAAGTTCATGGGCACTAATAAATACTGTACTGAGGTTTTGTATATTGCATTCCTGAGTATGGCGATTCTTTAGGT
The DNA here is from genome assembly GCA_010016025.2 of Alatinidae sp. Z8VKAUB7J3. Lineage (NCBI taxonomy): Eukaryota > Metazoa > Cnidaria > Cubozoa > Carybdeida > Alatinidae > Alatinidae sp. Z8VKAUB7J3. The sequence continues at coordinate 213,442,617 of JAAAKM020073195.1, forward strand.
GCCTTCCACCCTAACTAATCCGGCAGCCGTAGTCTAGTACAGTGTTTCTCAATCGGAGGCCAGGACCTTTCAAACTTTTTAAAGGGGATAAACAGCTGTAAGCTTGATTATTATTTTCTTACGTTAAAATGGCAAGACCAAGCAAAAATACCTATTGTTTGATTTTTCTTCGGCATTACTTACATTTTTGTTTTACACCCGGTAAGAAAGTTTTGACTCTTTGTTGACTCTTTCTTTCCTATTGTACTCGATATAGAGAAGAAATATCCAATTCCTACGGACGTATTGCATACTTAGAAATTTGGTACTTGGAGGGTTAATATATATAATATATGTTTTAAGGTTGAGGACCTCTAGTCTAAAAGATACTTCTCTGTCCCTGGATGACAGAGCTTACGTGTCGGTTTGCCCATAGGGCATTTAGAGACCTGACGAAATACCATCCGGTCTTAAGTTCTACTGTGCTTCCAGAAAATCCCAATGTATGTGGGCACGTCCCTAACCCCTGTCATGGAAGAGTGGAAAGCATAACTGATTTATTGGAATGAATGAGTAGATGGATGTGCCGTGAGTTCAACATCTACTCGTGCAACAAAACAGTTACGACAGGAACCAAGAAACCTATTATAGTTGCAACAGTTATGATTGGGAATACGTGTCGAAGAAATTAATGCAAAGTAAGTATCGTTTACTTCTGCAGTGTCATTGCTTTCAAGTTCCATATTTTAACACGTTCTTGCTGTAACAGAACCAGAACTCAGAATTTATTGTACCACATTTGCACTTCCTAGTTCAACTCAGGGTTACAACTTCCATATCAAGAGTGGCTTTGCAATGTGGTGCCACAAGCTCAAATTATAGGGATTGTAGATTTGTCCATAATATTGAAACCAGACTATTATTTACTATATCAAGAATTCTGTTGGAAAACTTGTTTTTATCAAACAGTTTATTAGACGACTTCTCGATTAAAATTTCATGATGACTGACAATCCTAATATTGAAATGATAATATGAGAGATACCTAAGCCCTTATTTAGAACAAAAAATCTAAAAGTCACTTTTTAGGGGGAATTTAAAGGAAAAATTGGTGGATAACAGAGACCATCAAAACAGCTTTAATGCTAGTTTGTTTGTGTTGTATCCGCTGTACGCATTACTGCCAGACCACTTCCGGTTGGCAATCTGTAAGAGAGATTGAAATTTGTAGTCACAGGTTTTCGTGGCTTACCCGTTTACAAGGTCACAACAAGATATTTCAGAGAATCCTGTGTACGGGTTCTAGCGTACGAAGTTAAAGTGTGTTTCCTCTGTATCAGTTCTAACGCGGCTACTGCTGACATTACAGTTTGCAAACATTTCTATTTCTATTGTCTATATCTATGCAATTTTTAAGGAAAGCCCATTAGCAGAGCAACAATTTAGGGAAACATATATCAACAGTATTAGGGTAAAAGAGGAAAAACAGGAAAGTTTTTATCACATTAAGTAACTAAAAAGTGAATAACAGTAAAACAGCGAATCATAAAGATACCAAAGTTGCATGGTTGCAAGTCAGAGGAACAATATGCTCTTGATAAATCTTAGAAGTGCTACTTCTAGTATGTTTAGGTTGAGATGGTTTGGATGTATTTTCACACAGAATATGTCGCGAGGAGGATGCTAAATACGGAAGGCACACCGAAAAGAGGAAGCGGGAGAACAAAGAGGCGGTAAAATGATATGATGATGGAGGACGTGAATGCTGCAGGCATGTGACTCCAGGCCACTGGAGATCATGTAAATTGCAGGCAAATAATCCGCAGTGGTAACCTCTAAACAGGACACAATGGAAGACAAACAAGAATATGTATGTTCATAACCGATAACAGGTAAGCGTATAGCATGAAGTTGAGTGCAGTGAATACAAAACAGATAATTCCATGATGATAGGCAACATGAATTTTCAGGTAATGCAATTGGCAATGCCCATGAGACTGTAGTCATCTTTCGTGATAAACTCTTTCCCTTTTTAACTTCCCAAATAAAACTGCAAACAAACACTCTTATGCGCACGATGTACTGTGCCCTAGATATCAATCTGAAATTCATCAACAGCAAAATTATTTTATAAAGAAAATTATCTAGGGCCGTAGATAATGTTTTTAAAAAATTATCAAGTGTTGATGAAATTTCAGGTTGTTCTGTTAATAAAATCTGATCTCTCCAATAGTCGAATGTTAGCTTTGCATCTTCGGATGTAGTGACTAACCGTTCTACATCTATACAATGAATTTTTGTGAGCCCACCAATCAGAGAGTGTTCGATGTGTGTAAAGTGGAATGCGCTCATGCAAAATATGATAGGCCACGTTCTCGAAAGTATATATATTAAGGGTAACCTAAATTTAAAGAGATTACAAAATTAAACAAGAATGGGGGAGAATGTTGATTTTGATCATTAATCTCAAGATTTAAACAACAATCTTCACAGCTTAAACGATTCAGTGACCTTTGCCATGAACCTGAAGACATCAACTAGAAAACGTTTTCCTGCGTAGCTAAAGAACCTCCAATTGCTTTTGAGAACTGTGCCTGGAGAATTTACAGTGTGATCACTAATCGTAATTTCTAATTTTCTTCTATATCAAAAAATGCGAACTTTGGTCGTAGTGGTAAGAGAACGGTAGCTGGTCAAGGGCAAGTGGATGATCTAACAGGCGTAAAACATGGTGAAATTAACAGATTATGATAACAAGAAGATAGTAGAAGACGTGTGGCAAGGTTTTCAAGTAACGAATAAGGAAATAAATATTTCATAAACATAAGTATTCGTAAACATTCATAAACATGAAAACGCGTGGGAGTTAACTTGTTACAAATTAAATAAGCTTTAAGAATCATCATCTTGGGCAGATAATATTGCCTAAGAGCCTCACCACAAGTACGAACGGAAAGACATTTAAAGCCTTGGTATAAGCTGGGAGACGGGTGTGAGTTTACCATATAAGGACACACTGGTTTCCGGGAGAGGAAGGGAGGTATAGAAATGTAACCATACACAAAGGCTAATAAGGCATTGTGTATAAATAAGTCTAATGGTTACCTGATGACCTCGTGTATGTTTAGCTCGTGAAGCTGTCTAATTGATCGTGTGGGTTGCCCATCCTATGTTATCCAGGCATCATCTGCCATCCACATATCATAAGACTTCCTCGGGGTCATGTAGAAACGATTTTTATTGGCTACAAACAACATCAGGTCACCTTGAGCCCAACTCTGGTCTTAGTTCTGTATAAATATCGTTGTTATTACGAGCCTAGTAGTTGGATTGTAAGTTTGTTGACTTTATCGCTCTTTTTTGTACTTGAATCGTGAAACACAAGTCGGTAAAGCTTAAAGTTGCACCAACAACCTTGTGTGGTGCATAATTGAATCTCTACGACTCGGTCACAGAAGCGAAGAAAATTTTTTTTTAATTTTACTTTCCCTTTCACATCTATGACTGTGTACAGCCACTTGTCCCCCGAAAGGATTTCTTATCATAGCTCGGGGTATGCTAAAACCAGGGTTTGTGTAGCATTGTTAAAGATTGATGAAAGAGGGCAGATACTGATGAGGAAGTTAATGCTGAGAAGAGTGTTACCATTTTATAAATTCAAATTGTGTCATTGAGAAGAAATTTATAACAACGTGGAGGATTTTATCAATCAACAGTATCTTTACCAGGTGGGACATGTGCGTAGATCAACTAACAGTGCTGTAGAAGAGAAAACGATGTTTGCGAAATGCTCGAACACATACTACAGTGATCCGTGGATCAAAATTTCAGAACTGATCGACGTAAATGTAGTGTGTTTGAATAAAACAATGTTTAAATAAAGCTTTGTTTGAATGAAAGTATGCGCAGACGGCCTCTAAGACACCAATTTTGTTGGTATTGAAAACATGCGATACATTTCGAAGATGGAGAAGGCTTTGTCATACAGTGTGTCTTTCATCTGTTTGAATAAAACTATGTTTGATTGAAGCTATGCGCGGACGTTCTGTAAGAGAGCAATTTTGTTGGCCTTGAAGACATGTGATAAACTGCGAACATGGAGAGGGCTCTTCCAGGAAGTATTTCTTTTATGTGTTTGAATAAAACAATGTTTGAGTGAATATATGCACGGACGTCCTGTAACATAGCAACTTTGTTGGTGTTGGAGACATGTGATGCATTTCGAACATGGAAAAGGCTCTGGCAGCATGTATGTACTCTATGTGTTTTAATAAAACTATGTTTGAATGAAACAATGCGCAGACGTCATGTAAGAGAGCAATTTTGTAAATATTGGAGACATGCGATGCACTTCGAACATGGAGAAGGCACTGTCAGGCAGTATGTCTTTTATGTGTTTGAATAAAACAATATTAAAATTAGTCTATGCGCGGACGTCATCTAAGAGAGCAATTTTGCTGGTATTGAAGACATGCGATGCACTTCGAACATGGAGAAGCCTCTGCCAGGCGGTATGTCTTTGATGTGTTTGAATAAAACAATGTTTATATAAAGCTTTGTTTGAACGAAAGTAAGCGCAGACGTCCTCTAAGACACCAATTTTGCTGGTATTGAAGACATGCGATGCACTTCGAACATGGAGAAGCCTCTGCCAGGCGGTATGTCTTTGATGTATGGATACCTCCAAATTTGAAATATGTTAAAATTTACTACAACTTAAGGAATAAATAAACAAAGCTAACTTTAGGGGAAAATACTTTTACTTAAACTGCAAAGATAGAAAACTCGCAAAATGCCAAATTACATCCACTTGTGAGATCATCCAAGATATTTTTTGTCTTACTTTTTGCTGTTTCGTTTCATCGAAGTCAATTTGAAAAGTCAAGTTTCAAATCGCAACCTCATACTATTTACAGCTATTTAAAAGGTGTCATTTGAGCGAGCAATTCTGGCCCCTATACCACGAGATTTGACAGAAAATTTGACAGCTATTGTGAACCACGTAAAATCTTAACTTACCGAAACATAGGTGTTTCACTTGCAAACTGGCTGAATCCCAACAGTTCGATGAGTATGACCTGAGCTGCGAAAGAGAGCTAAAGATTGTGAGTTTGTGACTATTATATTTACATGCTTCTCCTCTTTGTTTAAAATCGGTTAAATCAATTAAAGCAAAGCTTAAGGCAGAGCTTGACAGAATGTTGAAGATGAACATAATTGTGCAATTCACAGAGCTGACCGCCATGGTAAACTTGCAATTGCAGTAGTTGAAAAAAAAGCAATGATAAACTTCGTATCTGCTTGGATTCTCGTGACCTCAATCAAGCTATCAAACGCCAACATTAAAAGCTTCCCACTGCTGATGAAGTATTTGTTAACATGCAAGGAGCAAAATTCTTTAAGAAGTTAGATGTTTATATTGGATTTTGGCAAATTCCAGTAGATGAAAAAAGTTCCCCCAATCTCACTTTCAACACTCCATTTGGTTATTTTCGCTATGACCCTTCTCCAAAGGCTACGAAAACATCAAACTGCTTGGTAGAGAGCCATGGTAATGATCTTCGATGTGTTCAAGAAAATGTGTGTACGTGTTTTTGTATTGGGTTTGGGTGGCCTAAACTTTATTATTGTGACACCGAAAAGTTTAATTGGAAGGAGGGGCACTGGAAGACCGTTTTTACTAAATTTTGGTTGTAATTTTTAGGTCTGGCTAGGCATAACTAGCCTGCCCTCTGACTTCGCCACTGCTTGTTATCTATAAATGTAATGAAGGCATCTCGTTCGTTTATAATCCCAACCCTATCGATTATTCCTATTTTATTTTCGTCATTATGGGGTCAATGTCCTCATCTTTAGCTTCTGTCGAGTACTTGATATCCTTTAAGAGTAATGTAGTTATGCAGCAACTGGTTACACCTACCTTTACCAACCTTATATATGTTTATGGCTTTATAAGCAATGAAGACAAAGAGTTTGTTTAAATGTTTATGAGTCTTGAACGCCTTGTTTCAACCGATTCGGAAATAATAGGTTGCCACCTATAAACTGTACGGACTCCACTATCCGATTAGGGCAGATTCAAAACTCGTAACGTACGGTGTTACTGTTAACCATAAATTTGACAGGACGCCTCAATTCCTACGAGTATTCACAGCTATGTTATCACTGTCATGCTTTCTCCTTCTTAGATAAAAAGATCCCTTCTATCTCAATCGTTTAATAAAACTTTCTACTTTTCCTTTACGACATTTAACATACATATCGCTGGTAGGTAAGGATACGTTCTTCATCGAGAGATCAAGAGAAGAAACCTACTCCTTTAATGGTGATACATGTGTGAAGGGGGTTGATCAAGACATGGTGCATAGGCCTAATCAAGCCAAGTGGGAATTTGTAATGAGATCAATAGTCCAACCCATGCCTTTAAATCAATCATGATAACAGTGATGTTTAAGTGTGTCATGGTGATAATAGTATAGTTTATAAAGATTTATGGTTGCCAAGCTACTCACGTGAAATAGTTGGAGAAAGGATAATATTCTTGTTCAGTGCCATTAAGACAAAGCTGTTTCTCATGAGAGACTATGCAATTCTCTGAACTTACCATTTGTACTCAGAAAGTAGAGGTCAAGTCATAAGGTATGATTTTTTGTTCGTCATTCACTTTGAGAGTAGAATGAGGACAACATTTTCCATAGGAAGAATACGTTTATAGCATCAGCAAAACATGATACCACTGTGAGCTACGTCTTGTCAAAAGTTGTTTTATCTGCTGTTTGAGTGTTCAATGTTATCCCCCTTGTTTATGATAACATTGAGTATGTTTGTTCCTAACTGACTAATTTGCTCTCCTAAATAGTTTGGCAAATTTGGGTGTAAGCATGAGCTTTTGTAAGCCCTTATTATGTACTTTGTGAAATATTTTTGTTATTTTTTTCTACCTGTCTAATATTCTCATGTCTTCATCTGCAATGTACAGTGTAGTAGATGTTTTGTTTCTGTTTTTGATTTAACTGCTGGGCATGGAAAGTTATAATGACATTTCATTCTAGAAGTGTCTTCCTAACAATCACATGGTTATTGAATTGGCTTCATACTTCTTATTGCGCTCTAAGTTATGTGTTATGACAGTTGATATTCATACCCGGAGATAAGGCCGCTGTAAGTATTTTGTTTCCGCTATGCTTTATGTTGTTTAGTGTTCCTGTAGGAGAGCAGTTAATTCCTTATCTTCAGGAAATTGCGGCAGACGGTTCAGTTATGCTTCTGCAATTAACTGGAGTTCCGTTATTTAGGAGCGGCTTATATATAGAAATACCACAAGGACGTTTTTTAGTTGCTGAGGCATGCTCTGGAGTGAGCTTTTTTATCGCTAGTTTCGTTATTGGCAGTTTATACGCATATCTAAATCTAGTTTCAACAAAGCGTAAGGTTCTATTTCTTTGTGTCTCCTTATTGTTTCCAGTCATCGCAAATATAGTACGAGTTTACGGAATCATTCTCATAGCTTACTGGACTGATATGGAATATGCAGCAGGAGCTGACCATCTTATCTATGGTTGGTTTTTCTTTGCTTTTGTGATTATCTGCCTTTTAGGTATCGGTGAGGTGCTTCACAAAACAGACAAGCGAGAATTAGAAGAAAAGATTTATTGTAAAAAAGGAATAGAGCATTCATTCCTACTTTGTGTGAGCTTAGTAACGGTAATGCTAATGGCTCATACTTGGCTTTATCTAATTGACAATAGAACTTTGCCTGTCAGTGCTCAGCAGTCCACTTTCTCTATAGCTCTGCCATTATGTGAAGCTACTAGTTTTGATTTGTCCCCAGTTTTTAATAACCCGACAAATCGAAAAGAAGAGCACTTCATTGGAGCAAATAACAGCTGCAATATTTCTTTTTACGAAGCTCAATTCGACGGTGTAAATAATGAATTAGTTAGTGAGCTCAACAGAATCTATAACCCAGGATTGATTGATTGATTGATTGATTGATTGATTGATTGATTGATTGATTGATTGATTGATTGATTGATTGATTGAACGATTCCAGGACACATTCCCGACCGACAAATGCTCGACGGACACATCCCCGACGGACACTTCCCCGAACGGACATACCCCCGACCGGACAAATACCCGACTGGACATATCCCAGACTGGACACAATGCACCGGACTGGTTCATGGATGGTACATTTTAAGTAAGCCCGCCTCAATTCAAGTAACTTTGTATCGTATACGGGCTTAACAACACCGGTTGGGGTTTATTGCCTGCTTCGGAGCAAGACTGTGGTGACATACACAGAAATATTGAATTAGCTAAGGAATCTGATCAATAATCATGCCCCGAATAGTGTGATGATGGATTTTGAGTCTGCCATGATTGCTGCTTTTCAAGAGATGTACCCTGGCGTTCCCGTCATTGGGTGTCATTTTCATTTGTCAAAGAGCACATTCAAACGTATTCAAGAGCTTGGCTTACCAATAAGCTGCAGCAGCAATCCTGCATTTCGATTTAACGTGCGGATGTTGATGACAATTGCGTGTGTCCCTGTAGGTGACACGGTTGCTGCTTTCACAGCCTTGTGCAATGTCTGTGGCCCTCTCGAGCAGCCTCTGCTCGACTACTTCGAAAAACACTGCCTTGGCGAATTACGTCGGGGGCGTCGGCTGCCTCCCAGATTCGCCCAAGAAATGTGGAATATGCATGGATGCGTGACAGGTGACTTACCTCGAACCAATAACCATTTGGAGGGATGGCACAACCGTTTTAAAGGATCTGCAGATCAAGATACCTAAAAGACAATGAAACTAGTAAAGTTAAAGTTAGTATAGGCCCTGTTCACAAACGTATCTAATGAAAGCTCACTTCACTCAAGAAACTAATCGAATAACACCAATGTGACCGAGAAATTATTCCATTTCTAGAAATACTCTTATACCACCGAGAAGAGAGGATTTGAAATGTTAGTTTTGAAAGAACACTAGAGAAATAGAAAAGCAAGTCACCGCCGGGGATGGAACTAACATTTCAAATCCTCTCTTCTCGATGATACTTTCTAACTTTAATGGGCTTTGCATTGATGACGGGCCGGATGGCACTTTTCCTTGGTCAAGTCACATGGCGCAGAGAGGCTAGTCTCCAATTGCGTTCAGCTGGATGTCGATGTCCACCGGTAGATGATTGGGAGCTAATGTTTCGACTAGAGAAATAGAAGTATGTTAACATTGGAGGTCACCTACCTTAGTTGGTACAACGCACACCGCGAAAGCGTGGGTCACGGGTTCGATCCCCGGTGATGACATGCTTTTCTATTTCTCTAGTGTTCTTTTCAAAAATACTCTTATCGTTTTTGTATTGTCAATAAAAATGTTAACACAAAAACCAAATCTACAACTACAAACTCTTCCACTCCTTTACCCATTTTTTTAGGATAGAAATAAAAATAAATACTATATCTAATGTTTGTAAAATTTTAATGTTATATACGGGCAATTCAACATTATTCTCTTCTCTTGACCAAAGTTTTAGAATCAATGGTAGGCCCCAATTCGAGGCTATTTGGTGTTCAATAGTTTGGTGAATAACAAAAGTACAACGCACAACTTCCGTTTTGTTCAATGGAAAGTGCAGCAAGAATCTGAGTTTTAATTGCTGACGTCTCTGCAGCAATGCCACTGTGGCCCCTCTCTTTTATTCACTCATTAAAAAGTGCAGGGATCATGCCCCCCCCCCCCAGGAATGTACCCAGATATAAATAACTAAATACATAGTGTTCATGAAAGTAGTGGTAGATAATGGTGCCCCTCCTTCCTTGAAATACCCACTCCTAATGCTTCTCAGAGACAGGCTTCTTAAAAAATACAAGAAAAGGAAACTTTATCAGTGCTCTGAGCAAGGAAAACAAATGCAATGGATGCTGTTAAGTTGCGAGGTATGTTATGTAAGTTCTCTATTACCTAGAGCTTATCATGAATTCAGGATGCTCTTTGTCTTACAGAATCCTTTGATCTTTTGTGTTGGTCGTGTTTATACCACAGGCTTACATCACAAACCCTGAAGTTGGTGTAACCGGTTCATAAATGATACGGTCATGAAATCATGGAACTACGAGCTGTGGTATCATGCTCGACCAACAAAACTATAATGGGCTTTGACCCTGGCTTTGACGGTTTAAGTCTGAAAAAAGTGGCTTTTGGCATTTGTACCGATCAAAGTACAAATGAAATCCAACATAGGCTACTTATCGAAGTGGTACTACATTGCACTTACTTCCTTCACGATGAGATCTTAGTGTGTATCAGTTCGCATAACGGCATTTCTTTCAAATTTAAAATATGAACAGGTACTGTGAATTTCTCTGTACATATTTTATATCTTGGGAAGTTATTTGCACGCGATGTACCGCCATCGTACTAGACTTGTTTAGGCCAGCCCCCCTTAATAGAACTTTGCAAAAAGAGTCTCGAAGATGACCCAGTAAGTTTGTGTACAAAGCCCCATTGGTATTGAGGATTAGATTCCTATTTTATGATTCCGATTTCCCTGATTCTCATTGTGATTCACTGTGGATATGTATGCTAAATAATCACAAACTCGCTGGGTTGGCTGAGCGTATAGCACTATTTTCATGTTCCTCTGAAAATGTCAATAGAGTGAAGAAACTAGGAATAAAACAGGGGAAAATTTAACTATCAGTAAGCAAACGTGTCTTATTGTCACCATGTTTTTTACAAAATCAAAACCAAAAGTGTGGAAATCATTCACTTTGTAACAAATCATATTAACATGAAACCTTTACAATTCACAGTCAGATTGTTACTATCAGAACATAATATTTCTAAGCTAATATCAGTGTGTAATTTTTAAGAGCGTGAATGTCTTTTTTTCTTATTCATCCATTTCACTTTTGTTTTGTTAACCTATCTTTCTCATAAATATGTTTTCTGTGAGATAATCGATAATTGATACTGGACACATTATATTTTATTTATGTTGTAAATTTTTTAAGTGCAGGTTTGATTTTGCTTGAACGAATTTTTCCTGTGTTGTCTTTTTTTAACATGACGTTGGGCGCCCCACATTGGGCGCCACGTATTGTTAACTTGGGCCTGAGAAGTATCAATGAGGACTGCCGGTGCTTTAATGACATAAGAACTTATTTACACTAACACGTCATGTGATTACAAGAGTGGTTCGATTCCGTTAATGATGCACTTCGTTTCCTCTCGTTTTGCTTTATTTCTTGGTTCTCGTTTCTTGTCTGTGTGCAATGATTGAAACATTGCACGATATATTGACAAAAGCTAAATCCATAGATATTTATTGCTGGTCTGTTAATATTGTTGCAGCATGTTGTCATTTTGCAGCACGCAATCGTATAACCTTGAATATCCAAAGAACAACAATGCAACTGAAAAAGATTTACTGTTGAACATAATTAACTTCCTACACACGCGAAATTATAAAGTTTAAGAGTTAAGTATAAGAATCAAGAAGCAAGAAGATAGGCTTTAAAGAAGAAAGTAAATACCCTGAGAACCGATTTTAGAAAAAAGTTTAAGAAATTTAAAGATTCAGCCACTCCAAGTGTTGGAACTGACTAATTATACAAACCAAATGTTTAGCACTCCGATGCTCTTAACCTTTCTTCGGCCCATTTAGTCTGTCTCCTTTGTTTTCGTTTCTTACTCCGTTCGTGACAAAGGCCACTAGTAAAATGAGCCAGTCTTGTCAATAAGAGTAAATCGTTTAATCGGGAAACGAAATTTTACCAATTCACGTTCGTTAATGTTATTGTCAATATTTATTCAACATCTGTTGGCCGCTTTAACAATATTCGAAGTTAAGGATGTCTAAAGAACGGGCAGGTTTCAGTTGAACTGATGCTAAGGATACTTTATAGCTTATAACGATATCAAGACTGCAGTAAGTGAATGGGACTGATGTGTGACTAACAATCTGGACGTTTCGTCTTTTTACTAGTCATTTATGACACTACTTTTTTAGTTTTGACCGATAATTTGTAGTTCGTAATTTGAATATTTAGGACACGAAGGCTTCGTATCATTTAGCATTCCAAAAAGTATATTTTATAGTAAAAGTTTCTCGAGGAAGCATGAGACTAACAGAAATGTAGCACTATCAGAAGAGACTGAAGCAACGTTCTTGCAACGTGCTAACTCGAAAGTTTGCAGCCGGGCTTTATCTGAAGGATATTGTTGAAATTTACAATCATTGTATTTGCAATGTACCTCCTAAAATAGAAATGGGTCTCAAATACTTTTGAATCATTTGCGGTCAATTGCTCAATTGCGGTCTTTTCTGTTTCTTTGAGTAAAGATACGAAAATTTAGAATACATGAGGTTGCAAGTTTTACACAAAAAAGTTGAAGCAGTTATAACGATATTGCTATCCTGTTTATAAAAGTACGTACCCAAATTGATTCGTATCAGAAGTAGTATGGATAGGCATGGTGTTTAAAAATGGAACTCTTCGATTCCAACTTGTTTGGGTCTGCTATTCGCACCAGTTTGAGACTTCTTATAGAATTGGACCAGTTTGGAGCCGGTAATTTTCCAATGTATCTTCACGAATTGCAGCTTTGAGTGTTTCAGCGTGCTTTCGCATGTAGAGTTTCACAATGGAGAAAATAGTACCTCTTAATCTTATGGCCGAGAGAAACGTAATAATCGGTATTATAGTAAGACAGCTCCGACTTCGTCTTTGATAAGCGAGATGTAGCTAAAACCAAGGATATTAACATTTAAAATTGCTTGATCTTTGTTAAAATACAGTTCCTGCTGCAAGTTGGCGAGTTTTATCGCAACTCGCGCCAGTTTTCGAGAGGGACACTTTTCTTCTCAAAGGTTTAACTGCACAGTTAATAGCTTGCGTACAAACTATCCCGGAGGTCACCTAGCTCAGTTGGTAGAGCGCACGCCGCGAAAGCGTGGGTCACGGGTTCGATCCCCGGTGGTGACACATTTTCTATTTCTCTAGTGTTCTTTTCAAAACTAAAAACGTGTCTGTTTATAAAGGTAATCATTCATAATATTTGGTATGCCAATTGACATCTTTGGTAACAATCTGCAATTTTCTATTTAGTAACTTTTCATGCAAATCGGCTCGCGGGTGACAGTATTGCACACTCCACGGTCAACAAAGTTTGGTTCGTACGTCCGTAAAAACTTGCTGAGCAGATCATTACTACATTTTTTCAAATAAAGGCAGATGGAATTTTCCTGTGGGCATCACTCTACGTAAGGACGATATACTGAAACCTTTAGAATACTAGATAAGTCAAATTTCTCTGTTGTTAAAATATCTTTACCATAATTTCGGTGTTGATGTTAAAGCTCAATAATTATCATCCGTTTTCTCCTGTACTGACACCCAAAATCAAAAAGTAAGAATGGAAGCTTAAAATTAAATAAGGAATTTGAGTCTCCAAACTGCAAATAAAACCAGAAGAACCAAGGCTCACTTCATTCTTCATTTTTTCAGTTTTTTTTAATTAAAATCAATGCTACATGTTAGCGTGGTACTACTAAAGACAAGTTCGTTGGGATTTTTAGGAAGGGGGTTAATACATTCCCATTTTTCTTTAATTCTGAATTACCCTAAGGCTAAGAATCTTGGTTTTACGCACACAGAAAACAACAATAACCGCAAAATGACCATGAAGAAGAGGACAAAGGAAAACGAGAACAAAATGACGAGAACAAAATGACCAGTCCTATGTCAGATTTTGTAATAGTCTAGCGAGTGACACCAAGACCATCTACTCGACGGACTCCTTCGTAGAGATCTGCAATGCTTGTCCAACGGACTCAGCGATGATAAATGTCATTAACAAATGGCACCTGCTGAGACAATACAACTAAGTTAATTGGTGCTGGCTTAAAATATAGTTCTCTGTCTGTTAGAGAAAGATTAGTCGTAACCCTGGCACTGGGAGATATTTGGGTGATCAACAGTACCACAGGGTGCAGTTAGATGGCATACCCAGGAAATGTGACATACATGAATCAAATTATTTCCTATCTAGGAAGATTTAGGGCCACAAAGATTACGTTTAATATATGTAACCATGCGATGATCGCTTCCAATTGCTTATTAAGTCTGTATATTACAGCCTATAAAGTTTTACGATGAGATTAGAGAGATATGATCCTTGGTTGTAATGACATCACGATGCATATTGGCAATTCACTGAATGGTTGGCAAGAATCATTTTATGGTCAAACTTCAGTTCGAGTCATAAAGTGGAAGCAAAGATACCAAAAGGTTTGCGAACCTTATAATGACGCTCTAACAGTTTCAATTGCTTTGCTATGATATCGAAATTTGAGTAACACCTGTATCAATGTTTTGGAACTATGATTTTCAAGTATAATTGTTACAGGTCTCCAATTGCAATAGTCACACTTGATGATTATCATCTTATTGGAGAAGAGAATGGTAGGTTTTGATTCCAATTGACTTGGAAACCAATAAAATCAATACCTGTTTCACCAATTTACGTTTACTGTCGAGTTTATGTCTTATCATAATGATTTAAATGGACAGGACGGATCCGTTCCGTTAAAACTGTTTAATTAATGTCAATTGTTCGTACCTATAGTTTTCTTTTGTTATTTCATTTTTCCATTCATTGTCTAAATCTGTTAATCGATGTGCCCTCTTTGTATATACACAGTTTCTATGTGATAACAATATTTTTTTGATGGGTAATTAGGTAACTGTTTTGTACCATCACTAACACTTCCTACAGCTTTCTCCTGTTTGTAACATTTTTGCACGTGTTTTCTGTATATATTATGTAATTTATAATTTAAGCTAGAAATTTCGTATCATACTCTATCGCTCATGAATATTTATCTTAGTGAAGGTACAAAATATTGAGACAAAAATGATTGCAAAACTTCTTGTAATTCTCTTTAGTATTAAATAGGGTACAATATGAAAGATAATAGATTGCATCATACATTGCACTGTTACATATTCTGTAGACGTGACAAGAATTGGCTGGAGCCCCAATTACTTGTATGGTAGGCGTTGTATACGTGTATTAGGCGTTTTTACTTGTACGGTAGGGGACATCAATCTCTGCCTTAGCTGTTTTGTTGTTATTATTACTACTATCATTATCCTCATTATTATTATTTTGATTGTGTTATAGTGCTCTATACTATTTGTAAACTAGTCGTTTTGTGTTCTAATCAGTCATATATTCCTAATATTTGTGAGTGTTTGACTGTATCTCCTTGATATATGTTGAAAAATAAATTTGGAATTTTTAAAAAAATTATTATAATGATTGGCCCAATCCCGAGCTTCTTGTTTGGTAGTTGTAAAGGAAAACGTACGTCGTACATGGTTGAGTAAAGGTAAAATTGTCATGTATCACATTTTTAAAATGTGAAAGTGCCAAGACATAATGCAAACCAGGGGGGAGGTACTTTTGGTCGATACCTTACCAAGAGGGGTCGTGGGTGTCAAAAAGTACCCAGGTTGACAAAAAGTACCCAGGGAACTTTTGGCATTCCAAATGTCAAACTCACCCTTGCGGTGTGTGTGCCTTTCTCACTTATAACTCCACATTTCGTGATCAAGTACTTTGTTTGTGGTACAAAACAAGAATATTGCACAAAATAGCGAAAAAAATTGTGTACTAAAAGGCTTTTTTCATCTGACACTCCTCAGAGTACTAACGTCAGAATGACCGAACTGGAATGTGTGAAAGAGTATACCCAATTGAATGGTAAAAAAACACAAGCCATTCAGGCAGTCCAATTTCTTATTTTCTCAATCCAAATACAGTTCATGTTACATGTTCAGCGATTTTAGATCTTTGTGTTTGGTCATTTTGGTGAAGGAAACAAGGAATTGTAATATATTTTAATTCACATCATGTGGACACTATGTTTTGAAGCTTTTAGTTCATTTTCAGACATTTGATGACCAGTAGACAATGTTGAAAAAACAGCCCAGATTCTTTCTATTACATTTGTGGAAAGTTTACTTACTCTTCAAAGAGAGATGTCACATTTTATTAAAAAGGCTTATCTGGCATGTTTTGGAAAACCCGTGGGAGATCAAGAAAAGCCATGGGCTTGCCATGCAGTTTGCTCCATTTGTTACAGCTTGCTTCATGTACGGGCCAACAAGAAGGCAAATCGTCACTAAAGATTTGGAATACCCGGTGTACTGTAATGGCTACAATATTTATGGTGGTATATAATAAGTAGCTAACAGTTACATAATGCATGTACTTCAACCAAATGCGATTCTGTGAGAGCATTAAAAATATGAGTTCCAAGAATTGCTGTTTAGAAATTAAACGAGTTGATGATGAGACAGTAAAATCACTATCAATGAGATTCTTGTTACAGTGTTTTCAGTATTCTTGTGGGGAGCCAACAAAAGCTGGTTGACACAAAACAGGTTCAAAAGTTGATCAGATGATCAGCATATGTGACAACATGTCAAAGGGGGCAACAAATGCAAAACTATAAATATGATGAATGTGTTATAAAAATTTCCATCCAATTATCAAAGGCTCTGGCTATGTGTAACAGATGTATATCTACATACAATATTCTCCGATATGAAGACCAAAAGAAACACAAACTCCAATTCTAGCTTTTCGCTATTCGTGCAAATGGGTCCTCACCCACTGCCAGGAAAGGTTTGGTGAACTGTGTCATTTCTTTCATCTCACATCATATCAGCGAGAAGAGAAATGGTCAGTGCTAAAAAGGCTCTAAGAAATAAAAAAACAAACAAACTTTACAGAGGTTCGGACCTGTAACCTAATAAATTTACAGTGTATGTTCTTCCAACTGAGCTAAGTAAAGCCCTGATGTGTACATATTCTATCTCTCTAGTTGATAATAAGTTCTGGATGGATTGCATATCTACAGAACAGTAATTTCAAGCTCCTAGTAATGTCCTAATCAGGGGTCCCCAATTGACAGTGAGCCAACTATTCCTAAATATAAACAATAAAACTATGAAACAGACTTAATTGAATAGGCCTAGTGAGAAAACGAATTCTTTCTGTCTGCATAGCAAAGGTTTTCTCGCTTCTATGTGGACTGATTCCAGTACGGCCAAATGAAATGCAGGCCTTGCCTTTCCTATGATATATAGGTAATTGTCAGTGTACACCAGCTTGAGTGGGTTGACAAGTATAGGCTGCTGGAGCAAAGAGTTGGTGAAGCACCTTCTTAATGGCTAATGTATTTTGAATTTAGGAACGGGTTGGTAGAAGGGTATCTCAAAAGTTGATCCAATATACACAATTTCTTAGAAAGGGATTTCAGCAGTCGTAAAGGTCCACATTTTGCTAGGATTTGAATGCTTACTTCAAGACCTGAGTAATTCGAAAACACGCATTGACAAACATGCACACAATGAATCTATTAGAATTGCAAAGTTGTGAGTTGTCACTTTGGGAAGGGAAGAGAAAATAATGGACGTAAGTATATTTAAGAAATGATCAAAAGAAAAAGAGAGAAAGAAGTGAAGAAATATAGCAGACGGAATAATTGATGAGAGAAAATGGGAAAATACTTGTGTTAATAAATGAGTAAACTAGTGATTAAATGATTGATTGAATGATTGATTGAATGATTGATCCATTCGTTGATTAATGGATTGATTTATTATGTGGGCGAGTGAGTCACTGGCTGACTGACTGACCGATCGACCGATAAATTGATTAATTGACACATTTGACCAATCAGCTAATTGACTGATTGCGTGAAATACTGAGTGACTTTGAAACGGACAAATCAAGCACTACATAAACAGATAATTCCACCAAACGTGGCGTCACAAAAGCAGATGAGGGTTCTGGGTAGATTTGGTATTTGTTCCCTCGGTTTTTAGAGCTAATGAGTGATTTGGTGAATGAATGAATAAGTAAATAAATGAATCAGTGAGTGAGTGAGTGAGTTTGTGAATTTGTGAGGGAGGGAGTTTGTGATGAAGTCATTTTGTAAGGGAGTGATGAGTAGGAGGATGCATATGGGTGAGTGAAAAAGTTAGTAATGAGTGTGTTTGTGAGTATGTCAGGGTGTAGGTAAATCCATTTGTAATTTAGTTTGTGAGCCAGTGAGTCAGTTTCATTAGTGCATTACATTTTACCTGTTTGTACGCGTGAGTAAACAAGGGATGGGATGCGTTAGTGAGTGCACTTATTGATGTACATGCATTTGTTTACGTGTGCAGGTGGATGCGTAAGTTTAGCAAGTTGGTGACCAAATGACTGGGTGATTGACTGCGTATATAATTGAATTTAATATCAAGTCAGTGAGGGGGGAATAGTGGAATGTATGTGGGCAGGAAGAAAGTGATTGTTAATTAGCTTGTAAGTAAGTGAAGGAAAGAAGGAAGAAATGAATAAAGTAGCAAATAATAAATTAAGAATAAACTCAGTTCAAATAAGTCAGGTGACAAAATTCATCCCTGATGTAATTCAACTAGTTGCCTTTTGTGCCTTGTTGTATGTAGCATAACCATTTACCAGTGTGTAGTTGCTTGGATGTTTGACTATTTTGTTCTGTTTATTTTTGTTTCAGGATGGCTCAATACAAGAATTAATTGAACAGTATATTGCAAACAAGAGTTACATACCAGAGTTAGACATCTTTCTTTTATTCCGTGCAGGAAAACTATGGTTTGTTCCTTGATATTATTATACATCTCAAACACGATGAACTGAATAGCAATTTGCTGAATTCTCCTCAGATTGACTAATGCAAAGAACGGTATTTTGAAGATAACAAACTAACGAATAACAACTCAAAAACAAAGGCAGGAGCAATTTGGAGCAAAAGGATCACTGACTGAACATGAAGAAAGCCAAATAATGTTAAAGGCGCCTTGGTGACAACAAAGTCACAAAAAACACAAACTCCTTTTGTTTCCAAGATGAAGCGATGTGTACTTCTATTTAAGCTGCCACTGCAATTTTTAAATGCAAAGCTGATCGGGCCTTTGACAGTATATGGATATAATCTTTAAAGCAAGCAATGCACGTCGATAGTTGAGTCACATTCTTCTTGGTCATCATGCTATCTACAATTTGGGTCGGGCTTGCAGCTTATGCACACGTAATTTATTGGTAACATTTCAAATGGTGCGATGACCAATCAGTAAGTTTCCCTAACCCCTGCGACCACATCCTCAAAATATATAAGAAAAAGCATAAATACACTCGTGCCTCGGGAGGACCGGTCTTAAACTGAAACCTAAAGGGCTGTTAAGGCATCTTTGAGTATAATTAAGAATCAATCTTGCAGGTAAGAAGAGTATTGAATGATGAAAGTATGTTATATCTAGGCAACCATTTCTGGTTTGTGTGATGGGGAAATTCAAAGCAGTTCACCAACTACATTATGAAAAAACGCTTCGCACGGTTTAGCCTGCAGTTCATATTTTCCAAAATTATTCAATCTAATTTGTAGGAGACAATTTCAGACATCGGATCGTGCACCACGGAATGTACGCATCTAGTGTATGCAAACTATGTCAAATATGCCTTATTAGCCTATTTTGAACGCTTTGCGCACCATAGGAGTAACCCATCCAGTGTATGCAAACTATGTCAATTATCCCTTATTAGCTTTTTTTGATCGCTTTGTGCACCATGGAATGTTCGCATCTAGTTCATCAAAACTATGTCAAATATGTCTCATTAGCCTATTATGAACGCTTTGTGCACCATGGAATGTACGCACCTAGTGTATGCAAACTTTGTCAAATATGCCTTATTAGCTTATTTTGAACACTTTGTTCACCATGAAATCTACGCATCTAGTGTTTGCGAACTAAGTATAATATGCCTTCTTAGAATATTTTGAACGCTTTGTGCACCATGGAATGTACGCATCTAGTGTAAGCAAACTATGACAAATATGTCTTATTAACCTATTTGGACGCTGTATCCTCTATGGAATGTACGCATCTAGTGTATGCAAACTATGGTAATATGCCCTATTTGGCGATTTTGAACCCTTTGTGCACCATTGATTGTATGCATCTAGTGTATGCAAAATATGTCAAATATGCCTCATTAGCCTATTTTAAAAGCTTTGTTCACAATAAAATGTACGCATCTAGTGTTTTCAAACTATGTATAATTTGCCTCATCAGCCTATTAAGAACGTTTTATGCACCATGGAATATACGCCTCTACTGTATGCAAACTATATAAAATTTGCCTCATTAGCCTATGATGAATGCTTTGTGCACCATGGAATGTACGCATCTAGTGTATGCAAACTATGTCAAATATGCCTTATTAGCCTATTTCGCTTATATTTGCTATAAGCTCTTAGTTTATAAAAAACTCGTGGCAAATAGTATTCTGTTGGTGAATTAATAATGACATTACGTCAAAGATCGATCAGACTGAGATTTACATGTTACGAAGTCATAAGGATAATTTTACATGCTTTGTAAAAGTTTAAATTGTTATAAGTTGATTTCAATAAAAAGCCCACTCCACTAACCTCAGAAATTCCTGTTATCCATCAATCCAAAAAATTGTTCCTATGCGTATATGCCTTAATTCCTAACGTCAATATTTGTGGAGAATATTGACGGAGTATTTGGCTTCCAACAGTTACGATTAAGCATCAAGTTTCAATTTTGATTCACATATACCTAGTTTTTACTTGTGTGCATTTATATGAACTACATGTATAAGCGATGCTCTTATAAATTAGCTTTGTACATGGCGATGTTACTCGGATTAAATCCAACATTCTATAATTTTTTTGGTGGTACCATTATTTGCATACCTCACAATTATGTGCAAGATTGGTACCAGTAATTCTCTTACAGAGATTGCTTTAATAGTGCTGCTTTCTTTCTGCCGTTACAATTCAGACCTGCTTGATGAACAATTCAAGAATAAAACAAAAAGGCCTTGTGCGAGGTAGGCAATTGCACTATCTGTGCTTTGCCATTTTCTGTTCTATTCTATTTAGGTGAACCCTATCTTACTACTCAATATTTTCAGCATCTGATGACATTTAGGCAAAACACCCCTCTCTAAGTTTCATAATGTAACAGGCACAGAGTTTGACACAGATTAGTTGTGTCGTAACCAATAGAGATTTGAAACAACTGAGTAGTATGTATTGCCTTTATAAAATTATACTCCAACTATAGCTCTCTATGCTGCTGTGAATCCAGGTATGACTGCGACCAAAGTTTGAATGAAATTCCCGTGCTTTTGACAAAGTCGTGGCATAAATTTGGGCGCAATAGGTGAATCTATTGATGTACAGTTTTGATACCGTCTGAGCGTGGGATGGAGTTAAAGGCTCTATTGAACCACTTAAACAATATCAAACTTTTGTGATTTTGTAAAGGCTGCTATTATCCTTTCACCACTACATCTTGCGAATGGTATTGGTTCTTGACTTGTGCGCGTTGTAATTTTCTGTACTAGCGTATTTTTAATAAGTCTTTTATTAAGTTATGCACCTTAATTTTTTTGACCTAATCCTCCATTGTGTAACAATAATTACCTGCTTTCCATCAGTAGAGTTATGCAATTAACATAATTCCATAATAAGAAGCTATATTGAGCTGTTATTCGCAGTTGAACTTACAAAGTTGACGCAGGTAATACCTTTGGTAACTGAATGGAATGTGGCATGCAAAACAGTTTAAAGTTGTCACTGGTACAGAATTTGAAAAATACTCCGAAAAGAACTTTCATAGTGTTAATGAAGCTTTTCGCCGATTCCCTGTAAACTACTTTAAAGGAAGAAACTGTCGCGGGAAGAAACTGTCGCGAAAAGTCGAGAATGCTTTGATTTTTTTTGTGCTAACTGTCGCGGGAATTAACTGTCGCGAACGCTGGAAAATTCAATTGTCGCGGGAATTAACTGTCGCAAATTGCTGGGCGAGTAACTTTTTTGGTCTCTTCTCTCCGCAAATGCCGAACCGAAAGGGTGGTTGTGGTTCAGCATAGGTATCAAAATGTTGCTCAACTTTATCTTACGATGCTATCAAAAGTTCAATTACTACTGTTATGCATCAGGAGAAAAAATCAAAGTGTTTACCTTAGAGACCAATATATTCGTACGTCAGTACTCCTTTTAGCATTTTCTGCAAACAGTCTGTCAGGTACCGAGACAAGGCGTGATCAAGCCAGTTTGTTACAACACCACCATCAATTTTTTCCTTTGTGAACATTTTATTGCTAGTCATTCCGTCTGCAATTAGGAGACATGTGGATTTAACTGATGTGACGCAAACGTTGTAATGTTGACATTAAAAAAATTTCAATCATCTGTCACATGCCTGCACGGGAATAAATTCCCCAAAATAAGATTACGTAAATTTAAATTACTGAATAAAACTTGCTAGTGGCGATAGTGTCTCTACTTGAGATCCTGCTACTTTGGGTAGTTTTTTTACTTCACATCTTGCCACGTCGTATACTTTCTTTATTTCACATCTTGCTACTTTCCATAATTTCATTATTTCACATATTGCTACTTTCCACAATTTCTTTATTTCACATCTTGCTACTTTGGATAAGTTCTTTATTTTACATCTTGCTACTTTCCATAATTTCATTATTTCACATATTGCTACTTTGGATAATTTCTTTATTTCACATCTTGCTACTTTCCATAATTTCATTATTTCACATATTGCTACTTTGGATAATTTCTTTATTTCACATCTTGCTTCTTTCCATAATTTCTTTATTTCACATCTTGCTTCTTTCCATAAGTTCTTTATTTCACATCTTGCTACTTTCTGATACATCTAAAGTGGATCAATTTCATTTTCCCGTTTTTAGTTTCTAATAATAGCTTATAATAATAGTAACATATGTATATTTGTTTTTATTTTAGGATCACCGTTTTATCGGACCGGGATAAAGGAAAAAAGCAAGGCTTCCTTCCTAAACGACGGGATATAATGTTACAGTTACCCCCGTCGTTTCTCTCCTTTAGTACAACCAGGATTGAAATGTAAAAGATTGAAATGTAAGAATATAAAATTAACAAGCACCATCAGAATTTAAGTGCACATTATTAAGATACTCATTTGGTCAAATTAGCCTTGCAGACACATTCGTAACGTTTTCAAACAGAAAGAGATGTTGCCTTCGTTTGATGTAATTCATGTCTTTTATCTCAGTGATCATTGAGGGGAATGGAAGTTTGATACTCTTCAGTGTTATTGTAGCAAGCAGAAAATGGTTAACAAATATTACAACTTGGCAATAAACTGAATCTGACCTACTATTTTACGCGTCAGCTTTTACACGTTTTACTATCGTCTTTAAAATAGTACCTTTTTGTTATAGATCCCTGAAAGCTGTTCCCCAACCTATTAGCGAGTACATCTTTTCAAAAAGAAAGTCTGTAGGTGAAAGTTACAGCTATGAAATGAACAATGGGAGGGAACTCCTTTGTTCTGGTCAATTTATTAACAATTTAGTATGGCTTTTCTTACGGCGCTCTCAAATTCGTGACCTAGTTGGATACCTAGTTGGGTAGGATAAAGTATTATGCTAAGAAGTAATTGAGAGATAACCAAAGACTGTATTCATTATTTAGATTGCTTGGATGCTCAGGGGCGCGTGGAGAGACAGGCTCCGTGAAGCCAGCAGACGGTCTATAGGTTACGTGGTTGATGTGTTGTGTATAACCTATAGGACTTCGATACGCAATGGTAGCGGCAAGACTGTTATCTTCTTGTAGCAAAACTAGCGAAGACCAAAATTACTACTAACAGCTTGTTGTTGAAGTCAAAGTAAAAGTGTGTATTGAGGATTTACAAGAACGAATATTTATATGTAGTACAGACAATGGAATTATGTAAGTAGCTAAAAATAGAGAGAGAGGGGAAATCCCCATTGTGCAATCGTTACCTCACATTGCTATGGATGATGTAAGATTCACGACGGGTCTAACACCCTGAAAAGGGTCGAACGAATGACGAAGCAGGAGAAAAAGAAGGAGACAACGAAGAAGGAGAAGAAGAAGAAGAAGCAGTACTCACACAATAGCCCGTAGTCTGCACTATGTTGACTACAGAATATCGGACTACATCAAATTGATAACCCAACCAATACATTTCCGTGCCCAAAATATCACGCACAAGAATCAATTCAATTGCTTGAAATGGCCCTTAAGTAAAAATGACTAATTTTGTTCATTCTTAAAGTTGTGAAGTAGTTTAAAATAACATCCCTATATATATACACATATATGTATGGGCAGATCTTCCTTGGTCAAGTCACATGGCGGAGAGAGGCTGATCTCCAACTGCGTTGAGCTGGGTGTCGACATCCACCTGTGGATGATTGGGAGCTAATATGGCGACTAGAGAAATAGAGTATGTTAACATCGGAGGTCACTTAGCTCAGTTGGTAGAGCGCACGCCGCGAAAGCGTATTTGCCAGTTAAATCCAATTTTCTACACTTAGTTTTTTCATAACAGTTTCAATATATTATTGCTGAAATTTAAATATGGGGCCGTGAAAAAAATCTGTGGGAACCTAGCACTTAAGGAAAGTAAGTAAAAGAAAATAATAAGGACCTTTACTTTGCCATATTTCCATTTAACGGGAAGAAAATTGAAGTGGAGAGTATCAATAAGTGATCAATTTCGTAGTGTTACAGAAATTTCAGCTTCAGTGATCAGGACTACAAGAAAAGAGCAACATTAGCAAGGTCCACTTCCTCAAAATTGAGGATAGCGCTGTGACTGTCACCATTTTCTATCAAGGTCGCCATCCTGTGTGCATCCAAATGATCACGTGATGGTACGTCTGAACATCGACGTTGGAAATGAAAAAGGAGCTATTGTTCTAGGTGTGAAGTTTCTCGACCTGTACATTGAGAGACTCCGGTGAAACTACTGCTGCAGTGGTTGGTAAAATGTGCAACAGTTTCGTAAGAATTACCTTACATGGTTGATCACACTCTAGTACTTACAGTGGTTGAGCCTGAAAAGTTTTCTTTCAAGCAGATCAGCTCCCTAGTGGGTCGTAAAACATGCAACATTCATGTGAAATCTATCCGATACTTCTCTAATGGCTTCTAAGATGTGCTCTCTCCGATAGTAAATTCCTTTATTGGGAATGGATGTTGGCTCAAATATGAAGTTTTGCCTAAACATTTCCCAGGTGCGATATCAGACAGCCTGCAAATCTTTAGTTTGGTCTTCTATTTCCTAGTTATTACATCAGTATTGGCCTCTTAGCTTCTATGCTGCACGTTTCGTCTTTTCTTAAAGACTTGGTCAGGTCCTTGTACATTGAAGGTATTAACGTGAAGACAAAATTGAATACCACGTCCTGAAAAATCAAGTCAAAATTTAATACCACGTCCTGAAAAACGTATAAAACATAAAAAGACTTATTACAACTTGAGGTGGAACCTGGAACAAGAACTGAAATTTTTGTTCCGCCATGCCGTCCGCCACTTTAAAAATCGGCATTTTGCCCACCGAATTATGGTTTGTAGAAAAAATAGAATGACAGATTCGTGTTCAGCGTCATGTTTTTCCTTAGAAAACACCCGTTATTAAAATTATGTCCAATATACTCTATCTTACTTATACGTCTTACGTCAGGGCGATATCCATGTTATAAGTTAGAATATTTGCATGTATCGATGTAAAGCAGCGTTCGGATCGAAAATGTTCTGACTCTTCTTACATAACTCTCCGTCTACTTTCGATGCACTTTTTTTTATGTTTGCAATACTTTTTCCTCATACACTGTAACTACTACTCGTTCAAAAGTTACTTTATATCTCATTGTGACCCCATTGTGGCAAAGGTAGTCGCTTTTCTCAGAAAATACCCAGTCATATCAGCCTCCTCTGTTTTTACATCTCTAACTAAATGCCTCTTTATTTTCTTTAGCTGAAAGAGCACAACACTATGAAGGAGACATTGGAAACTTCTTTGAAAGAGATGGAAGGTAAACTGAAAGCTGCTGAGGATGTGCTATCTGGTGCTAAAAGGCACCAGGAAGAAGAAAGTGCCAAACTTAACGGAAGAATCAAGGATCTTGTCGACCAGAATTCGATTCTTTGTGCTAAAACTAACAACCAACTTACTCGAAACTTATGAAAAATGGATTTGCACTTGTCTGCAATTCTTCCTGTCAATATGCCTTGTGTTTGTTGTCTGTACGTGCCTCTAATCTGCTCTTTCATAGGACGCTATAAAGGGTGACTAAAATGTACCACATAAATTTCTATACCAAAGTCCAATGGTAACTCCAGATCAAAGCTAGTGAACCAATTTTTATGCTTTTACGCCACACTATGAATTTGAAACAAAGCTTTTTACTATTGTAAGAAAAGCTTAGACCTTAGGTCATTTAAAAACAGCGTGCGTCGCAACACAAACAAACTTTAAGCATCCCATCTACTTTGGACTCAGTCACTACTAACGAGGTAGTGTTTATCATGTCTCGAGTCCCCCTCTCTTTGCGAGCCCTCGAAAAGAACAGAGACTGAAGACGTGATAAAATCAGTCGTCTATGACCAACTGACATCTTTGCTTGGGTAAGTGAATCAAATAGGCATTCACAATTGGGCGCACAGGTAGTTCTGATAAATACCTAAACCCATTCTTACATGGAGGGGGGGGCGTAGTAGGCCCGTGGCTACATATTTCCGCTCATACTTTTTTAATGCCTGGTGGGATTGAAATGAAATTTTGTGAATTTTCCCAACTTTTACTAAGAATTCTTTTGATGAATAAATTGTTTTGATTTTTTAATTTAATTTTGCGATATTGGCGATTTGTTGACCCATAGTGGAGTTTTTTACCTTTCGGATGAATTAATGTTCAATCTGCGTACAAAGGTCCAAACATAAAATGGTTTCGGATTTGTTACTTTCGGATGTGAAAATACGGAACCGGTCTTTACAGCGCAGAACAAGCCACACAAATACTACAAAATCAAAATATGGAATAATTCATACATAAATGGACCATGCCATGAAAATAACGAACTGTCTATGAAAATGTAGAACAAGGCATAAACATACAGAATAAGCCATTAATATACAGAACAAGCCCTGATCATAATGAACCATTCCATATCAAGTGGGTGGTTTGCCACATTACGTTAAGTCTGAAATGTCAGTATGACTATTTACTATGAGAACATTGAAATTATTGGTGCTAAAATATAAAAAAGAATGGTACAAGATTTCTGCATCAAAGACCTAAAAATGCTGTTAAAATATTGGAACTGGAAATGTTAGAAACCTAAAAAGAACCTGCCGCTGTTAAAGTGGAATAGCACAGCAAAGCAAAAAGCTCTGTCTGCACAACACAGTTCCGCAACATATTGACTGCTTTACGCACCAAGAGATTAATCAATGGTCTAGCTCCTGCAGAATAGCAAACGTTACCGCTTTACAATGTAAAGTATAGGCTGGAGACCTAACAATCTCAGCACATCTGACACTTAAAACAGCTTTTCATGTTAATAAAACGTTGAGTTGAGTAATAGTAAAGCTACTGGATGCGCACTGTATATAACGACAGAATGTACAGCATGGATGGCTATAGCGCATGCGTTGATGCCGAAGGAGCAGTTTGTATGCATGTTTGTATGCATGTATGTATGTATGTATGTATGTACGAATGTATGTATGTATGTATGTATGTATGTATGTATGTATGTATGTATGTATGTATGTATGTATGTATGTATGTATGTATTATTAGTATCATCATTATTATTCTCGCTATACAGATTAAACACTTCTGTATATTGAATTATGCTGTCCCATGTATCACGCCAGGAGAGGACAGCGAGGCATGTTGTTGTATTGTAAAAATTATTTGTTTCAAAGCTAATAAAAAAATCTAGCCTAACTACCAAAGTTTACTAGTTATATAGTACGTCAACAAATAACTTAATCATTTTGGCATCCATACTTTCACTATCCATTAACACTGTCCTTTGCATCTAAACCGCTTTTTTATCAACACCCCTTGACTGATGAACATCTTTTTAGTTCAGTCTTTAACATTTTTATTCCACCCCCTAATGCACCGACCATCACTAGAATCACTTCAACTAAGTAACCTGTGCGCCTTTCATGATTTCAATGAAGCTTTTCTTAGTTTCTATGCGGACTTATTGTAGATAAATGGACATGTAATGAGAGAACAGGGTCGGAAAGAGTACAGCCATCGCCTTTCTCTTGTTTCAAATGTCAATTGTCTATACTTCGCCAACTTTTCGGTTCTCTCAACACCGATATTTTGATTCTGTGGGCACGCCATACCACATACCAGAATCTTTTTTTCCTGCTTAAATTCAGGGATCAAATCTAGTCATCGTAACGGTTTTGTTTTACCCAGGTGAAACTGGAAATCCCACTTTAACTTTGCCTTTCATATTTAAACATCTTGCCTCTTTCACAATGTTCTTCGGATTATCCCATTTAGAGGTCACTACTCGTTCTCGTTCTCGTTCTCGTTCTCGTTCTCGTTCTCGTTCTCGTTCTCGTTCTCGTTCTCGTTCTCGTTCTCGTCTTAGCTACCTACCCACCTACCTTAGCTACCTACCCACCTACCTTAGCTACCTACCCACCTACCTTAGC
>JAAAKM020073195.1:213471333-213572185 GCA_010016025.2 Alatinidae sp. Z8VKAUB7J3
TACCTACCTACCTACCTTAGCTACCTACCTACCTACCTTAGCTACCTACCTACCTACCTTAGCTACCTACCTACCTACCTTAGCTACCTACCTACCTAGCACTTACTAACTACCTTGCCAAACTACACTATCTACCTAAATAACTCTACCTACATCTCCGCTTTCCCTCGTTTACCTGTAGGAAGAAAAGAGATAAAACGATTAATCATAATGGAAAACTGTGAAAAGGGCAATTAACAATAACTGATTTTTATGATAACACTAAAGAGAAATCACGATCCCGGTAGTAATTTGTCATCAGATAATTCACCTTCAATGGCAATAGTCAATAGTGGTTGCCTTTATATATGTACCTATGCCTGAATTACGATTATCCATAATTTGAACGGAACATCATAAGATAATAATAGGTACATGTGAATACGCTATTCATTTCAAGTATGAAATACGGCAGAAAACTCATCGAAAATTGCAACAAAGAGAAATATTCTGCATTAAAGATGAAGTACAAGAAAGTTATGGCCTTTCCTATCATGCTTAGTCTTAGAAATAATACAGCAAAGTGACATGTGACGAATCAAGAAATAGCGGCATTGACCCCAGTTAACTATCAACACACCAAAGTTAATATTTATGCCTGCTACTGAGGTAATGGAATTGCGTCCAGCCGTCGGACTGGATTGAAATGCCCTTATTAACAAGCTGGCCTGAATATGAAGATTTTGAAATTCTAATCTAAACTCTTATTATTAAATACGTTTGTGTATTATATGTAATTTTGGTCATAGTGAACTAAAGGTAGTAAGGTATTGTTGTGATTACATTTTAAATAAAAAAACAAAACATAAAAATTGACATAAAATATATTATAATTAACTAGGGAATTTACGTAACAAAATATTGAAACAGAACAAATAATGTAAACATGCTGGTTAACAAAGAGCTAATTCACTTTTTAACAAAAAAATCGTTCATGATTGTCTGCCGTGCGTGCATCTGATTATCAACAAAGTGACTGATTAAATGGTCGACTCCCTCGGTACAGAGGTTCATAAGATGTCCATCATTCATTTCTAAAGCAAATAACTTAAGCTGGCTAATGTAATGCATAGCAGTTTTAGGTCTGTTATTCCACACTTAGGAGCTGGAGGGTCGGCAGACTGGTCATTCTCTGTCTCTACCCTGGCTACTGTGGGTTCTGCTGCTGCAGGAGAAGCTGCTGATTCTCTCTCAGAGATCAAACAGGATAGGTTTTAAGCAACTCATTGCCGTCACTCTAACCAAGGTGCGATACACGGGACCATCCCTTGTTGCGTCATGTTGATAGCACGACTATTCTGGCGGGAATGCCATTGTTTGCCCGTATCACACTGTGTTTTTATGGCCACGGACCGCCGATTACTGCAGAGTTTAAATCTATAGTTTAATACAAACTTTTGCTGGGACTTTAATTTTGCGCCCACATTTCAAAGCTGCCTTTACTACTGCTACTACTGCTACTACTGCTACTACTGCTACTACTGCTACTACTGCTACTACTGCTACTACTGCTACTAATATTACTATTACTTCTACTAGTATTACTACTACTACCACTATTAATACCACTACTACTATTACAACTACTACTATCACTACCATTTCTACTACTATTACCTCTATTGCTACTACTACTATTACTACTGCTACTCTAATAGCTACTATAATAGCTATCAATTGTTGATTTGAGTTATTTAGTATAAAACTTGGAAGCAACATCGCAAGTTTCAATCGATCATCAGTCAACGTCTATGCCTTTACGTCGTAATGTCGTTAATAACACATCAAGTAAAGTAATTACTCACCAATATTAGCTGTAGTCAATATCCATATGATATTCGTAATTATCCGTTCGTAAATATTGATAATTTCCTTAGTTTAGTTCACTATTTCTGCTAGGTATCTGTATAGGTTCGTAATATTTACATGTTCGTTGTAAGACCGCCATTTTAGGTTTACATCGATTCAGCCAATAGCATGCTTAGATAGTTTAGTTAGCCAATCAGCGGTTAGTTATCGTATAATCTCCTTTTGAGAACTCGCGGGTAATTTAAATGGATGTAAACAAGGAACTTTGAAATTAAGGTAATCCTGACTCATAGGTAATAATATAGTCTTACGATTAGATATGATGAAATAGTTAATTTTCCATAGTCAGAGCGTTGTTAGAGCTTTCTAGAAATCAGTTATCGACCACGTTGTTCGAGATAGAGTTGGTCGAGGTATCCTACTATCGAGGATATGCTGTATCGAGATCGATCGTCGCAGTTCAGATGGAATAGTATATTCCAAAGGCAGGTGCAGCTCTCATGGTAGTTTAGAGATCAATTGCTCATGGATGTTCAAAGATAGTACAATCGACGACGTAATTCGTCTTAAAAAAGTAAAAAAACTGTTTCTTAAGGACTTCTACCTTACTGAGAGTTGAGCAATAAACAGCGGACATGATTGGTATCAGATCCAAGCAGAAATGGCTGTTATTTCAGCAGACTGGGAAGACTTTGTTGTTTAGACATCAAAAGATATACAGATCGGATTTGCTTAGAGCTATTCTATTTGCTCTTGCTATTTTCGAAAACACTTGTCTAATCGTGTAACATTTACCCTGTTTGGCATCCCCTTATTGCCCCCTATTTCGCATTTATACCATTTACCACCCCTTAGTTCCTTAGCAATTTATTATCTTCTAGTTAGCCTACAGATCTCGATCAAGGTATATTTCGTCGATTTTTGGAATCCATCGTGATGCATACGCGTTTCCCCGCTGGTACATCGTCGTTCTGTTTTAATCGCAAAGACTTCAATACATTAAATGATCTACATGAAGTGGCAGTCGTTTAATCTGCTCAACAAACCAATGACTAAACGAAATTCATTTACACACGATCGTGTCCCTCGGTGAGCCCATTGCCACTATCATTGGCCCTTTACACTCTATTTTCTCAGTTGAGCCCACTAGCCTGTTATACGCCATGCCCCACTTGTACATTGTTACCGGCTTTCTCCCCTGAGCTCCATTTCAGAGGCTCGCGTGCTCTCACAGGTGTAACAATTGTGCAGTAATTTTCTGCATCGTCTTCTCCACGGAGATGAAGTATCTAAGGCAGGATAAATTCCCCAGGGCAAGATGAATTCCCGCGGGGAAGATGAAGTCTCTAAGGCAGGATAAATTCCCTGGGACAAGATGAAGTCCCCAAGGCGAGATAAATTCCCCTGGGCAGGATAAATTCCTACAGGGAAGATGAAGTCTCAAAGGCAGGATAAATTCCCCAGGGCAAGATGAATTCCCGCGGGGAAGATGAAGTCTCTAAGGTAGTATAAATTCCCCTGAGCAGGATGAATTCCTATAGGGAAGATGAATTCTCTAAGGCAGGATAAGTTCTCCTGGGAAAGATGAATTCCTCTGGGGATGGTGAAGGCGGGATACATTTCAATGGGCAGGATGAATTTTATGAGGGGGGGGGGGGAAGATGAGGTTCCCAGGGGGGGTGGAATCCCCCGGGGCCCTTGGAATCCAGTTGGGCAGGATAAATTTTAGTATGATCTTTAGTAATTAAGAGATCGCAGTTGAAGAGAGCATGACGGTGTAGCGAGAAAAGTAAACTCGCCCTGGTTCCTTTTCGTCTCTCTGTCTTTGCTGGTAAGTCCGTAGCCTTTTGTTATTATGATAATTATTTAGCAACACGCTACAATCCCTTTGGCCGGTATCTATTTCCCTTCACAGGACAAATTCCCAAAGACGAATTCCACCTAGCTCCCAGTATGAACTCCTTGGGCTGGATGCTTTCCCTTAGTGAGGATGAATTCTTTCAGCTCAATGAATTTCCTGGGGCAGGATGAATTCCCTCAGCTCAATGAATTTCCTGGGGCAGAATGAATTTCCATGGCACAATGAATCCTCTGGGGCAGGATTTCATTTTTATTTTCATTTTTATTTTTATTTTTTATTTTATTTTTTTATTGTATTTTTGCATTTCCATTTTCGAGATTTTACTGCCAATAATTTTTGAGAGGAAGATTGCCTTAGGGAAATACGTGATGATTAAAATTTCCTTGGCTTGAAATTTTTATTTTTGCATTTCGGACATACGTCTTCTTATGTGTATATTTAATCATTTATATTCGATTTGTTTAGTTATTTCCGTTCAGAATGTACAGACCGTATTTCTTTGTATTCTCTCCTTTGGCTTAAGGGTCCGTCCGGTTTAAGAGGAGACATTGGCCCCCAAGGAGAAAAAGGAGAAAGGGTACGGTTTTATCTTGTTTAAAAGAATTATGACGATGATAAAATCAGAAACTTTTAAAAATGAGCATTTAGCATATAGATGTTTACGTGCTATAGTATGCAGTTAGCTCAAGCTAGAATTTGAGATTAAATATTTGAAGGCTCGTGAAACATGTATTGCAAATTCTAGATTAAGCGCACCAGCCGAGTACGCACAGTTCTTGATTCAGCCCCGCGGCTTATGGTCTCGTGACACTTTTGCGATAGGTGGTCTAGCACTTTTGTGTGATGTGAAATAATGCCAGAGTAGTAGTATGGATCCTGGAGCGGAGTAGGAATCATGTCTCTGCTCCAACTCCGGTTGTCTTCTATTCTCTGTTTAATGGAAGGAAACTTTTTGTGTGTTGAAAAGAACACTAGAAATATAGAAAATTGTCACCACCGGGGATCGAACCCGCCACGATCGAACTAACATTTCAAATCCTCTCTTCTCGATGATACTCTCGATGAATCAAAACTAACATTTCAAATCCTCTCTTCTCGATGATACTTTCTAACTTTAATGGGCTTTGGATTGATAACGGGCCGAATGGCAGTTCTTCCTTGGTTAAGTCACATGGCGCAGAGAGACTGGTCTCCAATTGCGTTGAGCTGGGTGTCGATGACCACCGGTGGATGATTGGGAGCTAATGTGGCGACTAGAGAAATAGAAGTATGTTAACATCGGAGGTCACCTAGCACAGTTGGTAGAGCGTATGCCGCGAAAGCGCGGGTCACGGCTTCGATCCCCGGTGGTGACATGCTTTTCTATTTCTCTAGTGTTCTTTTCAAAGCTAATATTTAAACTTAAGCCCCTTTCAAACCCTTTCAATTTTATCTCTTTCCATCTTAACTACTCATGCCTTGATAGCACTCGATGGGTTAGTGCCACGGCTTGGAATTCCGTTAAGATCAATCTCACAAAAGATCGAAACCTCTTTCCCAAATTCTTGTCAAGCCTTGACATTTCAACTAGCCCCTATAGCCTTATAAAGATCGCCCTAAACAATTGCGTAGTAAAATAACTATATTTTGGATTAATTCTGTTGGCTTGTACTAGCATGTTCGTCGGTTGTAGTACACTTACTCATCGTTTAGCTTTGACAAAACAAATAATTCCATTGATTATATAACTTCTGATTTTCCGCCAACCATGGTGAAACATTGAATTCATGCTCAATTTTTGTATGTTGCTGTGCGTTTCCTTAAAGAGCCCTTGTTTTTTCCCGCAAATATAACCGCCCTTGGTTCCGGTGTTAAAATGGTTGGCTCTACCTACAATCAATGATAAAATATTCGCCATTTTATGACCTCTGAAAATAAATATTAAGCTTCGAGAATCACTTTTGCGTACGAAGCATGCCGACTGACCGAGGTGTGAAGAAGAAGAAGATTGTCGACCGCAGTCGAAGGTAACACGAATGCCCATCTTTCCTTAGCTTCTACCATTCTAGCACTAAAGTGGTGGGGTGGCCGCCACACCTCTCTGAAGTCAGATTTTGACTACTTCTCTCAGCGTAGTTGGTACTCATTTCATTGACCCCGTAAGGATGGAAGGCTGAGCGAAGCTTGGCACCACTGTCTTCAATCGAACTCCGGTAGCTCGATTTGTAACTTAAATTCAGTACTAATAATGTAATGCAAATCCATTACCAGTACCACCGTGCCGAACGACGTGTACTCCATGTAAACAGTGTCTATTTTACTAGTGTTATTTCTCATCTAGTTTGGTTTGTAAGAGACACACGATACTCCCCGCAATTATTGATTTTGCACACTCGGTAGTGTGAGAATAACATTCTATTCATACAACCGTAGGTAATTACAATGCGTGGCTCAGATTATGCTAAACCAGCCCGCGTCGAGTCCACCGTATTTTATGAGATGGCAAACCATACGGTTGTTGTCACAGAAAATAATACATGAAAGTTCTACGTTATAGGTGGTTATCATCACGGATACCTATTTCATAAGCCCACTTTTGGCTCCTCTTTGCCAAATTCCAAAATTTTGAAGTGATTACCTGTAAAAACTGGTTACGTTTAAGTTTAGAGTTCTAGTTGCGTTTGTCAGGTTTTCAGTTCACTTCGTGATCTACTGTGTTGTATGGTGTACAAAATGGAGGAATGTTACTATTTACAACCGAAAGATACTATTATGATTGTGATTCTATTATCTATTATGATTCATATACATTCATCTTACGTGCGTACATTAGCAATCATGATAGCATTTCTGACTAACACTTCAAATCCTCTCTTCTCTATGACACTTTCTAACTTTAATGGGCTTTGGACTGATGACAGGCCGGAGGGCAGTTCTTCCTTGGTCAAGTCACATGGCGCAGAGAGGCTGGTCTCCAATTGCGTTAAGCTGGGTGTTGAAGTTCACAGGTGGATGACTGGGAATTAATGTGGCAACTAGAGAAATAGAAGTACGTTCATATCCGAGGTCGCGTAGCTCAGTCGGTAAAGCGCACACCGCGAAAGTGTGGGTGACGGGTTCGATCCCCGGTGGTGACATATTTTCTTTTTCTCTAGTGTTCTTTTCAAAATTACGTATCTTGGGGAGGAACGAAATATTGATAAAATAAGTCAAAGTGTCTTGTTATTCTATTTAGTATTTAGTATGTTGCATTAGCCAATATATGTAACATAGCATCAATATATTTTTGTGTATTATAAGTGAAAAATCTCATCTCTCTGTTTTAGATATGAAGTTCTTAGTGGTCATTCTTAAGTTTGCTGCCGTAGCGAACAAACCACTTCTGATTTTATTCCATCTGATCATTTTTTTGAGAGTCAATATTTTTTATTTCAATTACTTTTGTCTAAACCATGGCTCCCAAGTATCGCAATTAACGAATGTATACCATAGATATAGGCCTACCTTCTATCTAAAATACCAGAGGGCATGGATTGGGACTACAAAAAGAAAAACGAAACGCCCCTGGATACGAAAGAATATTGCTCATCCAAGTTTCACTTTCGCTACAAAATTAACCACTGAAGTGTAATGGTTTCCCGAAACTCATAGTTTTAGTCTACTTTTCTTTAATTCACCATTTTGGGATGTAAAGAGGTAGTGGTCAGGCTATGCAACTAAACTTTGTGCATCTGCTCGTAGCATACAATACGCAACCTCGCGGGAGCTATTTTCCAATCAGAATTATTTTAATTAGTTCCCCATAGCTACGAGTTTCATGTAAACAATGTCAAAGATCTCATCATTGCTTATTGAACTCGCAAACTTTGGATTCCGAGTTCAATGTTTTCACGCCATAGAGATTGGGAGGTTCACGAAAGTGGTGACAAACATCAAAGCGAAGACAAGAAACAACATTGCTTATCCAAGTTTCACTTTCGCTACAAAAACTAAAGACTGAAGTGTAATGGTTCTCGACACTTCTAGTTTTAGCCTACTTTCCTTAAAAATATAATTAAACATTTTGGCATGTAATGAGGTAGTGTTCAGACTAACCAACTGAAATTCGAGCATCTCCTCGTAGCATACAAGTGCTAAGCACCCTCGCAAAACTTATTTCCAAAAAGAATTACTTTACTTAAATCCTCACATGAATTCTAAGAACATTTCGTACTCATCTTACCTCGCTAGTAAGCTTACAGTTGTCAGAGGACACCATTCCACAAGTGTTACTTCTCTCGTGTGTCCATTTAAATCGTGTAATGGCGAGTCCTGCTTCAGACTCCATATCTGTAGGGACGATAGCAGACGCATTTCGTCATCATAATAGAAATGTATTTCAACTTTCCCGATTTAGTCACGTCTCGAGCACAGGCTATTATATGCCTTTTGTAACTTTATAAGCTGAAGCGAGGGTGATACTGTATTTCTTGAAAAAACGTCTACGTGTAGTAAATAGTAAATAAGATAACTTTTACCATAAGAAAGCTTTTTACCAGGAATCCTTAGTTTACTAGACTTCTATAGTCCTCAAAAATGTAAAGGGTATTAATTACCATACCAGTCAAGGGACTTTGATAGACCCTAGGCCCTCTCTTAATCAAATGGACTGTAATCCGTCGGGAAAATGTTAGGAAAGTTAGGAAATTGCTCCTATACAGTCCAATGGCTTAGAGCAAAAAAATTTTTAAGAATGGGGAACCCCATAGCACCTCTTACCCTCTCTCAAGGCAGTCCGTGATGCACTGATTCCCTTGGGGGAAAGCCTTCATTAATTAGTACGGTGATAAAGGCATCAATACAATCATCGTGGTTGTATTACCTGGGTGTTAACAGGCAGTTACCGTTGTCTGTAATAGGGCCTATTACCATGCAAATATTGCTAGTTGTATACAGCAAAAGGTTAAAATTATCTTGTACAAAGACGGTGTTATTGGGTGGCGTTTTTAAACAACCCACGGGTAGGTAGTCATCTCCTAACAGGTTTAGACAAACTGGCGGGAATTTGGCTGTCCAGCTTCTGCTTTATCAATGGTAATTTTAGATCGACTTACTTCTAACAGTTTATATAGAATAAAATATGGAAAAAAATAAGCCGAAGTCCGATAGCATTTCAAAGCACTGGTATTTGCCATGGCTTCCACAGAGGCATTTAAACGACTAAATATAGTGCCAAAATTACAACAGAAGCCTACGCCAGCATTTGTAGTTGGTCCTGATACTTATGGAGGAGATAACGAAAACTGATAACGAAAATCCTTGGGAATACAATTGTGTAACAAAGACGCGAGGAAAAATCCAAAGAGGCAATGGAATTGCGGATGAGACAGAAACGTGAAGACATGAAGTCAGGATTCGCTTACAATGAGACCAAAAATTTGCTCTAAGATATTAATGAATGATGTGGAAACAAGTCGAATTCGCGTGATGGATGCTTTATATCCAACGATGGAAAAGTCCTGTTCGAGAAAGAAGGCAGGTTGAAAATATCAGAATAAATTGACGATCTCTACAATGATAATAGGAGTGAGATGAATACAGTCCATCGGAATAGGGATGGCCCGTCTGTACTAACGAAGGGAGAAGGATGTGCAATGGCCAGGATGAAAAGTAAGGAGCTGTGGAATCAGATGTCTATAACTAAGTCGGGAGTAGGTGCATCGGAGCTAACAGAACTTTGGTCATTTGTGACCAGGACAGAACTTCATCTGATCTCCTTCGGTGCATCTTTGTGGCGATTTCAAGGAAATCCGATACAACTGAATCTGAGTACCTCCGCATGTAATTTAATGGGCCATATGAGAAAGATCCTCTAGCGAGTTCTGGTGAAGCCCGATAAGGAACAAAGTTAAGACATAATTAGTAATATGTAGTACTAGTTTGTTGAAGGAACAGGTACGACAACTGCCAGAGCAATACAAGTACAAAATGGCCTATACTGATACTTCGATAACTCAAGAGAATTCGATAAGGTCAAACATGACAAAATCATTGCAAACAATACATGCCTTGGGTACATGTTTGCCAAAGTACAGTCGTTAAGTGAAGGGCAGCTAACGCGTCTAAGGGCGCCATGGGGTTCGATATCAGGCCCGTATAGCTCTTCAGAACTCCATGCATTATAGTGACGGCTGTGCGGTAGTTAAACGCCGGGAAAATTGGACGCAAAACCTGTAATTACAAGCCTCAGTCTTAGCAAACTAGGATGTATACCTAACAAATAAGTGAAACATATGAGTGGCTTGGCCCCCTTCACCAACTTATATATACTTCAATAACTGAGTATTTCAAACGACGAAAAATTGGACAGTTCGTCGAAGAGAGCGGTTGAATCCATTAATGAGTCTTTCATAATTAATGCAGTCTGTCTATTTATCCTACCAATTACTGTCTAACAGTACCTATAATGGCTTCAGAGAAATTAATCATTACGATTTAAAGATACATAATTCGACAGTAGTACAAAGGAATCTAAAAGATATGTAATGAATGTACCTCCCAAATTTCATTTCCAATTTCCTCTGCATATTGTGCCTCAGCAGTGGACGTTTTTCTGGTAAAACAAGAATTCCAATATTAATGGTGCCTTCAGGTAATGTCAATAAGAAACACTGGTAATGATAAGTGCAAACTGTTGTCAACCATCCTAAAATTCTGCTGTCTGAGACTATAAAATCAACATTAAAAGGTCATTTGGCACCGTTAATACTACAAACAAAGTGTTTCGGTCGTTAAACTATGCAATGTGCACAAAGTCACTACAGCTGACTAAAGGACAGGATTCCCAACTTATTGCGGTCTGGCGTCGTTTATAAAGGGGATGAAAGTGCATCAAATGGTACTAAAGAGGACAAAGCTCTACTAGGTGTGTAACTTAGATTTCTAGTAAAAGACTTATCTCTTTCCAAAATAATTCATTTCTTAAAGGTAACAAGACCCTTCATTGTTTTTTGTTTACCAAACCACATGAGACACAAGGATACATGTCGCTTCCATGTTATTTCGGCTGTTTGCATAATAGCCAAGTAGAAAATTTCTTATTCTCGGCTTTTTGGCAAGGAATGGATTTAGTGTCTGTTCTCATTGATGACAGATGCTTTCCATAATCCGCGAGAGGCGGTCTTACTGGGAGATTGAGCCTGCCTCAAGGCTTGCTTCTCTACCCGTTAGCCTAAATTAAGGGGCATGGCCCTTGGACGCCCCAGCTGCCCTTTATTTATTAGTTAGCCTATTTGGTGTCTGTTTATCAAAGGTAGTTTCAATATCCGCCCCACTGCTCAACAGGTGTCTTTGATTGAGAGACTGCCCAGTAGAACTTTTGTTGAACCTTCCAAAAAATAACAAAGCTTTTTTATTTGGTATCGTAAGATAGGATTTTTTTCAAAATTGACATCACAAGCAGAAAATTTTGGGGAAAAGTTACAGCATTTTTAGTTAAAAATTTTTAACCGATTTCTAATGATCCAAAACTTCAAAAATTGAATCTGGGTCTTCCAAATTGTCAGAGAGTTGACCTTTCTATAATCTCCTAGCATGTTCGTAACTGTCTGTTTGAAAAATTTAACGTCAAGGATTCCACTAACGTTCTAGCAACCAAGTCTTTGGAGCAGCTCAGATTGAACTGGAACAGATATACTAGCTAGTCCGTGCAGTTGCTAAGGTCTCTCAAGCACGATTGACATTACAATTTTCTTCCAAAACCTGATTCACCCCCTAATTATGAACTGCCTTGGACGCTGATGCGGATGCAGATGTAGATGCAGATGCAGATGCAGATGCAGATGCAGATGCAGTTGTGGTCAGATCCTGGTACAGACGTAGGTGCAGGTGCTGATGCAGATGCTAACACAGATGCTGGTGCAGATACTGGTGCCGATGCTGGTACAGACGCTGATGCTGATACTGATGCTGATACTGATGCAGATGCAGATGCTAGTGTAGGTGCTAGTGCAGATACTGGTGCAGATACTGGTGCAGATGCTGGTGCAGATGCTGATGCTATTGATGATAATCAAGACAATATTTTGTCTCTGATTGTATTGTTTTTGATGGCGGTGATATTGATTATGACAATGATATGACAATGCTGATTGAGATAATGATAGTGATGAAGGTAACGATGACGACACTGAGGATGACAATGATCGTGATACTGTTGACAAGAGTACTATTATGATAATAGTACATACCAGGGGAGGTCAAAACGTGGCAAGCCAGGGTCGTAAGCAGTACCGTAGTCAGGATGATGCTTGGTATGCTTAACATCCTTTAGAAGTGTACTTCAAGGTAAAAAAGCATTACCTAGTTCATGGTCGTCTGTCCTAGAGTTGTGAATTCTGTCAGAGCATTTCTCAGACTTGTTAAATACCCTGCTCCATACATCTATTCCAATATATTAAATCTGCACATTTAAATTTGAAAATTTTGAAGTGCAGTTAACTACAGACACCTGGTTTCTACGAGTTTTTACCAGTCTTAATCAAGACCTGGCCCATCTACAAAATGTGTTTCCCCTTGTAACGAAAATTCATCATGAGCTGAGCTTAATCTGTCTTATTATATACCCGCTGTTTCTTTCCTTTTTTCCCATTTTTAAAATACTTTCTTACCTTGTGCGAGATTATCTTTTATGTATCATGATAATATGGGCATGATAACAAAACTAGAATGTAGTATTATTTACAGCATCATCGAGAAGATTTCAAATTTCAAACTAAGATTTCAAATCCTCTCTTCTCGATTACACTTTCTAACTTTAATGGTCTTTGGATTGATGACGGTCCGGAGGGCAGTTGCGAAAGCTTGGGTCACGGGTTCGATCCCAGGTGGTGACATATTTTCTGTTTCTCTAGTGTTCTTTTCAAAACTATTATTGAAAACAGACAAATTTGCATAGATTCATAACAACGCCTCATTCATTCCTGTCGTGGCTATCTTTTTATTGATAAATTGATAACAAAACTTAAAAGCATTGGACTCATACTTTCCTTGTCATGTAATTGATGCATCGGGACTGCTAGGAAGAGAGTTTGCAATTGAATAAATATACTATTGAGAATTTAATAGAATCATCAAACTGCAGTCGTTCTTCTACCTAAAATTCCTATAATCACAATATTTTATAAGCATTCGAGTTGTCTGGTTAAGCTATCTTTCAAGAACAGTTCATAATGGAAGCTACTAGTAGACCTCAAGTTAAGACCTGGCATTTTTTATGTTTAAATATTGTGCCCATGGACTTCTAACTAACACCATTTTATAACTTAAAAATCATGGTCAAGTTCTTGTAAATTATTGTATCCAGGCAGGCATAAATTGGTCACCCACCACAACTATTATAACAACAGTCATTATAATAATCACTACACAATCACATCTCCATCATCAGCACTGCCTAAATGCCACCACTGTTCTCATACTTATGCACAGCATGAAGACCACAATCACACAAAATAGTAAATTCCACATACAAATAATGTTTTTCTTTAGAAGTTACAGTCAGATTGATATATGGAAATGGCCCCAATAAAAGTTAACAATGAAACAAAGAAGCTGGTACTCTGTGGGCAAAAAGAATTTGTTTACAATTTATGCCTTTTTCAATAAGACAAGTGGCAGAAAATGTGTTGCTCTCGTGACTGTTATTTTCTAGGATCTTCTCACTTCCTATAAATTCATCGTAATAGCTTTCTCATTTCACTCCATACAATTGCTGTGATCAGTGTATGGTGAAACAATTAGCAAAATGAATCTGTTACTCAACACAATATTCAAATATGATCACCCGTGATGCAACTTCAAATAAGTATCAAAATGTGCTGTGCATAACAGTAAAAAATGAAACAATAGAGTATATAACACCTTCAATTAAAACCAAGCAAATTACAAAAATTACATTAAAGGAGGAGTTAAACAGTGAATTAGTCAGGGGGGATCAGTAGTAAGTGGGAAGACCCAGTGTGGGGGTGGGTGGGTCCTAAATGAAAATATTTTCCAGTTACTACTGTGTAGTAAATGGGTGCGTATCTCACAAAAAGTAAGTGTCAGGAACAAATTGGTGTAGTAAGTGAGCAGGTTTCTCTGAAAAAGAGTTTGAATGTAAATACTGTTGCAAAAAAGAGTTCTCACAAACTATGATATGACCATATATAATGAAAAAACCTACTACTCTGTAGATACGGCAATAGTTGACAGGGTTTGGTTAACAGTTCCTCTTGCTGAGGTAGAAATTAACAAGAGAAAAATCGTCATTCATAGATATATAATGTGTTGTTAGCATAGATCGTACATCCTGTTGATTGTCCTCTGGCAGTAACTTTCCATAAATCCGGTAAACGATTGCTTGTGGTACGGATCGCATGACATCCTAACGCTTGTGACAGCGACAGTGTCCCTTCGTACCCAGATCTTTCGTTACCCTCAACAGTTATGTGACTGCTTCACAGCGACAGATGGGGATGACGTCTTTAAAGTAAAAGAACCCATCTTTCGCTTTATATTTTGATTCATAGCAGGTCTTGCTCGTCTGTTGGCTACTCATATAACTGCCATGCTGAAAAAGGATACTTTATTAACCCTTGGACCGAAGTTATGCTTTAGAGTCGCAACATAATCGCCACTGTCATCACCAACATCACCAACATCATAAATACCACCATCAGCAACAACATAAATACCACCATCACCAACACCATCACCAACACCATAAATACCACCATCACCAACATCATAAATACCACCATCACCAACATCATATATACCACCATCACCAACATCATAAATACCACCATCACCAACATCATATATACCACCATCACAAACAACATAAATACCACCATCACCAACATCATATATACCAACATCACCAACATCATAAATACCACCATCACCAACATCATAAATACCACCATCACCAACATCATAAATACCACCATCAAAAACTTTTCCCGCTGTTGTCACCTGGCGGAGTACATGGGACGAAGGATTGGTATACAGGAGTGTCTAGTCCGGAGAAATTTAAAAATAATGAAAACGATGATAAAAATATAAGCACACACATACGGAAAAAAAAAGGTAATAATAATAACGATATAAAGGAGCTTTACAAATTACGTTGGCTCTTCACCTCCCTTAATGAAAAAATGTAGATGTAAATAAAAAACAAATAAATAAAAAGTCAATGTGAATCGGTTCTTCAATGAGTAAGTTAATTTTAGTTAGGAGTCTTGTGAATAACCAAGAATGTTCGTAACTGCTAGTTAAACACATCAAAGTATTTTTAACTACAAAAATTCTGACTGGCCAAAACTTAAAGTGCTATTTGGTATTTGGGGAAATCTAGTATTTACCCCAATATTTTCCTACTCCTAAATGATAAGAAACTTTTACGTTTTCGATAATATATTTTAGACGTTAATTTTCAATGCTAATATAAAATCATGGTTAAGAGAACGGAACTTTCAGAATGACATTCCTACACCATTTCCATTATTTTGACGTTGTTTTAAATCTCTACAAGCTACGTAATGCTTTTAGTGTATTCCAGAGAACGCTGCTGAGACAGATAATGAACAACAAATGGCCGAAGAAAATAACCAATGAGAAATTAGATAAGGTAACCAAACAGGCCCCTTGGAGCAAGGAAGTGAAAAGGAGAAGACTGAAGTGGTATGAGGACATGATGAGACTACCAGACAAAACACCAGCCAAAAGAGCCCTGAAAGGATACCAAAGGGAAGACTAAAACAACATGGCTTGAAAGATTTATG
Organism: Alatinidae sp. Z8VKAUB7J3; assembly: GCA_010016025.2. Classification (NCBI taxonomy): domain Eukaryota; kingdom Metazoa; phylum Cnidaria; class Cubozoa; order Carybdeida; family Alatinidae; species Alatinidae sp. Z8VKAUB7J3. The sequence goes on from JAAAKM020073195.1 coordinate 213,486,829, forward strand.
ACTTATACGGCTTGAGGTCGCGCTTCGCTTGACTTGAGCTCGCTTCGAGGGAACGGCGTACCCGCGTTCTCCGGTTTTCTGCCACCCTGTGATGAGTTATCATCTCTGCATACATACGAATGCTGCTATCATCAGGGCTACGTGTAGTTAGCTTTGTATCAACAATCAACTGTTGCATGCAAGCACCACAATGGCTGGAACAGATATCAACACCGTGTATCACGTAATCGTGGTAATAAGTCACCAATCATAACACACTCTGTAGATACGAAATATATCTTGGCTGCCTAATCGAGATACAGTCGCTCTGTCTTCTGATACTGTATGTGACCCCCGTCTAACGCAACATTTAAATGTTTGATAACTGTAACACTTCTTTAAAATTTACTGGATTAGAATATTTATTCCAAGTTTCTACTATCATTGTATTTTTTGTTATAACATTTAATATTTTGTTTCCATTATTTTCAAATTTAAATTTATTCAAGTTGATTTCATTTTCAAGACGCTTCCTATTATTGTGCCTCGTGCTAACGTGACAAGACGGGGGTCCCATTAGGTATCGACATCCATTCGCGCTCTTTCTATGAACGTTGTGATTTGTTCAAATTTTGATAAACAATGGCGGTTTCCTGTTATTTTGTGTTTCCTGGAGATAGAGTTTTACAAATTCCGCACATTATAAAGGCAAATTTGGGAAAGAAAATGGCATGAGATCATCAAAAATTAATAAAACATCGGTAAGTTAAAGTTTTCAATGTTAATTTCTATCTTTCTGGTGTAAAAATTTGCATTTTAAGTGTTTGAATGGAGCAACTAGTGTTTCAATATTGGGGGCTCTGATAATGGTAAATTTACTGACTAGTGTGTAACCTGGTCTCCAGAAGAAAATTCTCAGATAAATCATTTTAAAAAAAAAGCTCACCAAGCAAATATATGACTTCCTCTATTCTAAGCACTTCTAGCTTTGGTAACTTATAATAGGCTACAATTTAATATCCAAATTGTATCTATGCAGGCCTTCATCGTTAACCATGGAACCGTCCCACTGCTCTTGGTATATAATACATTCCTTTTGTTTCATCAGATTTAAACATGGTAATCTGGTTTTAAAAACTTCGAGTGTAGATTATCTAATAAATCGGTACGAGTTATATAGATTGATAACTCAACCAAAAAAGTATGCATAAATAATACCGGTGATGAACATATAGGCCTATACATCATCCCATACCCACAGTATAGAAGGCCACCCCAATTATGTCGACCAAGCGGTTTTAAATTAACGATATTTCCTAACAACCACGCTGCCAATCACACCAGAAATGTATAGATAGCATAAGATATACTGTTCAGCGTAGCAGATATAATCTTCACCTTAAATTTTGATATATGATGTCAATAACGATCGTGCCCTTCATAAGAGATGTTATTTCTGGGAGGGCACGTGTACAAGTACCGAGAATGGTTTGAGAGCAGTGGCATGGTGCAAGGATACGTTTCGTAGCCACATCTTGTAAAAGTCAGCTTCAGTCAAATTCCATCTCGTGCAAAAGCACCTATAAAATTGTTTACAGTAGGCCTATTGTCTACTATCTGGCTGATTCGCGAATGGACTAAAAATCTTAGCCCTAGGCCCCAAAGAGCTGGTAGAGCAGGAAGGGTCGAACCAGGACATTGTTACAGGTATTTGATACTTTCCGCCGATAGGTCTATGTAATGTTGATCGAGGTATCTAGAGAAACACGACATATTAAAGGCTATCAACCGAATACTATTGACCGACTAAGGAATCTTGTTACTTATAAGGTATCTCCACAGATTACCCTGATTTGATACATAAAAATTGCTTAAGTCTTTACTTCGCATTTTAGAAGTTTTCGCCTTCAAAATAATGGTCCTTTTCACACACGTTTCCATTCGTTTCCTCCAGCTTTGAAAAGCCTTGTAGAGACCACTTTCGGGAATACTCTAGAACTCTGTCCTTGTGATACGATTAGCGACATCAACATATTTGAAGCGGATTCCTTGTAGCCTAAAGAAGAAACGTCTAGTAGTATGAAGTAGGGAAGTGGTTTTAATAAATGTTTTGCTATAAGCCACTTCCATTCCTGAGAGTCACAAGGGTTACCCCGATATAACTGGTGCCATGTAACACTTCCAGTAATTGTTATGAAACCGAATGTTATGGGTCACACATGCAGAAACAGACCTGAATTTGACTGCAAGCGAATTTGTAGCATATTAGAACTTAGCTATAGAAACTAAAGATACAAACAGTGGCCATACAGTTAAGAAATATAAGAAGTGCTTTTGTTTTCACCGGAAGTATTCACTCAGGATGAAGTTCGATTATGACCTTCAGGACTAGCAGGTTATTGGTAGTAGTCCTTTGCGTTATCTAGTATCGTCACAGTGTTACGAGGGCATAAGGCGAAAATTCACTTCTAAGGTGGTTGTACTCATAGAGCGTAAATCTCTGTTTTGTGAACAAAATCTTTTTGATTTGATTAAATACTACCTCCTTAAACAATAAGGTTATAAAGAAAAATACCTATTTGCTCTAACAAGTAATTAGCTGCGGTCACACAAACCAGAGTGACAGGATTTCCCGAATCTCAGATGTCAAATCTGTCTTAGTATTTCAGTTACCCCAGGGCTTGGGGTCACACTGCAAAATTGACTCACAACAGGATCTTAACGCCTAGGTCAGATCGTGCCTTTCTTGCATTGTTCTCCAGGTGCGATGTCACTGAACATCTTTGTATTTGGCAGGGAAATTTATTTTCAGTTTGAGTTTACCCAGAACCTTTCAACAATCTGTCAAAGGCTGCTACAGGATTAGTTAATTACATTTGGGGTTCGGAACACACTACTCACTAGACATTGTAAATGTAATCCGAAACCCTTTTGTTCCTTTTGACGTTGCTGTGGAAACTCAAGATCGTCAGATCTGAAGTGGGATTTGCGGTCACACACAAAACGTCGTTTCCCTAATCAAAACCCGTATATAATATGATATATAATAATAATATAACATATATATACTATATAATATATATATATAGTATATAATATAATATCCGTCTATAAGGAAACAATAAGAGGAGAACTCAACAATGTAGCACAAAAGTACTTAAACGACTCTCTACACCAGTCTACTTAGACAATTCAAAAATATTTATTTTGCCATCATTTCTTTGCTCTTCCTTTTCTGTTCCCTTGACTCAGACTTCTATCTATCAAACTTTCTCTGCCGCCCCCCCCCCCCCCCCCCCCCACCCCCCCTATACCTATTTTCAGCGCACTTTTGCAGAGAACAGTTGTTGAAACTCCTTCTAGACCGGATGACAGGAAATGACTTTATGCAAAGATCTTTGTATGTACGGAAGGTGATGCAAAGACACAGAACTAATAATGAAAAATAAGTCTGGTATGAAGATTTTACAAACAGCAGTTCTACATAACCTTGGAAGCCAATTTGCTAAGTGTGACAAGTATTTGTAAATCTAACGTGTAACTTTGCATTTTGGAGGCAAAGCTGGTCAATATTTTATAAACCCAGGGTGCACACGACTATTTCTGCAGAGAGGAAAAGGCAACGATGTTATCACAGAGTGCAAAGAGTTTCATGAGAACACAGAGACGATTTGAAAACTCATGACCAATGACTAGAAACAATTGGCCCATACCAAACTGTCGGTAACAGTCCATGCAGGATGGCACATCGTGGGCTAATTACAGCAAACTATGCTTGATACGCGAAGGGCAACTCAAATTGGTTGCGATATGTTCTTACGGCTACAACTGCATTTGACTATTTTAAAGAACTGTTTGTAGTTTAATTATTGCTGTAAAGCATTTAAGCGTACTCAAAGTACAACTATTTACAAACATTTAGCATCTCTCCACCTTACAAAGTACAAGGGGTTCCTAAGTAAAAGTCAGTCGCAATCTATAGGATCGAAAAAAGGAGTCGACCTACTACACTGCCATATTCCCAAGGTATGTTTAAATCGTTAACGCCAATTGTACGAGAGTATTTATTTAAAAACACAATTCAGCAGGCAACCAAGGCGGGAAATAAACATCGATTCTAAAGCAGCCAAATGATTTACGAGGAAGAGAAGTTAATGTCAGAGGCGATCATATAATTTTCAACCAACTGAACGCTTCGGTATTTTCTCAACCAAAAAAGAGAAGGGATTCTTCGTGTCCACTTGCCACGTGCCACCTTAGTTAAGTGCCACCGTGAGGAAGCTTATGCCTACCAATGGTTGCCTGAAGTGGATCTGAATCTTAATCCAATCAAAATGCAAAGCTTGGCGCGCTTCGGATGAGTGTCATGAACGTGGGTCGTACTTCCTTGTAAGAATGTGAAATGGAAAATGGACTGTGATTATTTTTATTTGGCTGCGAAAGGTGGATTAGTGTTAAAGCACCGCAGTCGTCGCTCTTACCGATCTAATTCGTGCAAACCGTAGTTTTTTTGCTTATAGATAGTACGTTTGATATCAAGGGAGGATCCAAGTTTTTGTAACATAAGTAGCGTGCTTTTCATTGTCCAGTGTGCAATTTTAGCCTTCTGTCTTCCGTCCTTTCTAACGTATATGCTAAGTGTAGAATCGTTTCATGCACGCACGACACCAATGACAGTGCCATGGCAGCAAGTCACCGAAACACAAGCACGTGGTGAATGTGAGTGAAAATGTGAACGCTTTGTTCAGGAATTGGATTGCAGGTGACATTGGGTAGATCCGGAGACGGCATACAATGTCATAGTTCAAGATAAGGGTTTTACGTACTTTAGGCCAAGGTGTAGTTGGGAGAGATTCGAACATAATATTACTATTAGTACGGGCAAGCAGTAAAATTATTTTTAATATATCCTTTTAGTAATAAAGTACTAATAGGCAAGAAGATTTGGTACGATGTTAAATAACGTAATATACAATCAAGTAATATTTATTGCTACAAATGAAGTCACGTGTGTAGCTAGTTCCATTTGCAAAAAGTTGCATTTCCATCGCTTGCATTGCTACTGTTAGCGTTGGATTGTTATGGTTTGCACCTCTACTAGCTGCATTGTAACTAGTTACATCACTACTGATAGACACATCTACCTGATACGGATTTTCATACTTTCATACTTCATGATAATAATAGTAATAATAATACTTGGATTGGAAATGGACCCCTAACATCTTATTAGGGACTCTGAAATTATGCCTCCTTGTAACAGTGAGAATTCTTCCATATGTGCTGAACATCTGAGGCTGCAGACAGCGGCTTGATGTTCAGCAGAGACACCTGGCTAACTAGCATCACAATATGTAATTTAAAGTAAATAATACAAGACATCTTAAGCCATCACAACGCATCTTAAGGGGAAAGTAAGTGGTGTGGTTGTGGCCAGTCTAGAATCATTCACCATCATTGATAAATCTCGGATTTGTTATGAATTAGGAGTTAAGGAGGCTTTCTATATCAACTATACCAAATCCCTCACCCATAAAGTTATGCAAAGGGAATGCGAGTCCATGTAATCTAGGCATTCCTGGAAGTAATCTACAATCCCACAATACGTTCTTGGTTTACACATCATTTGTAAAGGAAAGTCTTTGTAGCTCTTTTTTTGCCTTTAAATCTACCCATGGAAATATGTTTTTTTGTTAAATATCCACATAAATGGTAGTGCATTGCCAACCCAACTCACCTGCATCCGAAAGGTCTGTAGGCACTGTATAATGTGTACATGTGGGAATACTCCAAACTTAAGCTGCCATTATGGAATTGTGCTTCCTCTTATCACTTCAAAAAGTTCCAAAATATATAGTACATTATCTTTTGAGCAACATTATAAATATATTTTGTGCAATGAACAACTTTCATTTTCTCCCAAAAATGTCACCTTCACCATGGAATCGCCTCAGAATGTCTATGACTAATAGGATGTGTAAATTAGCTGTATAAAAGGATTAGGACACAAGGACACAAAATCAATAGCAACAGCCCTTGGATTGTTTGTACCAACCAGGTTTTTAATTGATACAAAACTGATAGTGCATTTAAATGTTCTGATGCTATTGTCAATATAACAAGCCTTTGGAAATAAACACCTAACATAATAGAGGTTAAGGAGAGGTGGGTCAGTGGATTATGCCACTGCATGGAAACTCAATGAACTTAGAGCAGATAAGTTTGAATCCTACTGGCTTCCTGGTTTAAACGTGAGACTTTTCAACATTCTGATGATGGGCTATAAAAATATTTTATCCTTTTTGTGACTAGAATGAGGATTAGTATTAAATAGGTCTGTTGATTCCTGTACTGATAGAGTCGTGTCTTGGAAGAAAGGTAGCTTCTCATCTTGTTGTGACACTAGATATATACATTGTTAAGTGGGTAAAAATATACAAAAAAATAATCCCTTACATTTCTCTGGTCAAAATGACCAAAAAAACCAACTCAAGATAATATGCATTTATGGTATAGAAGCCCCCTGTAAACATAGTGGTTAAAATATGAGGCCTTTAGCTAACATCTGCCCAATGTTTTAGTCGCTGATGCTAAGCAGATATTTGATAAACCTTAAAAACAGGTTCTTGCTCAAGGCAGAGGCCTTGAACAAGAACCCATTTTTAACGTTTTTATATTTCTCTTTTAACATAGGCTTTGAGCCTTCATCAGGGTCAGAAGTACACGTGTACTCAGCAGACATATAGCAATTTGGGGGTGCTTTCAAACCGATGGGGCATAGGTTAGAATCCCCTCAGCTCCCTTAGTGAAAAAAAGCAAACTATTTTGGTAATGCTCCACTCATGATGAATATATGAAATTGCTTTGTCTGCTGAGTACATATAGTACATATATATATAGTACAAAAATAATTATATAAACTATGACAGACTTTAATAATAGCACTAACCTAAAAATAGATATAAAAACATTAAAACCTCTGTCCAGAAGAAGGAAAAGAATTCGGAAAGCTCGCGGAGAGACCAATTTAGTTTTAATTTTTATATTTCTATATAATTCTCAAAGAGAGTAGCATTACCACAATAGCTTGCTTTTTTCATCAAGGGAGCTGAGGGGATTGGAACCCATGACCCATCGATTTGGAAACCCTAACCTTAACCATTGGACCATCAAGTTAAGTGCTTAAGTGTGCGGTTCCCAAAGGAGGGTATGTGTGCCGCAACGATGCTTGTGCATCTTTGCCTAGGGTACTAGGCAACGTATTATTACCAGTGCCTGATTTCGGCAACTTCGTCTTTTCAAACTTTCGTGAGCCAAACGTACAAATGGATGCTGTGACATGTTGATTCTTTGCTGATTTTGATGTGTCTGCAAACCATGAAGTTCCCCCTCCCCCCTCCCCCGAAAATCCCAACACAGTACAGGAGCATATCTTGTTGTGACCTTCTCATTAAAAGGTGAGCCACGAAAAGCCTGTCATTACAAATTTCGATCTCTCTTACATATCGCCAACCGGAAGTGGTCTGGCACTAATGCGTACAGCGGATACAACAATAAGTTACATTTTAGCCTCAGAAATCTTTTTATAACTTAATAATCATAATGAAATATACCCGTGGGAAAAAAATATGTTTACATCATCAAACTGATGTCTGAAAATTGATAAGCATGGGGAACCTAATAAGCTCCGGGTGGGAACCCCCCCCCCCCGTTTGTTAGAGAACGAAGAGTAATGTGGGTATTGTTACCAAAAACATTTATTGAGCTTATACACGGGAAGCTGACACAAATCTGAGTTCTTGGACTGTTGTAGGATACCAAGGCATGTTGTCAGTGATTTGGGGAACGATAAGCAGATGAGAAGAAATCACGTGAGATTTTCTCGATACGTTTTTTGTAAGTGTAGTGAAATGATTGCCCCCTTCTCGGTCATTTGGTTAGGATCATGTGTTGTATCGGTTCTCATTGATGGCAGGTTCTTTCCATGGTCTGTGAGAGGCGGTCCCTACTTGGCGATCGAGCCTGCTTAATGGTTTGCTTCTTTGCATGGTAGCCTAAATTGAGGGGCATTGCCCTTGGACTCCCCAGCTACCCTTTATTTATTAGTTAGCCTGCTTGGTGGTTTTTCTGTTTATTTAGGTTAGTTTCAATGTCGGGCCCACTGCTCATAAGGGGTTCTTGGACTAAGAAATTACCGCCGGGATGACCTTTATTGATTAGTTAGCCTCCTTGGTGGTGTTGCTGTTGATTTACTTTGTCATCAATTTGCCAATTTTTATTCTTGTTATCAATTGCCATCATTCAGATTCAACTGTTGCATTACTTTTTGTTATTGTTGTCTCATTAAGTGAACCCAGACTTTTTCTTTCTTGGTTCCACCCTGATTCAGAAAGGATCTCAAATTTTTATGGTGCACCAAATTATGGGGGGACCTGAGAAAATTTTAGCCATGGGTGGACCTGCAAAGCTGGATGAAACCATGTCTCTGTGTTGTACATGTCTGTACCATCTCAATTGAGCTGATTTCTGCCATAGTGACCGTAATAATAAAAATTTGAATTCTTGAAAAATGACTTTTGAAATGCTCCGAAAAAGAACTCTCATAGTGTTAGTGAAGCTTTTCGCCGATTCTCTTCAGACGAAATACGTTGGTACATAATACATCTTTACAACAGAATTAGTACACATTGAAAGGATCGAAATTTAAAATAGGTGAGACATCAGTGGTGGAAAAAATACGGACGTCACCGAAAACAAGTGCGAAATTTTAGCGCAGATAATGTTAATGAAAAACAGCTAGTCTAAATACAAAATCCTTTTGCTTACTAAGAGAAGGCTTACGAAAGCTATATGCACAGCCTCCAAAACAGACAGATGAAGCTTTGATCATGCTCTCCCCAGCTTTTTAAACTATTTGTCACTGTACTTGGACAGACAATGTTCATTCTCAAAGATTTGTTCCAAAATAGTGGACTTTGCTCCCCACTCAAAATGAGCCTACTGCAATACCAAAGCTTGCAAAAAAAGTGCAAAAAGCTTCACTAACACTATGAGAGTTCTTTTTCGGAGTATTTTCAAATTTGTGGAAGGCACACGATCTTTGTGGTTGGTTGATAGTGCTTTTTTGGTTGTATAAACTACGCGTGGAGCGACTATCTAGAAATAGGAAGTTAATACGGATAACTTGGAAATACAATTAGGATTAAAGATAATAAGAATGAAATATTTTACCCTCTGTTTTTAAATAATCTACAATTAGGTATGGGTTTTTTCTTCTTTATTAAATTAGATGAATAGGACACGGGTAATCGCACGAGATGTAATTTAACAGGGATACATATCGTGCTCTTTCTCAGGCGATGTTTCTACTTAAAAAAAGTGGTAAGCCCAACCTCTACACACACCTGTGAAACATTTGCACCTATGCTTAGCAGAATCACATGTGTCTTCACAGCGACATATTCCACAAGGATTTGGTGTTATACTTTGACAGTGAGGTCCGATCTAAAGAAAAAAAATACATAAAACAGACCTTCAAAAAGTGCCGTCCTTGTACACAGCAATTTTTACCTAAACAATTCACTTTGGGATAACAGTATCGTGAGTACTCTTTGAGAGCCACATCAAAATTCCTGTACTTGAATACTTTTAAAGACACTGTCTAAGTGCCTGTAACAGAATGCGTGAAAAGTAAAGTAGCTCAAACCTCGTAGTATTTCTTTTCACTGCAATCTATATACAAACATATATATATATATAAGACTAAAAACTATAAAAAGGCATATTAAAATATATATAAAACAAAAATGCCTGATGGCTATACGCGAGCTTTCGAATAAGTAAAATCCTTTGTCGAGCTCGATTAAATTGCCTTGTTGCAAGCGTGCTTGCTTCATAGCTATGACAATTGAAATTTTTGACTTTATTGAAACTGTGATTTAAGATGACACTTTTGATTCATTTTTGTTGACCATTTTCATTTTGCAATCAGCAGATAAGTGGTCATGTTAGCAAAAAGTAAACGATTTGTCAGTGCACTAATGCAAGATCAAGTCCTTCAAATATTTTATGACCAAAATTTATGAAAATGATCAAAAATCCTTTTGAGTCCCATCAAATTTAATTGTTGACCCAAATACGCATTGTCTTTGGGACAAGCATTAGAGAAAATGCTAACGTCATCACAAAATCACGTGATAAAATTTCAGTCGTTGTACATTTTTTTAAAGTTCTTATAACAACCTATATTTGTGCCAACTTTTTGGATCCTAAATGTTTTCAAACAAATTTTAAGCAGGGATGGCGGGGGGGGGGGGTGAACTTTACCCGCCCTTGGTTAGAACAAGGCTCATCAGACCTTGGTGGGACTAGGGTTAAATTGGTTGCTATCAGAGTCTTATGACCCAAATAACTTAGTGCGAGGCAACCAAACGGATGAAGTTGATCACATGATGCTGACTATTGCCCTCGGTTTTGGAATAGAATAAAATACGTGGCTTAATAAGTAAAGAAATGTGTTTCCAATCATTTTTGAGGAATCGATTTTTTCCTGCTTTCCGCACATTTAAGCGCCCTCTCCCTTTGCCAGAAGCAGAATTATCCTGAAAACACTAAGGGAAGGGCTAACATGGGATGAGTTTCCGGGATAAATTTCATTACTTCTAATATTACATCGTTAGCGAGATACCTCGATATAACTAAGACGAATCTTTGGAATCAGGTCCACTGAACAAGCGTTATCCTTCAATCACATCGCTTCTACAAGTTGGTTCAACCTATGAAGGTAGAAAGATCATGGCAATCAAGGTAAGAGAACAGACAGCTAGTTACTTAAAGTGAGATCTACGCAGATACTGTTACTGTTGTATATGAGAAGTAAATATGGAGTATGGTCTATTAAAAGCTGATAACCAATTTTTAACTTCTAAGAAGAGACTACGCTTTGACGATGTAGTTGCGGTATGTCAAATCTATGGATTATTTTTAGATGCATTCACACATCTTTTGAAGCCTTCCGTACATGGAAAGAATTTAGGAAGTCCATAGTCCTTCCACAGCAAGAAATACTAATTAATGCAAAGGCGCCATCTTCACCTGATGTGGTCACCCTTGATTTTACTTTGGTTATTTTGTTCCTCTGGTAGCACGCTAGTTAAAGTTGAGAAAATTTCCTAGTCGTAATACGTATTTCAGATGAAGGACGGAAATATTGTTTACTGACCTTAACATACTAGTCCTTCGTCCTTATAATTTGCCTAATTTTCATGGCATTTTTTATCATCTTTAGTCTTCTGCTTTTCTGTATATATTAGTATGGGGTAGAATACACTGAGGGGGTAGCAAAATGGTGTTCAAATAGAGCAAGGGTTAATTTTTGTCGGTTGAGCAAAAAACGGAAGATATGGAAATTCGCTAAAGTTGTTGTTCCAATGTACTAAATGTTGACACAATGAGATATGCGTAAATGAAACAGGCGTTGGGTAGGCAATTACTACAATGAAAATAATGGTTGCTTTCGATAGTTGACGACACTGTTATTGTTGAGTTTAACCTGGGACATTACCTAGTGGTCTATAAACATTATTGGGAAATTTTAACATTTTCACATATAGAAGTTAAATTGCCATTCGCTGAAGACGAAGTAGTTGCTAGTATACAGGTTATTGAAATAGCAGTATTAGTAAGAGTAGTAATAGTAGTAATAGTACCAGTAGTAGTAGTAGTAGTTGTGGTAGAAGTAGTAATTATAGTACCATGCTAATACATGCTTTATACCCCAAGCCCATGCATGTTACCTTTTTTGTAGAAAAATTTTTGAATTTAAATTGTGTTAATTTAAATTACATTTTGGCCAATATTGGTTACATCTGAAGGCTTTGTTAAAGTAATTTAATACATGTTTATTTATTGGCACAAGTGTTTGTAAATGAGGCAATTAAAGTTAATTGATATAAAGATTCACAAACATTTGTCATGATGTATTTTCTTCTTCTTTTCTTCTTCTTTTCTTCTTCCTTTTCTTCTTCCTTTTCTCATTATCCTTCTCCTCCTCCTCCTCACTTTCTTCTTGTTATACTTTTTCTTAGTAATGCTTAGTGATAAAATATGTTAAAAGCTCTAATTGTTGATATGTTACCCATCTTTATCAGATCTAACCACATTTTAGTGTATTTAGTGTAAATAGTAGGAAAAAGTTTTTTTTTCTCTTAAATTAAAATATTTCAGCTTAGAGCTGCAAATGCTGGAGTTTTACATGTGCAGGCTTTTGCAATTTTAAATAGCTAAGAGTACTTAAACTTAAAATACACAAAATACATGCTATTTAATAATAACTTTTTATTCTGGAAGTTAAAAGATTGTTTTCTGGCAAATGGGAAATATTTTCAATTTAGCTAAATAACGCGTCTAAATGGAAAACAGTCCAATGAATATTGCTACAGAAATTCAACACGTGTCGAAATGGCTTAAAATAGTTATTTCTAGAAAGAAAATAGTTACGGTCCAGAGACAAAGTTTAATAAGATTTCGGTCGAGTAGCATTGTGATATGACAATCATTTACACTTGAGGCTGTAAACCAACGGTAAACAACTCTTCTCTTCTCGAATTCTGTTACTCAAAAGCATAAAAAACTTTCAATCCTTTAGAAAGGTTTTCTTTTATTTTTAAAGGGCTCTTTTTCATTATCTGTACACCAACATATGAGATCGAACCTTTATTTCCCATAGTTTGTTTCATTCAAGAAAAATTTGGCTTTCTGTATGTTTCAGAATCTTTTTCTACTGAGGTTTTGTCAGTTGCAAGAGGTAAAAAGTTTGAAAATGAAATATAATGCACTATACAAGTTGTGTCTATTCGAGTTCACATTATTGACTCATGTTTTGTTAGATGATATTCGCTTATTTGTCTCTGTTTGAAATTTGCATTGTGCAAATAGGAAGCGGACGAGAGTAGGTCATATACCTTGACCAAATATGATGCATCTGGCTTACTTTTAACACTCGTGCATGAAAATAACAAGTAAATATGTGAAAATACACTCTACAGAGCTTTTAATGATTATCCTATTAGAGGAACACTCGGCAGTAACAAAAATGTATGTATCAATTATGCAATACACAAAAACACTACGTTAATCAAATGTTCTCAAAATGTTACACGGTGTCAAAGTATATGCAGGCAATGTTTCAGTATAAAATTTCTCCTTGGATCTGCCACTGTCATAAAGATATTGTTAGCAAGCCAGAACTTCTATTTCATTCCCACTCTTAAATGTTATGACATCTAAGAAAGAGGGAGAAAACAAAGATGGTTTTGATATGTCGTTATTCAGAAACATGATCATCAATGTGTCTCCTGTCAATTCAATATCTAGACCAGAACCCTAATTTCAACAGAAACCTCTACATTAATGTTTGAAAAAAATTATACGTAGCCCAACATACCTTATACAAGACCAAACTCTGATGTCACAAAGAACAGCACGATGATCCAGCCAGTAGGATCACAAGTGGTACAGGAGATAAACCCTAAAACCCCTCACCCAAAAGCTTACTCAAAGAATGCATATTTTGCCTAAACATAGGTAAGATCTTCTGTCTCAGTTACTTGTTGTAAATGTATTGTTGTTTAACCTACTCTGTAAAGCCAATGTTAAATAACTGTTCACGTTAAAGATTAATGCTTAAAATACAATAAAAGATGCTTGAATAAGATTTTTGAGAATAACTTTAGGGTAATAGCTACTATTAAAATTATAACATGAACTGCAAACTTTACAAGATTACACCAAAACAAATTGAGGAAACAGGATTTCTTTATCTTAAGTTGGAAGATGAGGCTGATCTTTCAAGGCAAGAATGTTGGCTACTTTTACTACTTCTTATTGGGTCACTCCCCTAGTGAAAATCACAAACATCAGAAGTTCTATCAATAGCAGTATTCAAAAAAGGTTGCTGTAAGAACAGTCACAATTATTATTGTATATAGATTCTCCAGTACCTAGAACATTGTTACTAAGTATTGATTACAGAGGCCTACAAAATTTTTCTTACTTAAATTTGTTCGGTAAGTCATAATATTTTTCTCCTTAATGTTTTACGCTGAATTCAGAAATGCAATTCGTATCTTCACATCACGTAACAATAATTTTCTACAAATGGGTGCGATTTTCGAAAATAGCGGCAAAGATGAGCCAAACACGACCCAAAAGACTTTCTGTACTGTAGCTTTTACAATTAAGAGCACAGAGGTGAAAAAAGCAAGAGTGCAACCAGAAGAACGCCAAAATTTTAGCATGATAGGCACAGTGCTTGTCTGTTCTCCTTACAAGTTTTTTACGCTCAGGTCATACTCTCTGCGTCCAGGGCTTATGTCCACCTCGACTGCCCCATGAACATAGGAAGTAAGGAATTTTTGTATATCCTCTTAATCGTAATAGGTAATTCACGATTTTAAAGTCTATATGTATTATCCAGTTTTGAAAATCTTGCCTAATGAGATTGATCTTTTTATCGCTTTCATATGTTGCTGTTGCATTGATAGATTGCCATTAGGGAAGTGCATTCATAGTCATTATGCAATAAAACACAATAAGGATTGAGTGCTATCAAGAAATGAAGGCCAATCTTTTAGGTCATAGTTTACATCAAAGTATTGTAAAAATGGTCAAATGTTGTGATAAAAAGAGAATATCACCTTCCGTCTAACAGAATCCACTATGCAGTCCAGCAAACGTAAATTTTATCTATTTCTTCTGGATATATTGTTATATGCTTTGGGTTTCTAAGCAGTTCAGTCTGTGTAGCTACTACATTGGGAGACCATTACCGTATTTCCTCGAATTATTTTAATGATGTACACTCAAGCGAACCCCTGGAATGTAAAGGCCAGTTGTTCAGAAAATAAGGTTTTATACTCAGATCGCCTAAGAATTTTCAAGGTATTTATAAGATCTACACAAAAAACTCACCGAAAGTCTAAGTTTTCTAACATGAGCTACATCTGCGCAGGCTCCCATAAGCTAAAAAATTCGCCGCCAAAAAGGTCTACAAATTTTTGTATACAGTTTACAATTTCTTTACAAGTCTAGGACTCCCACCAAAGAATTTCTTATAGGTAGTCCATAGTTCCCTGAAAATTATACGAGGTCTTTCATTAGGCCTAAGTGTTTCCCCAGAAGCACTATTAATTTCCTTGGACATAGTGCTCTAAACTTATTAAGTGGTTGAGAAGAACACAACAGAAAATATGTCACTACCGGGGAACGAACCCGTGAACCCGTATTAACTGACCGCAGATCAAGCAATGTTGCATCTATTTTGTTTAAAGTTAGTTTTGAAAGAACACTAGAGAACTAGAAAATGTGTCACCACCGGGGATCGAACCCGTAACCCACGCTTTCGCGGCGTGTGATCTACCCATTGAGCTTCTGACCTCCAATGTTATCATACTCCTTCTCTCTAGTTGCCACATTAGCTCCCAATCATCCCCCGGTGGACATCGACATCCAGTTCGACGCAATTGGAGACCAGCCTCGCTGCGCCATGTGACTTGACCAAGGAAGGACTGCCCTCCGGCCCGTCTATCTATCCAACGCCCATTTTGCAACTTTGGAGATGATATTGCAACACTACTCAGTCTAGTCAAATGATGTAAAAGTCATTATAACTTTCTCTTTTCCTAAAAGTCCGTTGTTTACACACAAGTTCAGCGTCTCAAAACGTGGGAGGGGGGAGGAGGAGAGCAGCGTTTAACATTTCATAAATAACCTTAGTCCACTGACGTTACTATCGCAGCACAGAAGTGATTACAATGAATAAATCTTACAAACTGAAAAGGGTTGAGAATACTTCAAAAGACTGAGCTTCCACCACTACACAATTTTCCAATTCTTATGAAATTTGGACAAATTGAAAATCCAATCTCAGAGACAAGTGTGGGGCAAGGCCCCCCAATCCTCCCATGGTGTCGGGAAATCGGCATTGATGATGTAAAAAGAAACATGTTTACGAATATATCTGACGATGATTTCTAAGGCTAAAATGTTCCTTATGCTGATATCTTTTCTGTTTTATTTTCATTTACAACTATCAGAGATTATTTTCCCAAATTCTCTCAACCAAAATTGATTTCTGTTTCTCTAGTGTCTTTTCTAAATTGGCATTTTAAAGCGTCTCCTCTCGATGATACTTTCTAAGTTTCAAATGGCCTTGGACAGATAGACAGGCCGGATGGTATTCCTTCCTTAGTTAAGTTACATGACGCAGAGGTGCTGGTACCCAATTGCTTTCAGCAGGATCTTGATGTTAACATAGAAGGTCATCTAGCTCAGTTGGTAGAACACATGCAGCGACAGTGTGGTTCAAGGGTTCAAGCCCCATTTATAACATGTTTTCTATTTCTCTAGTGTAGGTCCTAAATAAATTTGAAAATTAAACAAGCACTTACCTGTGTGAAGGTTAATTGGAATTCTTCTCTATGACGGACTAGTCCGCTGTATCGCTAAGATTTACTCTCTTCCCTCTGTGCTGCACCGATGAGCCCACAAAGGGCGAAACAATACTGTCTGCACATTGAGTATAAATATGTATGTATGTATAAATATATACATATATAATATACATACACATATATATGTGTGTGTGTGTGTGTTGGTTTACAGATCATGAAGTGGTGGTTTCGATCACCTTAGCTCCCCAAGGGTTTTGGTGATATTTTGTCACTCTGGGAATTAGATATAATTGAAACTAGTGTGCATGTAAATACGTGTTTCTAATTATTCTATAGTGTATTATCATCGTGTTTCTTATGGAAGCAGGACCATGATCTATGCAAAGTAAGGTTTGAAAAATATAGCATCGAAACGTCGATGAAAATGTTTGAGTTATATATAATATTGATAATGTTCATACGCATAGGAATGCTGGCTATTTGAGTAGATATGTATATAACATGCGTATGTACATATATATATTTATATATATATATATATATTCTCAGCAGACACTTTGCAGTTATATACAATTCTCAAAGAGTGGAGCATTACCACAATAGCTTAACGGAGCTCACCGGATTCGAACCCACGACCTTGGGCTGATGGTCCAATGGTTAAGGCGTTGGTTTAGTAATCATGAGGTCGCAGGTTCATATCCTGTCAGCGCCCTTAAATTGAAAGCTATTGTAGTAATGCTCCACTCTTTGAAAATTATATATATGTGTGTGTGTGTGTGTATGTATGAGAGAGAGTTCATGTGTGTGTGTGTGTGTGTGTGTTAGTTTTTATGTAGTCAAGACGGATTTATTTTGGTGGTTGGAACTAGACTAATGGAAAACTGTCTTGAGATTAAAAAGTTAGGCTAATTCCGTGAGCTGTGTTTAAGATTTCCCGCTCTCCATCTAAATGCCGTGGGTCGCACCTTAATTATTTTAATGTCCATCATAGCAAACGGTGTGACGAACCCAGTCTCGATCTACACTCTTTTTGCTTTACAAGCATAACGTTTATAAGCATACTTAAGCTCACAAGCATATTTCCCAGCCTCGGAATTTTTCCCTCACTTCCATTTCGTCAAAAATCAAGTGTAAAAAGTAGCGGAACAGGTTAAGTGATGTGAAACAGCACTTTTGCATGAAATAATCTTTTTAACTTAAATGTGTACAAATAAATGGAATATCAGACCATGAAATGAGTTTTGAAATTAAACATACTTCAAGCATAATTTCAGGCTAAAATTGGGAAAATCTTAAGTATATTGATCTCAAGACTAATTTACTTGTATGCTTATAAAAAAAGAGTGTATCCACCTGGCGCCTGAACACCGCTCATCGATTATGGTTAGCAGGACGTATCCTTCAAATCGACGACGACAACCGATACGCGAAAACCCCTCTCTAGTAGAAGCCAAAAAGTGGAGAAAGGAAGCAAGGGCGACCAATTGTGAACAGGGTGTAGCCATTAAACTGGCTCCACAGCGTGGCAGTTTGATATAGGCAAACGCATAAAAGGCGATAGATCGATGCGCGTAGAGATAGTTGGCTACCCAACGTGTGGATATGGATTGGACGGCCAAGTTTACGTATAGCAAAGGAAACTCTTAACAGTTGAAAATAAATATAGTGAAGCCAAAAGAAAGACAAAATCCTACCTAACTACCTGCACTACTCTACCTATCTACCTACCTAAACTACTCTACCTACCTACCTAAACTATTCTACCTATCTACCTAACTACCTGCACTACTCTACCTATCTACCTACCTAAACTGCTCTACCTACCTACCTAAACTACTCTACCTATCTACCTACCTAAACTACTCTACCTACCTACCTAAACTATTCTACTTATCTATCTGCACTACTCTACCTATCTACGTTCCTAAACTACTCTACCTACCTACCTAAACTACTCTACCTATCTACCTACCTAAACTTCTCTACCTACCTACCTAAACTATTCTACTTATCTATCTGCACTACTCTACCTATCTACGATCCTAAACTACTCTACCTACCTACCTAAACTATTCTACCTACCTACCTAAACTATTCTACCTATCTACCTGCACTACTCTACCTACCTACACTACTCTACGTATCATTCTACCTAAACTACCTAAATACTTACCTACCTAAACTATTCCACCTATCTACTTCCCTAAACTACTATACATACATACCTACGTACGTACCTACCTACATAAACTATGCTATCTACCTACCTACGTAGACTACTCTACCTACCTACCTTTTAACTACCTACCTACCTACCTACCTACCTACTTACTTACCTAAACTATTCTAGTTAGCTACCTGCTCTACTCTATCTATCTAAACTATCATCAATAATACATTTCAGCGATAACTTTTGAAGAATCTAGAAGAAGAATAGGAAAACAAGTGTTACATACCGGCAACTAAAAGTGGTACAAATTCAAAACTCTTCATTCCGTAATACTGATATGTAACGGCCAGATACCGCATCACCAATCGGGTCAACAGCAACTGTCGCCGCAAATCAGAGATCGCGGGCGGACAGGCGTCCCCGGTTTCCGCCTCTAGAGCGAAGCTTCCGGCTCCGAAGGGTTCTTCATCATCGACGTCGCCGACCGCGCGAATCTCGGGCAGCAACATCGCGCGCCCTTCACCCAGCCGCAAAAAAGCGTCCGACAAAACCCGCGCCGCGCGACGGTGCGGCACCAGGACGATGCCGTGGCTCAGGCGTTCGGGATCATGATCGGCGCGGCGCCAGAGGCCGGCGGCCAGGACGTCGGCGAATGACCGGTCCGCGGAGATGGTATGGATCCGAGGCCCATCCATGGCTCGGTCTAGAAAAATGGGACCGCGGGCGCGTGTCCATTGGCGAAACGGGCACGGGCGTGCTCGAGATCCTCTGGCGTGCTGATGTGATACCAAAGGCCGTCATGCGGAATACCGAAGAGCCGCTCGCTCTCGATCGCCCGGTCGTAGAGCCAGTTTAGCGAGAATGCTCCTTCCGGCGCGCCCTGGAGGGCGGAAGGATTGATGATCGACAGACCCATATAGGCATAGGGCGCGACGCCGTTTTCCTCACGCCTTAGCAATCGGCCGTCTTGGTCCATGGTAAAGTCGCCGAGCCCCGTGAAGTTCGACACGCCCGCGAGCGGCATCAACATCAGCAGAACGTCCATTCGGGCCGCGTCCCAGCTTTCCGCCAGGCGCAGCAGCGGGCTCTTCATGCCGTCCGCCCAGACGCTGTCGCCGTTGACCACGAAGAACGGCTCTTTACCGAGAGACGGCAGGGCTTGTATCACAACATGATTGCAACTTGATAACGTTAAACAACTATATCTTATCGAAATAATGATAATGAAAATGTTACTTACTGTCTTGGGAGATATTTCGAAAACGAGACCATCACACCGCTGGAGCGGTCCTGCTCCTCCCAGCTTTCGCCGACTTCATATTTCATAACGCTGTTTCCTTCTTGTCCTCTTAATATAGCCTCCTCTCTATCACCATAGATCCCCACAACATCTCCGTCTGAGTCCTTTATAATGTAGACGGAATACATGGTGCTTATCAAATGATCAATTGTTGATGAGACCTTGGTGATACCACCCAGTATTATATAGATAATCAATCCATGATGAAACATGACCTCATCTTGCTCCTAATCATAATCTTTATGCGTTTTGACCGGACAAGATGTTTCTCACCTATACAACTTCCTATACATGGCTTCCTGACACCTGTAACATGATGTCATCTTGATATTCTAGAAATAGTATAACTCTGATGTAACTAGTTAGTGTTTTCCTTTAAAAACACGGTTTTCACGGCTGCACGTGGCATAAATACCATCTTTCATCTTATAGCTTTTACACGCAGAATAATATATAATTTTTTTGCGGACTTTACCGGGTATATCTTTTCGGAAAGTATTTTGATCATCAATATCATTTTGGAGTCACAGAATGGGTATGCACACAATAAAAAATACTGTAATATGTTAACACTTACCTAATGCCCCTCTTTTATTAATTTCCGAAATTCAAAAGATCTTTTCTTGTCCTCACTTGTTATTCTAGAATGTTAAGAAAAGAAACACATCATTATGTTAAAAAGGACCTCAGCTGCTTCAGCAGAATTTTATTCTCGAACCAATGCGTTGTGCCCATGCAATAATGTGGAAAACTGTGAGAAACTTCACTCCAGTAACCTCAATTTATCATACTCCCTTGACTAGAATTGTAACTGTTAAAGCGGTGTCTAAGATACAGCTATTAATGCGACCGTTAGTGGTGGGATCCTCCTCCAAACTACGGTTTACCATAATAACATAGTCTTATTTAGATCACTTGCAGCCACTATTGATACCAATTCGTATGGCAAAGGAAAGAAAAGCTGCTACTCGACAACTGTCGACCTCTAGTTGTCATGAGTTTTAGCGGAGTGAAGCAGAATGAATTACTCTTCGTGTAAGTATTGCAAGGAGAACCATAGATTAGCCCCTCTAAGGAAATGCTCCAGTGACTTCGCCCTGACTCACCAAAAATTGTAATGAATCGAAATTGTAACGGATGACTCTAACTCTTTTCGGCCCAAGAAACATCATCACTGGTGAAACCCTCATCTACACTAACAAAATATCTATAGAAAACCACTAAATTAACTTGAAGTGTTAGTTTTGGAAAGAAAACTAGATAAATATATGTCACCACCAGGGCACAAAATCGGAAATAAGCAGAAAGGCAACTCTTAGCGGAACCTTTGATCCTTTAGAGGTCACCAACAGAGGCATTAGCAGTAGCTTAACCTCTTTTATGTAAAGCGAAAGGAAGGCTAATTACAAGGTGTCAACAAAGGTGAACTTTTTCACAGCGGAGAATCGAGTGTGCAAATACAAGGTACTAGAGATTACGAGATGTGGATACAGAATTTAGCCAGAATATAATAGAAGCTCCACTCCGTGATATATATATATATATATATAATGCTAAAAACTGTGATTATCAGGCAATAAAACTATATAAAACTAAAAAATGCCTAGAGGCCAGCTCACAAGCTTTCGGTTTAAAAACCTTCTTCAAGTGTACCGATATATATATGAACTTGGCAGTATATATTTATATGAACTTGGCAGACACAAGTGCAAAATATATGATGATAAAAATCCAGTCGATAGGGCCTAAGTAAGTTAATTTCTGAGGAAGAAGTACCTCAAAACGTAAAAAATGAGTTTGTCTCTTTGAATATTATATTTATCTGATAATTGCAATGTGTCTGCTAAGAATATGTGTATGTCTTGCACTGATGAAGGCTGTGGAAATGCTCCACCCTTTAAGAATTATATATAACTGCAATGTGACCTCATGATTACTTAACCAACGCTTCAACCATCGAGCCATCAAGGCGCAAAAGCTAAGGTGGGGATTTTAGTGTCAATCTTCCGCGAATTCTCCTCGAGTCAAATTCAAGTTAAGTCAAGTCCACTGGGAAATTCATTAATTAATATTAAATGTGTTTCGGCTTTCAGCCTTCATCAGTGCCAGACATATACATATTCTCAGCAGACACATTGCAATAATATTTTATTCTCAAATAGTGGAGCATTGCCACAATAGCTTGCAATTTAACGGCGCTGATCGAATTGTGGTAATGCTCCACTCTTTGAGAATTATATATATATATATAATTTATAAATGTGCTACACCTACCAGTTTATCAAATATATATAATACTCATAGAGAAAAACTTCATATTTGACGTTTCGAGATAATTCTGGCAAAGGGAATTAGTATATCTTTTAACCAAACTGCTATGCAATCAACGTAACACGGACATTTGGTAACATATTTACTGCTCTTGTTATCTCAAACTGTGCACCTGTTGTCACCGTGTATGCATGTTTCGCTAGCCTTGTACTGACATGATTTCTGTTTATCGGCGGGTTCAGACTACAGCAACAGATTGATGTCAGCCACCAACTTAATATGTAGAAGAATGATAGGATTCTGTACTCTCTAAAAGACACCATCGACTATCCTGTTCATTTCTTTTAATGTTTTTATGATTCTATTCACAACTGATTCTTCACTGAATCGATAAACCTTTCCCCATCGCCGCTGCTAGACGCCATTTCAAATGAAAACTGATCCTCGTTCTCTATTGTTCTGACGCGTTACGGGCATTGATATAGGAACGAGGCCTCGTTTCTAAATCTATGGTTACGGGCAGCAAAGTTGGATTTTTTCAACTTTGACGCATCGAGGAAATCGGCATGGTCAGCAGCATTGTGTATGGGGCGCGTCGCAAAAAACGCGTCTAGTGTGAATTCAGCAGAATTTAGCATGTTCCAATGTTTTTCTTACGTCCGAACGACAAATCAAACAAAAGGATAAATATGAAGGGTCTCCGTTTACTTCCACGTTGCTCATAATTTTGTTTTACACTTGGTAAGTAAGTTCGGACTCTTTATTGACCCGATAAAGTGAAACAATACTGATTTCATATGGACCCAGGAGTTACTGAGAAAGCACGAGCGGGTAATACATATTCCGAGGTTGGGAATCCCTGATTTAGGGCTTTGACTATTTTTATCAATCCTACATGACAGTAAGGCCTACTAATGTTCTGTAGTTATACAAATTATCAGAGCCTACAGTGATTAGACAACTTTAAAGTAGTAAACACCTTATTTCAAGGTGACCTGGTTTTTTTTTAATTTGTGAAGTCTCTAAAATAGAAAATTATTCAATTTTTAAGTATTGTTTAAATTTCCTATACCGTATCATTGAAGCAAGTGTTTCCCGTACCTGATTTACCTTGCTTCCACTTTCACATGGATTCCCATACTTATTATATTAGCTTAAGGGTAGATATAGCTACTATTTACAGCAAATCAATATTACTTGTAAATTGACAAGCTTCTACCATGATATATGGCTTGGGTAACCAGCTTTCAAATATTTTAAAAACTTTTATGAATTTTTTTTCGTGGCTAGGTATCAAGAACTACATGCCAACAGATGCAACAACAAATCCTTCCTTACTTTTGGCAGCAAGTAAGATGCCACAGTATAAAAACTTGCTTGATAAAGCTGTGGAATATGGGAAAAAACATGGAAAGTAGGTATCACAGGACCTGTACTAGATGATTGATTTGTTACCTTTTGTGCCAGTGTCACCACTATCACTGTCACCATCATCATCATCATCATCATCATCATCATTATCACTGCCATAAAACTTGTCACCGTCATCATTATTGTCAGTGTCACCATCAATATCAGCATCGTTGTAAATATTAGTTTCTTCACCACGTCTATCATCATCATTATCATTATCATCATCATCATCACCATTGTCAGCGTCATCTATGTCATCACTGTCATCATCATCACCAACGTCATCATCAGCAGCATTTCCGTCGTAGATCATACACATGCCATGTTAGTTTAGGGTGGTTTAGTTATATATTAGAAATGTAGCCCAGTTTATCGTTCGATGTGTTGTAATAGATAGTCTAACAGATTTGATATAAAGCAGTAAAAATGCTATCATACAGACTTTTCTTTGCGTACGAACTGCTATTTTTATCGTCAAGTCGAGACGTAAGATTCCAGGAGGCAGTTTGCAAATGACCCTGAGGGTTGGCATACCCATCGAGTCACCGCTACTTATTAAGGAGACTGGTGTGAGACAACGGCATACCCATCGTCAAGGGTCCCCACTAGACGGTGTTGCCGACCTACACATTGACACGTTGATGGCAGGTTCTTTCCATGGTCCGTGAGAGGCGGTCCTATTGGCTAGTTGAGCCTGCTTCATGGCTTGCCTTTCTGCACTGTAGCCGAAGTTTAGGGGTGTTGCCCTTGGACGCCCCAGTTACCCTTTATTTTTTAGTTTGCCTGTTTGGTGGGTTTTTTGTTACTTAGGGTAGTTTCAATATCGGGCCCACTGCTCATCAGGGGTCTTTAATTGAGATATTGCTTTTCTGCACTGTAGCCGAAGTTGAGGGGTGTTGCTCGTGGACGCCCCAGCTGCCCTTTATTTTTAGTTGGCCTGTTCGGTGCTTTTTTCTGTTTATTTAGGGTGGTTTCAATATCGGGCCCACTGCTCATCAGGGGTCTTTGATTGAGAGATTGCCCTTGGACACCCCCAGCTGCCCTTTATTTTTTAGTTAGCCTGTTTGGTTGTTTTTCTGTCTATCTAGGGTAGTTTCAATGTCGGGCCCACTGCTCGTCAGGGGTCTTCTACTACTACTACTACTACTACTACTACTACTACTACTATTACTGCCACTACTAGCACTACTACTACTAATACTAATTCTAATGCTAATGCTAATGCTAATACTAATGCTAATGCTAATGCTAATGCTAATGCTAATGCTATAACTACTACTACTACTACTACTACTACTACTACTACTACTATTACTACTACTACTATTACTACTGCTACTACTAATGCTAATGCTAATGCTTATGCTAATACTAACGCTAACGCTAATGCTAATACTAATGCTAATACTAATACTATAACTACTACTACTACTACTACTACTACTACTACTACTACTACTGATACTACGACTAATACTAGTACTACTAATACTACCACCAGCACAACTACTACTATTACTATAACTACTACTACTACTACTGCCACTACTACTACTACTACTACTACTACTACTACTACTACTAATGCTAATGCTAATGCTAATGCTAATACTAATGCTAATGCTAATGCTAATGCTAATACTAATACTAATACTAATACTAATACTATAACTGCTACTACTACTATTACTACTGCTACTACTACTGCCACTACTACAACTACTACTACTACTAATACTACTAATACTAATGCTAATGCTGATGCTGATGCTGATGCTAATGCTAATGCTAATGCTAATGCTAATGCTCATACTAATACTAATACTAATACTAATACTAATACTAATACTAATACTAATACTAATACTAATACTATAGCTACTACTACTACTCAGTGGCGGCTCGTGGTCAAAATGTAGGTGTGTGCAATCATGGGCGTAACCAAGGGTTCGAAAACATGAACAAAGGATATAAATAGAAACATAAAAAGCGTTTGCGTTAATAGAGTCGCCAAATACGGCGTTACAGTAAGAAATTATAGTGCTAAGGGTTTTTTAACATTTGAGAGTTTATGAGTTTGGAGTCAACTAGCCACCAAGGTAGGTCTTTTTAGCCCTGTCTCATTCATTTCGTAGTCTGTAAAGTGTTTTCTACGATGGACTTCTAAAAACGCATGCTGCTGGTGATGCGGATCTAACATCAGATGAGCTGTTACTGCAAAAGTATGTCAGTGTGCCAGTAACCAATGGGCCGTCGCAAAAAGTAAACGAATACACGCAAATAATACACCAGGACACGCATCGACACTCACATACATAAACACACACACAAACAAAACATACGTACACATGCAACTTAATTAGATGCAATGCAAAACTAAATAAAGGCTACCTTAGAGTTATTCCAAGGTGTTATTCAAATAGAACCTGTTCAATAAACTTCAAAGCTGGGTAGAAATTATTCGCTAGAACAAAATTACTTACAATATCCTTTAAGTTCTTGAGAACTCTTTCATCTGCATGCCGCAAAAGTCGGTAAACTGAGTATAAACACTCAGCTGATTTGGAAGCAATATCTAAAAAGCCAATAAGACAAAAAAATCATTCCATTTAGAAAATGTACGAAATAAGCAGTAGAACGAATATGGTGTTCGGAAGGATTAAAGTGTCGCAAGATCTTATCAGAAGAATTTTCCTAGTTTTGCAAGTAAAATTAAGTCGTGCCTTATGAATATTGGATAATAGTATTCAGTCCATGCAGTCCGTATTCTAGCCATAATTTGACCAAAATATAAGCTGCAATGTACAAAAAGCTATGTTATATAGAGGAGGGGGAAGGGGTATAGTTAGGGATGTCAAAATAACTTCCCAGGATAGACTTTAGCCTGTGGATACATCCCCAAAAGTTTTAATTCCCTGGCCTAACAAGTTTCCAAGATAGCAAAAAGTCAATTGGCTAGGATTTAAACTTTGCTAATTTTGGTGATTTATACTAGGCTACTTTTGAATTTAGGCTATTTCTCATCAACAGCTGGTTTGTAGTACCAAAACAAGCAAATTAAAAAAAAACACTAGCCTATATTAGCAAAGGTTTGGGCAGCATGTACCATAAAATTATATTCATCAAATTACATAGAGCAGGGTGCATTTATGAATACAGAAATTAGTATAGGCTATTTGAAAAGAGCATGACAAAGCACATCAAGTGGTGTGATCTTCTTCTATCAAGTGAATTATAAGGGAAAGCCCCAGTTACTTGGCCGTCAGTTACCAACATACAACTTACTTTGAGTAACGGACCATTGGAGCACATATTTTAGTTACGTGTTCATTTTCTAAGATCTTAATTACCGACATGTCTGTTTTCAACACGCTACGGAATTTTAAAAGGAGAAAGTTATTTTGACAACGTTGACAAACCCTAAAAATGAATTATACCAGCTTTCTGACTAGAATCCATAGACAAGAAGTAGGTAATACATAGAATACATCAATGTAATAATATATCAATATAGAATCTACAATACTTCTAGTGCATGCTAGAATCATGCCACAAGAGGTCAATTTGTACCATCTGGACAGTAGGTTATATATTTGCCATTAATACTACCAAGGTAAGTGAAACTGCCCACTAGATCAATCTAATCGATACCCAATTTCCACTTTTCGTCTTAACTTATTTTTAGCCATTGTGATTGACTCTTGTTAACATTAATGTTCAACCCTATTCTAGTACCCTGAACTCGCAAAACCTCTAAAAGTTCAATCGTTTCCCTTACACTTTCATCTGGTATGCTTAAATCGTCAGCATAATCTAAGTCCACTTTCCTCCCCATTTGATTCCGTTGTCTTCCATTGCTTTTCCTGCGCTTCTTAGGACAAAGTACGTCAAAATCATCTATATAAAAGGGGATAGAACACAACTCTGCTTAACTTCTGATCTAATACAAAACCGGCTGCTAACTTCACTTCCTACCTTAACCGCAGCAGTATTATTCTTGTACACAATACTAATCACTTTAATGTATTTTTCTGGTATACCATATAAGGATAAGACCTATTCTAAAGCTCATCTATCAGCAGAATCGAACGCTTGCTCATAATCTGTAAAGCTGAGGACCAACGGCGTTTGACAACTAAGGCACTTCTCAATTATTAACCTAAAAGTGAAAATTTGCTAAAAGTGACACATCCTCTACCTTTTCTAAAGCTGCACTGTTCTTCTCTTAAGACTTTGTCTACAGCATCTTTCAGTCTAAAAGGTATCATATTACTAAGTAATTTGCTACTTACAGAGACCAGATTAATGCCTCGATAATTACGACACTCACTCTTGTCATGTCTCTTATACAGTGGTTTAAATTCATTAGGTACTTCCCCCTTTTCAAAATCATATTCATAATCATCAGTAGCTTATTTCTAACCAATTACAAGACCTTGTTAATTCACAGAGTCCTTCTAATTGGAATTTTATTACAGATTGTAATTACGTGGCTAAGGTGATCAATTGCAAGAATACCCCAATGATTTAATTTGGAATGCGAAAAATTAATATGAAAACAAGATTTTGTTTTGAACTGCCGCTTGACGGCAAATATCTGCCTTTATTGTTAAGTGTTCATATCTCTCGGCCAATCACTAGTCATCAGCTCTAAAGACAGTAAATGAAATCGAACACCATTAACCTGGTTGACTTGCCTTCAGAAAAATTTTAAGAACATTTTTTTTGTCGTGTAATTATTG
Source organism: Alatinidae sp. Z8VKAUB7J3 (assembly GCA_010016025.2). Lineage (NCBI taxonomy): Eukaryota > Metazoa > Cnidaria > Cubozoa > Carybdeida > Alatinidae > Alatinidae sp. Z8VKAUB7J3. The sequence continues at coordinate 213,515,155 of JAAAKM020073195.1, forward strand.
TGCTTGTTATATATGTTTTGCTTGTGTGATTATTTGGGCAATTAATGTACCTGTGTGCTTGTGTTATAAATTTTAATTTAGTTGTATCTGTCAATTTTTGTCTTTCTCTTTTTTTTTGTTTCATTGTATACTTGATTGTGTTTTTTATATTTTATTTTATACCAAACTTTATTTTACAAATTATTGTATTAATAACGAATCATAAAAAAAAATTAAATTCAAAAGACGTCAAGTTAAGCTCATTGGTCACATCCACCCGAAGGCATGGCATGAAGTTAGCACCCTCCTGAAAACAAGACCATGAAGGCAGAAGAAGAATATTTGGCAAACGTTCTACGACGACTTGAAACCATTGGAAAGACTCAAGAACTATGGTTGGAGATGGAAAAAAGACTAAACAAAGGATAGACAGAGAAGTTTCAGCCTGCAGTCAAAATGGAGGATAGAACAAAGGCTAAAAAAAGGATATCCAGAGTAGTTTCAGCCGGCAGTTATAAATGGAAATGCATGTAGGTGAATTTCAGGGCCCTCTAGAGGGAGAAGGAGTGGATGTGGGTACTTTGAAATACCTTCCCGGGATATACTTTAGCCTGTAGACCCATCCCCGAAAGTTTCATTTTCCTAACCTAACCCCTTTCCGAGATAGCAAGAAGTCACTAACTAGAATTTTACCCTACATGGCTCATATCAGCTCCAACTCCCCCTTCCCCAGGACAACAAAAGAATTATGCCAATGCCTCTTCTTTTTTCCATATAAATGAAATGCATTCCTGATTTCTTGTACAGGCTTCAACAACTTTCAAACTCACATGTGGCTAGCATACTAAGTACCTTAGGCTATGCCTATGCTACAGGAAATCGGGGTAAAAGCGATTTTGAGCGTTGGCAAAACCAGGCCTCAGAACAGCAACCCCTGCATACACGCCAGAGCCCAGGAATGGGTCCATGGGGACAGTTACGACCCCGTCCCTCTCCCATCTTTTTTTTCTGGAGCCTTCATTCCTTTATTTTTTTACCTTTATTTAAATAAACTTATCAATTTGATCAATTATTGGCGCCCTCATCACATTGGAGCCCTCCCAAAGATTTTATTCTAGATCTGCCTATTTCTGGGTCTTCCCAAAATTGAGACCTAGCGTGATTGCAAAATTTGAAGAAAACAAACTTACCAACTTCTCCAGTCGCCGGTCTAACAGCACCAAAATGATATCCTTCAAAAACACGCCCATTTTCTAATATCAACTTTGCCCTTATTTTGGCCATATTTAACTGACCTAATTTAACCTCTTTTCTGTTTCACTTTTGCAGTTGAACTAAAATACTGCAGGCCGAAGCGTATAATTCTTGCATGGCTTCTTGTGCAGGTGTTGCTAAATTCAGCTCCATTTATAGAACATGAGAGAAATGTAATGAAACAAGCCCTATAATTCAGAAGCATTCATGATTAAATTAAAATTTATACCATGTTTATACCTGAAAGTGACAGGTCAACACAAACGTCCAGGGGTAAAACCGTTCCGACCTACTGTAAACGACTGTGACGTCATGCTCCTTTAAGTACGACAATATGCGGAGTGGTGTAGGCATCAATTGATTTAATGGTTAAACATCAACATTGGTCTCTGATAGGCATCGTCATTATGACGCGTGATATGGAATTGGAGTTATTGCCTCAGCATAATGATATTTTAAAACAAATTACTGAGGTTAACGAAATGAGGAACTTTTAGATATTGCCAAAGCTTTTAAACTAAAGTTTTCTTTTAGACTGGTTAACTACAGCTGTTAGAAAGAAATATTTCTCATGCGAGTATCAACAACAACTGTTCTAGTGTAACGTTTGATGACTTTCTCAGCTCGAACAACAAAAATATATTTTGTGTAGGTAATGTGTGTTTACTTTAAAGAGAACATGTTAGTTACAAAGTTTTATTATGACGTAGTGATTAGATCTCTGGACGTCTGTGTTTACCTTTTTGCAAATTTCGTATCTCATAATCCAAGAAAAACACGTTTCACGGCTTGAGCCGTCTTGCTAAAATGTTATAACAGCCTTCTTAATGTTGTTGAGCTTTCATCATGCATGGGATGACGAATTCGTACCCATGGAAACAGTGACAAAGAAAACTCGGGTATCTAATTTTACAGGAAAATCATCTGAAGAACTGTATTTTTTGCACTTGTATCTGTCTGGTTTTTATTCAAAGTAACAAGAGAGACGAAAATTAATTACTAGGAGAGTAATAAAAAATTGTGTTATGTAAAGTAATATTTGCCAGGGATAGTCACTAGTGATAAATCACTAGGGGTGGCACCGTGATTGGGTGAATTTCGGGGAGACACTTCGGCGGCGCTCAACCGGGCCTCTCGTCGGCGGCGTTCGACTCATGCACCGGAGTCGAGTTTTAGTGTTCGCAGTAGTATTAAAAGCCAATAAAAGACTGTTAGATGCGCCTGTTGGTCGAATGTTTGTTGACTCGGCTTGTCCTGGATATAGATATTGGAACTTCAAGTTTATGTTACCTCTGAAACAAGTGATTGTGTGACAAGGCTACTCTTCGAATTTAAACCAATGGACTAGATGCATTATCCCATTTATTAGATTCCATCCATCCGTTAACCAAACAAAAATTATTAAGCTGATTAGGCTTCTTCTAACAGAATAACCTCAACTTGCTTAAAAATTTTCAAAAGTAAAGATTTCAAAGAAAAATTCAAAAATGTCCTTGGGTAGATGGATATAGCTAATGTCGAATATCTTATGCTGAAAGGTTACAAGGAAATTGAACCTTAAGACCCAGATTTTTTGTTTCAACTTTGCAGAGGATTTTTGGGAACACCCAAGGTCTCTATACCTCAAAATGGTGCATTAATTCCAAGGTTGAATTGCAACCTTTTGGTGCAAAGAATTATGAGAGTCCTGAGATGGGGCAACCCGAATTCAATCAGTCTTTTTTATACTAACGACATACTTTGATTCGCAGCCTTTCCGCCACGAGTAACGCAAGCCCTGAGAGCGATAGTTCGGACGAACCGCTTGAAGAACCCAATGTGCGTATTTTCCGCAGTAAAGACGATGTGTTCTTGTCGAAAGAGAAAGTGTTTCGCTATGCAGACCGCTATGTCATTGAAAGTGATATCAAGGTCAATGCAACCACCGGAGCCGAAAAGGTAAAAGTGACGCTTAGTGTTCGCTTTGTCGATGGAAGTGAAGACCAATTCGACAGTGCCGTCGATGGCCGCCTCAGCCTGGGTGAAACGCGAACCCTGACCTTTGTTGTACCGAAAACAGAAGAAATTCTCCGCACCAATTACGATATTACCGGTACGGTCCGTTGACCCTTGAACCTATTCCTGGTAAAGATTGCTGCTTGATCCATAAGGACTGAGGAGTTTTTTCCATGGATGGTTTACTCATCGAGAAAGAGCAGGGCATTGCCCTGGTGAAAATTAACCGGCCCAAGGCACTCAATGCTCTGAACGGCAATTTGATTCAGGCACTCGCCGACTGTTTTGATCAGTTGGCGCAGGATCCCGAGGTGGGCGTTGTAATCCTTACCGGTGAAGGCGAAAAGGCTTTTGTGGCCGGGGCAGATATTAAAGAATTGGCTCAAGTCGCTGGCGTTGATGCAAAAAAGCTCGCCCTCAAAGGCCAAGCCGCATTCAATAAAATTGAGCAGTTTGAGATACCCGTTATCGCGGCGGTGAACGGATTTGCCTTGGGTGGCGGGTGAGAGTTGGCACTGGCTTGCCACTTCCGCATTGCTTCCCACAACGCAATTTTCGGGTTACCCGAGGTGAATTAAACAGTAGCTGTGGTCACACTACCACTTTTGACTATAGGGAAACAGTGGGTGTTGCAGAATTTCTCTACAATTCCGCCGCACGCTAATTCAAAGGACAGTTATTGGATCCCAAAACACACTCGATCTTATAGAGGACTGTATATATTCCATATTTACAAAAAGTATATGAGATAAATCCATTGGTGTAATAATACAATTTGTGATCCGCGATCAGCTTAACATTCCGATGTCCGCACAAACTACGCTTCCTAGAATCTCTGATTTCTACTGAAAAAAGTCGTCCTTTGATAAGAATGATTTTACATTAATTATAAATATACTACATGAGATACATCACATACGTTCATTCAAACTATGAAGAAAATTTACTCTAAAATTAACTACAGGAAACTTCCTAAACTATGACAAATCCTAAGTTACTAAAGGTATGCAAATGCAAATTATTAATCAACGACATTTGTGACGTAAACTGCTCCTGTGAGTTCCTGTGCATTCACTTACGAAAAATTCTCGGTCGTTAATCATGGAGAATTCGACAATTCAGCTGACGTGAATATGCACGACTAAGCATGCTATTGCATCACAATTGTTCAATAAATGAGCTATTGTCTCTGTTTGCACACTGAATCCAACATCGACTATGGACACGAATCTAAGATACAAGAATCACGTTACCTAATAAACATGAAAATACGTGAAGCAGTAATAATTTCCAACAGTGGGTTTTAGTTAGGGAAATAATGTTTGTGTGTGACAGCAAATCCCACTTTAGATCTGGAGATATTGATTCTCCATAGTACCTCAAAAAGAACAAAAGGGTCACTGTTGCTGGCAAGTTATAGGGCAGAAAGGAGTAATCTTATATTTATTCAAATGCAACAGTTTAAATTCAGGGACATACATCTTTTTCTCATGATAACTAAATAAATATTATAGGACTTTCTGGTACTAACAACGGGCACTCAGATAGGTATCCACATAATAGCTACCTATGTGCTTGTTATTTTATAAAAGATTGACATTATTCATATTCTGGCTACAGCCCCCCTTTGGGGGGCGTCGGGTGGGTGGCAAATCCATGCCCATATTGGTTTATCTGGTTGCATTTCTCAGCTTGTGTATAAGATTAATCTTCATTCTTAATGGTAAAGATAATTTGTTTTTTAAAGCATTACTTAATGTCATTATTTTCATATTTAGTTTAAATGATTATAAAATTGTGGTATGTTGTGATCGACCTCTTTTCCGATTCGCTGCTATTCATTGAAGATTCATTGGCAGCTTACATTAATATTGACGAACAATGGGACTTACTACTCTTGGAGCTTGCGTTGGTGCTTCATGTGGCTGATAGTTAAAGGCCACTGTATAGCAATCATTCTATTGTATAGTCTTTCTATCTATCTATCTATCTATCTATCTATCTATCTATCTATCTATCTATCTGTCTATCTATCGATCTATCTATCTATCTATCTATCTATCTATCTATTTATCTATCTATCTATCTATCTATCTATCTATCTATCTATATATATATATATCTATCTATCTATCTATTTATCTATTTATCTATCTGTCTATCTATCTATCTACCTGTCCGTCTATTTATCTATTTTGCAACCAGTGTTCTTCGCCAGATTCAAATTAAGGAATGCTATGAAAAAATGTAAACTTGAAAAAAAATTGTTTTTATCAAGACCATGGGCAGCAGAAAGATTATGTTTCTTTTTTCTAATTTAATCTAAATAGTTTGGTTTGAATTTTATATTTTTGTTCTTAAGCCAAAGCTTCTGCTTGTCAGTGTGTTTACAAATATTTAAAATTTGGTTTACTGGATCTGAAAAATACTCATTTGGGTCAACAATCCCTTTCCAGGTTGATAAAGAAACCCCTTTCTTTATGATTCTTGAAATTAGTTGAGTAAATAAAACCTTTAGGAACAAATTGCTTTTAATTCTTTCATTCATCTAATTTCAACCAAATTAGCTATACATAGATTTATTCACACGAAAGCCCTGTTGGGCCATTTGCTATTTAATTAGTCACAAAACTAAAATTAAGGATTTTTTTTAGGGTGGAGGGGTTTATTATTAGTCAAAATTTAGCTTTCTGTTTCGGGGTATTTTTGGATATTTTACCGAAATATCTGGAAATATCCTTCGATCCCCTTGCACATTCAGCAATCAGTCTTCGTCTCTTATCCATTCTATGCTCATGATGATTTTTATCCATTTTGAACTTTTCGCTACAAAAATACTTTTCAATGTGTCATTGTGAATAGACAAATAGCTATAACTGTGTTACCACGTTAATGAAACGCGTTGAAGATAGCCGACCACTTTTATCTTCAACATGTGTTTCCAGTTTCGTGTAATAAGGGAAAGTTTCATGTCCGTAGAAAAATCTTTGCAGCAATAAAAGATTTTTATGCCAATTTGGCAGATATATACTGAACCGACTGAAGACGCCGTCGCGAAAGGCGACGCGAACTTCCCGCGCCTGGGCATCGATGGCGTTTTCCACCAGCTCGCGCACCACGGCGGCCGGCCGTTCGATCACCTCGCCGGCGGCGATCTGGTTGATCAGGGTCGGCGGCAGCCGGCGGATCGACCCAGCGCCGGGCCCGTCTGCTGTTTTTTCGAGACTGATCGTCACGAAACGCCGCGCAGGGCGCGAATATGGCCGATCAGCCCGGATGTGGAGACATCGTGGGCGCCCGGCTTCGGCTCGCCGGTCAGCTCCGGCAGGATCACCTTGGCCAGTTGCTTGCCCAGCTCCACCCCCCATTGGTCGAAACTGAAGATATTCCAGATCACGCCCTGGACGAAGATCTTGTGTTCATACAGCGCGATCAGCTTGCCCAGCGTACCGGGGTCGAGCTGCTCGTAAACGATGGAATTGGTCGGCCGGTTGCCCTCGAACACCTTGTGCGGCAGCAGCTCGTCCAGCGCCTGCCCGCTCAGCCCGCCTGCCTCCAACTCCGCCCGCGCTTCCTCGGGCGTTTTGCCCACCATCAGCGCTTCTGTCTGGGCCAGGAAGTGCGACAGCAGAATATCCTGGTGATTGCCCTGCTCGTCATGGCCCTTTGCGGCTGCGATGAAGTCGCACGGGATCAGTTTCGTGCCCTGGTGGATCAGCTGATAGAACGCATGCTGGCCGTTGGTTCCCGGCTCGCCGAACACGATCGGGCCGGTCTGCCAACCCACGGGTTTGCCGTCCCGGCCGACATACTTGCCGTTCGATTCCATATCGGCCTGCTGCAGATAGGCCGGCAGCCGGGCTAAATTCTAAATTTGTCAAGAGAGCCCTGTTGCCAAGATGTTTAATATGTTTTGATGTGTTTTTACTGGACGATCGCATGCTTCCCGTTTTTTCCCTAAGGGTGATCATATTAAGTATCTAAAACCCTCCTCAAGTAGTAAAAGGTAAGAAGAGGTGCCTATTTTCAGAAATCACGTGTACCAGGTTGCACGTGGCAAGCGTGGAAGAACTGTCCAAGGTATTGTGGGGATTTTGTCACGCTTTTGGGACTGTGCTATCTGCGGGAGAACTGTGGGGCACATATGGTGCTCCGATATATACACCAGTTTGTGGAAATTGGGCGACTCCTTGACAAGATTTGATGCCGCAACCATATGGTGGTTTCAGGGATTTTGTTTTCAAAACTGCAATTTTGGAAGAGCATAATTCTCAAGGAAGGATTTATAATCAGTTAGATAGAAAAGTTCTTGTTTTTTATGTCAGTTTGGTTTTAGGGCATGCCATTTGACAAAACAAGTAGTTCCAGCTGAATAATTAGACTGTTTAGATGATTCTTCTATGTGTCTACTGTTTCACTAAAACTCCATTCGACACTTTAAACCACAAAATTCTTTCTGATAAAATAGAAAATTCTGGCATAAGAGGGAAAAGACTAGAAATACTAAAATTATACCTATATGGATGCAACATTGCCATCGATTTGGATAAGAATATGTCTTATTTATAAAGCCTTGAAGATGTTGGGACTCTTAAGGTTGAATATTTGGTCCGCTTTTATTTTTACTATATATTAACATTTTTCCGCGAAATTTACAGGAGAGTAATATGCTTGCAATTTTATTTGAAGATGACCGGACAGCAGGAACACCGTTCCCCGCTCGGCGTGCACGCCCCGCCGGGCGGCATCGAGGATGATGTCGAGCACCTCGCCGAGGTCGAGGGTCGAGTGCAGGGCGTAGCTGGCGTTCAGCAGGTGCTGCTGCCTCGCGATCCGGTCCTGCAGTTCGACGACGTCCATGGCCTGCAGAGGATACCGGCGCGGGAACGGCGTGTGCCCTGTAGGTCGGCGGGTAGACTCCGCTTCCTGTTCGTGCCCCGGTAGCTCAGTTAGCGTGAGAGGGTTGGAGGGGTAGGCACTAGCTCTCCAACGCGGTGAGGTCCGGCGGAGCCGGACGAGGCTCACCGCGCCCAGTCCGCGCGGAAGCGCGGGACGATTGCGGGACCGCGCGCCTCGAACAGTAGACTCACGAGCACGCCCCGGTAGCTCAGTTGGATAGAGCATCGCTTTCCTAGAGCCGCACCCGCCGAGCGCTCAAGGCGGTACTTGGCCGCCCAAGGACCCCCTGCTCCGCCTGGACCCACAACTGGCCCCACAACTGGCCCCACAACTGGCCCCAGAATCGCGCTCGTCGGCTACGCGCCGAAGGCCTCCCATGATTATGCAGATCTGCGGCCTGGTCGCGCGGCTGCGCATGCTGAGACGGGAATCGCTCGATAGAAAGCAGACTCCCCGGACCGTGCCCTTCGTCAAGTCGGGCCGGCTAGCGACGCACACTCGAACTCAAGCCGAGTCCGCCCCTGGTCTAGGGGCGCGCCCTGGGCGCCCCCTAGTCGTCGATGAATACGGAGACCAATGAAGGCGACGCCGACCCAGGATTGTCAAGCTCGATGCCGAGGGGAATGACACCGACAACGATACTGGCAAAGATGATCAGAGAAATCCCGTTGCCAATGCCGCGCTCCGTAATTTTTTCACCCAACCACATGATGACCAATGCACCCGTGGTCAAGGTGATCATGCCCATAAAACGGAAGGGGAAGATGGTGTCTTCAACGATGAAGTTCGCGCCATCACCGTTCATGCCGATGATGATTCCCGTCATACCGTAAGAGTGCATGATGGCCAAAAAGACAGTCAAATAACGGGTATAGCGGTTGATTTTGTTCCGACCCTGTTCGCCTTCCTTGGCCAGGCGCTCTAAGTAGGGCACCGACTTTTGCAGAATTTGCAGGATAATGGATGCGGTAATATAGGGCATGATGCCCAAAGCGAAAACGGCCGCATTCGATAAGGCGCCACCACTGAACAGGTTGACCATATCGAGGATACCGTTACCTTGCCGCTCGAAGAACGCTTGGATTTCGTTCTTGTTGATCCCCGGAACCAGTACGTGACATCCCAACCGGTACAAAAAGAGAATCCCGAAGGTCACGAAGATTCGATTCCGAAGATCCGGAATGTGGAAAATGTTTTTGACGTTCTCGACTAATTTTTCCATTATCAATTGCCCTTAAAAACGCGGAAAGCCTTATGCACCAATTTCGATGCAGCTTCCCCCCGCTTTCTCGATTTTTTCACGTGCGGATTTTGAGAATTTATGAGCGTGTACCTTTACCGCTTTGGTCAAGTCACCCTCACCGAGGATTTTGATGCCGTCTTTGAGTTTCTTGGTGAACCCCAACTTGGCGTAATCCTCTAAGGTAACTTCCTCAACATCGCGACCTAAGATAAGTCCAGGGGGGAGGGTAAAAACATTTTTGTTCTCATCTCCTTAGTAGTTTAATTACATCATTTCTGATCGAAACAGCCCTCATTTAATTTTCACCAATAGCCAATCTACAAGATAATAACAAAGAGGAAAAAAGACACTCCGATATTTCCTAGGAATCTACTACTGCAGATACTGTGGTCTAGGATATTTAGGTATTAAAATGAAACAAACCAGCTTTATTTTTTCTTCCCAGAGAGAGCGATAAGTTTCCTCTGATTGACATTGATTCTGTGTCTGACATATCACTGGCAAGAATATGACGAAGCTCAGCGTCTGCTCTGTCCTCTTCTCGCCTAAAGCTTCCAACCTGAAAAGAAAATGACATTTGTATCTTTTTTTCCAAAATTAAAAACCATTTATATGTTCTTTGTTCTTTCGATTTTACAAATAAAGAAGAAGGATAGCAAATATTTAACTTAAGAAGTAAAATTGTTGTCTACCATTTTTTAATTATTAAATTTATCGATTGATAGTTAATTATTTTTTTCAGTTGTCTTTCGATTGAGCTGTTAGAAGGTTTCAAACTGATATATACTGTCATATCATTGACCCACACACTGAGATGGGTGAAAGTGACCAGGTTTTTGTTTAATAACATTTTAATACACATTTCATTCTCTTGAAAACTTTTGCACGCATTGAGAGACAATTTTTATTTTAATCCAGTTTTTCTTCGTAGTTCTAAAAATATTGTATTTTATTTTTGATTTATTTCTTGAACAAAACGTTTCAGTGAGGTAATTTTAGTTGTTATACAAACGAAAATACTTAGGTTTTTAAGGAATTTTGTAATGGAAAACGAAATCTCACACAGATATGTTAACCTAAGCATTGTTTTTATTTGTAAGCCAACCTGAACCAAAACTGGATATTTTTGATGAGAAACTTAGGGAAAAATATTTTCATTGCTTGAAATAAGTGGTTTTAATGATTACTGATCGAATGATTACTTTGAAAATCAATCAGTTCCCATCATCGCTGCAGTGTGTTTTTTCCCTTTAAAATGTAGCTTGATTCAAGTATCAGTCTGTACAAAAGGAGATGTGATGAGCTCTGCAACAACGTACATATTCTAAAGTCTTGAATGCGATGATTGAAGTGGTTTTTTAAGTCTTAAAGAATGGCAAAATGTTCTTTGTTGTTATAAGAAGGCTTTGAAAGTCCTTGCTTCGTCAGTTTTTGTGGGAAAATAACCTTAGCGATCCAAATAGGCTGTGAAACCACATCAGAACTCATTGATTCAGCTCTTCTCGTAACTGCATTTGCGGACAGTTGCTCCGACTGAATAGCAGACATTATCTCACCTTTGATTTCAAAACTTAATTAATGAACCTGTAGCTTCTAAAAATGCTGCTTTGATTAACTCACCATCTTTGTAAGTTTTTTTTTTTAATTTCAGTTATAATCTTTGAAACACAAAAAGATGCTGCCGTTGCGGCATCTTCCTCTTTCCTTAAGGAAGGATTCTGTGCTGAGTCCTTGTCAATGCTGGATTAAACGTCTTCGTAACGATGTCTGACTTATTCTTCTTTTTTTCCACAATTGATGCACTTGCAGTACAAGACTAGGCCAAACCTTCATCTTTAATTTTTTCAGTGTTGATGATTAAAAAGTCTGAAGCCTGCTATAAATTTTTAATGAAAAACTACGAACTTCCTCAACAACATTTTACGTTATACCTTGTACCTAATTATGATAGTTTCAGCTGTACCTAATTCTGTTTCTGAAATATCGCAGCTTTGCTATTTTGAACACCAAGATTCGCATTTTTTTTTTCTTTTTTTTTTATTTCAATAGTTGTAGCAGTAGTAGACATACGTTAGTAGTAGTTGTTGTTTTAGCAGTTTGAGCAGTCATAGTAGTTATCGTAGTTACCCAGTAGTTACCCATTAACAAAGCCCATATTCAAATAGTGGAAAACCTATATAATTTAGATCTCTCGTTCCGGGGCTGTGGGGGATGGATCACATCATCACGGGGGCATCACTATTGAACCTTAAAACTACTTTGGACAAAGTGGGTATTTCAGTCTTTTGATCAAATGTCTTTGGGAGAAGGACAGCTATGAGGTGCGTTTGAAGGGTGCTGGTTTCCCTCCAATCACTTTTGACTCTTAAAGTGGGCGCCAGATCTCCGAGTTTTCTCTCAAATAAAGCCGTTTCCGACGCTTCAATGACAATTCTTTCCTTACTAAGTGGCACGGAGAAAATAAATGATGCGTCGAAACATTACCGTGGTATTAGAAGTTGTAGTAGCAGTAGTTGTAGTAGTGCTAGTAATAGCACTATTAGTTGTGGTATTGGTACTAGTAATAGTCTTAGTAAATATTGTCGTTGCAGCAAAAAGCGTATTAGTCTTAGGAAAAGCATTCGTAGCAGTTGTAATTGTAGTCGTAATAGTTGGAATTGCATCAGTAGTAGATTCTTCTTCTCTCTGTGCACAGGTATGATGACAATCATTTTTTTTTCCTCCATCGTTTTCGCCTAAACCTTTGTTAAAATTGTGTCCTTGTAATGTAGATAATGAGGCTAAAGGAACTCCAATAACAGTTCTATTATGTTTCAGAGCCTGAAGGATGAACTCATTCAAAAAAATAAGAGCCTTGAAGGAGTCAAGGATCAACTGAGATCTTTGAATGAGTTATCTGATGATATTCAAAGTGAATTAGATTTAAAGAACCAACAGGTGAATGAACTTCAAAAAGAGAATAATTCATTGAAAAAACGGCGATCTTCGTCTTCTTCTCGGAAACTTGCTAGCGTTGAAAATACAAGGCATTTAAGCGCTGAGGATTTAAAGAAACTCCTTAACGATACAGCTCAGCAGCTTAGTGCAACCCAAAATGAAAAATTAAGTTTGCTAAATGATGTTGCCAATCTTAAAGCGAAACTGAATGAGTATTCTCGCAGGTCAAGCTCTGGGGAAGTTAAGGACCTTCAGAGACTAATTAAAGTGAAAGATGTAGAAATTGAAAAGAATCAAAAAGATTTGACAAGATTAAAAGAAGAAGTTAGAAAACTTAGAGAAAAAGAGTTGGAACTCGAGAATTGTCGAAGAGAATTGCAAAAATCAAAAGCTCTCTTGTCTCCAAAGGACCAGACTCCTATCAAAAGACGCTTGGATGATAGAGAAAAAGAAATAGAGAAGTTAAAGGGAGAAATCCAACAATATAAAGATGAAAAGGAAGAAGAAAGAAAGAAAAACGAAGATTATGATATGAAGCTTGAAGGTCTATTGCTCGAACGGCTTCAAAGGCTGGAATGATCTTGTCCTGCCAGAGGGTCAGGTCGTCATTGCGCCAGCTTTCGATGGTCAGCGTGACGTCCTGCGCGTTGGCAAGGCCGGCGCTGGCCAGCACTGTCGACGCCAGGAGGAGTCCGGTAAGTGTTTTTTTCATGATGGGTTCTCCCTGTTGATGCGCCGTCAGGCGCGTTGCTGCTCAGGACCGTGGCCCTGATCAAGTGCGGCCAATGCAGACCGTACGTTCTGGTTGCTGCTGTCGAGCAATTGCTCGGCAGCGCTGATATCAGCGGCTCCCGCCGCGATGAGAATGGCGAGCTTTACCGAACCGTTTGTGCGGCTGAGACAGCTGAGTGCCGTCGCTTCGTCGCATTGGCCGAGTGACGCAACGATGCGCGCAGCGCGTGCTTCCAGCTTGGCGTTGTCGGCAACGACATTGACCATGTGTCCGTCGACGACATGGCCCAGTTCAAAGGCCATCAGGGTCGACATGAAATTGAGCGCAACCTTCTGGGCTGTTCCTGCTCCCATGCGTGTCGAGCCTGCGATGAGTTCGGGAGGCGTCGGCAGATAAATCGCGACGTCTGCATCCGTGAGCAAGGGCGCGCCTTCGTTGTTGGCTATTGCGATCGTGCGTGCGCCCTTTTCTGCCGCCCGGCGGAGCGCCGCAACGGCATACGGGGTTGAGCCGCTGGCGGAAACAGCGATCAGACAGTCTCCTGCGGACAGGCCACTTGCGTCGATGTCAACGACGCCCAGTGTCTCGCTGTCTTCGGGGCCGCCGAAGAAGGTGTCGAGGCTGGGCATGCCTCCTGCGAACACAATTGCAGTTCGCCCTTCGGCTCCGGCATTGCCGCGGACAAGCGATCGAAGAATTCGACGGTATCTGCTTTTTTCATACCGCAGTCTATCGGGCCGGGTCGGATGGGCCAACGGCCACCGCCAGCTTTTGCCTTGGCAAGGCAGAGGAATTATCATTCCTCGTACCATGAGTGCCAAATCCAGCGAAGCCGGGGACCCGGATCCCGTGTTCTTCGATGCGGTGATCACGCCGCACCGAAGCTTGTCGCCGCGGGGTTTCGTCATTCTCATGACGGCGGTTTGCCTCGTCAGCTTCACGGGCGGTATCTTCTTTTACCTCGCCGGAGCCTGGCCGGTGGTGGGCTTTCTCGGCCTCGACGTGCTGCTGATCTATTTCGCATTCAAGATCAACTACCGCCACGGCAGGGCCTATGAGACCCTGCGTCTGACCTCCCGGAGCCTGGAGGTCGAGCGGGTCAGCCATCGCGGCAAGGTCGCGCGCTCAACGTTCGAGCCGGCTTGGCTGCAAGTCTTGATGGAGGAGCCGCCGCAGCACCACAGCGAGCTCACCTTGCGCTCCCACGGCCGCAGCCTGGTGATCGGGTCGTCCCTGACGCCGACCGAGCGCCTGGAGCTGGCGAAGGCGCTGCGCCACGCGCTCCACCGGATGCGAAACCCCAGGGGCGCATTCTGCTAGCGCGCTTTCGGTAAACGGCACCAGCCCGCTTCGCTTAAACTGACGACTCTAAGGCAGGCCGAGCACGTCCTTCATGGAGTAGAGTCCGGGCGGGCGGCCGCGGGCCCAGAGGGCCGCCTTGACGGCGCCGCGCGCGAAGACCTCCCGGGTCGAGCGGATTGCTGGTCCGGGGTCACCTCAAACGGAAACTCGGCCGCAAACTTTTCATAGTCCTGTTCCGCCAGGCTGAAGCGGTGACTGGTCATAAGCTCGCGGCGCGCGTAGATGTCCAGCAACTCTGCGGCCACGTCCACAACCTTTTCAGCGGCGCGGCGTTTAGCCTTCTCCCACTGGTCTGAGCCCAGCCGGTGCAGGGGCGCGTGCTCTTCGTCCGATCCTGCATAGCGGCTGATGAGATGCAAAGCGGTAACCGGCACGTATAACTTGTCGTCGTCGGCGTAGGTGAGGGTAAGAAATTCGTAACTTTCGTTATCAATGGTCAGCGATTGCAAACCCTGGTAACGCCCCACACCGTGTTCCACGTGAACCACAGGAGCGCCAATGCTCAATTCTGTGAGGTTGCGGACAATCTGCTCCGGGTCCACCACGCGCCCGGCATCCTGGCGCGGGTCGCTCTGACGCGTGCCCAGCACATCGGTTTCCGTAACAATGATGCCACCCGCAACATGCATACCTTCGTCTAACTGGGCAACAGCAATACAGTGTTGCCGGGCAGCTTGATATTCCGCCACGCTGGTCACCGCGTGGGTGCTGATCGAGGCTTTACGCAACAGCTCGTCAAATACTTCGCGACGTCCGGCGCTCTCAGCAACAAACAGCACGGGCTCGTCAACGTGCTCAATGAAGCTCTGTAAGCTTGCCACCGGTGAGGTCTGTCTGGCGTCAGCTAACAAATCCGGCAACGGCTGGGTTGTGAACTGGTGTTGGTGTTTGCCGCTGTTGTGGTTGCTGAGCACTATTTTGCGAAAGCCATTCAGGGTAGCAGTAATGGTAAACCTTATTGATTTACAAATAAGGTCTATTAATTGCTATTAATACGTCTATTAATTGCTCTTCTGACAGGGTTGCAAGCTTAAATACTAAGCCAGAATTTATTTGGATGGATCCAAAACTAGCTTGGATTGGTACAAACAAGGGTTATTTTTGGTCAATATTAAGTGGAGCTAAAACAAGTGCTAATTTTCTAGTTGCTGGTGTCAACATAGTTGACACCCTTTTACCCCGTTGATGAGGACTTAAAGAAATTATAAAAACCAGGTATTATCCTGTAATTTTCTCCTTTTTTATTTATTTCTATTCTTGTCGAAAAGAAAGGGGAAGTTATAGGACCCCTCTTCCATTTTACGGAGCTGAATTGATTCTGGGTATATAATATGGTCATTTTGACTTAGCACCAAGCCCCTACACTATCTGACTCCTTTAGGATATTCCGACGAGCCCTATTTAATTCTTAGGCTGCAATCCATATTTTAGACTCTTTAATAACTTTGATAGTGAACATCATCTAAAATTTAGGGTATTTTCTCTGGGATTTCCCTTCTTTATTTCTTAATACCCTTATGTTCGTCGGAATTAAAATGGAGGTTTTTACGATTCCCCATGCATCTAACGAAGCTGAATTGATTCCTGGTATGTAAGTTAGCGCTCTTTAAATAATACCTAGGCCCTTCACCTTCAGAATTAACCCTATAACCTGTGGGGTTTTGCGCTGATATTGAGTCAAAGTTTTTATGGCACTTGGTATATATCAGCTATCGCAAATTCTGTCGTTCTGTCGGTCGGTCTGTCTGTCCCGGTTTTGCGATCTCTACTTGGCAATATGATGCCCTGGGTTTGATTGCAGCAGCTGTACGGCTGACACTAAGCCTTTTGCAGGCGACGTATGTCGTTAAACCGTTGGCTAGACAATTGCTGCACCAGAATTATAGCAGATCCAACGTTAATTGTTACTGATCCAACGTTAAATTCTTATATGGGTTTCATAGATAAACACATCAGCATTTGATCTAACTCAATTGTTTTTAAACTACATGGTTTAAATAAGGATTTTGAGTTATGGTTTGTAAGAATAATTACATAAAAAAACTAGTTTTTTTAACTGAAAGTAAGGAGCGACATTAAAACTTAAAACGAACAAAAGTTCCTCCGCATATGAAAGGAGCTGTTCCCTCCTCAAAGCCCCACTCTTTACGCTAAAGTTTGACTCTTTCTCTCAATTCTACTTTTTAAAACAGTAAAAAACTTGAAAATAAAATGTTTAACTAAATGGTAAATTTTTAGCCAACAGATTTTGATCCAAAAATCTGAATTTTAAAAGTGGAATTGACCTATATTAACTGGTAAGGCCTGGTGGCTGTTAGATGATTTATATTGCAACCATAAAACCGGTAAAGGCTTTGCAACAATAGTGATAATCTTTCTTAGGATATTAATATTCAGATAAACTTACTTTTAGACATTGCGAGTTTTTCTTGCCAAAAAGAACGAAAGGGTGCTATTCCAGTTCCCGGTCCAACCATAACAACTGGTAAGTTTCCTTCTTCAGGTAAATGAAAGCGATTTTCACTAAAACAAGAAAAAATGCTGGGTAAAGCATAATAATCAATATTATAAATACTTAATTAGCCTCGCGACCCGAGCCCGAAGTCCAACAGCGCGTAGTGCACGCCGTCGCCATCGCTGCAGCGCAGGACACGGGGTTGCCGCCAAAGGTGTTGAAGTACATCACTCTCTCGCGGAAGTTGGCGATCAGGTCGCCACGCGCCACAACCCCGGCCACCGGGTGACCATTGCCCATAGGTTTGCCCAACGTGATGATGTCAGGCACAAATCCCTGGGGCTCGTGACCCCAAAGCGTTCCGGTGCGCGCAAAACCCGATTGCACCTCATCAGCAATGAACACACCACCCGCTCCCCGCACGCACGCCACCACCTTTTCCATGTAGGCCGGGGGAATATCGGGCAGACCCTCGTTGGCAAAAATTGGACATACCAGCATGCCCGCAAAGCCGGTGCCCTCGGCGGCGAATTCGTCGATGGCGTCCTGGACCTTTTGTACGTACGCGTCGGTCAGGGCATCACCAGACAGGCCGTGAAGGCTGCGATAGGCATCCGGCCAGGGCACCATTTTGATGTGTGGTGATGGATGTTCGGTAGGTCCAAACAATGAGCTCAAAGCCATCACAGCTTCGGTGTTGCCGTGATAGGTGGCGTTGGTGCAAATGATGCCTTGACCACCGGTCCACAGGCGGGCCATACGAAGCGCAATATCGTTAGCCTCGCTGCCAGTGCAAGTGAGCATCAAGCGGTCTAACGATGCGTCGAAAGTTGCGAGCAGTCGTTCGGCGTAATTGAGGATATTGTCGTGCAGGTAGCGGGTATGCGTGTTGAGTTTGGCCACCTGCTGCGTGATGGCATCAACCACGCGCGGGTGGCAATGCCCCACGCAGGAGGAGAAGGGGTGCGGGTAGAGAGTGGAGAGGGGGGGGGGGGTGGGAGGGGTGGGGGGGGGGGGGGGGGGGGGGCGGGGGGGGGTAAATTATCACTTGTACTCTATTTTGTAATATGAAACATTTGCTATCACAGTCTTCCAAGAAATCTGGCAAATGTTGGACACGAGTGACGTTACTGTTGAATGACTTTTGACCTTTTACACATCTTTGCCATATATTCTACTTAATGTTTCAACGGAGCACATACGATTTTACAGTGTATTGTTACTGATGTTACCAGGCAATGACTTCCAGTGGGGGTAAGAAGATTCAGGAGGTAAGAACCTGATACAGGAAACTGATTAAGCTGCGGAAAAATTTAGAAGAGTCAGAAGACAAGCAAATCAAATGAAAAAAACCTCAACGGGGCAAACCAAGAACAAACTCCAAAACCAAAATAAAAAATAAATAGGCCGACCCAAAATCTCTTAGAAATCACCGAATGGTGTAGAAAGTAACTTAAGAGAAACGTAACGTACTAGGATATGTCCACTCCTTATTGCCCCGGTTAAAATTATAGTAGGACTACCTGGTTGCTACAACGGGAAAATTTCTCTAAATAAATGCAAGACCCTTGAGTCAGTCATCGACGTCTTTGGCATTTGGACCATGGAAACAACTTGGGTTGATACCTCAATGCTCACAACTTAAATATGAGCTACATCTTTCTTGAGACTATAATAACCTTTGACGTATTATATTGCTCTTTATTAAAAATAGGGAATAGTCCTCGAGAAGTTATAACCTACAGTAACCCACCTTTTTCATGCATCTGCACCTCACCAGGCCAAGCTCCGTTCTCTTGGGGATGAACCATGAAAATGCGTACCTCGCGATCTTTCTCTGGAACTCTTGCCAGCGCACATCCCTGTTGTGGTGAAGGAATAGCCAGGGGCGACTGACCGCGGCGACCGATGAGTAAAGCCGGTGCCAAGCCGCCTTCTTGATCGGGACCATGCAGGTTGATTCGTGATGTTTCTATGGAAACGAAGATCCCCAAACGCGCGAAAAAACCGCGAAGGACATGGGCAAATGGAGCCAGAGAGATATTCACAGCGCCCTTAAGTTTCGGGGAAAGAACCCGAATGAGTTTGAGCTTCACCACCCGCCGCTCATCCGGTTCTCGACAAAAGATAGGAACACGCATTTCCCGTTTAGGCGCAACCCCTTCAATGCGGTGCATATATTGTGCAAAGAGGTGACGGTCGAGCCGGTGTTTGGGATCGACCCTAACCCATTGATCGATGGTGATAGGTTCTCCATCGGATTGGCCAGTTACAGGCGCATTCTTTTCAGTGAATAGTCGAATTGGATCTGACAAATAAACCGCCGTTTTGTGTTGCCGGTGAAGCGATATGCGGGCCGAACCTCTCACCTTTTCTTTGACCAGGTCGGCATCGCGGCGAATCCACCATTGAAGGACTATCCTGGTCAATTTTCGAGACGCGGCTTCTTTATCCACCACCCTCAAACGGAAAACATGTCGATCCGCTAGTTTTTGGGTCAAAGGTCCAAAAGCTTCACTGGGTTGGGATCGGGGCATTGGGGAAACGATCCTCACACTTGTAATTTTTTTTCCACTACGATAATCGATAACCGAGAGCTCCAAAAATTTCAATAACATTCTTTTTGTCCCTTTTACAGGATTACTTTTTTGAATAAATTTGTTTGAAAATTGCAGATCGTTTAGGTGAAATTCTAAAGAAATTCATTACTACTTTCAATGACAATTTTTTATAACGGGTATGTTTTACAAATGACGCAGGGATAAATTTAAGGTGTGACTTGCACAATGAACATATAACTGCATGGGCAAATATTTTACAGACTACAGCCGCACAACCTTTAAACTGACCACTCATAGATGAAGCTTTATCATAACCTTGCCTCTTTAGGTATTTTAAATTGCTTCCCATTTCAATTAAGGTTTTTATCAACCAACCAAATTCTGCTATCAATCAACTGTTTCTTCTTGAAAAAGCTTATAATTATTGATTTTGTTTTGAAGTAATGGATGACTAATTAAACAAGAGCCAAGAGCTCATATGGAACTTGTGACGAGGTCGGAAGAGCTAAGAGTTTCTCTGGAGTCTGAAAAAGCTTAAGATTGTGTTCGACCTGAAAATCTCGCCAAAACGGAGCAACAAACACGCTTGGGCTTAGAAGCATCAAAGCTTTAAATCTGACACTGCCTGTATGACAGGCTATTACACATATCTAAGTACTTATAAATTTATCTAAATTTATCTAGTACTTATAAATTATCTAAGTACTTATAAATTTATCTAAATTTATCTAGTACTTATAAATTATCTAAATTTATCTAGTACTTATAAATTATCTAAGTACTTGTAAATTTGTTTTGATTGCATGAAAGTGGAATTTTCTGCGAAAGAATGTTTAAAATTGATAGGGGATGGTCAATCTCGACCAAGAAACAAAAATATACTCCTGTCTTTTGTGCTTATAATTCTGGACAAGGGTGTACAAAATTATCTTAATTTTTGAAGAAATTGTGAGAGGGGGTGAAACATATGGACATATGTTACATATGTTTATGTCATATGGACATAAATTAAGGACTTGCTTCTCCTGTCAATCAGAGGGGGGGTCAGGTAGTGCTGCTTTTCCTTGCTTCTTTCCATGTTTAGTGTGCGAATGTATAGGCAGTATATACAACTTCAAGAAAAGCCAACTTTATTTACAAGATATTTAAAAGGAAAAGTGGCAAGAGATTAATTTATTATAGAAAAGCTGAATTTTCTTTTAAAATAGTAGCGATGCATGCACATTACAGGAATAATAATTAACCACAAATTTTACCTCAAACCGGTAAGAAAGATACCACAAAAACACAACCTTTTCATTCAACCGGCACAGGTATATTATGCTGGTCGATTTAGGGTATTAATTTGAAACTTTCAGGGCATGTTAAGAGAGAAAAAATACTGTTTGAATATTACTACTTCTGCCACAACCACATCTACTATTATTACTTTTACTGCTAACCCCATTGCTACAACTACTAAAACTGCTTTGACTATGACTCCTTGCGACTGTGACTGCTTACGACTGTAGCTACTTATGATTGAGACTGCTGCTTCTTATTACAACATTAACTTTTTTTTCAATTATCTTGGCTTTATTTTTAAGTTATGACACACATAAAACTCGCAGCTTCAAAGAAAAATTATTTCCAGTAAAGTGCTGGTGTCCAGTAAAGTGCTAGTGTCCAGTGGTGTCCAGTGCTGGTGTAGAAAGAAGAGCATGAATTAGGAAAGTAGAGCAATTTATTTTATTTATTTTATTTCCCTTACATACAAAACCATAACATTTCTTTCACAAAATGCTGCCGCACCAAGAAAAACTTTACAGTTTTGTAGACGTACGGCAATAACAAGTAAAAATATATATTCCATTAAAAATCACAACATAACCATAATCAACTCAAACTTCAAATCAATATCTCTCATTTACTCGATATACTCATATGCTTAAAATTAAAGAGAAGGAATAGGTGAATGAATGATATTAATTGATGAATGCTCATTAGCTCAAGATTTTGTTTCATTTTCAATGTTGCAATCAGTACAAAATAAAATATTTGTAAGACAATTTTTTTGTTTAAACGCCAAATAGGTAAGAGACCTTAGACTTGTATAGTAAGGGAAACAGGCAGTAGCCAAACTCTTGACTGTAGTGAAAACTATGTGTTTTGAACAGTCTTGGAAAAAAACTAACAAAATTAAGCTGAGTATTTGATATATAATAATATCAATTACCGAAGTTCACCTGTTCGAGATTCTAATTTACTGTAATCTTAATTTTATTGGCTTTCTGAGGAGCTAGAAGTATGTAAACGTTGATAATATTTTTTTGCTGCATCTTTTTTTATAATTATTAATTAGTTTGCTCCTATAGAATTTAGCCACTTGAAAAACTGTCCAATTCTGCACAACTTTGCTACTTAGCTAACATGATAGTGTTGCATTATTGAAGAATTTGCTAAAACATAATTCATATATATACTCAATATTAAAGACAAGGAAAGAAGGAATAGGTGGGCTGGAGTAATGATAGTGAAAAAAAAAAAACAGGCACAATAGTCCAGATATTCGGGTCACATATACAACGATCCTCATCAGTAGTTCTACTGATGAGGATCGCTGTATATGTGATCGAAATATCTGGGCTATTATACCTGTTTGTTCCACTGTCTAAATAAATGGATTTATCCCCATTTGGAAATTTATTTGTTTATTCTTAATTTTGGGAAATGACGGGATGTCAAAATGATTTTACAGAACTTCTAAATATCCCCGCAAACATTAGGATTTTGATCTAAAGAATTAATCGCTGAGAAAGCCTTCATAATTTTTTTTTTCTCAACGGTAGACAATCCAGTAAAGTTCTTCAAAGAAGGAGGGGGGGGGATTTGGCAGCTATATAACTTTAAACAAGCTGACAATCTCAGTTTAGCCGTTACAGTTGTAATAAGTAAAGTGAAAAATATTTTCCTATACATGCAACTACTAGTAATTTTAGTTTAGGGAATAGGGCCACAAATAAACAATTTCCTTCTGGAGGGAATTTGCCCATTTTTTTACTAATCACAGTGATTGCATGAAATTGCATCAAAAAGTAATAAATGTTTGGTTTTTAGCATTTTTTCCGTTTCGTAGAAAGGAAAAATAAGCTGCAAAATACCAAACTGCTCTATCGTGTTTCAGATCTTTTTCGCAAGGAGTGATCGCCTGACGAACTTCATACCTCCATCCCCCCTCCAAAAAAAGCATACACTTTTGATCGTGTAAATGATATTCTTTAAATGAAAACAAAAACGAAAAAAAAAGAGAAAAAACTTTAATCTATGTAAAAAAAAACGTCATAAATAAATAAGAACAACTAAAATGAAATCAAGATCAGACCATAATTTGCACTTCCATGAAAAAAAATTCCATTTAAAAAAATTTAAAGCAAATGAACGTTGATTGTCAGTTCAATATACATATACTGTTTTTTTCTTTGAAGTCCTAATTGTTTTCGATTCCTTACAGTTAACAAAGTAAAACATTTAAATGTGTTTTGCTTCAGTAAATTACAAATTGTGCTCTGGCTTGAGGAGGCACGGGGGTTGTCAGCCTTTCGTAATGTATGCTCATTTTTTATTTAAAGGGGCTCTTTCTTTTTCTTTGGAAAACTTACTTTGAGGAAAAAGTCTCTTTTTTTAATCATTTCTGTTTGTTTTTTCTTAACGTGGATTTCATATGGGAAAAAAATTGTATATGCTTTCGTTTTTTTTTCTATAAGAATCCATAGCTTGGCTTACTATTTGTATGTTGGAGAAACTTTCATCGACAACTTTTAACAACATGCATTCTTTTGAAAATCCTGACAAAAATAGTATTTTTTAGTTTAGTTTTATACCTCCTCAAGTTGACCTGAGAAATAAAACTTAATACGATTCCGAAAAAAATCTGTCTATGCTCTTTAATAACCTGGACACACTTAGACGCTTTTGATTTAGTTAAACTGTGAGATGTCCTATTGGCAACCCTCTTCACAGTGCCTTTTGATTTAGTTTTAAAGCATATTGGGCCAATGGTATAATTGGGGGGATTGATATACCCTATATGCATTGAGACTGGATGTGTATGCCAAAATTTTGATTGGATGTGTTTGGAAAATGAATGGGCTTGTGAGCAGGGCTGCTTGACCTCCGATCCCGATCAATCTCCATCAAACTCTCCAAAATTATACATTACATATTCTGCTGAATTAACAACTCCTGGTGCACCAACAAATCTTACTGCAGTTCCTGATGACACTCAAGTCTTACTTTCTTGGGCCCCTCCATCTAATAATGGAGGCGCTACTGTTACCGATTATGTCATAGAGTTTAGACTAGCAGACCAAAACCCAGAAGCTGAATGGCAGGTATTTGATGATGGAATAAGTGTTGATACAACTGATGTCCCAGTAGATGGACTAACAAATGGGTTAGCATATGACTTTAGAGTAAAAGCTGTAAATTCAGAAGGTACAGGACCTGCGTCAAATGAAGTTACTGAAACTCCTGCAGGTGTTCCTGGCCAACCCACAATAACTGAAGCTTTGGGTGGCAACGAGCAAGTCGTTTTGACTTGGACAGTTCCTGCCACAAATGGTGCAGATATTGATTACTATGTTGTAGAAGTAGATGATGGTAGTGGATATGAAGTATTTGGCAATACTAGTGACAATACAGCATTTCCAGTAACTGGACTAGAAAATGGAATTTCCCATTCTTTCAGAATAAAAGCTGTAAACTCTGCTGGTGAAGGCCCATACTCTGAACCTGTATCTGCAACTCCTAGCTCCACTGCCACAGCTCCATACTTGCATCCATTAGTTCATGGTGATTCCCAAGTATCAGTTGACTGGGATGCTCCTCAAGATGATGGCGGTGCTGCAATCACTTCTTACAAAGCAGAATATTCTGATGATGGAACCTTCGATCAAAACACTCCATCTGTAACAGTATCTGGTATTCCTCCTGCAATTGAAACTATGAAAAAGCCGGGGAGTGAAGATTGAATGTTTCATCACCTAAGAACAGTCCTGCTCTGTCAAGATACTATAACATATCCCTATGACCTATAGCCAAAATTATTTTGGGTATGTTTTTTTTTCTGGAATCGTAAAGGACAAGATCTCGTTACAAATGTGTGACTTCAAAATCCATTGACTTTTGGTTCAAGAGCCAATGGTTCTCGAAAATTATAACCGTTTTTTGTCTTTCTCGACGAATAGACTCTTCTAAGGCACTCTTTGCAGATATTCTAGCAAGTACGACCTCATTTTCAATTTGAAGCTGCTCCCCTAAAAGGTTTCTAGTTGAAGTGGCTACTGCTTGTTCAATGTTGGACTTTATTTGAGAAGTCCTCACACTGCTCTGATCACCAAGATGTGAATACTCACCAGGCTTTAGGGATTGATCAACAGATCTGAGTAAAACAGATCTGAGTTATGCGGTAGTTGAGTTACGCAGTGGTTGAGTTGTTTAGTGGTTGAATTTAAGGTAGTTGAGTTAAGTGGTAGTTAAGTTCTGGGTAGTTGAGTTGTTTGGTGGTCGCGTTGATGGTGGTTGAGTTGTGTTTTCACCAGGATTACGTACAAATATTTACCCGTACAAAAGGGAAGAGGTGGGGCGCCCTCAACAGAGATACTCTTTCTTTTTAAGAACTCCTCTTGTAAACGCAGTGACCTTAACATTCATTGATACCATTTTACAGTTACATACCTATAGAAAACTCTTCTGTAAACGCTTTTATGTATTGGGGGCTTTAAAGACATTTCTTGTACGAGATTTTGATTATAAACATTCTGAAAAATGCCCCGAGCTGGCCAACGCCGGCAAGGGCCGGCGCGGGATCAAGGTTCACACGAACAAGAAGGAGTTCGTCGTCGGCGCGACGACCAAGACGACCTTCGACGCGGAGACGACCCGCGGCGGCATCCAAACCATCAAGACCAGCGACATGGAGATCGTCGAGATCCCCAAGAAGGGGCGCAAGCTGCTCCGCTTCGGGTTCCGGCGCATCGTCTCGAAGATCGTGCTCTACGACTTCCTGGTGGAGGAGTAGACCGATGGCCAAGACCAAGACCAAGCCGAAGGCCAAGGCCAAGCCCAAGCCCAAGCCCAAGGCGAAGGGCAAGGGCAAGGCCTACAGCGCGAAGGACATCACCGTCCTCGAGGGGCTCGAGCCCGTCCGCAAGCGCCCGGCCATGTACATCGGCGGCACCGGCAAGGACGGCTACCACCACCTGCTGACCGAGATCGTCGACAACTCGGTCGACGAGGCCATGAACGGCCACGCCTCGACGGTCACCGTGTCGATCAGCGCCGACCGCACGACGGCGAGCGTCAGCGACGACGGCCGCGGGATCCCCGTCGGCATGCACCCCAAAGTCGGCAAGTCCGCGCTGACCGTGATCCTGACCACCCTGCACGCGGGCGGGAAGTTCGAGCAGGGCAACTCCATCCACTCCGGCGGCCTGCACGGCGTCGGAGCCAGCGTCGTCAACGCGCTCAGCTCCAAGCTCGAGGTCCGGGTCCGCCGCGAGGGTCATGAGCACGTGCAGACCTTCAAGCGCGGCAAGGAATCGAGCAAGGTCAGCAAGAAGAAGAACAAGGACAAGTCGGGCACGACGATCACGGACACCAGATAGGAAACGTTTTGCCCCTCAAAGGCCAATCCTAAGAAAATCACCACCACGCCAAGAGCGATGGTTGTAATTCGTGATACCCGGATTTCGTCCTGCTCGGTCGCCTGCCCTTTTTTTATCACACTGGCATATACATCGTGCGATACAGCGGAGGCGGAAGCGAGAGTGAGGCCCGCTACCACCGCAAGAATGGTAGCAAAGGCAACCGCTGCAATGATGCCGTAAAAAATATCACCCCCGACCACTCTCGCCACGTGCACAGCCACCATATTTGTCCCACCCAGCACGTCGCCTGATGCGTTCAGGAACTCAGGATTGCCCTTGAGCAGGACAATGGCAGCCACACCCACAACAAAAAATATCAACAGGTTAACAAACACAACGCACGTCATAGCCACCGCAGCAGATGTGCGCGCCGCCTTGGCATCGGGCACTGTAAAAAACCTCATGAGCAGATGCGGCGAGCCAACAAGCCCGAAGACCAGGCCAAGACCGAGACTCAGCGACGCAATGGTATCCAAGCCAAAGCCACCCGGTGTGGTCAACAGCCCTGCCTGAGCATCATGCACCGCATTGGTTGCATGTGCCTGTGCGTAGAGTTCGGCAAAGTCAAAATCAAAGTGTGCAAGCGCAAACAACGAAAGCGCAGTAATCCCTCCCAGCAAAAGGATAGCCTTGGTTATCTGCACCCAGGTTGTCGCCAACATGCCACCAACGGAAACGTAAATTACCATCAGCAGACTCACCAGAATCACCGCGTAGGTATAGTCAATGTCGAATAGGATCTGAATCAACGCGCCCGCACCAACCACCTGCCACCTCATCGGCTGCACCGGAAAGGCGCCAAACTCATGGGCGCCCACATCAACATTGGCGCCAACAATGCGGGTGCCGTTAGCAACATCCGGCGACAGCGAGCCCTGCGAGGCAGCGGTAAAACCCGCGTCGATCAGCAGGGAACGTTCAGTTAAACGAAAATCGCCGCCGCCTGGGTTGGCAAAACGCGGATCGCGGCTGAGATTCACGGCGGGAAGCGGTCCGCCCAACACATTGTCGCTGGCCTGGTTGGCAAAACTGTTGTTATTGACCAGCGTCACCGAGCCATTGGAGCAGGTCGCGGTCTCGCCGTTTTCCGACCCGAACGACCAGTCATAGAGATCCTTGCCGCTGACAAGGTTGGCGATCCTGAGCGGCTCCACCGCGCAGGAAAACGCCAGATGCGAGAACTCCTCCACCAGGAGAAAGGCAAAATGCTGTGTTTTGGTCATGGCTTGCCTCAGAAAAGACGGACTGCGCGAGGGGGTGCCCCGCGCAGCCCGGTGGCACGGGTGTGGCTGCTATTATTCCGCTGCCGCGCGGGCCGCGTCCAGCCAGCTGTCGTAAGTTTCGCGGTTGGCCTCGATCCAGGCATCGACATGACGGTCGATGTCGTCCGAGCGGTCCTCGCCATCAGCGATCATGTGTATTCTCCATCATCAAAAATCATTCACTGAAGACTTACAATCTCCCCTCATTTTTACTCCTCATTTTAGCCCCTTTAGAAAGTAAAAACTAATAAACATGTTTTGACGAAAACCTGCCTAATTGAAAACACTAATTAGGATATTGGTAAGAATATTACTAGGGGCCCATTCGTATGATTTATGAAAGAAAATCTAATTTTAAAGATATAATAATCATGTTTTTCAAAGAAAAGTAACAAAACGGAAAGGTAAAAAACTCTACTATAGGTAAACAAAACGTCAATATCGCAAAAGTTTATAAAATTTCAAAAAAATTTGTTCATCATTAGAATCGTCAGTAAATTTTAGGACAAGTCACAAAATTTCATGTCAATCCGGCCAGGATTTAAAAGGTTATATTTAAAAGGTACAGGAGGTTGTGTTATTTCACACCTTGACAACGCCAGAGAAAATGGGATATTAGTTTTCTTTAGTCATTTTTTGGACTTACATATTTGAAATGCTATCCTCTCAAATTTAAATAGGAGGCATACAACATAGTTTCAGTACCACACCAGCGTATATTATACCCGGTAAAACGTTCAAAGGAAGCAATGACTTCCGCCCATTTGTTTCCTTCATGGATCTGGCTAATTTACAAATGTAATTAAAATTGCGTAAAATTGACTTCTACCTCAAACTGGTGCCATATCTGGTCAACTTGTATTACAAAGGTCGCTCACACTATTAAAATGTTAAGATTTCGGTAACAAAAGTTACGCATTCTCTCAAGTGAAGAGCCCTGATGAGCGGTTGGTCCGATATTGAAAGGTATGTTAACAAGAGTTAGACATTGCTTTTTGTCCGACCATACACTCGCAAAGAATTGATCCCCGGTCCAATACACAAAATATCGATACCATATTAACAAACATACCATTCTTTGACTTCTAGGAATGCAGAAGTGGTCACATCAGTTCCGACTCGTCAACTAGCAGAATCGTTTACTCACTATTTCATTAGTGAGTACCACCCATTGTTCAATCAAGCGGTCGACAACAGATTCAAACACAAACCATCTTGCTGCACATGGATAGAGCAGATGAGGCTCCGCACGCTATTACTTTCAATACTGAGTGAGTACCGCCCTTTGTTCAATCAAGCGGTCGATAACAGATTCAAGCACCAACCATCTTGCTGCACATGGATAGATCAGATGAGTCTCCGCAACCTGTAGAAAAAGCTGAAATTCTTTTAGCCCTGCTTGTCCCTTTGTACTTCATGAAATATTATTATAAAAGTCATGACTGAATTGTACAATGTCAGATGGAAGTTTTTTGCATGCGACAGAAGAACAGAGTGAGAACAAACGGTAAACACAAAAAATAATGGCAAGCGAGGGTAAATCTATTTAATTTAAAGTGCCAGGGTGTTCCGTTTACCTAGCATTACACTGGCACTGTCTAAAGGAAACCCAATTATACTCGAGTAAGAAATGCGTTAGTCATTGAATACCATACAAATAAGAGTCTACAAACCATTCGTGCTGGCATCGCGAACCTCAGAAAGAGCAAAAAACTCTTCCCTTAATTTACCTGAATCAAAGCAAAAATAACGACAAATAATCCCCAACAACTTAGATCCATTCCTGTCAGAACTTTCATTGACTAAAATTGAGTTTCACTCTATTAAGTTTATCACTGAGTTTCTCGATGGCAAAAGGGGGATACTCACTAATGTCAAGAATGTCAGTGTCATCAGTGTCACGGGAAAAATTTAATTTCCGAAAAAATATGCAACATTATTCAAAAGCGTAGCATAACTGTAACATAAATTCAAACATAAAGCGTAAACAACGATGCATTATGGTTAAAAAAAATTATTTTAAAAAATCTAAATCCCCTTAAAATTTCTATGTCTCAAGAAAAGGCTAAGATCCATTAAAAGCTGGTTGCAGGAGAGGGGGGGATCTTGGGGGAAAGGCATTATTCCACTTATCTGGGACGTGGGGCCCTGGACGGGAACAGGGGGACCCAAACTCACCAACAATCCCCAGTAATAGAAAACCAGTGTGCCCAGGACCATTACATTAAATAAATGTATACCTGGGCGTCTATAATATTTGGGGCCTATGCAAGGGTCGTTGAAAATCAAAAGAATATGTTTGTCTAGAAAGCATCTCAAATTACTTTGGAATGCATGTTCTTGGAATGATGCTGAAAAGGCACCAGGAAATAAATCTCTGATAGCATTTACCGCGAAGTCAACACCAAGTGAGAATTCGATCACCAAAATGATGCTTAACACCAGTTGGCTAGTGTCTGGAAACATTGAATTGATTGCCTAGAATGTATTTCTAAGAACCTAATAATATCAGCAACTTGTTGGCCCAAATGGCAAACACTTAATTCTTTTACCATAAAAAATCTTGGATCCCACGTTCAAGTTCTACACCAGACATGTATTTCATAAATTCAATGAAAAAATTGCTTAAAAGCGAACAAATAGTTCGTTGGAAAAGAAAATATGTCGACAAATTTAAGTTGGAATCAGCAAACAATAATCAAGAGTATAGGTGGGATATGTGTATTACAGGAGTATTGCCCAAAACTAACACCTGGGAAGGGATGTTCCCAGGAATGTCAATATCTCTAAGGACCAGATGTGAGAGGGTTCTCTGATACGTTGAATCTGATGGTTTGATTCTCATTAATATTCTATGACTTTTAGGGGGTGTTTCCCCTTTTTTCGAAAATAGGGCAAATTTTCCCAGGCTCGTAATTTTTGACGGGTAAGACTAAACTTGATGAAACTTACATATTGAAAATCAGCATAAGATCCAATTCTTTTGATGTATCTATTTCTATAAAAATTCCGTTTTTAGAGTTTCGGTTGCTATTGGACCGGGTCGCTCCTTACTTACAGTTCTTTACCACGAACTGTTTAATATTTTATTTCATCATACGTCTAGGGATTTTTTCATCATAAATCCTAGTGAAATAGCCCTTAGTTTCCGGTTTTAATCGTTGTTATGTTTCAGGTGTAAACTGTTGAGAATTAGTATATCTTTTTATTGATGTATTTGATTTTAGCTAAGAAACTATTGGGAAATGAGGAAAGTGCACTCTCATTTATTTGACTTTGATATCACTTCTCCTTGGCCAGCACTTCAACAGGAACTAACTACTCTTGTCAGAATGAAGGATGGCTCCTATCTTTTCCTTTTTCGCGTTGGTGAGTAATATTTTTGTTCAATTAATTTAGAACTAATATTTAGAAACAGGGTTGCCAGAGGAAGCACATTTGCAATATTTATGGTAATCCTTCCCAGAATAATGACTGAAGAGCGCACCAAAAGGAAATAATTGTTCTTACTACTTTCCAACAAAGTTAGTAGATTCTGAAAAGATTAGACTTTACGATCCATCACTCTCCCTCTCTCTGTGCTTCTCTCTTTCTCTTTCTATTTCTCTTTCTCTTTCTCTCTCTCTCTCGCGTTCATGACCACCAAGGCGGCCGCCCGCCGCCTCATGAAGAGCAAGCGGGGCCGCCTGATCAACATCACCTCGGTGGTGGGCATGACGGGCAACGCGGGCCAGGCGAACTACGCCGCCAGCAAGGCCGGCCTGATCGGCTTCACGAAGGCCGTGGCCAAGGAGCTGGCCGGCCGCGGCGTCACGGCCAACGCCGTGGCCCCCGGCTACATCCAGACGGACATGACCGCGGATCTGCCCGAGGGCGCGGCGGAGGGGCTGATGAGCCTCATCCCGCTCGGCCGCATGGGCACGTCCGAGGACGTGGCCGAGGTCGTCACGTTCCTCGCTTCCGAGGGCGCCGGGTACGTCACCGGGCAGGTCATTCCTGTGGACGGCGGGATGGTCATGTAGAAACTGTGGGATCCACAGCGAGGATCCCGTTGGTCAAGCGACCCGCCGGGGTCGTTCGGATGCCTCGGGCATCCAAGGAGGACAGCGTGAGCGACGTCAAGGACAAGGTCATCAAGATCGTCTGCGAGCAGATGGGCCAGAGCGAGGACAAGGTGAACGAGACGACCTCGTTCATCAACGACCTCGGCGCGGACAGCCTCGACACGGTCGAGCTGGTCATGGAGCTCGAGGACGAGTTCGAGATCAGCATCCCCGACGAGGAAGCCGAGAAGATCAAGACGGTCGGTGACGCCATCAAGCACATCGAGACGTACCTGGAGAGCAGGAACTAGCCTGCATGAGCTCACGTCGAGTCGTCGTAACCGGTCTCGGGACCGTCAACGCCTGCGGCAACGACGTCGACACCAGCTGGAAGGCGGTGCTCGACGGCGGAAAGAGCACTATGAGAAAAACAAGGACGCTGTCAAAAAAAGAGTTAAAAACCGAAAATGAAGTACACTGAAATCTTTGGTTAGAAGACATTCGACAACAAGCACCAAAACGAATCGCAAACGGAAAATGATGTACAAAAAAATCTGTGATTAGAAGGCATGTGGCAATAACTATTTGCAAAATTGCCGTTCAGATCAAAATTACGATGGAATGAAGCAACACGTTTTTTTAGCACCCATCAACGAATTAGTAAATAAAATTAATGCTGAGACCGTCGATCACCTTCCAGTAGCATACAAAATCTGTAAAAGCTATGGTTCTGTGAAGAATAAACTCTCTGAATGAAGAGTTGAATACAAGGTTGACGAAACTAATTCTTATCCTCTAAGCATTTCACAAAATGATGGCAAGTTCATGAGGCTCATACCAAGTGTCATGTATGCTTGCAATATCCTCATACTTTGCTTCTATTTAGACATTAAACATATTAACGCAAGTTTTTTCAACTGAAAGTAAGAAGCAGCATTAAAACTTCAAACGGACAGAAATTAATACGTAAATGAGGGAGTAGCCCTGCTGTCCCCAGTACCTCGATCTTTACGCTAAAGTTTGACTTTTTGTTCCAATTATTTAAGAATGATTATTAGAATAATAAGCTTTTTCAAAAATAAAAATAAAATTTCGTAAAGAGTGTGGTGTTGAGGAGAGGACAACCCCCTCATTTATGTAATAATTTCTGTTCATTTCAAGTTTTAATATTGCTCCTTACTTTCGGTTGAAAAACTTTGTTTTAATTTCTGATCATTTTAAACAATGCTGGGACAGCGCAATAACCGTTAATCTGTTTGATACCCTTCTGCCAACGCAGACTCAATAAACCTGTGTTCGGCAGCAGGGAAGTACCGTCGATGCTCTTCTAGAATATATGCTTGTATTACCTGAGATGCTAAAGCGTTATTTATCGCGGTAATCGTTTTATTTCCCGCAGTAGATTTGGCGCAGGCAATGTAACCATATACAAAAGCCTTTGCTTCTTCCAATTGGTGAAAAGTGACCTTGGGTAACGTGATGTCCTGAGGTAAATTCTCTTTAAACACATTCACATATTCAATGATGGCATCGAGTTTTTGTTGTAGAAAAATGCTCTTCAGTCTGGCTGTACTGTGTTTACCAATAATTGGAATCATCTGCATTTTATAAAGCTCAATCGCTTTATCTAGATGACTGCCGTAAGAACGTCCTTCGGCGCGTCCTAACTGTAAATTGAAATCATCAATTGCACTAGCTAAAGTCAAGGAATTAGGCACGCTTTCTTTGCCAAAAACGATGAGTCTCGGCGGAGGAAAAACCACGATGGGATTACGAGTAAATGTGGCATCTTTTTCGCGCTCAGGAATTTTAATCCTATTGTAAACACACACATCTTCATTGCTTTGCAAGATTTTCCATTCGTTTTCACGATTCACTCCAAGATAGGAAATATCGATCTGACCGGTGAGTTCTTGTTTAAGTTTTCGCAAGACATTCGCGGCTATTTCGCCTTTTGGCAAGTCTCCGTCGGGGGTAAGGTGATCTGCAACAAAGATTACCTTTGCAGCGTATGACTGCAAGGTAATTAAATAAAAGCTAAACATCAGGGCTGTTAGGAAGTTTTTACAATCGACGGTCTCAAGAGAATTAAAAGACAGAAGACTAACCTAATTTCAATTTTGAAGCTCGATGTTTTCAAGTTCACTTAATCACGGCCTTAATGTTCTCAGGTATGTTTTAGGCTATTTTACTGGGTAATTTTCATAAAGATAAAATCCCTCTTTTGTGTGTTTCACCTTTTTTAAACAAATTATGCATATGTCGTTATACTAATAACTTAATTTTTCTTAAATCAATAAATTTTGCATATTTAGAATCAACATAAAAATTAGTTAAAAATAGTAAATACATATATTCACATATAATAGTTCACAGTAATAGTGATAGTAACAGTAAATAGTTCACATATTTTCAAGCTATATTCAGGAGGGAAGGTTGTCCTTCTTCGACTAAATGCAGAAAATTATACAGGAAAACCCACTTTCGATGGTTCAATGGCATCGAGATTTCCTTACATGTGAATAAAATAAGCTGCTACATTCTATTGTGTCAAAGTGTATTCTATACTTCAAGGTGTAACCGACAAAAAGACAAGGGCTTTGTTTGAAATAAGAGATTAGTTCATGATGTGTCATCAGAAAAAAAACTTCAAATTTTATTTTCCGTAATATGAAACATGCTGCAACATACACGCGTATGTGCCACAATAGGCACGCGTAAAATTCACAACAGGCACGTATGTGGTACGGGCTTGTAATCTTACCACTTTTATGATTTTAGACCCGCAAGTCTTTATGGTTCTCATAGATTTCACCACTTTTGCTGACAAATCCCCTCTCCTTCAAAATTAATTCCCGTCTGTGCCATCTGATTCTGGGGTTTAAGGGAAAAAAGGGTTGATTTAACGTCATTTTATGGTATTTTGTTAGGATGGGCTACCTGTATAAAGGTATTGATTAGCTGGATTGGTGGGGGGGGGGGTCTGTGTCCCTGTAGTATAACACCAAACAATTGTTTTCGGAGCTGAGACTTAAAACTCTGACTATGGAGTCAATTACTTTACATCTTAAAACGGCACATACAAAAACAGTGAATCTATAATTCTAAACACATCAGTGATTAAAAAATTGTGGTTTGGACTATGATTCTTTTTCGGATTCTACTTATCCATTAGTTTGCAACATAAAATATAAATTATGATTTTTGTGTGCATCTGTTAGTGTGTGTTTTGCTTGTAAAATTTGTGTTTGTCATTTGTGCTTTTTAAAAATTGCGAATATTTCTCGTTTTTTAAAGATGATTAAGTATCTTAAACTTGAGGGAAAAGGAGTTTTTTTTTCTTTTTTCACTTTCCTTTAGAGTTGGGGTTTTGTGGCTAAACGATTTCTTTCATAAGAAATATTTGTTCGCAGATAGCACATTAAATATAAGGAAAACGTAAGCGAATGAAAAACAAGGGAAGAAAAACTCACGCACTGACAAACCATAAAGTACAAATCAATTTTCGAGTTTTGAATAGCTGCCGCCGAATGCTGTTTTGTAGGAATTATGGGAATATTACTAAGGTTTTTTCATAGCTTTTTTTATATGTGTGTTGTGCATGCTCATATGTCTTTTGTTATTTGAAATATTGAATATCAGAAATTTCGTCTCTTTTTACAACTTTTCAGAGGCTGTCGAGTTCAGAATTAAAGGATGCGTCAATCGCTGACAAGTTTCTCAATTAAAATATTGTGGTTAACAAGGTCAAATGCTTTCTGAAGGTCAATGGAAATTAAATTTAGCCAGGAATTAGGCTTTTTCAGGCGTTTCCTGATGTGGTCAATAAGAGAAACGAGGTAGTGGGAAGTAGAAGTGGATTTTAGGTTCCTGAGATGTCTTGGGTCAGTAAGAGGTAGAATTTTCTCCTTTAGTCAATCTGCAAGAAATCCTTCATACAGTTTCGAGAAAATAGGAGTAAGAGTAATAGGACGAATGCCTTCAAAACCAGGCTTTCTGTTTTTATGGCACTTGATATTTACCAAGTGACATATAGCAATTGCAAATTCTTTTGGTCTGTCCTGCTTTTGCTAGTTTCGGCACTTCCAGATAAGCTAGGACAGTGAAATTTGGCAGGCGTATCGAGGACCAGACCATATTAAATTATAAATAGTTGTTTCCCCGATTCGATTATCTGGGGGGGATTGGGAGGACGGTTAATTTGGAAAAATTGGAAAAAAATGAGGTATTTTTAACTTACGAACGGGTAATCAGATCTGAATGAAATTTGACATTTAGAAGTATATCGTGTCTCAAAGCTCTTATTTTAAATCCCAACCGGATCCAGTGACATTGGGGGGAGTTGGAAGGGGAAACCTAAAATCTCGGAAAACGCTTAGAGTGGAGGGATCGGGATGAAACTTCGTGGGCAAAATAAGTCCTAGATACATGATTGACATAATCGAAATGGATCCGCTCTCTTTGGGGGGAGAGTTAATTCTGAAAAATCAGAAAAAATGAGGTATTTTTAACTTACGAAGGAGTTATTGCATCAAAAGAGTCTTCATCTATTTGTTTTATCATTGGCAGCATGGGAGCATACAACTTGGGTGCAACAAAACCAAAATTATCTCCATTAAATGCTGTCAGTATAACCAAACCATCAGTTCCTGCAATCTTTATCATGTTGTCTATGAAGAGTTGTCGTTTATCATCAGATACCACCCCCATCGTATTATACAAGCACATGACGATGTTTGTTGTATCGGATTTAAAGTAATTAGAAAGATTTGGATCCCTTAAGTCATATTTTAGGAATTCAACAGAGGAATTGCCTTTATGAGCTTGAGCCTTTTGGTTTGCTCGTTTAATCATAGGGTCAGACGCTTCAACACCACAAAATCCAATAGAATCATTTTGGAGTTTTTCATCAAGGGCAAAAATCATTCTGCCAGTACCAGCACCCATATCAATTATGGAATAATTTTTTCCAGGCTTGCAGACAGCCTTGCAAATATCAGATAGAATGCTAATCTCTCTATCCAAATACTTGACAATAACAGGATCCTCATTATCCTCAACGCTCTTATCATAATCAGAGGCCATATCATCCCATAGAGTATGATCCATTACTAGCAGATTTCAGGGTTATTATATGGACTTTATTGTTAATTTTGCAAATTTACAAATGCCAAGCAAAATCAAAATTGAAATTAGAATATTATGAACCAAGAGGAACTGTAACGACAGATGCAATGAACATGACCAAGATGATCAGACCAAATGACTTTACAGTACCAAATCCATTAACCGTCTTGACTGCCTTTATTGTAACGATAAATATCCAGACAAGAAAAATGATTGCCACAAGTATGTCTGGCTTTATAGATTTAAAGTTTTTAATTTTAATAGTGCATTTTTTATGTTAGAGAATAGACTCTCTTGAGCTTTAGATCTAATTCAAATCCATCATCCGAATTTGTCACCTGCTATTTAAGTATGTCAGCCAAACTTAACACTACGTCTATATCATCTGCATGCCATTTAAATTTCCTTATCAACAAGAGGACTTTAAGCAATTAAAATATTAAGTTAAGTGCTTTGATCTTAGGTACATCAAATACAAAATCAATCACTTACTGCACTAATTTTTATTTTCTTCTTCTTTTTCTTCTTACAGTGCTTTTTGTTTTTGTTTTTTTGTCATTTTTTACTATTGTGTCATGCGATGGTGGCGCAGTGGATTGTTTATTTTTGCTAGTCTGAGGTTTGGGGCTTAATCTTTGCTGCCACAAGGCTGAAAGTTAGGCTTGATACCTCTCCCCATGAACAATATCTGGCAACTAGGGTTGCCTCAATGGTTAGTTCCTAAAGTGCTGGAAATATCTTTTGCGCGAGTCGCGTTTGCGCGTGTTTTGCGTGGCTTGCGCATGGTCCGCTTAAGTTTACTTTGTTTAGGTTTAACGTCATTTTTTAACCTTTTTATATCCGGTTATTTCAAACTTAGCGCCAATCTTTCGATACGAACACGGCCAAAAAGTGGTCCTGGTTACATCAAACTTTGCGTCAATCTCCCGAAACAAATACGGGATAGAAGCGGTCCAAGGTTTTTGTCAATTCTTCTTCCTACCCAATCCTTTTAGATTGTTATTTATAACAACTGCATTTACAGTAGCAACTGTTGAGCAATTAACACCAATTGAATTCAAAACCTTTAATTTGATGTGAATTTGATGTGGATCAGATAAAATGTTCCGCTTATTCTTATATTATTTTAAGATTTTTAGTTGCTTTCAAAGTTCAATTTTGCCCAGATTTGAAACTGGGCGTAGTATTTTTGAAAATTTGTACCTGTTAATTATTATTAAAAGACGTGTGGCTTCATTTTCAAGCTTTTATTGACGGTTTCACACCTAAAGGTCGTCAGTTAATGCCTTAGAATTTCATAGTTGATCGACTTCCAGTTTTCAAAAGTAAATATCTTACTAGCTAGAAACCAAGCCAATACCAAGGTTTGCAAGGAGCTGAAAAGTGAATAAAAACAAAATTTTTTTCTTGTATTTACGAATAGCAAAATATTTACGTTTGTTGATGATAGAGGGAAAATTATTTTCGAACAACAATGCTAAAAAAAAGTTTTTGAATTAGTCCGTGGCATTGACAATCAAACAGTTCGTGGTAACGAACTGTGGTAAAGAGCGACCCGGCTCAATAGTAAACGGAAGTCTAAAAAACAGAATTTTGATACTAAAAGATGCATCAAAAGAATTAAATTTTTATGCTTATTTTAAATATATATGTTTCATCAAATTTAGTCTTTGTCGTCAAAAGTTAAGAGCCTGAGAAAATTTGACCTATTTTGGAAAATATGGGGAAACGCCTCCTAAAAGTCATAGAATCTTAACGAAAATCACACCATCGCATTCAGCGTGTCAGAGAACCCTATTTCAAAAATTTCAAGCTCCTATCTACAAAAACGTGGATATTCGTATTTTTTGCCAGAAGACCGATCACAGATTCGTGTATCAAATTAAATGTTAGAAATTTAAAATAATGTATGAGACTCTTCTTAGGCTACAGGTGGAGTACACTTCTTCATGGGTACCCATTGAATAAGTTGTATTGATTCCAGGTTGAAAAGGTACAAAGACACAAAACTAAGTTTGTCCTGTTCCTTAAACATTTACCATACCAGAGACAGATGGAGGTATTGGTGTTGCCAAGCTTGGAATTTAGATGGAATCAATTCAATCTTACTAATACTTACCATATTATCCATACTATTGATAATATATATCCAAATTTAGTTTTTCCACCAAAACCTAAACAATGCATAAGAGTTTTTAGCTTTGTTAATAGGGTCATCAGTAATGGAACCCTTGCCAGATGATTTTGGTTGTGCTCAAAGTTTTTGTTGTTACAGGAGGGTATTGAAGGTACACTGTATTACTTAGTGCAGCATATTGATACAATTCCCAAGAGGTTTTTTATTCAAGTACAGGTATTTCTCATGTTTTTGTGTCGTTTTTTAGTGCTAGCAATGTTTTCTTTGAGTTTATTGTTATGATGAACACTGAGTGTTTACTGTTCTGGGTGAAAATAAATAACACACCACTAGATGCAACTAGGTAGTCTTTCAGAGATGGTTTTTGGCTTTAACTTCATTATGGTGCTTTAATAGCAGCTCTTCTTCTTTGACCAAAGTGTCAGGCACTGAATATTACCTACCTAATTAAGTCACTAATTAATTACTTGTACATAGTGGAACCTGGATTTTAAAATTCAGATTGCTGAAGAATATTATTCTTAAAGTTGCTTTATTTTCACTATTTTATATTTTCACTAGGCTATTCTCCAATGACTCGGTCGATTGTGAGTATATACATAGTATTATCGTGTTAGTACCAATGATCTTACCTACTCTCGGCTGTTTTTGTTTAAATTATTCCTATTTTCAAACAGTTCGTGGTAACGAAATGCATATAAGGATCGACTCGGCACAATAGTAGCCAAACTCTAAAAAACGGAATTCGGATAACAATAGAGACATCAAAAGAATTGATTATTGTGCTGATTCTAAATATATGAAATTCATTCAGTTTAATATTTCTATCAGAAGTTATGAGCCTGATAAAATTTTCGTGAATTTCAAAAAGTGGGGAAACACCCCTCGAAAGTCAGGAAATCTTAATGACAATTGCACCATCAGATTCGATGTATTAGAGAGGCGTACTGTAGAGGTTTCAAGTTCCCATCTGCAAAAATGCGAATTTTTGTTTTTTGATATTAAAACATCTGGGAAGCGTTTTTTTTTCTTTGTTTTCCCTGGAATGATCGTATTGAATCAATGGTCCCAGAATATTGGGAGAGGACTCATTTGAACGGAAATTAAAATTTCTAGTGCCTTGTTAATTGAGTAAAAAGATTCAGGGTTAACTAGCCCCCCTTCCACACCGCTTTTTCTCCAAAATTGTCGGATCAAAATTTTAAGATAGCTCTCTGGTTCAGTATAGTTGAAAGGTCCAATAACTATGCCTCTGGGGATGGCATAACCTCCCCTCCACAGCTACTTGTTGTAGGGATGTATATACCAATACGATTTTCTATGGGGGGGATTTTCCACGGGGAGAATGTTTAATGGGAGGAAATTTTCCGGGGTCAATTTCCCAGCCTTGCGCTCAAGCGCTTGGCTTAGGACCGTGCGGATGGCGCCGTCATCGTCGGCGACTAGGATTGTCGCGGCCATCGTTCTCTAAGCGCCCGTTCCAGGGTCGGCCGTTTGATCTTCCTGGCCGTCGGCAATCGGCAATGAGACGTGAAACGACGTTTGGCTGGTGCTGCTATCCACTTCGATGACTCCCCCATGATCTCCGACGACTTTGGCTGCTAATGCAAGCCCCAGGCCGGAACCGCTTTTCTTGGTTGTGATAAAGGGGTCGAACAGATGATCTCGCAGTTCGTCAGTGATGCCTTGGCCATTATCGGAGACCGTCACGCGAAGCGGCAGTAGCGTTGTCTTTTGACTGCCGGGAGCGACGACACTGACACCCCGTTGAAAGGCCGTCTTGAGCGTCACTATTCCGTCTTCTTCAGGCGCCGCTTCGCAGGCGTTCTTGACCAGATTGAGGAAAAGCTGAATCAGCTGATCGCGATTGCCGAACACCGACGGTAGCGATGGGTCGTATTGTTCATGAAACTGAATGTGAGAGCCAAATCCATTTTGGGCGACTTTTCGCACCTGCTCCAATGCGGAGTGTATGTTTACGGGCCCGCGCTCAATCGTTCCACCATCGGCAAGGACTTCCATGCGGTTGACCAGACTGACAATCCGATCGGATTCTTGGCAGATAAGCTTGGTCAATTGTCGATCGTCCGAACCAATTGTTTGCTCAAGAAGTTGAGCCGCGCCCCGAATGCCGGACAGCGGATTTTTGACCTCATGGGCCAGCATGCTTGCCATCGCTGAGACTGATCGCGTTGCGTTGCGTCGTGAAGGGTTCATTCACTATAGAGTTCAATAGCATATTTCATTCAAAGTTTTGAGATGAAAATTTTCTGCTTTAGTATTCGTTAGTTGTTTCTTCTTTAGTATATCTTGCTGAGCCCAAATATTTTGCTGAATTGTAAGTTTGTTTAGCCAACCTTTTTTCTATACATTTGAAGGGAATGGATTTTAAAGGATGGAACCCATATGGGAGAGTATGCTACATGTTAGATTGATAACAGAAAACTGGCTGTAAAAAAGCTATTGATATTAAAATGAATTCCTTAAGGTTCGACTGATACTTAATTTTTAGTATTATGATGAAAAAATTTTGGGTAAACAAATTTTATTTCCAGTCAAGGGCAAAAGGTACTCTAGTCTTTTTTGGGTTTGTTGTTTGGGTTGTTTGGCTTTGTTAGTCTAGTTTGATTGGGGATTCTGTAACATATGCTTGTTTTAAAATTGGGGTCATTGTTCATTTGGCTTCTTTTTAATTTT
Organism: Alatinidae sp. Z8VKAUB7J3; assembly: GCA_010016025.2. Taxonomy (NCBI): domain Eukaryota; kingdom Metazoa; phylum Cnidaria; class Cubozoa; order Carybdeida; family Alatinidae; species Alatinidae sp. Z8VKAUB7J3. Next base: position 213,556,525 of record JAAAKM020073195.1, read on the forward strand.
TTTTCTTCATTTGGTGTGATTTAGGGGCTCTTTTGAACCGTTCTATCCTACTGTTATCCTTGCTTAATTGGTCTAAAAAAATTGTACCCTTATTCACTTTTTTTCTATTTAAAATCATTTATCAATATGCTTATTTTAAAGAAATGGTAGGCTGCCCCCTTGTCCGCTTTGGCTCTCATTAGGGGAAATATGATTTGTAACTTGCTATAAATGGGTCCCTATTTTAAGCTTCATTAACCTTGGGTTTCAAGGCAAAAAAGAATTTCACATATCTGACACATTGCTCTTTGCAATGTCTATGATAATGCATAAAGTAGCCTATGGTCATGCTGTACTTATGGAGACACTTTCAGAAAATTTCACCACCGGAATCAAAATCCGAGCCGAGAACAAGTTTCAGGCTAGTCTCCAGGAAGAAGAAACTATCAACACTATCAACTACATCCAAGCAAAAAACGTCAGACTTGACAAAGCAGAACAAAAATCTGGTAGGTTTTTCAACGAAAAAGTAAAATAATAAGCTAAAATAAAATATACTACTACTTCTACCAACAGCTTACCGCAGCACCAAGCCGCCTAAGGCCAATGCTAAAATAAAATAAGATGTGCAGTAGGTATTCAAGGGTATGAAAACCTTTTCAAGAATAATGTTTTTTTTTCTGCCGAAATTAACATATGACAGAAAAAGGCGAGCAAGGGAAAGTTTTCAAACGTGTGCTATAACAAAGACTATAAACTTAAAGGAGAGACAGAGATAGACCTAATACTTTCTTCCATTGAACACGGCAGGGACCGGAAGATAATCATGACGATTTGTTTTCAGTTGTGAATATGGACCACAAATCATTAACTAAGATGTCGATATCCATCACATTAGCTTTGTGAACATTCATGGGCTTTCAGAGCCCAAATTCCCTCATCCTAACAGAAAAAAATAGCAGCAACTGTGAAACCGATTTGAAAGACTAGCAACAAAACCTGTCCAACGAAAGGCATAAAAAAGAAAAAAAAAACGGCGGTCTATACTCTTTAGTGAGGTCGGAAACCTAATGACTGTATATATTCGCTTGGTAGGATGGCTTCAGGTGGCGGTTGCTTAAAGTCACGCGATTCTTGACGTCACGCGAGTTCGGATTCTTGACAATTATGAAAACGGGCCCGAATTCTCAAATTTGATTGCGTTCATTTTGTGCAGCTCCGTAAATTACACCGTAATTTACCATATGTAGACTGCAGTTTATTGCTATTGGTAGTTTTTGGTCCCTGACAAACAATAAACTGCTGTCAAGACAAAATTTGTTTATACCTTGAGATTCTTGACACTTGCTGCGGCTATATGGATCAAATTGTTGCTCCCCCATTTTCATTTTCTTTGCGCACCATCTGTTTTGTGTGCATCATCGCAGCAACAATTTCCGTCTTTAGACTCTTCCGAAGCTTTGTCTTCAAGTTTGACAAAACTGAGAACTGCCGTTCTGACTCGGCAGACGAATGGGGGAGACAGCACAGCTGCGACGTTATGACATTAAGCACTGTCGCAGGGAGTGAAATCTTTCAAATATTCTGTCTTATTCTCTCTTGCCTATTCCCAAAGGTTTTAAACTCAGATAACAAAAGGGCGCTTTATTTTTTTAAAGTACGCGTCAGTTAATTCTTTCATTTATTAAACCTACGTATGCCTACATGTTTCATCTGATTTTGTCACAAAAAGATTGATTTGTCTTGGATATATGATAGTTTTTCTACTGAATTTCATCATGAATAGGAAATTAAAATGATATAAATGTTTATCAAAAGCAGCTTGGGCAGATTTCAGGGGCTTTCTATTTTCTCTTACTTGATGCAGATGAAACCAGATACCAATTCTTTTACATCTGCCAGTGGAAAGCTAATAAATATATATAAAGAGATAATTAGCTATAGATATTATCCACTGAGAGCGTGCAGCATTACCACAATAGATTGCAATTAAACGGCGCTGGCACAGCCCGACACGGAACTTAAATTATTCCAATTTAAACGGCGGATTAAATTTGAATTCTAGTCAATTAAATGGAAGTAATTATGGTGTAAATCATTTAAGTTTGTCTAAACATAGTATCGGTGGGAATTCGAGCAGCATTAGTCCGGGAACAACTGCGCAGACTAAGATAACGAATTTGGACCAATCACAGCATAGTATTCATGATGGAACAGCCAATAAGAGCAAACTTGCCAACGGAGGTGTAAATCTCAGTAAGACAAATTTCCCCGCTTCTGGGGATCTTTCTAAGTTTGTGATGATTTCTAAAGAGGCTGGAATAAAGGAGATGCTATCATCTCTGGGATTATTGAGCCTTCTGTCTTTATTGTTAGCAATATTAGCTTTAGTGTTTTTATTGAAGATATCACCTCTTCACCCTTCTGATGTAAGGACTATGTTATCAACAGACCAAGTCAGGATTATTTCTGCTGAGGAATATATAACAGTTTTTGAAGTGACCTTAGCGCTGGCTGCGCTGACTTTATCGTTAAATTTATGTTGTTTACTGGTGTGTACAATTCAGTTTTTATTTGCAGTACGACTTATTCAAGTTCAAAGAGGGAGAGCAAGGTAATTTAATTTTGATATTCAATGCTATTTTTTGTGTGATCATAAATATATTTCGACAGATTCCAAGGTAAATAGCGGGCTAGATTGGAAAAGGTCAAATCTAGGTCTTTTGCTAAAGACTGTATTTATGTAATTTAGGTTAGTGGTGTCAATTCACAAACATTGGGACGGGGGCTCGTTTCTTTTACGAAATTACCAAAGACGTCTTCAAAATCTTAAAAAGAATACTAGGTACGGCGATGTTGTTTCAAGGGAGTTATTTCAACATTGAATAGGGCCACTTAGAAAAAAGAAAAAGAAGGGTAAATGGTTGCTGGTTAAGGTGGGGGCTCTAATTATCCTGGTCAAGGTTTGCGATCATTGTGAATCTAACGGTGCACTTTTCATTTGATAAGATGCTCTTTTCGAGAGGTTTTAGCCTCTTCTGAAATTCCCAAAAATTAGTTTTCCCAATAAACTTTTACCTTTGATATTAATTGAAGTAATTGATCCTGTCCGTGTGGCCATGATATATAAAATTTTTGTTTTTTTTTAGTGGTAACGAGTCGCAAAATTTAATGAGCTGATTTCTTACATTTGTTCTTTTACTTTTTTGCGCAGTTCCTTGCATTCACCCATCCGCTGTTGCTCATTCGATATTTGCTCGGAATGTCTTCTGGAGTAAGCTCTTCTCTTAAAAATGTTCAGTGGTTCCAGACAATTTCTAGAGTTCGTTTTCAACTGGATTTAGTTCCCTTTTTTCTCCGTTGAGGTGAAAGAAACAATATATCTATTTTATTGTAATTTTGACGAATCTTGTTTCTGTCTTTTTTTTTTCTTTTGCTTGATGAAGAGACGAGAGAGAAAAATTATATAAGTTTTAATTGTTGTTCAAGGGTAAGGTATGTATATAGATACTTGGTTGCCTTCTAGACTTACATAGAAGCATCGTTATAAAGAATAATATGTCAAATTGAGGACTACATGAAGTGATCACCAAAGGAAGGAAACATTTCCAGTAAAGCAAACAGTTCGTGGTAACGAACTGTAGTAAGGAGCGCCGAACCAGATATTTATCGAACACAAAGGCAAATTGGTCCTGACCGAGCAAAGATTTCCGAGCGAACAAGCACTCCAAGCTGCGGCTATCAACGTAGCCCGAAGCGTGGGACGCCAATTCAATAAAGACAACCCCCGCCTGGATGCTAGGCTTCCGGACGGCTCGCGTGTGCACGCCGTGATGCCGCCGTTGTCCCGTGTCGGAACGACCGTAGCGATTCGAAAATTCCGGGAAGACCGGCTAACAATCGGACAGCTTATCGAATTCGGCAGCTTAACGGAAGAAGGCGCTCGCTTACTCGCCGCAATTGTGGAGCGCGGAAAAAATCTCCTTGTAAGCGGAGCAACCTCTTCCGGAAAAACCTCAGTTTTAAACGTCCTCAGCGGCCTGATTCCGGATCAAACAAGAATCCTCGTAATCGAGGACGCCACCGAGCTTCAGCTCCAACAAGAACATGTCGTCCAATTCGAGACTCGAAAAGCAGACGAGTACGGAAAAGGCGAAGTCACTATTCGCGACCTAGTACACTCCGCTCTGCGCCTACGACCCGATCGAATCGTCGTTGGAGAAATTCGAGGCGGTGAAGCGCTGGACCTTCTGCAAGCAATGAATACGGGACACGATGGCAGCATGTCGACGATCCACGCCAACTCCCCCAAAGACTGTCTGTTGCGCCTGGAGACCTGCACATTGCTGAGTGGTGTTGACTTACCCGTTAGCGCCATTCGCCAACAGATCGGTTCTGCTGTTGACATCATTGTCCAAACGGCTCGCCTCTCGGACGGCTCAAGAAAAATCACGGCCGTGTCAGAAGTCACCGGACTTTATCATTATCTTTATTACTGTAGTTTTTAGAAAATGATTAGTTCATCTAGTCAACTTTTTTTCTCTTGAGAATTTTCAAATCAATCATCAAAATTAGGAGTAAGACAAATAAATTTGTATAAGTCAAATGCGCTATCAAAGGCTTATACTGGAAATACATTCTGACGCATTAAAGAATTTAGGATAGGCCTAACATGTATTTAGTCATATTATCAAGTTCTATTCATTTATTGGAATCAAGGAATAAAAAAAATCACGCGGCCACTTTTTCCTGCCAAAATACTCCGTTGAAGTCTCAAGCCAAAAAAAATTACAAAAAAAAAGAAATTGGCAAGTCTTTCTTCTTTCTACAAAGTGCAGCCACCCAAGTTAGTTACAAAATTATCGAAAGTGCCGTTAGAACGGTATAAACACAAATTCGGGTTAGTTCCAGCGGAAAACCACAAGACAGGCAAAAGTACCTCCGACCAACAATTCAGCCTCAAGTGACGGTTTAAGTTCAGCATTGCAGAGATCATGACTGGAGCAGCAAGTTAACGCGAACACATCTTTACCAGTTTTGCTCGGACGACAAGACACAGGGTCTTCCGGCGGGAAAAACTTGGCCTTGTTGAGGCACCTTTTAAACAAGACATTCTTAGATACAAGCAGTCATGCATGAAGTGATGGTCTAGGATGTCACTTTTCCCTGCTGCTTCTTCGCAGCTTAGCTTACTTTATTACTATAGTTTCAATTATAGGCTATTGTTTTATATGTCGGGGTTGAAAACAGGTAAAGGAGCTACAACGAGGTTATTTTCCAGAAAGGAGTCTGATTCTTTCAGACAAAATTTTGTAATATTTAACCATATTTACTAATATCATGCAAGACTTTGATAATATCATGTAAGCTTTTCATAAAATTAGATTTTGATAATCTTGATTACAGAAGATACGATTTTGATAGTGCTATGATAAGTTTCGGTAATAGGTAAAATTCTTTTGATAGCATCATATTAGATTTTGGTAATAGCACGTCACGTTTTGATTGTCTTTGAAGGTATTTGAGGGTTTTTAAGGGTTAATTCTTGGATTCAAGCTTGTTTCTAACATGTAACGTTTCCTTAGAACAACTCAATTTCTATTTGTCTTAATTGTCTTTTTTTGTCTTCCTGTCTATGTGTCGTTTTTGCCTGCATGACTGTGTGATTGTTTGTGTTTGACCATATTTCTGTGTTTCTTTTTTGCCTGCATGGCTCTGTGTCGGTTTGTGTGTGACTTTGTTCCTGTTTAAAAAAATCTTAAGTTAAAAAAAATTGGGGAGGGAGCAAAAAATTGGGGGATGACTTTGGGGACCCCTGAAGGGGGAAATGGTGCCCTGGAGGAGAATGTGGGGAACTCAAACTCATGCCTAAGCCTATTAGTGCAAAAACAATGTGCTCGGGACCATTACATTACAAAAAGGATACCTGGCCGGCTATAGTTAATACAATTTTTGGAACCGAAACAAGTGTCATTGATCGGCAAAAGAATATGTTTGTCCAGCAATTATCTCAAATCACTGGGGTATGCATATTTTTGAAATAATGCCAAAAAAGTTATTAATTTAATTGATTTAATCAAAATCATTTTTTTTTTAAAAAGGTAACATGAAGTAACTACTGCAGTGGTAAATTCTATTCCGGTTACTATTGGCCCGGGTGAGTCGTTATTCATACCTGTTGGCTGGTGGCACCGCGTGGAGAGTCTTGATGTCTCAATCAGCGTCGCCAGAGTTGATTTTAGAGCGCCGAACGACTTTGGTAAGTATTATCCGAACCTTCCTCCTTAGGCTGAGAAACTCGCCTAGCCGGAATTGAGAGTCGGGACGTTGTGCCCGGCCGCTGAATGAATGTTCTGCACTTTTTGGCTGAGCTACTGGCGGCAATGGAGTATGCCCTGTCTGGATTGCGTCAGATGGCCGCGGTGTGACCGCGGCTCCTCAATGTCGAGGCAGCCATCGACTAGCTGCGGCGAAGAGCGGCCACAATTCATGCGTCCCTCCGGTGCGGTCGGCCACATCGTTGCCCATGCGCTCGTCGTGACCGCAGCGATCCGCTCGGCGAGCATTTCGACTGATCAGAGGTCGCGCCTTCAGATTGTCTAACAGGCTGCTGAAAAACCCCTAGCGATCCCTGTTTAGTCGTGATTCCCTCGCTTTGTGGAATTGGCGAGAGGGATCGAATGCGGGGCAGAGATCAGGCGAGCGGCAGCTGTTCAGTTGCGTTGATCTGGAGTGACGAGTACCTGCGGGGCATCCTCTGCGGGCGATCCGTGAGATCGTCAACGATGTGCTGAGTGGTATGAGCGATGAGTATTCGGCAATGTATGCGCCGGCGGGGCGTCCATCGATCCCGCCGGAACGGTTGCTTCGGGCCTTGCCGCTGCAAGCCTTCTACTCGATCTGCTCGGAGCGGCAGCTGATGGAGCAGTTGAACTTCAACCTGCTGTTTTTGGTGACAACTGCTTAATATCTGATACCAGGTCTCCATCGCTTACCAGTAACAAGTCGAGGATACTTACTTTAAACTATTCTCGCTAACTGTTTCTTCTACTTTATAGGATTCATTTATAGAATGAAATTTTTTATTGAATAATTTTTGAGGGGTCTTTTTCGTAAAAAACACCAATAATGAGTTCCCCAGTTTTATCCAACAGCTCTTACGTTATAGGGGCTGATGTTTCACTCCAGCTATCTGAAACGCTTCAGTGGTATAATTTGGTAGGTAACTCTACCTAAAACAACCCTACTTTTATTAATTCTAACCAAATCACCAGCATTGAACTTGTTTTGTGGATAGTTTTTAAAATTTGACATCAGGAAGTCAATTAATAATAGAAATTTTTTAAATTTCCCTTTTTACTGGCTTCTATTGGTTTCATTTTGACGGATAAATGATAAGAATTGTTTTAACAGTCAATAAATTTGGGTAATACATCCATCCAGCGTTTTGCGTTGTTATGAGTAGAATTATTCCATGAATTCTCTTTCATTTCTCCATTAAAACGTTCAACAGTTTGAACTTTCAATTCATTTTCAGATGGGAACCAATGAATTTCATGACTATTAAAAAATGCATGAACGTCTTTCATAACAAATTCTTGACCTTTATGTGTTTGTAATTTCTCAGGTTTTCCACTTTAAATAAATATAAGAGTATTTATAATTTCCTAATCTCTTTTATCCTTTAAAGGAATACACGAAGCATATCTACTAAAACAATCGATGACTGTAAGAATATAATTAAATACCGCTTTCATTTTTATACTTCTGCATCAAATGGTGGGCCACTTGCGGCTGTTTATTTCGATGAAAATTCCAGCATGGTCTGCCTGTCACTAAAGTTTTCCTATTTAAATATTTTCAGAAAATTTGGTGACTTCATTTGTCACGAGATTAGACGGAAACATTTACACGTAAAACTAGCATAAAATAGATTATTATACACAAATCTTGCGTTTTACTTAAAACAGAGCTTGCTCGAGCTTTTTTTTAGAGAATTATTATTTTATGCTAAGAGCTATCGATATCATCGCGGGTGGAGGAGTCTTATAAATTAATCTGTTATTTTCGGCAAGCTATTTATAGAATTATCAAGTCCCAATTCAACACCCAGTTTCTTTGGAGTCGGTTATGGGTTTTCAGTAAAGTGCTAATTCTTAGAATCAATTAATTAATTAATTGATTAATTATCAATTAATTAAATTAAATCAATTTTAAATTAATTGATTTAAATTAATTGATTAAATCAATTAATTAATCAATTAATTATTTAATTAAATTGGAAAACATCAATAATCAGTTACTTTGGGCTAGTTGACATGTCTTATGTAATCTGCAGAATAATAATTTTTGTTCGGTTGAAGTTTCACCTTCACTCTTTAGTTTCATAAGAGAATTTTTTTAATTAATCTTTGTCATACCTAGGAGGCTGAATTAGATACCTGAGTACAACATGGCCGAATTTGAAACTGGGTAATAGTTAAAACTATGTTTCCATATGCTCCGTATAGCGTAATTAAAAGTTTATTTCGAAAATAAAAATTATCAACACAAAAGATCCGAACTCGACTTAACCATGCATTTGCTTAAAATCTGGGGTGACCTACCGCGGTGTTGGAAGCAGGCACATGGTAAAAGCGATAGATTTCGTTCACAGCGGCATCGAGCGCACCGCGCATCACGAGCCACATGACCAGTTCAACGGCTTCAGAGCCAGCTTCGCGCATGTATTCTATATGTGGCATATCCGCGAGCACTTCCGGGTCGGAGACAAAGCGGTCGAGAAAGTTCTGATCCCAATGCTGATTGATCAGTCCCGCGCGCGGTCCCTGTAGCTGATGACTCATTCCGCCCGTGCCCCATACCTGTACGTTCAGATCTTCGTCGAACGATTCAATGGCGCGGCGTAGTGCCTGGCCCAGGTGAAAACATCGCCTCCCGGAGGGAGGTGGGTAGACGACCACGTTTACCGCCAACGGAATAACCTGACAAGGCCATGCGTCAGGTTGCCCAAACATCAATGACAGCGGCACAGTCAGGCCATGATCTACGGCCATTTCGTTGATGATGGTGATGTCGAAATCGTCCTGCACCAGCGCTTGCGAGATATGCCAGGCGAGATCTGGATGTCCAATCACTTCTGGCACCGGACGCGGCCCCCAGCCCTCATCTGCGACTGCAAAAGAGTCGGCGCAGCCTATCGCGAAGGTAGGCACCATTTTCAGGTCGAACGCGCTGGCGTGGTCGTTGTAGACCAGAAGAATGACATCGGGTGTGTTATCAGCCATCCACTTTTTGGAGGGCTCAAACCCCGAAAAGACCGGTGCCCAATACTCATCCGTAGTTTTGCCATTGTCGAGCGCGGCACCAATAGCGGGTACGTGTGAACTCGTAATGCCTGCTTTAACACGTGCCATGTCAGACTGTAGCACAATGAACAAATCTGCCATCTTACATGGTAGTTGTATGGTGGTAAAACCTGTTGGGAATGAAGCCATAAACATCCTAACATCCATACTAAGCATTCAGTTGTTAAACCATGCTGGGATACAGATTTGCATCTACTGTATTTAGTTTTATCCGAACAGAAAATATGCTATCTAACGATTGGTTTGAAAAAAATGTCTCTATCCAACAGATTAAAGTCTCTATCCAGGATCAAAACACATTATGTAGAAACGAGTTTTAATCAACTGCATGACTAACTAATGTTGCAGATGACGGCAAATCAGAAAGAGCATGAAAGGTAAATCTGATCTGGATTGGGGACACAGCCCGCACTGAAAAACTACTTTGGGAATGTGCCCAAAGAGATGGCTTGAAAGGGCTCTGCGAAACCCATAAGTGGTTTAAAATATTCTACCTTTAGCATGCCTGAATCCATGGATTTCGAGGGGGGGGTGAAGTGTTAAATTGGACCGATACTTCCACAACAGACAAATTATGTAACAATAAGAACAATCAGGAAAAATAGTAAAAACTGAAAGAATTTTGGGGGGAAACTGCCATGCCCCGCGTATGTTCCTTGTCTTTTTGGAACCGATCAAATTTAATATAAGAGCTTGGCATATTCAAGACAAATAAAGCTCAGTAACCACCGAAGAAAATTGATAAAGGCACGTATATATGAATTCGTTTCAGGAGAGTAGAAGTTGACTGGGGTTGGAACCATATTAGAAATAAAGCTTATAAACAATAGATTATACAAAAATTGATATTTGGTGAGGTTCCCCAAAACCTTGCGGTTACAAATCTTTGTTTTTTCACTTTTTTTAAGTGGAGCACATTTAATTAAAAAGAGTAAAACAAACATAACTATTTTCCTTGACATCTTTCCTGATTAATATCATTTTATTTAATATCAATTTTAATAACAATAATTTAAAGGGCATAAATAAAAATGAAGGCTGGAATATCTTGCACATCTTATACTAAGGGTAGAAATCATAGTTATGCTCTTACATAAAATAAGCATAAGCTGCTAAACAGGTCGAAGAGCCCCAATTGAGATAGATCGAGAGATACTTGGTGTTTTCCCACATGATACAAATGAATAATTATTTCTGATTTTCGTCACAAATACTGACACAAATACAAACACAAATACAAATACTGATAATTTTACCCAGGATTAGGTTTACGCCATGCGTCAACTCTACTTCAGTAAAGCTGTGGCTATTGATAAGACAGTCAGGCTAAAACATTGATCTGAATTGGGCGTTTTAACTTTTCAAATGTAATTACAAATGATCAAAATTACCATAACCCTGCACAAGCATTTAGCCTATACAGAAAATATCAACTTCTTCATGCGTAGGTTTATAATTATTCGTTTGTCATTTGAAACCAGTCTTTTTATAGATTGAAAGCTTCGGTTAGTTTGGCCACTTCTTAGTATTATGCCGTTTCTGAATTGGTAAAAACCTTTAGTTTTAAGATATATGTGATCAATTCGAATCTTTTAAAGCATCAAAATCATTGGAACTATTGGCAGCTTTCCTATAATTGCAGAAATCTTTTTCTTATTTGTCTTCTTCCATGGCTAAAATGAAACTTCATTCTCTACTTCTTCCGCGGCAATCGCCATGGATATGCTGCGCAGGCATTTACAGGATCGTCCGGTATTCGGCACTTATACCTATGCAATCCCCATCAGGACCAGCTCATAAGTTCACCAAGCGGCCCAATCGATGAGCGGCGAGGGTCCGGTGAATCAGAGGTCGAATCTGGGTTGAAAAGTCGTGGTTATTCGCATCGAAGCACCTAGGAAATCCACGGAAAAATGCTATGCTAGGGAACCCTGTTTTTTCGGGGATCTCGTTTTCGGCACGCGCTCGAAAACCGCATGGACAAAGGAGTAACGATGGTCAAGAAAGAGGCACAAGTGATCGGTCCGGAAGCAAAAATAACCACCGATCCCCTTCCCGGCTCGAGTAAAGTCTACGAACACGGCACCATTTATCCCGAAATTCGCGTGCCGATGCGCAATATCGCCTTGACCAACGGCTCCAATTTCACCGTTTACGATACATCCGGCCCCTATACCGATCCCAATATTCAGATCAACCCACTCCAGGGCCTCAAACCTTTGCGCCAGCCTTGGATTGAAGATCGGGCCGATACCGAACACTACAGCGGGCGAACCGTTCAACCGGAAGACAACGGCAACCTTCGCGGTGACCAGGGAGAACAGCACCAAAGCTTACAGCGACAGCCCCGACGCGCCAAGTCGGGCTCCAATGTGAGTCAAATGCATTACGCCAAACGCGGCATCATCACACCGGAAATGGAGTTCGTCGCACTTCGCGAGAACATGAAACGCCAAAACCTGCACCAAGTCATCGACAGCAAGCGTGAACAACGTTTGGCGGGTTATGGGTTCGGGGCTCAGATCAATTTTCTAGTACGGAGTATGGAAACGTTTTTCTCTTCTATTAAACCCAGCCTAAAAAGATACCTGATTCGACGTAGTTTACTGTTCGTTTTGCCAGGTTTTGTGTTGCTATTTTATATGGGAGTTTTTCTAAAAACTTCAGCGCTCGAAAGGTGGGGACTTTTGGGGTTTGCGTTGAGTTTCCTCCTCATTTCTGGAGGAATGATTCCGTACCGCCGTATTATGCGTTTGGAAACAACTCCTCACAAACTCTCAATCGAAAAGGACGGGCTTTGCTTTACCCATACAAAAAAAGGAGAGGTTGTTTTTCCTTTAGATCAGATAGAAAATTTTCATTTTGTACAGCGCAAAGGATTTTATGGTATCCGCATGCGTTTCAAAGATGGCACACATTTTCTGCTCCCTTATTTTTCTAAAAAAACGTTTGAGTCGTTACAGTCCGTTCAGAACAAAGATGTTTAGCTGATTCCGGCTTGGATGATGTCGTGCATATGAAGGAGCCCGACAAGTTTGTGGTTCTCTAGGACAGGCATCATCATCACCCGTCTTTCGGGGTTTTGTTGCATGAGTGACATGGCTTCCCAGGCGAGTAAATTTTCGCTGATTGAGAAAAAATTCGGGGTCATGAGCTCTTGCATCGTTTTTTCTAAAACCCCTGTTGGGTCTTTTTGAATGCAGCGCCGCAAATCTCCGTCAGTAAAAATCCCCTTGAGATTTCCATCTTCGTCGGTAATGAGGAGACAACCACATCGTTTGTTGGTGAGTTCGATGAGGGCTTCTCGCAGGGGCTGATTTGGATGGCAAATTGGGAGTCCAGACTTTGCAATTGGTATTGCGTTTTTCGGTTTTATACAATCAGAAGAAAAAGAATCTGCCCCAATCAAAATTGCAATTAATGTATGGCCTGGATACGCACATGCATTTATTGCACAAGAAATGAAATTCTTTGATGATAATGGTGTAGATGTAGAACTTGTTTTAACTGAGACATATTCTGAAGCTCAAGAGTTATACATTACGGGTCAGACAGATGGAATCTTTGAAGTCTTTCCTGATACGATATTTCACAATTCAGAAGGGATACAATCACAAGTAGTCTATATTGCTGATTTTTCTGACACTGCAGATGCTGTAATTGGTAGTCCTGATGACAAGATAAATACACTGAAAGGAAAACGAATTGGCATTGAGGGAATCAATAGTTTTTCTCATATCTTTGTTCTAACTGCTCTTGAAAAAAATGGTATTTCTGAAGGTGATGTAACATTCGTTGATATTCCTGCTATGGAAGTAAGTGATGCATTACGTGATGGTAAAATTGATGCAGGACACACATGGGATCCTGTAAAATCAAAAACATTGGAAGATGGTTATAGTATATTATGTGTGGCTGGTGATCTTCCAGGATTGGTAGTTGATGTCTTAGTATTCAAACAGAGTGTAATTGAACAAAGACCAGATGACATTCAAAAAATCGTCAATGCAATGATATTATCTAGAGATTTTGTATATTCTGATCAACAAAAAGCACTAGAAATTATTTCACAGGCAGAAGGAATTGACAAACAAACTATTTTGGACTCTTTAAACGGTATGGTTCAACTTAATTTGGAGCAGAATTTTAAAAGCATGAAAGACTTTGATGACAATCCAGATCGCTTTTCACATAGGAAACGAGGAACTTTCTTATTACGAACAATCTTATTAAACGAACAAATAATCGCCCGGGCGAAGATTGATCCCTTGTTCCACACATTTGTTGTAATTTTTCTGCCGCAGCCTTTAATGCGAACCCAACAAAAATCTGAAATTCACCTCACTGGTATAAAACGGGAATCTCTTTCTCTAATAGCTAGGAATCAACTGATAAGTAAAGAGACAAATTGCATTTTTAAACTCCTCCTACGTATGCTCCAGTCTTTCAACCTTCAGGGGTATCTAATTTCAGTCAGCAGACGAATTATACAAAATAGCAAAGGAACTGGAAGGGGAAACGAGTTTTCCCAAAAGCGTCAAGTACCTAGATAGTTTTTTTCCACCCCAAGAAATGGTAGCATACGAATTTTCAGAAGAAAAATCACATTGCAGTTTTTGAAAAAAATCACAGATATGTGATTATTGCTAGTATAATTGTATATGAATGGGGGTTTTGGTCAAGAGAAAAAAGGGTCATCAGAATTATTCTTCTCTAAAAGCCTCTATAGGCACACTGAGATGAATAAACAGGCTTATTGAGCTACACTACAATTTTGTGAAAGCTAAGAGTCACTGAAAGGATAGTACAAAACATTCTAAAGTAATTTACCACAATTCGAAGGTCGTCTTGTTGGACCTATGTGATACTAAAAAGGTTGTAAATTTACGCTCGAAAAGAAACTCCCAACAGTTTAAGTATGAAATGATGACTTCGATTCTTACGTTGTATTTTCTAAACATCTTCGATAAGATGATTTCTAAAGATATATTTTTGATCATTCCCTGCAATTTTTACCTTAATACCCTTACCCTTAGTAATAGCTGTATTAGTAGTAGTAGCAGCAGTAGGTATTTATAGCCTCACAGAATAGATTATCTATAAGTTTCATTCGTAAGCATCAATAATTTGTGCTCACTGTCCCATAATAATACTGGCGCAATGTATAGCATTCGTCCCCAATCTAGCATATAGTCTTACAAAAATTTAGGGTGATTATATCATGCAATAAGACTAAAGATTATACAGTATCACACAGTTACGCACCAGCCACTAGGATAGAGGCCAGCAAATTCTTTTATGGGGAGGAGAGAGACCTAAGGCTTCAAAAATGTTTCTAGTCCCATATTTTCAATTTTTCCATGACAAGTGCTTCAGATAAATTTGACGAACATTCAGTGGAACTTAACCTCTGGACTGCCTTTATTTGGAAGAATATATGTATGGACAAGCAAGATGTAAAGGGAGCACCAAGATTGCTGAGGGGATGAGAACTTTCCAATTATTGCGGAAACAATATTTCATTTCCGAAAGTTACATTTTATTCTGAAAGCGGATTCAATAAATGAGCCCTTTTCTCAAAGCATCGTCATGCAGAAGTAAAACTGCTTATGTAAAATACACGGGGTTGATGGGGTAATTCCCTCCTCATATCTAGGATAGCCCCCTGAATATTAGCAAAATGTTTAAGAAAGTAAGCAGCAATACCTATATTTAAAATAAAAGTATTAGCAATGTTAAATCTTAAACAAGCAGAAATGATCCAACATATGAGATGGAGTTGTCCCCGTTATCTCAATCCCCACCACTGCTTTTTACGACAAAATTTTATAGAGTTTAATATCAGAAAATAAGGTTTCACTTTTATTCCAGTGATGTGCTTCATCATAAAGGCTTGGAGGATTACAGCGTAAATGACTTGTTGTATGTGCTAACAAGCAGTATATTGTTATATTGCGCAGGTCTGCAATGCAACAGCGTGAAAAGGAAAATAAGAAGTGGAACATCAGCTTTTGGAAGAACAATATTGGAGGAAGAATATAGAAGAAGAAGAAGAGGAATATCGTGTTTTTTTTTTATTTTATAAATAAAACATATATTCGCAACAGGAAGGTGAAGGAAACGCCCGGGGGCTTAAAGGATTTATGGTATAACCCAGCTCGTCTCTATGCCATCTTTGCTTTGGTAAAACTGTTTCAGTTGTTAAAAAGAAAAAAATAGTCATCCCTCTTCGTCAAATATATGAGCCAGGTTTTAATCGAAAATAGTCACAAATTTCATTGATCAAGAGTTTCAAAAAAGATTGGTGATAGTTT
>JAAAKM020073195.1:213572195-213623890 GCA_010016025.2 Alatinidae sp. Z8VKAUB7J3
GAATAATAGTGGTAACCCCCTACACGTCATCGATTAGACCTTAAATCAAACGTAAACAGTTTGTTTTCTTTCCTAGCAATAAAAATTTCCATGTAACTTATGGTAATCTTGCACGTTCATTCCGATTTTGAAGAAAAAAATACAATAACAAAAGAGTAGTGCCACAGTAATATTCAATTCCCCATTTAGCAGTGTTTCCAAATATGCCTTGACTATTGCATTCGAGCCCGCTCCTCCTCCAACCCTAATTGGGACAGATATATCCCTAAGCTATACACAAAACTTTGCTTATTTGTTGGCAGTTTTGTATATTTATTTCTTGTTAAAAAAATAGAAAAAATAATAAAAGTAAAAATAGGACTCCAAGAAGAAATACAAACAGATTTATTTCTAAAATTTTAATATAGTTGTCTTCTTGCCCTTGAATCTTAGAGAGGGTGAACGAAAAAGAAATCGAAATTTTCACAAAAAGATTCCTATGGCCACATTTTCTATCCAAAGTTTGCTATCCTTGATAAGCTCCCTTTTATCCTCCAAAAATAAATTTAAAATCTATTTGACCCCTCCCCCTATTCAAATACTCCCTCGAAGTTTGAATTGGATCCTAAGGCATTAATCAAATTCCTAGGATTTGGCAGATTTAGTTTTTTGATAGCCTTTATCCCCATATTGTATTTTGATTTAGCTCTTCCATCTCCCTGAATTCTTTCTTTGGCGTCTTCTTGGCCCTTTCCTATCAAAATTCCTCAAAAGTTTTAATTTATTACCTTAAACCGCACCCAAGATATTGCATATGCACCACTTGACAACATGGCCGTGCTTAATGTGGGAATCTTCTATAATTTACTGCCCTTATTCAAGGCGCTGTGACGGTGATGTCACCCCCAGAGGCACGTATATTGGGCCTTTTGACTATTGATATCTCATATATTTGATATCTCAAAAATCTTGATCAGATGTTTTTGGGATTGGGGAGGCAAGTATGAAAATGGGTATGGAAGAGGGGCTTGTCAACCTCCAGTCACTTCAACTTTTAAAAAGGGCACTAAAAGTTTCACTTTCACATTCCAATTTTGCATTTCTGTTCCAGGATACTGGAGGTATGGTATTTTGCTAGCCTAGATGCACATAGTGTTCTCTTATCTTACCTGTTTATTTTCATAATACAAGAGGGTTGCACAGCTAGCCTTGTATCATATATTCCTTAATTACTTACAAGTATGATGAAACACGAAAATTTTGGATTCTGACGATTAAACGTTAAAGCGTGAAGCCGATTTTTTTCCAAGTCAACCTTCCATTAAAATTGAATTTACTACAGTTGGCTACTTGAAAGTCGGCCGACCTTAAATTTACGCATTTAGATTTTGCCTGTGTCAATGCATTGGTATAATTACAACCAACCATTGAAATCTTATGGGTTTGTTATTTATCCAAAATTGCCTCAATTCCGATTATTTGTAAGTAATACCCATATCTGCTTGATAAAGCAAATAAAAATCTTTTTTAAAGCACCCTGAGAACGGTATTATATTAAGCATACATTTTTTTTTAGTTTTGTGCAATGGCCGACGGAAGCACGTGTTGAGCAGGCCAGGCCTTCGCCCTCAGGATATCATGACTCATGGTTTCTTTCAAAATTTTCCTCCCCCTATTATACATGCCTGGAATGAGGCTAATTCTGCCTCGAAAGACATTTCAAAAAGGAAATCAGACATAATCATGTTTAAATACTCGTAAAGATAAATTCGTATAATTCCTTTATATTTATAATTGTGAATTAATGTCCTTTCCCTTAAATACTGGGTTCTCCAAAATGAATTCCTAGGCATTTTACAGTGTAGATTTTTAGAAAGTGTAGAGGGTTGGGACTAGTTAGTCTCCAGTCGCTTTCGACTTATAAAAAAGGACCCCTGACATACAGTTCGTTACCACGAACTGTTTAATCACACAAATAAGATCTTACAATGAGTCAAGTGACTAGAAATTGAAAGCTCTGATTTCTTTTTTTAGAAGCAACACTATAGCGTTGCTTGTAGTAAAGGACATAAGGCTTCTATGTTTTATTAATTATTTATTCTTTTCCCAGTGGCACTTTATATGGAAGATGTGACCTATAGACTTCAGAGGGGGCTCATTCGATTGACAATTGGGAGTTCTATTGCCTTTTCAAGAGTCAAATGCGATCAGAGGACAAGTAGCCCCCTAAGCCCTTTTCCCCCAAAATGCATCTGATAAGGATTTTGAGATAGCTATTATGTTTCAAAGATCAGATAACAAAACCCCGAGGTCAGCACACACACCCCAGAGTCCAAGGGCAGGTGTTGCAAGTTATGTCCTGGGGGTATATATGGTTCTTATGGAAGGGGTTCTCACATAAACCACAGAGGGGGCTTATTTGATTGAAAACGGAAATTTCTAGTTTACTTTTTAAGATTTAAACATAATTGAAGGGCAACTGGCTCCCCACGCCCTTTTTTTCCCAAACCCAACCGATAATAAATTTGGAGATAGCTATTTTGTTAAAATTAGTTAAAAATCAGATCACAAAAACTCCGAGGCTGACAAATCACCCAGAGTCTGGGAGCAGGCGCTTTAAGTTGTACCCGGGGGTCATATTTGGTTCTTAAGGAAGAGGTGCTCATATAGACTTAAGAGAGGGCTCATTTCATAGACAAATAGAAAGTTCTAGTTCATTTTTTAAGAGTCAAAAGAGATCGGATGGCCAGTAAGCCCCCCCCCCCACGCCCTTTTTACCCTAACCCTTCTGATAAAAATTTTGAGATTGCAAATGACAAGGACTTAAAGTCACACAATACACTCTATATTTATTTAGTTTCCTAATGTATCAGTTTCACAGTTTTATTTTCCGGCCTTATCAGGCTAAATGAGACCTGAAAATCATACCGCACACATCTATAGTTCTTTAAAGTTTCCTAATGTATCAGTTTCAGCTTCTTTTTTTTTGGCCTTATCAGTTTCAAGCCTTATCAGACTAATAAGAGCTTAAAATCATACCACACACATCTATAGTTCTTTAAAGTTTCCTAAAGTATCATTTTCAAAGCTTTTTTTGGCCTTATCAGTTTCAGGCCTTATCAGACTAATAAGAGCTTAAAATCTAAGCATACACATTTATAGTTCTTTAAAGTTTCCTAATGTATCAGCTCCAAAGCTTTTTTCGGCCTTATCAGACTAATAAGAACTTAAAATCACACCCCACACATCTATTAAGTTTCCTAAAGTATCATTTTCACAGCTTATTTTCGGCCTTGTCAGTTTCAGGCCTTATCAGGCTAATAAGAGCTTAAAATCTAAGCATAAACATCTATAGTTCTTTAAAGTTTCCTAACGTATCATTTCCACAGCTTTTTTTCGGCCTTATCAGTTTCAGGGCTTATTAGACTAATAAGAGCTTAAAATCTAAGCGTACACGTCTATAGTTCTTTAAAGTTTCCTAAAGTATCAGTTTCACAGCTTTTTTATTGGCCTTATTAGTTTCAGGCCTTATTCTGAGTTCTTCTGAGTTCTCTGAGTTCTGAGTTCTTTATTTAACATTAAAATCCATAAACAAAAATTATAAAATTACTTCAAGACAATCTCTCCCATAAGGCTCCATCTGAATCTTCTCTTCGGCTGACCCATAATGGTGGATCTGGGCGGCCAGCAGATTGTTGGACTGACGACCGATATCGTCCTCGAAGTCTACGAGGTCATCGACGATCTGAAAGGCAATGCCCAGATCCCGAATGGCCTGTTCCGCCTCTTTGGTGGCGCTGCCTTGCTCCGATGGTTCCATTACCTTCGGCGCCACGAAGGACAGGGCAAACAGATCACCACCGCGCAGCGCATGCACACGGGGTATCATTTCCCGCGGTTCAAGAACCTCAGCCACGCCGGCTTCTTCCGAACCCTCAAGCGTTCCAATCCCGGCCATCAACGAAAACAGGCGCCGCTGAATCAGGCCGATATCGGTTTGAGCGAGCAGATCGCACCCAAACCCCCGGTCGAGAACCCCTCTCGACAGGCGCTCAAAGGCCATGAGCTGCAAGATTGACTGGAACCTTTGCCCGCCCTTCAGCCGCAGCGGAAGCCATGACTTTCCTTCATCGTCGAACAGATTATCGGCGGCGGTGATGGTCCCCCGGATGCAGAAATTCAGTTCCGAATAGAGCTGCAGCCGTTCGGCATCGTTTGCAAAGCAGCGGAACACAGACCGAAAGAGAACCAGAAAGAAGTTCTCCTGCAGAAACTGCAGTCGGTCCTGACCAAGCGCCTCGTTTTCGGAAGAGATATATTGCGGATCAATCAGTGTCTTGAAGTCTGCAATCACGGCGGAATTGGCCGTCATCTGCGCATCCAATTCGGGGGCAAGCTTGTCCCAGATCCCCTCCCGTTCGAGAAGGTCGACGGCGTCCGAAGATCGAAAAATGGGAGATAAGCGGGCGAATGAAAATCACCGTGCCACCCCCCTACCATCACACCTACATTTCCGATCCCACCCATGTGCGCCCTTTCACGAGAAACACGTTTGAGATGATGAACCGGCACAAGAACCTGGACTGGGCCAAGCGCAACGTGAACGTCACCATGTTGGCGCTTATGCTGGATATCAATTTCGTGATGGTAAACGCGCTGCAGCGCTATGACGCACCATGGCGAAGAAAACTGGAGAGGGGCGAGCTTTCCCTGGAGCAGGTTCGCGACGCCGCCGGAACCCAACTCGGCGTGGTCAAGGAGCTGGAATTCATCCTATGCGCCGACAAGAGCCATCTCGGCTTGGGCGACCCGATCGCCGAGATTCCCTGAAACACGGCAAGGCGCCGTGACATTCCCGTTCAAGACCGGCCCAACGCCACCCGGCCGATCCGCTCGCGGGCAATGACCATCTTCTGGATTTGCGCCGTGCCGTCACCGATCTGAAGCCCCAGCACGTCGCGCAGTCGCTGCTGATGCGCCATGTCCTTGCTGTAGCCGGAATGACCATGCGCCAGC
Organism: Alatinidae sp. Z8VKAUB7J3; assembly: GCA_010016025.2. Classification (NCBI taxonomy): domain Eukaryota; kingdom Metazoa; phylum Cnidaria; class Cubozoa; order Carybdeida; family Alatinidae; species Alatinidae sp. Z8VKAUB7J3. The sequence continues at coordinate 213,577,191 of JAAAKM020073195.1, forward strand.
AAACACTGGTGTACAACGTCAAAGGCGAGCTTGGGAGCCCACCACTTTACCATCGCCGCCTCGGCGGTATGGGGCCTGCCCTGGTCACGGAGCCAGAGGGTCTTGTAGCAAAGCAGACGCGCCGCCTCGATCATTGTCTCCGCCTCGGCCAAGGGGAAGGTCACACCCTGATAGGCGGCGATTGGTTTTCCGAAAGCCTCGCGCTCCTGGATATAATCCCAGCTTTCATCCAGTGACGCGCGGGCGGCGCCGAGAACCATCAAGCCGATCTCCCAGCCCGGCAGGTAGGCGTGCCAGGAATTGATATCCGTTTCCGTATGGCCGCGGCCGCAGCAAATGGAGTTGTCTTCTACTAGTCGGGTGCCGTCCAGCGATTTGGCCAGATAGTACATAGACGCCGCCCAGTTTTGCGTAGCGGGTAAATACTCCCTGATTTTTTTACCGTTTTCTTCCCGGGTCGTGTTTAGGCCCCAGGTCTCGTTAAAGATGACCCAGGAAAAAATGGAGGGGTGATTGTAATCGCGTTTGATCATCTCTCGTAGCGTGCGTTCCGATTCGGCTTGCATATCGAAATCTGGTTCGCCCCAGCTATTGGGCAGATCGGACATGACTAGAAGTCCCAGTTTATCGGCCCAGTACAGTTTCCTTGGTATATCGATCTTAATATGGGTGCGAATACCGTTCAAACCAATATCAATACTGCGCTGTATTTCTTCTCGCATAAACTGGTCGCTGGGAAAAGTATAATAACCTTCCGGGTGATAGGATTGATCGAGGGCCAGTTGCAGGTAAATTGGTTCGTTATTAAGGGCGATGTAGGGATAGTCCGTTCCCGGTAGCGAACGTACGGATATTTTTCGCATACCGAAATAGGAATGGAGTCGGTCGTCTTCAATGGTCGCCTGTACATGATAAAGAAAGGGATCGTTTAAAGACCATAGGCGAGCGCCTGGAATTTTAAGCTTAAATTTTACGACCTTCTTTCCGGCGGGAAAAATTACTTCTTTTTCCAGCTTTTGATCGTCTCCGGTAATTTGTAGGTTTAAAGCAAGATCTTCCGGGGCCGGTTCTGGTAAATAAGCGGCTACTTCCACAATGGCAGACCACAATATCAATTTGCAGGACCACAATGGTTATTACTACAAACCGGGAAATTGTATTTATGTCATTCATTTAATTAAATCCTACTGTGTAGATATTTCTCGTTTCAAGAGTGAAATCAGGGTAAGTTTTTGCCATGTAGCATAAGGGGTTATTCTGCGCTTTATTTCCAGGCTGCACAGAAATGGCGAATATGCGCACGGCCTTGCATTTTGGGTTATGCCTACACTGAGGTGCAAGGCCCTTTTTAGCGTGGGGCCCTGTGTCGCCACACAGGTCGCACATGCTTAAGGATAAAACTGGCACCATGTTCTTTTTAAGGGGCTTATTCCACAGACTCTTTCATTGATTAGCTTCTTCAGTCCAGGGGTAAGGAATGTCAAGGAAAGTTCTTATGGAACATGGCCTTGTCTAGCTCATATAGGAAATTAAAGCACTATTTGTGAAAGATTTTGACTACTTGTCGTTTCTTGACTTCTTATTTTTCTATTGCAAGGTTAGCCTCATTTAGCCTCTTGCAGTTTTCGTCACTACTTTCGTTTGTTGACACGGTATAATGGCAGCTTTTCAAATACTAATAGACAGCTAATGGACTCAATTTTACTGAGACATAGTTTGTAAAAAAAATCCTCCAGCGAGAAGAAAAATGAATAAAATAATTCAGACTCTGCATTTCACATTCAGTCGTGCAAAAAAAAACGAGCGGGGTTTGTTTCGAGCTGCCGCAGGACTGACACTAGCACCTTTGTTGCCGAAAAGCGTTGCTATTCCATTGATTACTGTATAGGAAGAAACGCTTCGAAAGATCGGAACTGAGATTCGGTCGACGGCGAATGCAGCGGGAACACGCGCTCCACGCCCTCGCCGTAGGAAATCTTGCGGACCGTGAAGGCGCCGTTGAGCCCCTCGCCGCCATTGCGCGCGATGCACACGCCCTCATAGGCCTGCACGCGGGTGCGCGCGCCTTCGCGCACATAGACATTGACGCGCACGGTGTCGCCGGGGGCGAAATCGGGGATGTCCTTGCCGAGCGTCGCGACCTGCTCCGCTTCAAGCTGCTGGATGATGTTCATGACCGTTGGTCCTTGTTGGTTGTCCCATCCGATTGCTCTGCGCCTCCTGTGGGTCCGTCATCGCGGTCACGATGCGCCCGCCAGAGATCGGGACGGCGTTCTTGTGTCGCGGCTTCGGCCTCGGCCCGCCGCCATTGCGCGATCCTTCCGTGATGGCCGGAGAGGAGAACCTCCGGGATCGCACGCCCCTCCCATTCGGGAGGTTTGGTGTAGTGCGGATGCTCAAGCAGCCCCGCGCTGAAACTTTCCTCCTCGGTCGATTCGATCTTGCCGAGCACCCCCGGCAACAACCGCACCGCCGCATCAATGATCGCCATGGCCGGAATCATCTTTCTTTTGCGAAATTCTGGAACATTCAATTCCGAAACAATCACGAATGCCTGGTTGTTCTTTAAGGAACTCAGGTGGTTCCGTTTCACTTCGAGTAACAAAACATCGCCTGCGAGAAGGGGAATCGAGGTGAACTTTTCTCGTAATAATTCGCCTCGATGGCGAAGCGCCAAGACCATGGCCCCGAAACGGTTTCGAAAATCGAGCTTTTTTAGGGTACTGCTGATGATGCGTGAGTGACCTGGTCGTCTTTTCCAAACCCCACAAACTCTCTGGCAGCTTCAGCTTTCTCTTCTGGGCTATTATTTAGGCCTGTAACCAAGGTTGAATTAAACTCGATAGGCGATTCTCCGAGCTCCTGAAATAAGTCAAGCGCAGATACTCTTTGTGTTTCCGCCCATTGCTGTATCTCCTGAACTTCCCAATCATTAGGAACTTCTAAAATATTTTTATCCAAACGGAAATCTGGAAGTTTTTTAATTTCAGCGATCTTGGGAGGGGAGGGAAGAAAGAACTCTGAAAAGGAACGATGATAAAGAGATGCAAGCTTTCTTGCCTGTTTAACGGTGGGAGATGATTCACTTTGCTCCCAAGCAAGTATTTGTTCTGGAGTTTTCTTAAATTTCTTTGCAACTTCTTCAAGTGATAACCCACGCCGTTCCCGTGCCCACCTGAAGATTTGTGGATTGAACCAATAATTTTTGATAATGTGAGTTTGAAATCCCATTTTCCAATTTTAACATTGGCTTTGACACAGTGGCATCATGCGATTCTTTTTGACCTAAGCGAACATTTAAATTCACTAAAAAGAAAAAGCACATAACCACAATAAAACCAAACCTCTATATGTTTCTATTTTTCACCTCACCATATAGCTGAAATCTTATTCAAAAAATCAAATACGAAAGCTAAAGTTTTAAAGGGTCCAAAAAATCAGGAAATTTTACGCCACAAAAAAAGGGCTGTATAAGCCAAAGGTTTGGTGAGTGAGGGGTTTACCTTGGGGGGGTGGCGGTGTAGGATGTGCAGTCGATAGACGTTGTCATGTGCGGAAGGGAGTCTATTTGGCAGCATTGGCAACTGCTTCCTAAATATCGGTCAATAAAAAATAGTCTATTGATGGAAGAATTTTTTCTTTCCTGCTGAATAGTTTATTTGCTTTACATTTTAGGAGTAAGACGCCAAATGAGAAGCAGGGCTTAGGCTGGGTAGACCATTCTTATTTAAACATCTTTCGACCTGACCAAAGATTTATTAATGGTGAGTCCCTAGCATTATGATGTAGAGTGGTGTCGTTGGGGAGGGGGCAGCTTCCCCCTCCCAATAACTTATAAAAACTTTAATTAATTGAGTAAGTTTTAAACTGTTACTCGTCTTAATTATAAAATATGTTCTTTACTTTGAGCAGATATTTTTTTTTGTTAATCTATGCTTGTTTTTAACATAAAGAAAATGAGAAAAATAGGGGTCCATTACACTTCATAATATGTTCCACGTTAATTTTGTTTCCAAATATATTGCCTTTGAATCCTTTACATCAAGTAAAAAAGTGAGCCTAGTTAATTGAAAAATTTAAAAACCAATTCTTTTCCTGGTATTTAAGGCGCTTTTACTTCCTAAAATCTATGAGTTCAAGATTAGATTCTCGTTAATTCAAAACTTTCAAAATTGAAAGTGAATACATTCTACATCTATAATAGGACAGAAATGGAATCATTGAAGAATAAGAAGGTAGATATATAGTGAATATAATTTTCTGAATGAAAAAGAAATCATTGAAAAAGAAAATAAGACTTAGTGCTTTTATAATAATACTTGCACTATAACTAGAGAGGTCAAATCAGTTATCGTTTGGCTATAGAATTTAGTAGAGGGGGCCTCAAACAGGAGTCATTTTTGTTAAATCTTCTTGGCCAAGGGACTTGAGAATACAATTCATTGGATCCAAACAACCCCAGAAACTTCCACAGATCGTTTCCTGGTTTGTGAATTTCGTTGTGATTCCTTGTTTGTCTTTTTGAGAATTTTTTCCCCTTTTTCTCTAAAATCAGGAAAATTTTCTCAGGCTCGTGGCATTTGATACGTAACATTGAACTTAATGTACTTTATAGATTTGGAATCAGCATAAAAAAACCAAATCTTTTTATGTACTAATTTTTCTCTAAATTCCTTTTGTTGCAATTTTGGTTACTTTGGGCCTGATCCGCTCATTACTTGCAGTTCGCTACCATGAGCTGTTTGATTCTACACCATATATTCAACATGTATTTTGGAATATAAGTAGAATATTCTAGAATTCCTTCTTTTCTTCATTCTTTTTACCTGTCTTAATTTTCCTTTGGCTGCTCACGTGAGGAGATTTTACACGTGAGGAGAAATTTCCAGGGGGGATTTTTGGTTGGAATTTTTTGGGGGAGGATTTTCCACAGGAGGGGTGAGGGGAGTGTTGAATTTCACTGGAGAATTTTCCACGGGGAGAATACACCGAACCCCGCCACTGACTATAAATCTCTCCAATTCTCTAAAATTCTGTTTCAGTTCCCAAAGTTAAAAAAAAAGATTTTTACGTGGTTTGAAACATAAACAATATACAGTAAGAGCGTCTTTCTTCATCCTTTCTCCCATTATGTTTCCTATTCAATAAAAGGAAATCTAACGTATTTTTAAACTTCCATTTACCTACCCTTGGTTGATATTTAACTTCCTCTGTTGATCTTATGATCACATAAGTTTTGAAGAGTGTCTTTTCTAAGATTCAGAAACATCAGAGGGTCAATACCCCCCCCCCCAAACCTCGTATTTTTCTGAAATTCATCTTATAGAAATTTTGAGATGTTCATTTGTTGTAGGATCAAAAGAAATATATAATTTATTAGAGGTGAATAAATTGTAGAAATGGTGTATCAGATCTTTCTTGCATATTGGTAGTTTTAGTGTTTATTATTACCATAGTTAGCGCAACAGCGCTGCCTATGTGAAGACCAAAGTATGCACAATGTATTGTTATTATTTTTATTGTTTTTTTTTCATCAAGGCACTTTGTATAAAAGGAGTTGTCTTAGAAACTTTGGTAGGAACTTATTCGATTGAAAAATGGAAATTCTAGCTCCGTTGATAAGAGTCAAAAGTGATTTTGGGTAACCAGTCCCCTTCTTACTTCCTTATATTCCCCAAAGACATCCAATGAAAATTTTGAGGTAACTATTTTGTCAGCATAGTTGAAAAGTCTAATAACAATGTCTCTGGAGATGTCATCAATCCAGAACCCTCGAGACGAGGGCTTTAAGTTATGCTTATGCTACTATTAAATTATGTAAGTTAAGCTATGGTACGACTACTGCTGCTACCACTGTAACTACTGCCACCACCAATACTGCGGCTGCTGAAACTACTGCTTTTGTGGCAGCTGAGGATACTGAGATGAAAGCTTAAGGAAATGTTAAGAGGAAAGTTGATCTAAATCAAGACAAGCTATGTGCATAGAGATTGTCAAAAGGGTGTACCAGCAGTATCTTAACAACAGTTTAGGCTATTCGTTGACATTTTTTACGAGTTGACTCGTTAATCTTTTGTCTCTTAATAGGCTGAAGAATGAAGGATCTTGGCTACTATTCTGTTTGTTATTTCTCACTCGTTGGCATTTTTCATTTTGACATTGACTCGTTGACTCGTTGATATTTTGTCTCTTAATGGGTTGAAAAATGAAGAATCTTGGCTCATATTCTGTTTGTCAAACAGACATCTTCCGAAAAGTTATTTCAATGAAATGGAACTTCCTGATGATACAACTTCCAGTGTTACTTTAATTGGAGAAGTGTTTGGAATTTTAATTGCAAATCGAAATTACAGTGTAACAAAAGAGCGCGTTGTTTTAGTGCCGCTGAACAAAAAAGCAAGTAAAATCAAAGATGATTGTCGATCGCCTCCCAGGAGAATTCAAATCTTATGAAATCTATAATTCTATGAAGAATAAACAAGAAGGAGGGAATGAATTCACGCCAGAATACCTTAATTCAGTTTAAATTGCTGTTTTGCCGCCCCGTGACTTGAAACTAAAGAATAACACTATCTTTATGCTAGGCATAATTTAGATATGTTAGAGGGTATGTGCTATGCAACATGCATAGTTGCTACTGAAGTATGTAGCAACGTAATTAAAGCGTAAATAATTACTTGGGAAAGATGGCAAAAGAAGTCAACATGAATCTGCGGTTAGAAGACAAGTAAAAGTGAGAATCGCATATATACATGCCTCACGCGTGCCGAGTACCAAGGGCGGGACGGAGCTTGGTCTCCCGGTACTGAAAGCAAAAACGTTTCGAAATTAAGATGAATAATCAAGCTAAACTAAAACCGACTTTTACCACAAGATAAAACTTTCGCTTAAGAATCAGCAAGATCCTTTAAAAACTACCCCGAAAATATTATTGCTTAATTAAATGTAAGTTAGAAAAAAAATCACCCTACCTCAACAAAAACTGCTAAAACCTCAAGACCATCTCTGTGGGACACTGCTTTTGGGACTGATCCATACTTTTTATTATAATGTACTAAATGAATCTCCATTGGATACCTGAAATATAAGTAAATTTTTATACTTTAAAATACTAAACCTTATCCACATAATTTTATTTTCCAATAATACGTTGTAGCGTACTATAGGTAGAGAATGATGTGTGTCCATAGTAATTGAAACTCTAAAAAACAAAGCTTTTTTTTCATTACACGTAACTTTTACTTAAATTTCACTTTCAAGTATGTCCTAGATTTAAGGTCATTCAACACTAGATTCAGATTGGCAGGGTGGATCCAGGGGGACCACGATTTTCTGACGTCCTCATATGTCTTTTTTTCCTCTATGTTTGCCCCTTTTTTGAACAAACTTGTTAATTCGGACAGTTATTGGCACCCTTGTAACATTGCCTCCACTCCAAGGTTTTGCTCTAAATCTTCTTTTGTAGACTGGCACATTAACCCGGGATAAGTGAAAACTTCTCAGTCTATTAACAAGCCTTAATCTATGCATAAAATATTATTTTATTTTGTATTATTAGCTTCATACGTCAATTTTTTCGTTCCATTTCTACCATTATCCACTCACCACTAGATTTAGACTAATGTGTAAATCTAAAGAAGTTGGAAACTTCTTAGTCTAAAATCTAAGCCTCTATTCACCTATAAACATGGAAAGAAATATTATATCTAACGAAAACGCCTTGAAAGAAAAAACTTAAAGTATTATGGAACACCCACGTGTACATCTTCATTACGTAAAACCCACGTGTGCTCATCCACAGTTGCAAGCGAGGATTCCCCACGGCCCCTGAAGAAACAAGTCAGGTTAGAACGCTTCATCCTTAATATAAGTAAACTTTCCCTTTTATAATAACCAAAGAAATCTGGAAATGGGGTCTTTAAAAAAAAACATCTTGGAATGTCTTGAAAAACGTCTTGAAGAAATGTCTTAAAAATGTCCGGGAATATCTGAAACGTCTTGAACAACGTCTTGAAGAAAATATGTTAAAAACATCTTGAAATGTCTTGAAACGTCTTGAAAAACATGTTGAAGAAGAGTGTTTTAAGAAACTTCCCCGTTGGACTAGTGGACCCTAATAAGTCTTATTACGTATTATGATAAAATAAACAAACCCTATTATGTAGCAACCAAAAGTAAACAAAGTGTATTGCGTAACAACCCAAAGTAAACACTCCCTGTGACGTAAGAAGTAAAAGTGAACATTCCCTACTATGTAACACGCACCTACGTATTATAGAAGATTAACAAGAAATTTTCCAGATTGATTTTCCAAGGGATAGGGCTGCAATCAAACGTTCGAATAGGATACTGCTATTAAAACAGAAGTTTTGATTTATCTTAAATACTAATCAGAAATTTGCTCAATCTTTCGGGGGTGCATCAATTACAAGGATATATTTTATCAGTGACGTAATTTTGTCAAAATTCTGTGGGGGAAGGGTGCAAATTTAGAGCTAATTTTCCCAAAGACTTTGTAGGTAAAAGTAGGAACTAACTACCTACCTACTTTGTATACATTATCTGGCCACACGGAGCGTAAATGTGCCAAGCGAGGTGCGAGATGTCCCATATTGGGCAAAAAGAGTGCTATATTTTGCACGAAGAATATTTTTGTGGTGGAAGTGCACCACAAGTGGTGGAAAAAGAGGCACTCTAGGAGAGGTATTTCAATTCGGAATTTCGGGGCGTGGGGCCTTTTAGCATTTCTAGCAACGTTTGAATTATTGGTACCGTGCAATTTTTGTAAAGCAGGGTGGCAAAAGCACCCATGGAGAGTACGTGAAGGGGTATCAACCTCCCACCCCCAGACACCCAACAATACCTAAGCGTTACAAGACTTTAAGCCATATTGTTTGAAAAAATATAACTTTTCAATAAAAAAAAACAAGAGCTAAGAGCTCATGTGGCACTTTTGACGAGGTCAGAAGAGCCAAGAGCTCATATGGCATGAGCTCTAGCAAAATTCTAAGAATCAATAGATTGATTTACAAGGAGAATCAGAGGTTTAATACCGGTCAGGATTTAAATAAAGAGATCTGAGACACCAGGTCCTTCTAAATATCAAAATTTCATTGAGACCCGATCACCCATTCGTACGATAAAAATACCTCATTTTTCAAATTTTTCCTCTCCCTTGAGCCCCCTCCCCTCCAGATGGTCAAATCAGGGACGACTTTATCGATTCAATTTTTGCAGGTTCCTGACACGCCTACCAATTTGTGTCGTCCTAGCACGTCCAGAAGTAGCGAACTGCACTGGACCCCCCTAATTCCCCCAAAGAGAGTGGATCCAGCAGTTTATTTTGTTGAGTTAATTCTGGTTAACTGTAGTCAAATTTAGATGCTTTATGTACTGACATCCTCATATTGCTTATATATTTAATCTTAAGTAAATGAAATGAATTGCTTTAATGGAAGGTCCTAGTCTAAATTTTAAAAACACAAAAATTATGCAGAATTTTGGAATTACGGAGAATATTGGAAATTACGCAGGAATTATAGAAACGTCAGTTGCAATTGACACAAATTTATATCTCATGTGCAGTAGATATTTTTCATTTAAACTGGGAGGCAGGATTTTCAACAAAGATAGAAATATCTGGATGGAATTTGACGGATAGGGGAGAGGGACACCTTACTTTGGATTAAATTTCCACAGAGTTTTTCATGGATGCATTTCATGGAGGGTAAGCAAGATTCACCGGCATTTTTTGAAAAACAAGTATTTTTTAATTGAAAGTAAGGAGCAACACTTGAACTGATTTTAATGTATCTCACAAGTTGACTGTTTTTTGTCTTTCTTTTTTGAAATAATGGTCCAAAAATATGGGGAGCGGGTGTATTCAAATAAAAATACAAAGTTCTAGTGCCTTTTTTTAGTGACCAAAAAGACTGGAGGGCAACTAGGTCTTCTCCCATACCCATTTTTTCCCCAAAATTATCTGATCAAAATTGATCAAAAACTGGACCAGGAAGTTCAATACAATAGAAAAAGAAATAAAAATAGCAAGTTATAGTTACTGGGGCCACATCTGATGAAATTAGACTTACAGATGTTAAATTAAACAATTAGTAGGGAGTTTAGGGGTACTATCCTCCAAAAAAAAGATTGTTCCCCGTCTCTTCTTACTACAGTTCGGTAACACAAACTGTTTGATCTTTGCAAAATACGATCAGGTAGATGATTGAGCATCACATTGAAGACTGTCTCCCATTGATGTTGCACAATATTGTTCATGGAAATTATATCCAGGGAGACGATCAATTTATTGTTACAATTGACCACGCCCATACTTAGGTGATCATTAACCTAATTTAACATAATTTATTAACCTAATTCTAATATTTAGAGAAAGGCCAGAACTCATTTTTATTTCTCCTTTCTTTAGATTCAAGTGAATAAACAGTGATTGATTACTATAATCAACCACAAGTAGACACTGATGACAAAGAGGCCCATATTTTGACATAACCTCTACTAAAAACCACTGTTAACAACTCACTGAAGCAACAGGCCACCTGAGGCCAACACAGCTGCGCAAACTCCTCACTATCCCAATCTTCTCAAAGCTTTCCTTTTTACACCCTTCCAAAAAGTCCCAATTTTCTTTAGTTCCCTTCTTACAATCTCTTCCCCACCCATTCGGGAAAGGGTGGCACTGTATTTGATGTTCAAATATTTTGCCCTTATTGATTGAAATGGCAGTAACAATAATGATTGCCAGTTTTTAAGTTGCCGTGCTTTTTTTTTATGATTTTCGTCTGTTTAGTTGTTTTTTTGTGACTCCAAAATGCAGATTTGGCCCTTCAGGACTTGTTATAGGAATTTTTTGAAATAAAATATCTTATCTCTTATAAACTGTTTATGAAATTATCTCTTATTTCATAAAATAATGTTTGAAATACATCATTTTTGGTTAACTTAATCCTATATTCCATATTGGCGTCGTTCAAGGCGGCCATGCGGCACCGCCGCGTGCTGATCCCGGCGTCGGGGTTTTACGAATGGAAGCGCGGCGAGGGAGCAAAACCGCTGGCGCATTGGGTTCCGCCTGCCGCCCGCGGAATCGTGGCCTTCGGCGGTTTGATGGAGACCTGGGAGGGGCCGGAAGGCTCCGAAGTCGATACCGCTGCGATCCTGACGACCCGCGCGAGCGCTGACCTGGCCGACATTCATCACCGTATGCCGGTTGTCATCAAACCGGGCGATTTTACGCGCTGGCTGGATTGCAAAACCCAGGAACCGCGCCACGTAGCTGATTTGATGGAGCCGCCGGACGCCGGGTATTTCAGTGCGGTACGGGTATCGGACCGGGTGAACAAAGTCGCCAATTCCGATCCCGCCAATCAGCGACCTCTATCAGATGCCGAGATCGAACGAGACGCCGTCGAAAACTCAACCAGCAGTCAGCTGAGCCTGTTTTGAGATGATCGGGGCGGAAACGAACGACCAGCTGCTTCAGGCTGGCCTCTCGGGCTTCCTGCTCGGCGGCTCACTCATCATTGCGATCGGCGCGCAGAATGCATTTATCCTGCGCCAGGGTTTGCTGCGATCGCATGTGTTCATCCTGTGCCTGATCTGTTCGCTGTCGGATGCATTGCTGATCGTGGCCGGAGTGGCCGGACTGGGGACGCTGATCGCCCGGTCGCAGCACCTGATTACTTACGTCACCACAAGTGGCGCAATTTTCCTGCTGTTTTATGCGGTCATCGCGTTTCGCCGCGCATTGCGGCCGGCGGGCCTGGTTGCCGCGCCTGACGGCCGGAATCAAATTTAATTAAGTTTATTTTCATTAATTAAACTATTTAATCGAATATAAATTGAATAAAATCGAATTGTTATTGAAAGTGCGGTAGAGGACATGAACTTTCATATATACAAAATTGCCTTGTACGCTGTGAAATAACTTTGCTGCCATGACTCAATTTTAATTATATTCTAGGGTTAGTTTTTTTTTAGACAAGCTAATGTTAAAAATGAGATTTTTAATTAGAAAATAAAGCTAACAGATTTTTTTACTGGAAGTAGAGACTGCTATACCAGTGCGCCAAAGAGCAGCAACAAACCTAACAGAACCTAAAAGAGCATCAGAACATTTATGGAGATACCCCTCCTTACTGTCAGGGTATATTAACAAGATAAGGGAAAGTTGATCCCATGCTTAAAAACTTGATCAGTTAATTTGTTCAAACGTGGACAGACAGATTTTGGTTTTCTAAAAACCCGGGTTGATATTGGTTTTCCAAAAATAAAAATCCTTCTGTGACTTTTCCAATTTTGAAGGTTTGGTTTTGCGAAGTCCCTGCATTTTGTCTAAGTAAAATGTCCAAGCTTACAAACTCAACTTTTTAGAGAGCATAAAACTAGAGAGCATAAAAAGAACATAAAATGAACATGAAAAGAATTATGTTCATAAAAAGAACATAAAATTTTATGTTCTCTTTTTAGAGAACATAAAACATAGAGAGCATCTTGTGAACTAAATCAATTCATAAAATATGATTATCATCATATAAGCAAGAAACCAAAATACAAATTTTGCTACCCCAATTTTTTAGACAAATTCAACTTTTAAGATCAAGTAACTGTTGTGTAAAAGATTAGCTACGCTCATTTACCATACTGCAGGATTCAGCACTCCAAAAGCACTTGTATTTACCCACAAGGGAGGAGGAAGGTTTCATACCCTCACCCCAATTCTCTATGGATCCCAATTTGTCTCTTCAAAAGTTTATATACTTAGCCTGTAATATATATTTGATTAATATTATAATAGTAGCAAGTCGGCTTCTTAGTATCAGGGGCGCAATTTACTTTGGGATAGGAGGAAACTACTCCTGAGACCTCAGTACCCCCCTCAGATCCCATTATGACCCTCAGCTAAAATCTCTTCAAAAATCTTGTCTAAACTAAGTTAAGCCTCCATAATTCAAGCATCCACAGACACAGGTCAGTTTTCTTTAGTATATTTTTGTCTCTATATGGTACTATATGGCTTATTTTTCAGTTTTCACTGTCATTTTTGCTTGATTTGGGAAAATTGGCTCCAAATTTCCCCCTCCCCCGGATTTTTACGAAATTACGTCACTACTTTATATCGTTGACTGGACATCTCTTCCCCAAAAGTGTCAGTTTGGTTATACTCCTAAGCCCCGAGCCGTGTAATTAACCATTATGACAATGACTTTGGCTATTTTGTTTTCAGTCATATTGCATAAAGTGTGTCTTAAAGAAATCAGCCCACTCCCCCTTTTTTACATTAAGATTAAGACAGTCAATTTTCTAAAGCATGTTTCTAACGGAAGCCTTCAAATGCTTTGCGGAAATCCTTTAAGCCACTAAAAATCTGGGAGGTCTTTTTAACAAATTGGGGAAATGTAACAACAAGCCCGCTTATTGTCAAATTGTTCAAGGTATATATAACTTGAGAATATACGTAACATATATAGGAATGTATATAACATCATTTAATTAAAACTTTCTACCCCCCCCCCTTAAAAATGGTCTTGATAATACATTTGGCTTGTCATTTTCCCTGGGTATTTTACATCATTTAATGAAAATGAGAAATGTGTCACATTCTTTTGCCATAGTAAAGAATAATAATACCCAGGGCCATACCCAGGAGTTTTTTTTGGGGGGATATACAAAAGAACTTTAAAAACCCATCAGAAATTTGTTTATATTCATTTTTGTTATGTTTTTATGAGTCGGAAAGAAGTTTGAGTGAGGGGGGTTCAAACTTTTTAATTCCCCCCTTAAAAATGGCCTTGATAATACCTTTGGCTTGTCATTTTCCCTGGGTATTTTACATCAAGAGACTTATTTTTTGAAATTTAGGAAGAATAAGTCGCCTTCTATTATATCAGATTTCATCGCACCATTGACTGAGGACACGCTGCTTGTTCTGGCAACGGTCTTCTTTTAGTGTAGCTAAACAATTGCTTTATAGTTGTTATTGGCACCGTTTTTCCACTCTGTGCCAAAATTGGTAAGGACAAGGTAGGGTTACGGTAAGGTCAATGCTTGGTAAGGTTAGTTTATTGTAAGGTCAATTATCCTCCAAAATTGGTGTTTTCCGTTGGTTCTCGCTCTCAGCATTTTCTGGCAAATAATAAATTGCAAATGACTCATAGAAATTCATAGACTATTTGAATTACCCTTATTCCATGACCATCTACCTTATTTCTGTCCTAGGATGAATGGATGGATGGATGATAGACCATCTATCAACAAGTCTCTAACAAGTCCTATTACGTAACAACCAAAAGTGAACAAACCCTATTACGTAACAGCTTTTTCCTGTCCCTCAAACAAGTCGTATTACCTAATACGCAGAAGTAAACATTCCCTATGACGTAACAGACAACTGCGTCGCGAAAAAAACATTCCCTATGATGTAACAGACACCTGCATCTCTTAGAAAATTAATAACACCTGCGTCTTGAGGGGGTCGCCGTTCAGCTTAAATCATTAAAGGGAGAAAGGAGTAATGTGTATGTCATTTTAAAAGCCTTATGGCAATACTGCTTTTAACCCAGGTTACATACCCTCAAGTTAACTTTTACCCTTTTAATTAGGTTGGTTTAGGTTATGTTGGGCCGTCAACTTAACTTAGGATGCTGGTTGAGACATCTAGGTACCTTGTTTCTCAAGATTGGAACCTATGTTTCTTAAAACGATCTAACAATGGTATTAAAATCGGATTTAATTTAAGCGTATTCGCCAGAAACATCCATGGTCCATAAGTTACTCGAGATATTCATTTAGGTATAGTATACCGATTGAAGGATGCAGGTACCTAATTTTTCAAAACTGAAACGTAAATTTTTTTAAAACAATCTACCAACAGTAATAAAATCACACATATTTTAAGTGTGAGTTTTTCAAAGAAAAGAGCTCCATTAAGCCAAGAATGAGCAAAAATAAATTCAAATAATCTTCCAAGCGTAAAACTACCACAAATCACTATCAATAAATAAATGAGACTCAATACAAATAAAAATTACAATAAGTAGACGAGTAAAACTCAAAACGAGCAAAAATTAACATGAGTATATACCAAATGCTTCAGAATTTGACGATTTGATGCAATAACAAGTGAGTTTAAATTCACTGCAAAAAACAGTTAATTCCTGGCTAGGACAAACTTTTCCCTGTCTCAGTGCAAAGACAAACCAAGTCAGTATTAAAGTTTAATAAGAAATTAAGTCCTAATTCGGCACAAAGACATATACATCCGCACTTGTTCTGAGTCAATGAAATAACGAAGTCCAAGTTCTGAAATCTTTGTACGCCTGTTTTTTTCTGATCAGCTTCAAATTTACGAGGTTATTTCCTCAGGCAAATTAAAGTAAAAACAATAATTTACAAAAGCGCTTCCCCCTTCTCTGACCTTTGGATGAAGGTGCTCTGATCAGCTTGAAACTGAAAGGGCGCATACAGAAAACTTTCAGATGTATATGCCACTTCTCAGGGCCGTTCAAATTGGGCAGCAACTAGAAAAATTGCTTGGGGCCCCGCGGTTGCGAGGGCACCCCAGCTGGGGGGTTGCTCACTTAGACCAAATTTTTTAGTTTGATTCGGCTTTTTCAGCTCGTACTTAGTCGGGAAGAGGGCTAAGATTGATTTTTGCCCGGATGCCACCAACCCAAGGAACTGTTCTGCCCCTTATGAGCAACATATACTTTCCACATAAGTACCTACAGCCACTAGCAATTTGATTGGCACATAGCCACAATTAAACATGCATCATTCAAGAGATTTTTAATCACTGACTCTTTTTCGATCAATATGCTGGCAGAATTTATAGTTCCAGGACTAGGAACGTCAATTCATGAAAATTTATAAGAGGAGGGGCACAAAACCTATTTTTCAAATCTAGCAAAGATATAGTTATTAGATTTTTGACTAAGTCGAACAGAACGGCTAGCCAAAAAATTATTTAGACTGGCTACACACTGTGACGAAAATTAGAACTATACCCCCAGCTCCAAGGCTCCTTGTGCGGCAACTATGACGAATCGGTCCTAATTACAAAAGCAGTACAATTGACAATGTCTATCGAACTGAAATCAAATCCTCTAAAGGTAGAACAATAGCCCTCGATACAACTCTAACTTAACAGATCCATCTTATGGGTTCTGATTACAAGAATTTGGGTCACGCCACTCCTCCGACTCCCAAAAGGCGCCATTTCAACAAAATCTTTTACTCTCACCTCAGCTTGGTTAAAATTCAATGCCCACTTTTGAAAAATGTTTTGATGACAAAAGATTAGGGTTGCCTCACCAGAGGTCGAGTCAGTCCCCTGACTTCAAAAACCCAAAAACAGTGCATCAAATGTTACTTCAAACTGATTTTTGGTTCAAATTTGACAAAAACTTCTCGTTATCAGTCTGATAATATGAATATCTTTTCCCTACCTCACAAGGCTTGATCACCAAAGAACATAGGTGCTCTATGTCGTTTGTTGCTGCAGAACATCTATGTCGCTGCTAAATGTCCTGATTGCAAAAAGAACCCCTTCTCGCTTTCCTCTTCTTCAAAGCCAGAATCGGGTTATGAACCTTAAAAATGCAAAACTAGGGATTTAAACATTATTCCCCACCAAGATTTGTTGTGATCCAGAAACCCCTTCCTGATGGCAATGATTTAAAAGCTCTTTTACCACGAAAGATCAGACCGGGAATGAACTTCCACGGGCAAACCATGAAGGGTGCGCAGGATTTTTTTACCGAAACTGGCAACAAAAAAATCAAAACAGAATGGAAAAACAAAAACATTGACAAATACGCCTCGGTAACCGTCCTCTCAAGCAAAACGAAACTTTGTAATTTTGTAGGTGACTCCTGAAACCGGCGCTCGAGGATCACTTGACGCGTTGAATAAGAGGTTGCAATTCTCATCAAGACTGCATAATATGTTTCTTTTTTTGGAGTGGGTGTTTTCCTCCCTTTCCTAAATTTCTGCAAATCACTCCTCATACTAATGACTTCTGATAGGTGGCTTCAAACTTGACAAGTTCTTCATATTTCAAACTAACCTAAACGTAGCCTATATTTTCTCGACATAGGCATTGTTTTGAAAATTCAGTTTTCTAGAGTTTTGGCCACGAGAATTAGTCTTTACTACCACTTGATTATTATTGCTTGGTTTGATTAAAGCAAACCAAAGCTTTGATTCTTTAGTGACATTTGGGAAATCTAAAAAAATCTACTTCTTAGAAAACATGTGTTTTTAAGCTTTTAGAGCTTTATTTATGAACTTGAACCGAAAATACAGCTTCGGCCATGAAAATAGCTAGTTTCTGTACGGTATTAAGTAAAAAGAGACAAGTTTTTTCAACTGAAAGTAAGGAACAACAATAAAACTTAAAACGAACAAAAATTATTCTGTATATGAAGGGGGATACCTCTTTCTCAACCCTCGATCTTCACGCTAGAGTCGTAAAGCTCTTAGAAAATACTTCTCATTCAAATCCAACGGCCCTTGAGTTTGAGTCACGTTACAGCGTTGCCTATAGTAAAGAGTATTACCGTTGTCCTTCTGTAGTTCTCTTCTTGTTTATTTTTCTTTTATTTTTATTTACTCCTATTTTATTTACTGTTCTTATTTTTATTTAATCCTTATATTTCATTTCATTTGCTTTTCTTTTAATTTACTGCAGAGGCGTGGATTTTGTATATAGAGGGCATAAATAAACTATTATTGGCATTGTTGCCCAAAAAATATGTGAGTCAAGCTGACATCTAATTAAAACTCCAAGATAGCTAGTCAATTAATAAGCATTGTAAAGTCTTCTATGATATTTTGGAATTTCGGTATAACAGGACCGCTTGGCGGCACAGAAATGTCCCTAGGTATTTAAGCAGAGTCCGTCATAACAAAATTTTGCCTTGATCATAATACTAAAGTTGTTCAAAGATCCAATTCTTTCCCAAGGTGAGATGAAAAATTTTGAATAAAAATGAATGTTCTTTAAAAATGAACGTCACTCCCTAGAAACAGTTGTGACTTCCCCCTCCCCCTCCAAGCAAAATTAAGACTAGAGTTCAGTGATTATACGACAAGTTATAAAGAAAAAAAGACAACAAAAGTTACATATGCAAATAAAGAATAAAAAAAAAAGAATTAATAAGGAATTAAAATTTAATACGAACAAATATGCCACTTCCTGTGAGGTGCCTTTGCAATTGAACCCCTCCCCATTAGCTCAATGGCTAAAGATAAAAATTTTCTTCATTTAAAAGATCAACATTAAAAGTTGAATCTAATTAAATCAAAAAGTTAAAACAAAATCAATAAATTAAATCCAGCCAATATCAAAATATAAGGCCCCTGTGCAATTTGGGGGGCTATCTGTAGAATCTATCCGTTATGTGTAGATAACGCTATCTGTAGAACGCTAATGTGTAGATAACGCTATCTGTAGAATCTAAGGATTGTAGTTGTCATTTGGGATTAGCTCCACTCGCTGACCTTAATAATATTTAATTGTAATATTCCTAAAGCCAAGTGATTAGTGTACAAAGTAAAGCCTTGTTTTGCAATACAGTAGAAGACATATTGCTACGCAGGGCTATTGACACTTTGAATATTTCCAAAAATTTACTTGATTTTCATTAATAATAAATCTCTTAAAATGAAAAAAAGTTTTTGCATATTCCTTTCTTGAAAGCTTTTGGAATTGCACGAACTTCTCATTTCTTTTTGCAATTATTTTAAGCCAGACCGTCAGAAAAACATGTCAAGTTTAAGGGCAAATGCTCTCTGACCAGCGAAAGTCAAATGCAGCTAACAAGAGGTCCTATAACCTAATCTTTCTGCTTAAAAAACTTTTAAATGCATCTCAAGTGACTCAAAGTGTATGAGACATGTAGATTGTTGCGTAACTTGTCAGTCAAATGCCTCTATTGGTCTTTTATTTGACCCTTAAAACTTCAATTGCAACATTTTAGTTTATTAATGGAACGGACTGAAGCGCTCTTACTTGGGGCCAGGCATCGTTTTCGGCCGATCGTGATGACGTCCTTGACCACCATCGTTGGGATGATCCCGTTAACGATGGCTTCGGCCAGCGAGATGGGGATGAGTTTCAAGAGCTTCGGTTACATGCTGATTGGAGGCATGACCTCGGCCATGCTCTTCACGCTCTTGGCCGTGCCCGTCTTCTACACGCTCCCGACATTCACTACTTTGTCGGCACTCACTTTTTCTGACATAGTCTTGTCAATAGCAAGGCTTCGCGGCAATAGCGGATCACCCTCAAGAGAAGACGATTTCTCTACAAAGTCAACAACTATTTGTGTGTCTTTGCAGTCCCTCTGCTGACATGAAATACCAAACCCTTTTTGTTGGTTGCTTGTGCGACAAGAAACACCCGCCAGTTCTTGCATCAGAATACTAACCTGAATACAGGTTGGACGTCTCATTACCCACTAAAGTTTTTGTAATTCCGTTTTTCCTCTACCTCGAGCCAATCCGGTTGCCGTTTTCAGAATTCTCGCCAGTTCAGGTTCTATGCCCAGATCGACAAATAAACTGGCCGAAAATCGGTGCGATCTTCTCACATTGTGCAAGCGTTTTTCAAAAGACTGGAAAAGTATTGAGTTTGTATTTTTAAGTCTGTTCATCTACTGTAGCTAAAGCCTCGCCGACTTGCACGTATTTGTTGTGACCAGCTGCTGCGAGGTAAGTGAGCATGTTCGAAACTGTTTGAAGTGAAGTTTCTATTGACCTGTACGTTCAGCGCTGAGGGAAATTCGAAGAATGGTAACCATATCCATGTACTGTATCCAAAGTTTTCCTGTTCGAGTCTCGTGACTTCGCTCTGATTTAAGAGCTGATAGAGAAGCTTTGAATCTCATAAGACTTGAAGACTGGGATATATGTTCAAAGGAACCTCGTCCATTTATTATTTCTCATATAGGTCTTTGATTTCACAAAGCTCAACCATATACAATGCATGTTCTTGATTAAATTCAAGCTCTGCATCTAAATCCTTGTTTCTCCATTAGTTGAATCTCATGGAGCGTCACGAATTCCGTGTGAAGGCCGGTTTCTGTATGCTTGACTTCATGAAATCTAGTTTTGCCTGAGTGATAATAATAGAATTGTGGATATAAATATTACTTTGATTGATTTTAAGAAGTGGATAACAATGATAGTAAACAAGAGCATCAAGTTAATAGAAACATCTTGCACATTATAAAATACGAATCTCATTGTTTTCTTTTAGTTTTACACGTCCTAGGGCTATGTCTGAGACCGCCCGGGAAAGGACTGAATTTTAATAAAATCTATTTAGAAAGGACATCAAATAAGGGATTTAATAATAGCGTTTTTGTTTTATTGACATGTTTGCTTCAGAAGTGCCGTCAAACCGCATTTTGCCCATTTCTAATACCTTTTGAAAATTTCTATCTATTGGATTTTTTGGCAATTTTGTTGCACGATTCCTTTTCTTAATTGTGAGTCCCACAAGCCCTAATAGGGCCAAATACGGCCCTAGACTGTATAGAAAACACTTTGCTAATTATGTTGATTCAGATTATATTTGAAAATGGAATCGATTGCGGGAATCTTGGATGAGAACTATTTCTGAGTCGGAAACACCATGACAACAAAAGAGTAGTACCATTATATTCCCTTTCAAAAATTTCCAAAATAAAGGTCGCAAATGTGACAATTAAACTCCGCTCTCCTTAATCCTGTATTCGCTTTCAGTCCACGGTCAAATCATAAATGATCACCCTGTGTTCATTGTTCACATGATATTTTGGGTAGGTGATTGCCCAACTGGCTGGAACCAGTTTTCTCGACTCAGGTGGTGCGCTGCCAGGACACCAACTTCCTGACCATCGAGCCACAGATGCTGGAGGAGTTGGCGACCCTGCTCGAGAGCTCCGACCTCGACATCCGGCTCTACATCGAGACGCGCCCCGAGGGCATCACGCCGAAGTCGATCGAGCTGCTGCGCCGTCTCAAGGTCGACGGCGTCGGCATGGGCGTTGAGCTTTCACAGCAGAGCTTTCGCGAGGGCCACCTCAACCGGTTCGCCGATCAGACGCGAATCGAACGCGCCTTCGCACTGTTGCGCGCCGCCGGGATCAAGCGCACGGCCTACAACATCATCGGCCTCCCCGGCCAGGACGAGGCGTCGATCGTCGAGACCATCGAGTTCAACCGTCGCCTCGATCCGGACAACGTCACCGTGGCGTTCTACTCGCCGTACGCCGGCACCGCGCAGAACGACCGGGCGGTCGCGCTCGACTACTTCGACGAGTACGAGTACGACGTCGACGGGCAGCTGCGCACCGTCAGCACTGGCGCCGGGCTCGATCGGGAGACGCTCGAGTACTACAAGCGCCACTTCCCCGGCTTTGTCCGCGACGGCATCCCGGCGCGGTCCACGCCTGGCTCAGTGACTCCATCCCAGCCATGAGGCACAAGGCAATCATCGGGACCTGGTCGCTCAGCGGCGACCTCGGCCCCGTCGACTTGGGCACGGTGTCGCGCACGCTCGACGCTTGCCTCGCCCACGGTTTCCGCGAGTTCGACACAGCGCCCAACTACGGCGCCGGCTTTGCCGAGCACTGCATCGGCCGGGTCCGTTGTGACGACGACATCCTCGTCCACACCAAGTGCGGCACCCTACTTTTACCTGGAAAAAAGGTATTTCTGAACGGTTGATTTTGGCCAACTGAACACTTTGGGGCCAAAAACATTTCTGTTGCTCAAATGCCAATGTTTGACCTTTTTACGTAGTTTTACTGGACGGCCAAAACCGTTTACTGGACCGTTTTGAGGGGAATCAGCCTCCTCTCGTATTTTTTTCTGCGGTTCATCTCTTATCTCAAACCATTCTACATATCTTTATAATTATCGCAACGTTCTAATTCCATTCAGTCAACCAATCAGATTTCAAATCCCTGGCTGCCTCACGGTTGTCTTGAATTCTAAGTACTTCGTTTGGTGCCTTTAGGAAAATCGTCAAAACGTTGTAATTCCTGGATTTTTTTTTAATGCTCTTGTCTGGTGGATGTCTGAGAAGTGAGTTGCAAATATATATTGGCTGCGCATGGCACATTGCTTTGGCTTGGTTTTTGGCGAGTAGCCAATGATGGACGATCGTTCGTCAGTTTAATTTAACGTTTAGGATGATTGCCAAGATTCTTTTTTATTGTATGATTACGTATTTGGTTTTATTGTTTAAATTTATTATTGAACAAACATATCAAAATATCTAGAAGCAAATACCTGTACGAAAATTCCAATGACATTCAATCCCCTGATGACAGCACGATTGTGAGCTTCTCTTGCTAAGATATGGAGTGCGCCCACAGATCCTTCCACGATTTCTTCCATACGAACACCATCAGTATGCGAAGGAGGAAGTGTTCCACTACCACCAGAGCTGGCAACAGAGGCTCTCTACAAGGATAGAAAATTGGTTTGCAAAAATCAAAGTATGGATCAGAGCCACCATATTTAAGAAAGTCATTTACCCCAAATATAAGCACTTGGAGCCTTAATATTTTTAAGTGTTTTAGCAATTTTGCTAATTCTTCATCCCAAAACATATCTTCCTTCCCATCTAGAGTATCACAAGCTATTACATTTCCCTCAATATAGCACATGCAACTTGTGTCAACTTTTCATTTTCCCCTATATAGCACATGCAAATTGTGTCAACTCTAATTATTCTCAACTGAAAATTCTAATTTCATTCTAGGCTATATTTTATGGATTTAAAAACAGACTATAACATTTGTTTCAAACTTACTATTTCATTATAAATCCATTTTGTAAAAATTACATAATTCATAAACACTAATTTGTCAAGATTAAGTTGAATAAAGAAAATTCAATACAAATCCACCATGTTTTCTTTTATTCTGTTGGGTTGCTTAAAAACTGCAGTTTCACCAATATGTAAAAAAGTATCAAAGCTGACAAAAGAAAAATAGATGGAAAAATTGAGAAATTGTCTAGAATAGAAAAATTGTCTTGAATTTTTTATTCACAGAGTTGTAACAAACCAATGCTTGCAGATGATACAACTTTAACAAGACAGATTTTATAATGAAATAGTCAGTTTGAAACCAATGTTTCAACCCTTTTAATACAAAAAACAAGAGAGAAATTATCATTTTCGAGGGTCCAAAAAAGGCTTAAAACTGAATATACAAGAAAAAAAAAACAATTATTATATTCAGAAAAAAAGTAAAAATAGAATCCCAAGGTGTTGAGTTTAACAAAGGATAGTCTAGGTGACACAGGCAGGTGGCTATCTTGCCGTGGCAGTACCAGATTCAACTATGTGGACTTTATTTTTTTTATAGACGTTCGTTTAGTGGTATGGAATTACACATTAGCTATCATGATGATAGCTATGCCTAAAAGAGCACATTTTAATACCCAAACCTCTTCTCTCTAAGAATCTTCAGATAAATGTATAAAGATGTAGTAAAACAATTTTATTTTAACCTATTCATTTTATTTGGTTGAATTTAAGCATCGACAGAAACAGGCTCAATGTGACAGATAAATTAGAAGTATAAATTTAGTGTTTATTTCGCTATTTTGTTTTTTTTTCAAATTTCCAAAGATGTAAGAGATTCCAGTTCAAGGAGGAGAATTAACCTGTTATGTAAGAGGTATATTTTACATGGCCATTATAAAACCAAGATGTGGTATCTATGAAAGCAGAGTGAGGTGTAAGTACGGGCCCTGAGGAATGTGAAGATCTTCGCAAAACCCCACTTTAGGCGCTTTTAAGATCTTAGGTATTTGTTGACCGAGGGGAGATAATGCAACATCTAGGAATGAAATCAGAGCCTTGAATATCTCCATAGACGTCGTTTTTAAGTTCTTATCTCAACTCCTTCTGTAGCCTATTCTAAGGCTTCGGAATTTGCATAAAGACTAGTCTACAACTGTCGTAATCTTGGGAAAAAATGAATCTCGCCATTATTTTGTTTTGAGTGTGATTTTCTTTTGCTCTAGAGTCGGGACGTAGTGGATTAAAGTTAAATGAATTATTCTGCATTATAACTAAATATATTATAGACTAATGGATTGACCCTTTTACCAGGCATCTTCTCCATTTAAAATTTGCTTATCGGGCACTACTGCATCAGGCATGGCCCCCCCTGATTCGGGCGACTTTTCCTCACCCGGGCCGCGCGCGTCTCCTGCATTCAGCTGGATGACCTCAGCCATTTGCGGCGCATCTCGTTGCGTAAGCCCCTCTTCAACGGCGGTGCGAATTTGCTCAGCGGTACTCGGCTTCATGAGGTAACGAAAAACTTGTGCTTCGTTCAGCGAGGCTTCGATCGCTTCGAGATCTGCATAACCGGTCAACAGTACTCTCACCGTACGCGGGTAAGCAGCCTTAATCTGAGTGAGCACTTCTACACCCGTCATATTGGGCATGCGTTGATCCGATACCACCACATCCACGTTCTGGTTGGCCAGCAAATCCAGAGCTTCCTGCCCGGAGTTCGCCAGGAACACCCGGAAGTCGCGTCTGAACATCGCACGCATCGACTTCAGCACACGGGGTTCATCATCAATAAACAGGATCGAAGCTTGCTCTTCGCTGGGGTGCATTGCTGAAACCGTGCCCATCAGGCCGCCTCCTCTGTGTTCTTGTCTGTATCCACAGGCGCTCCATCAACCGGGAAGTTAAGTGTGATCCGAGTGCCCTTATCGACCACAGAATCAATCAGAATCTGACCGCCGTGTTGCTCAACGATCTGATGCACAATCGACAAACCCAATCCCGTACCTTGACCCACGGGTTTGGTTGTAAAAAACGGATCTAAAATCTTATCCAGGTGTTCTTGAGCTATCCCGCAGCCGGTATCCTCGAACACCACCTCAACACTGTCTCCGTGCGAGCCGGTGAGGTGTCGCGTACTGATCGTGAGCGTACCCTGCCCTGTGTCTGCAAGAAAAACCCAATACAAAAAAAAATATTGTGGTGAAAAATATACCAGAAACAAATCTTTCAGAGAACATCAGCAAACTAAAAGAAATAATTTACGACAAGCTACAACTTCCAATGCTTATAATTGTGAAGGCCATAAGACTTGGAGAAAAAAGAAAACATTCTGCAAAAACCAATACCAGAAATCAACTACTTCTCATCCAGCTCCTTGAATCAGAGTTTAATCTGAAAAGGCAAATTGTTCAGGCCTCATGCGAAAAGAAAGAAATTCTCCTAACATTCTTCCAAAATGACATCCTAAGGTTACAAAGACCTGCTGCAAGACTGAATCGACTCTACCAGCACAGAAAATGGTACTACCCAAACAACTCAAACAGGGACTGCAATCCAGGTCAGTGGGTAAAACAATTGACAAAATAATTGACCATGAGCAGCAGCTCTGAATTTAACAACGGACTTCAAACCCCAGCTGACAAATTTGACTCTCAAAATAGGCTTGCTGGCATCAGCAAGAAGCATGCCCGGAAAAATGACAGTATTACCCCAGAATTGACACTGATGCACACAAATACTGACCAGCTTCTAAACAAACTCAGTGAACTTCAGAAATTATCACTGCAGAGCAAGCCGTCAATTATATGTATTGTAGAAGTCAAACCAAAAAGAAATGTGCCAATCCAGGATAGTGATATCTTCATTCATGGCTACCAGCTTCTACAAAAAACATACAAAAATCTAGCTGGGGTGTGCAATTTATGTGAAAGATGGTTTTGAATACCAGCAAACTCCAGACACATTAGATTATAATATTAAAGAGTCGCAATACTCTGGTAGTTCCTGGACACGCCTTATTTTTTCCTTTCTCTTTAACTAGGCTCCCGTTACTCCCCTTTATATTCGGCCACAAAAGAGTGAAAAATAAAAATTGGGTATTTAAAGTTTCGGTTTACACCAAAATATTTCTTTTGTTTTTTCTTGCCGAAAGAATGCTACGTTTGAGACTGATTCTGACAGGACACTAATTATTCATTTTAGTTGAGAACTAGCTGTTTTCACAGAAAAAGACTTGTGCTTTGATTGTGTT
The DNA here is from genome assembly GCA_010016025.2 of Alatinidae sp. Z8VKAUB7J3. Lineage (NCBI taxonomy): Eukaryota > Metazoa > Cnidaria > Cubozoa > Carybdeida > Alatinidae > Alatinidae sp. Z8VKAUB7J3. Next base: position 213,603,272 of record JAAAKM020073195.1, read on the forward strand.
TTAAGTGTGCTTCAAGATGAGAACTTTTTGTGTAGACTTCGGAACAACCTGGAAGAGACCAGCAGTCTTTACTACAAAAATTTTTTTTTATTTACAGTCTGGCTTTAGAGCCTACAGGATACTCATATCGATTTTTACGCAAAAATATAGCATTTGAGTAGATCGTTGTTCAGTTCCTGTCCAAAACCTGCCATGTTACTAAAACTTCAAAAAATCAGCTAAAACCTTTTTAACTTGTAAAAAAAAAATCAATGAGAGTTAATATTTTTTCAATGTCAAGCAATCCTTTTTGGTAGCTGAGAGACTATTTTGCACTGTTGTCAAACCTACCATTGCCTTTATAGTCTTATGAATGTTTACCCTGGACATATAAACGTTTGTCGTTAGACACTGGCTATGAGTTTATTTTGTTTTATACAATAAATAAGTGGCACATCGTTCTGTTTTAGAGGCCAATATGACATTTTTTTTTCTAAAATGTCCTTTAATGATTCTTCATGCTCAAGCGCATTTAAGCAAAAGATCAACTCGGGTAATATTTTTTTCTCGGTAGATGAACGTGAAAGGCAATATCATATTCGCACTAAGCATCGATACGAGCCAGAAGCAAAAAAACACAAATTTGAGAGAGTAATTGAGGCTCCGCGTATAATAAGAGACTAGTTCAAAGGAATCGACGAAAGTTATGGCTTCTGAAAAATTAATGTGACCTACCATACTCCAAAATTTTTTCACGATTTACGACACTTGAATTTTTAGCATATACAACTATTGAAACACAGAAGACGAACTGGTAACTTTTCATAAAAGTTCATACAGTTCATGCAAGTTAGAAAAATAAATTAACCTAAAAATTACCTCCACCCAGAATCATTGTCGGAAGTTTCAGCTCTAACACAATTTGAAGGCATTCTTTATAGGCTGTGTCGGTTAAATTAAATACTGCACCTAGTGGGTCACCAGCCAGTCCATCCGCACCACATTGAATTACAACCACACTCGGTCTGAAATTCGTAATCACTCTTGGCATAGTCCTGTAAAAAAAAAAAAAAAATTTAAGGAACAAATTAAAAATATAACATATTCTATTTCTCTCAGATTGTCTTCAGCAAAACAGGCTTGGTAAATCCGGCTATAGAGCTTGAGCCTCATAGTCATCGCAATCAGGTACTATAGTTTTCACTTAGGCGGAGGGAATCAACTATGAAAAAGATCTCATGTCCTATTTTGTCGTTAAATTGCCTAAAACTCCACATTTTCATGTAAAAAATTATGTTCCCAAAAGCAGGTTCAAACTTAAAACTCTCTTCTGAGTGCACTCTCGATCAAAGATCAGCGTCTGATCCTTTTAAGGTTTATTGTCACTTTTAGTGAAGACAGTCCTTTCTAAAACCGCACTGTTTTTTTTCTTATAACTTAGTCTACAGCATTTCTCAATCTATAAAGTATCATATTACGAAATAACCTGCTACCTACAGAGACGAGGCTAATGCCTCGATATTTACCGCATTCACTCGTATCACCTTTCTTATACTGTGGTTTAATTAGGTTTTTTTTTTAATCGCTAGGTACTTCCCCCTTTTCAAAAATCGTACCCATAATCTTCAGTAACTTACTTTTAACCTTAGAGACACCACATTTAAGAAACTCATTTACCAGACTATTAGAACCTAGGGCCTTATCATTTTTTTTTTACTCCTTTTAGTAAAGACACTAATTCTTTCTAAAAAAAAATAATCTTCGTTTACATCCAAGGTATCAAACTTTTCATTTTCGTGTATATCTTTTCCTACAACTTTGTCTCGGTTTAGGACTTTTTCAAATGTTCTACCCATCTCTCTTTGACTCTTTCCTTATCGGCCAAGGGTGCCATCAGCTGGGTCACCACTTAAATCTCTAGCTATATCTTTTGGGGGTGAATTCTAACGACGGTATTTCTTGCGAACTCTTTTCCTACCCTTCTATTTTCCCTCGGGAAAATATTTTATACGGTTGTAGAAAATAATTAGGTTGTATTTCTTCGAAAGGTCACTTTAAAAAACTATAAACTGTGCAAACAAACTCCCTAAGCGGAGTCTCAATGCACATTAAAAACATAATCTTTTAACACATAAAAGAATCTTAGCACTTGGGGAGTAGCTCAGTGTGACATGGGTAAATCTAATGTATTAAGCCCTTCAATTGGATTTTCCATACATATAAAACGAAGAGGCCGATGTAGGCTTGCTGCCCTTGCCCTTCAAAGAAGTTGTCTACGAGACCATTGCCACCGTCGCCAAAGGCTTGCCAGTCCCCTTGGCCGGTGAGGGTGAATTCCGGGTCGAAGCCTTCGCTGACCTCGAACCCGGTCTCATAGATCACTTCGCGGGTTTCGGTGTTGCCTTCTTCTCCGGAGAGAGACCCGAAGCCAAGGGCTACAATGCCGCTGACCACCAGGCATCGAAGGCTGCTAACTCGTCGTATGGATTTGCGCTTCATCGTTCGCGTGCTCGTTACGGGTTAGTTTGTCAGGCGTGATTGCGGTGGTCCAGGTTAGGATTGTCTAGCGAGACGGGATCCCACGGGCGCGCTGCGGGGTGGAGCGTGAGGTCGAGGGAGAGGAACTCCGTGACGGGACCGAACGTGAGATACCCGAACTCCGTGAGGAACTTCCTCGTGAGGCGGAGGGTTGTCGGATCTGTGGCGTACGGCGGTAACTGGGGCTCAAGGACGCTGGTCGGCTCTGGCTCCGGTTCTGGATGGCGCGCGGTGCCAAGGGCTGGGTGCGTCGTGGGCTGGGTGCGGTCTGCCGCTTGGGAGCCGTGGCTTGGCGCCGGGGCGGGGTGTAGGTGGACCGCGGCGTGCTCCGATAGCTTGGGCTCGGTGTGCTCGGCCGGGTTTGGTAGCTCGGCTGCACCTGGCGCGACCGTGACGGCGTGGATTGCGAGCGGCGACTCAGTGCGTTGTTGCTGCTCGTGGGATTCGAACGATTCACGGTCGTCTCCGATCGACTCGGGATCCGGCTGGGATGATTGACCACCCGCGAGCGGCAATGAAGGCACTGTTCAATAAACTATAGTTGTAAAGAACTGGCCCACCAGAGGTAGGGCCACTCCCTTAAATCTAAATCAGAGTATTAAAAAAATTAGTTAATGTTTTTACGTCTTTTGTAGCTGAAACCCAGCAAGCCTAAAGACATTAAAACGAGGGATGAAGGTTCAGGAACGTTTGTGGCAGAACCGCTTGCTATAACGTTGTCAAGATAGTGTACTGGAGTGGCGTCACTTTGTAGAAAACTGCGTCGAAATTGAAAACGTAGTTCATGTATACCAGCCGTTACGATATTTACAGAGGCGAGTATCGTTCTCTCTGTCACACCGAGTGCTGCAGTACCATAGTCGTGTGATGCGACCACTAATCCGTCTAGAATCATTTCCACAATCCCACCGTCTGAATTGCCAGATCCCACATTGTCTAACATGGCAAGATCAGCGGACAGGGTTAAAGACCCAATTCCAAGTTCGATATTTTGAAAGATACCTCCTCCAAGTCGTCCACTGATACCGTCTACGCGTCCAGGTCGAAATGCCGCCGCAAGGCTTGCTCCTGATCCGGTAGTGTCAAAAGAAGTAACCATGGGCCACCCCGTACCACCTATTGTTCCACCAGACTGTGTGTATGTTGTCCAACCTGTCAAACTACCACCGTTGAAAGTACCGTTTGTGATTGCAGCGTTTGTTGTACTTGTTGAAGCTAATAATAGTAGAGCTAAAAATAATTTCTTTGTATCCATAATTACATCTTCCTATATATGAAGTAGTGAGTGTGATGTTAATTGCAGGGCAATTGAAAGCAAGACCTATACCACGGATATGTTTTTTTTTTTAACATATATATATTTTTTTTTTTTACTTTTTACCAATTTCTACTAAATGCCTGTACCTTTTTCGCTACAATGATAAGCAGATGAGGCTAGCCAGACGCTAAAAACACTCCCCCCTCTCTAAAACTGTTTTGGATCGATACGCTTCTCTGATGTAAGCCAGATAATTTTACTTAGACTTGGATTTTGAAAGGGGGGGGGGCTAAAATCTGCCTGTTAAGGACTTTTGACGGTTGTAATTCTAATGGTCATTTTTATCTTGATCTGCCCCTTTGTCTTTCACAAAGATCTGCCTTCTTTGTGAAAATTATATTTTGCTTAATTCGGTCAATCCGAATTTATAAAAAAAAAAGCCGGTAGGTTTAAGCATTAGCTTTCAAATGAGCCCTTAAATAGCTCTACGATGTTCCAGTGTTACCAAAATGAGTTAATTTCGTTATCTTCAGTTTGCTAGACGGATGACTGAAAAACACCGGTTAAGGGTTTATTACCGAGGTGATCCTGGTGTCATATTCTATTTCAATCTGCTACTGTTTGCGAGGGTTTCGAATCTTTTTTTGAAATTTTGCGGAAATTTGTTTTCATCAATACTTATTACTTTTATGTTTAACATTTTAAGATAATAACTATCATCCTGAGTCAGTACCAAATGGTAATGCTTTTACATTGGAAAGTTTGTTTAGAACGTATTTCTTTTAATTTTCGGGTATTGTATTCTTAGTACAGTTATGGTTTGCTTTTTACTAGGTTACAGCTACTGTTGTAACTATGATTGGTTAATATTGATAATGTCTCCAACCCGTGCAAAAATGTGACAATCTGTGCCATTGACCGCGCCAATAAACACATTCATATTGATTGCGCCGCAGCGTTCCGCCACAAAACAGTACTGAACCTGACTATCCAGAAAGATGGAGAAAAAGGTGTCGGCATTGTCGGAAACCAGGCACTCCGTTGGCTCCATGCAATCTCCGGCAAACACATGGCCGGCGACATTGGTACTGCCCGTTGCGATTTGGTACACGACCTCGCAATCATTTCTTGGCGTGAAGCAGACAACGGTATCGAAGCCAGCTTGGAAACCGCAGGGATTGGTGTCGAAGGGCTCGCAACTCAGACCAGTCATGGCCAAATCGTCGGACATGGGCGTTACAAGGACGTTGATCGGCAGTGTTTGACCAATCAAACTCGGCTCAGTGCTACAGTCCTCAGATTGGCCAATGGCGCAAAAGGGTGCCAATAAAGCGACTAGAAAAAAAACGGTAAATCGATCCATCTCCGATCCTCCACGGAAAACGAACTGATCCATTCATCGATAGATTTTAATTCGGAATAATACCCATTATAACAGTGCGCCAGATGAGGAGCGTCCCCGAGTTGCACAGAGCGTTATTTCCGGAAGCTTAATTTTGTTTAATTGCTAAAGGCGAGGTACATGCCCAGACCGGTGAGAAGAGCAACGGCCAGCGAGGCGGCCAACACCCATCGGCCGCTGGTGCGCAATTTATGCGTGCGCCACCACATATAAATACCCGTGGCACTCCAAATCACCATGGCCAAGGCCATCATGTCGACGATGAAGGCCCAGGCAAAGCGGGCCCACTGATCTCCGTAAACGTGGGCAGTGTGAAGCCGGAGTAAAGCTAAACGCTTGATTAGATTTACAGAGGAAACTCGTCATTTAATTTCAAGCATTTCAAGGGAATTTGGGAATCTGTTAATTTTTGACAACGTTTCTAAGCAACTTACAAAAAAAGATGAAAATCAAATTTCTTAGCCAAAACCTTATGAAAGTGATTATAGATTTCCATTGATACAAATAGAAATGCCTTAGTTATCTACAAGCTTCCCTATTTGGTAGGCTACAAAACCATATTGAATTATATGTTATGTGAATAATATTTAAATGTTACGATTTTATATTTATTCAAACATATAAAATAGACTACACCAGTATCGGCTTTGCGTCGTTTCATTGTGTTTTTTTTTCGAAATTGTGTCGCTGATCAGTTAGAACTAATTTTCATGACGCGTCGCTAGGCTTCCGACATTGTGCTGTTTTTCATTCTAGTCTTGGATTTTTTTTTTCTAGTCCCTTTTTATCAGATAAATGACCTTTCGTAAACTTAACTAAATCTTTCCTATTACTTGTATGTTTACTCTTTTGGGTTCTCTGTTTAAGGTAATGATTACGGTTTTTCTTTTTCCTCACAGGCCGTTTGGATTAGCTGCCCAATTAAAAGGGCGACTCATCCCTTTTATAAATGTATTTTTGGACACCGGTTTGGCGTCCAAATTCAATGAGGGGTGAAAAGGAGAATTAGTTCATACATTGTAGATATCGTGTCGCTTTATGTCACGCCCTGTGAGGGATTTTATTGGCTGGTCTTCGTTCGTTTGATTAAAATCAAGTAGTTGCGGACATCAAGCCATGGCTAATTGTAGAAAAAAGCCAAGACGGATTATTCAAAAATCTTATTACCTCGTTGGGAGATCCATGGATGTTTCAGAGCTTCTTCAGCTGTAATCCTCTTGGTCGGATTAAGAGTTAACATTTTATTAATTAAATTCTTTGCCTCTGGTGTTATCGTGTCCCATTCTGGGGATGGATAGTTATAAACACCAGCTTTAATCTGATTATTCAACTTTTGCTGGTTTTCATTGTAAAATGGGGGATAGCCGACCAATAAAATATACAAAATGACGCCTGAGGCCCATATATCCACTGCGTTTCCATATGGTTCTTTTTTCAGCATCTCCGGGGATAAATATCCTGGAGTTCCAGCAAATCCATACCATGCTCGAGTCTGATCTTGAACCTCAATGGCGAGGCCAAAATCAGCCAATTTTACAGCAGCGCCCGGTGCTTTACTTCCTAGCAGCAAATTGTCAGGTTTGATATCCCTATGTATTACTCCATTGACATGACAATGATGTAGACTCTCCAGAATCTGTTGAATGCAATGAGATGCTTCTACTTCACTGTAGTGTTTACGTTCCACGATGTCCTCGAATAATTCACCACCTGTAACCAACTCGAAGACAAGATAAAGAAAGCTCTCGTCTTGAATAATGTCGTGCAACTTAACTATATTTGGATGTTGTAGCTTCCTACAGATTCTACCTTCATTCTCGATTTCCTGTGGATCTTTGCCAGAAAAATGTTTTCTAATCATTTTTACAGCAAACTCTATACCTGTAGCTTTTTGTACGCAGCGTTTCACAATCGCAAAGGCTCCATGTCCGATTTGTTCTTTAAGTTCATATTTATCAGTGAATTGTATGTTGAGGCGGTGAATAAAAGCATGCATTAACATTTTCGTCATTTAGAGGCAGTAAACTTCAATTACATCCTTAATGGGTGGACAAAGTATAATAAAGTAACAACAATTTTTAATTTTTACAGGTTTGTGGAAACCGACAGGCAGGTCCTAGTGGAACTATAACTAGTCCAGATTATCCCGGAGCATATCCAAATAATGCAAACGCGTGCAACGCAATCGATGCAGAAGAAGGAAATATTATTCAATTGACTTTTACAAAATTACTAACAGAAGTTGATGTTGACTTTGTTTCAGTGAGTAGAATTTCTAAAAACTTTCGATTACTTGAACTTTGTTTCTATTTAGATTAGGTAGCTTGTCGGAACTAACTTGTCTAAATTTAAGATTGTTACTGTTTTATTTCCAGAACTGTGGCTTAGTGAAGAGAAGAAGTGCTGAACTCTGCCAGGTTTTACTAGAAGTTTTGGCCTCTTTATTAAACAGTGTTTTATATAAATTTTTTATTCAGCTTCATTTACTACGATAATAAAGTATTCTCATGAAACACCTGGTGTATAACGAGCCAAATCATAGATTACTTCAGGGATAAAACTGGCCCCCAGAAACGAGGAGCGAGTTTTGCAAAATGCTCCCTGGGGGCATATAAGGTTTTTTGTGGAAGAGATGGTCGTATAAAATTTTTTAGGGGACTTATTCGATTGTAAATCAGAATTTATAGTGCCCCTCTCAAGAGTCAACAATGATTGGTGGGCAACTAGCCCCCTCCCCCCAAAGCCTTTTTTCTCCAAATGCACCCAATCAAAATTTTGATATAGCTATTTTGTTCAGGGCATACTCCGCATCTTCCACCGATGCCGAGAGGAACGGCTCCAAGGCATCAAACAAATTCCCTTTGCCCTTCCGCTCGTAATTCTCTCGCAACGCCTTGAGGGCGCGATCCAGTAGTGATAAGGCCCAACTCCGGTCGTAGCTCCCATCCGGCGAATCATCCGAGGGCGCTTCCTTCGCAAACTGCGCCTCCGCCGTCTCGGCATCGAAGGAAAAGATCTCCATCCCACCACCGCGTTTCTGACGGTTCTGATGTTTCCAATCATTCGCTAAGTAGTGTTTGGCCGCCGCCAAGAGATAGCTCCGGAACCGACCTCGGCGGGCCTCGACACTCCGGAAATCATGCCGACGCAACAGCTGGGCGAAGAAGCCCTGGGTCAAGTCTTGGGCGTCATGACTAGAATGACCGCGCCGCCGGATGAAGACATAAATCGGATACCAGTAAGAATGGCAGAGAGTAGACAAAGCGTGCTCCCGCGCCTCCGAGGTCTCCTCGCCGGCGCGCATCACCATGCTCCAATGCGTCGTGGCAAACGCGGGTGAAGCCCCGGCGGGACCGGGTTCATCAGATCGTTGGCTCATCTCACCACGTGCGTTCAGTGCTTCCATGGAGCCTACTCCTTACCGGTTCGAGGACAAGTCTGCCCCGAGCTCGATCCCATCACACTGGCAGTCCGAGCAGACTTGCCGGCTGTTTTGAAACCGGCCGCAAGCGGGGCAATTCCCGCTCCAGCGGCGGATCTGTCCGTTCTTGGGACGATTCCGACTGAAGATTGCTCCGGCCTGCAGGCTCATCCACTGAGCCATCCGCCAGGCATTCATCAGGGCTATTTAAAGTGGTTTAATAACCCAGTTTCTCGGGCGTTGTAATCTTGGTATAGATATTCTTAACTATCTAAACCTACACTTTCTCCTTTAGCTAGCAGGAAAAATCAGTTTTTTTTGTTTTTTGTTTTTCGTTTTTTGTTTTTTTTTTTACTGAATCTACCAGTCGAAGATTTTTTTTTCAACCGAAAAATTCTTTTTATCATAGTGAATCTCAATACTATAAAGGCAAATAAAGAAAATTAAATCAATGTCCTGAATTCAAGTACTTAAGAGTGAGTTCAGTGTGCTAAATAAATGCAAAATTTTCAATACTGTTAAGGATAATATTCCATCATTGCTGATGATTATGTCTCTCATCCTCGTGACGTTATCTATTTTTCTGAGTAAAGATTTTTACTCAGAATTTTTCAAATTAGGCTCTCACTGGCCAACTATAGCTGTAGGGAGAGGTGAATCCAGAAATTTGATCTAGATGGGGGATGTAGACATGGTCAATTTGGATTTTGCTACTAAAAAGTTCAAATTGTCAAAACATGAAGTTTGCACAGGATTGAGGACACTTTTTTGTAACATGTGAGATCATGGGGGCTTCATCTTAGCTTTATTGGTTTGGACTAAAGATTTAAAATCCAGATTTTTCCAGTAATTTATACCAACAATATTATTTATCTGATGATAGTATGAGGCAGTGATTCCTGAAGTCAAACTCACACGAGGGAATGACGACTCTCATCAAACGCTGTAGTTTGCTGATTTCGCTTTGATTTGAGCAGCCCTCAACTCACCTGTATCTTCTTTTAATACTCACTACAAGATATGCAGGCGCGGCGGAACAGATTGGCGTAGTCGCTGTTGAGCGTGAGCACCCCCGTGACCTTGTAGATCAGTCGGAGTTGCAGGTGATCCTGAAGGTTGCCCCCGACACCCGGCCGGTCGGCCACCACCGGGATCTCCAGCCCGTTCAGATGTTCACCGTCGCCGATGCCCGAACGCATCAGCACCTGCACCGACCCGACCGATCCCGCCGCGAGCACGATCTCGCCTGCCGCGCGCGCTGAACGGCGTTGGCCGTCCTGCAGCCAGGTGATGTCGCTGGCCCGCCCGCTTTCGAAGCCAATGCGGTCGACGGTGCATCCGGTCTCAAGCTGCAGGTTCTGCCGGTCCAGCACGGGTTTCAGAAATCCCCGCGCCGCGGACCAGCGCCTGCCACGCTTCTGGTTGACCTGGAAATAGGACGACCCCTCGTTGTCGCCGCGGTTGAAGTCGTCGACCTTGGCGATGCCGCATTCGGCGGCCGCGTCGCGGAACGCGTCCAGGATCTGCCAGGAGATTCGCGGCGGCTCGACGCGCCATTCGCCGCCGGCGCCATGGAGGTCGGAGGCGCCCAGATAGTGGTCCTCATGGGATTTGAAGATCGGCAGCACGTCGTCCCAGCCCCAGCCGGTCAGTCCGAGCTGGCGCCAGTGGTCGTAGTCCTGCGCCTGGCCGCGCATGTAGATCATGGCATTGATCGCCGACGATCCGCCGATGACCTTGCCGCGCGGATAGGCCAGCGCCCGGCCGTTCAGCCCGGGCTCGTTTGCTGTCCGGAAACACCAGTCCGAACGCGGGTTGCCGATGGCGAACAGATAGCCGACGGGAATCAATGGGCAAAGTTCATAGCTTTCAGCCCTTCCCCCGGGGACTGTGGGGGATTAAGTCGTCCTCAAAGATACAGTTATCAAATTACTTGACTATGCTGAACAAAATGCCTATCTTGAAACTTTGATCCGATGAGGTTGGGAAAAAATGAGCATGGGAGGGGCCTAGTTGCCCTCCAACTTTTTTGGTCACTTAAAAAGGGCGGTAGAACTTTTGATTTCTGTTAGAATAAGCCCTCTCACGACACTCTAGGATCACTGGATTGATACGATAACCCCTGGGAAAAAACAGATAAACAAATAAACACGCCGCATCCGTGAACTTTCTTCTGGCAAAAAATACAAAATTCCAAATCAGCGTAAAAATTCCAATTTAAAATCAGCGTAAAAATCCGATTCATTTGATGTATATATTGGTGTCAAAATTACGTTTTTTAGAGTTTCGGTTACTATTTTGCCGGGTAACTCCTTACTACAGTTCGTTACCACGAACTATTTGATTACTTTTAGCACAAAAATATAGATCTGAGATTTATGCGCGTTAAATATTTCAAAAGTTTTTGACTCAGTGTGTCATATCCAATTATGGCATTCTCTTACCCAGTTTGGAGTGGATTCATCTGTTATATTTGTTCTTCTTTTTTGATACGCTAATTTTTGTGTTCGACTTCGGTCAGGAAATACCTTTTTTGGTAATATCCGTATTTTTCTGGACTTAGACAGGAGGAGGGGGGGTCCCCATAGATGTTGTCTCAGTTTGTTTGTAAGCAGTTTGAAAAAATTGGCCTAGCGCTTAGAGCTGAAAAGACTGAATATTTTAGTTTTTACAGTTCTGTTGATAGATGACTTTTTTCAAAATTTTTTATCAACATTAACACAACTCAATATGAAAACAAGTCAAAACAAAAATCTTCCTTGAAAGAGCGACCGGTTGAATGTCATTCACGCCAATCCATCTTATCAATTCAAATAAAATGAGGGATGTTGCAAAAACACTAATGGAGAAGGATGCAAAAAAATTCTTGATATTGTCCAGAATCCAAAATCTGGTACGGGAGTCTATGAAAAAAAAAAACCAAACTTAACTAGTCGACAAGTATAAAGTATTGTTTTGAAACAGTTCGTCTTCGTGGTAACGAACTGTAGTAAGGAGCAACCCGGCTCAATAGTAACCGAAACTCTAAAATTTGGAATTTTGATACCAATAGTTGGATCAAAAAAATCGCATTTTAATGCTGATTTTAAATATATAAGTTTCATCAGGATCAGTTATACCCATCAAAAGTAACGAGCCTGAGAAAATTTGCCTCATTTTAGAAAATAGGGGGAAACACCCCCTAAAAGTAATACCATCTTAATGAAAATCACATCATCAGATTCAGCGTATCTGAGAACCTTATTGTAGAAGTTTCAAGCTCCTATCTCCTATGTTTATTTGTTTTTTTGTTTGTATTTTTTCCCCAGGGGTGATCGTATCGACTGAGTAGTCCTAGAATGTCGTGAGAGGGATCATTCTAATGGAAATTGAAAGTTCTAGTGCCGTTTTAAGTGACCAAAAAAATTGGAGTGCCCCTAGGCCCCCTCCCATGCTCATTTTTTCTCAAAAGTCAGCGGATCAAAATCTGAGATAGCCATTTCCACTTTGTCTTTGGTTGCGCGCACCTGGCTCTTACGCAATACCGTAGTGTGCTTGTAATGGTAAGTAAACCTGATTGATACGTAATAAGGGTTTGTTTACTCATGCAAATGTTTTCTTCAAGATGCAGGTGATTTTTGCGTAATATAGGATTGATTACTTATGCAAATGTTTTCTACGATATTTCTTTGGTTGTTACGCAATAGGTCTTGTTACAGTCCAGAAGTCAAGCGGGGGAATTCTGGCTGTAAAAAAATTAATGATGTTCCAATATTTACATTACATGTAGAGATGACGTAATCTTTCGTGACTTGTGTTGGTTCCGGTGGATCTTTATAATCCAACAAAAACTGTTTTTGAAGGTCAATAGCACGTCATAAGTTAGATATTACGGTTCGCTCACCTCAGTACTTGAAAAGAGTTCAGTGTCACAACATTGAGGGTATTATTCTTGGCATATTCTTTAGTAATTGGTGCTTTTGCTCTATTGGATATTGAAGGCACTAGGAATTTTTAAATGAAACCTAGAGAGTCACACGTAGCAGTAGGAATAATAAGATGCGGTCGGCTAATCCTAGAATGGGACAAGATGTTTGCACGATATGTAACATCAATGAGCAAATTCAATTCAGAATAAAAGTTATGCTTTGCAGCAAAAGTGAATATAATGAATATACAAAAGACTACAAGATAGATTGAATGCATTAGTGTAATACATTGTAGACAATTTTCTGAATCAGTCTATAAAAAAAGGAGTAAATTTCTTACATTTTAAGGGATGTTTCACTAGTGAGAAAGAATCTTCATTCTTTGATATTCTATAATCGGCAGTGAGGGTGCCGAATAGTGGTTTTCCCCCCTAATTTCATACCTGTCATAGAACCCATATATTGCTGACACATGAGGCGTTAACCAAGAATAGAAATCAATTTTAAAACTGACAGATTTCGCTTTGTATCTAATGAGCTGATTTTTCAATGAGGAAAAGTTGCCTTCCTGCTCTCCCATACAAATTCACCAACGTCAAAATTGATCTTATCCTTATGTTTTACGAGTTCATATTCCTTGCATAAAATCACAACTAAGCAAGTTTCCTAAATCAGATATCAACTGAAAAATGTTTTTTCAGCTTTGCTCCAAAGTGCTATAATGAACAAAAATATAATAAAGATGCCAGTAGAGAATCATTTAGAGTTATTGACATATTCTGAATTTATTAATCATATAAATGATGCAAAATGCTCTCTTTTCGGCTAGAAATACGGAAACGAATAGTTTAGTTATAATAAGGAAATGAAGAGTTTAGTTATAATATGGAAGTGAACTGTTTGATATTATAAAGGGACTTTAAGTTCAAATGATACAGGGTCACAATTTAGGGAGTAGGGTTTAGTATTTGCCAGAGAGGCTTTGAGACAGCTCAGAAAGTGTGTTTATATCAAAATAGCTCCTATTTATTTCGAACCAATTTCATGTCATAAACTTCAAGGCACTGTGAACTTACGGAATCGTTTTATTCAATAACCTGTATTTATTTAAAGAGGGTTTACCCCATTTAAACCAAGCATGATTCTTCATATAAATCATCTCATTTTTTTGTATTTTCCCTGTACTTTAGCTCTTGGAAATTAGGAGCTACGTTTTTGAAATTCGACATGTTTTGAAAGTTTTTGGAAGCATACATTGGGCTCGTAGTCCCTTGAAAGTCACTCGCACCACGGATTTTTTTTTTTCTTCCAAATTTTTGGTTTGAAATTTGGGGAACAAGTACCATGGGCCAACTGACTATAAAACGAGGTTTTCGGTGGCATATTTCTGTTTTAACACGTTTGAACGGAAGTGTTCTACTTTAAACTAATGAGGCAAGTAACTTGGGCCAAGGAAACAGAGGAGATAGGTTTAGTGGGCATGCACCTGTCCCTGTAAGTGTTCGTATTCACTTGAAATTTGTGAGGCGGATGCTCAAAGCCAAGAGAACGTTAATTAATAAGCTATTGTCTGTTGACCCCCACTGTTAACATCCTAGAAGATTTCAAGGTTCTATTGATCTGGAATTTCTCCTCTATCACGGAAGTGGCTTGTAAGCCAGAACCATAGAGAATGTTCATTTTCACGGACGAGGGGTTATACATTCAGCTAATTGCTCTACTCTTTATTTATTTCTGATACATTATATTGCTGGGACATCTCTCTTCATGCATCTGGTTACACAGTAATTATGAACAACAATGCAACGCAATGACTTAGTGTCTCAGTTAATTATGAAGTATTTATGAGACGAGCCTTTGGTAATAGAAATAGAGTCAAACTGTCCTTACCATCAACCATGTCGGAAGTACACAAAGTGTTACGATTTGCGGTGATTTGACATAATCTTAACTTGTGCATGCTTTATGCTTATAAATAAATGTGTAGATTGGATTGCTTTTATGTGCCAGGTTGAAATGGAACTGCAGTAACCTGTTTGTATTGTGTATTTCGAAAATAGGTCCATGGCGTCCAAATAACCAAGGGTGTTCAAGTGAAGCTTTCAGGGAATGTTGAGCTAAATGGAAACACACTATGAGCTTGGAGGTTGTCAAAAGAGCATATCTCAGGAGTGGCTCACGGTGTTAAGTTGGAGTTGTCAGGGACTGATCAGGGGAATGATCAATTGAAAAAACCTAAGAAATTTAAGTTTATGCTCCAAGATATAATATCACTTAGTTTTAAATTTTAACTCTTAATTATAAGTAAATGATTTTGATATCTTGCACCACGGGTCAGAAATAAAGTGAAGTCAAATATTCCAATGTTCAATTATTATTTGGCCACTGATTTTCAAGTTTTTAGTTTTAGGTTTATAAAAATGCTTTAAGGTCTACAATTTACCTTCTAGCTGTCGTGCAGTTCTCCATATAAACAGACGGGATAAGTCCCTGTCGTAAAACTCGGCTAATTGAAAACCATCTTTTTCGAATATTACAAGCTCCAAATAAACGGCTTTCTAAGGTACTTAAGACATAGTAAGATTTCTGGAACATCGGAGACTATTATGCATGAAAATACCATAGCATCGAATGGATTCAAGGGAAATTTAGATAGATATTGCGAAGTACGATCTAAGAGAAGAAGAATTAAAGTATTAAGTGAACGCTTCACTTTACCATGGCGACACTATACCTAGAGTTACCTTGTTTCGTCCATTAGAAACTTTTTTAGTTTAGATGGCCAAACTAGTGTTACAACTAGTTATAAATAAAATACTTGAAATTCATTTTGTTTTCATAAAAGCGCAAAATAAGTTTACAGTCAAGGAGGCGAGCAGTATCACAGCATTAAAAGTGACGACTAGACCAGATAAGTTAAATATATGCTTCCCGAAAAATTGTCAAAAACAGGATGTTTAAATATATTTAGGGGGTCCCAAGTAAGAGTCCTGTAAGTTTACGGCAAGTCATAAGTTCTGCTTAAGTTTTGAGGGTCAAAAACGCCTGAAATGTTTGTAATTTTTTAGTTTTTCAAGTTTAATTTTTAATCTTCATTTAGTCTATACATATTCCCGTTTAAATATACAGAAATAAGGTTGCGTGGCGTTCAGGGCTTCCACTATTCCCAAATTCTCGTTCCAATGCCATGGTTAATAATGGTCAATAATGGTTAATAAATTAAAATGGTTAAGTTAATAAAAGTGTGGTTAATAATACCAAATAATGGTAGAGCGAAGAAAAAAAAATAAGTAATTTGTGTATGATTTGTTGCCCATAGCTATGTACAGGCATTAGATAGGCTAAAATAAAAATGAGACAGCAACAAGTACTAGATTTGGAACATGCACGACCGCAGGGGTGGTGATAGGGGTGGGAGTTAATCGGTGACTCTATAGTAATAACGAAGTAACCAAAAGGAAGGAAAACATAGTAAACTTTCCACAGGGATAGAGGTTTCCGGGGGATGATATTTTAAAGGGGAAATTTCACACTGGGGGGATTTGCCAGAATTTCTTAACAAAATTCTTTTATTTGTCTTAATTTTCTTTTGGTTAACCCAATCTTACGCGTGGAGATGTCTAAGGTAACTGCCCAGGTAAATTGTCGACGGGATTGAATTGTCAAGACGATCTTTCTGTGGAGAGGAGGGGATTTTTCTATGGAGGAACTGAGTCTAAGTAAGTAGTTGATCAGCATGGTTTAACGATATTTCTTGATATAGCCAAAGCCTTTAATTCTGCTCACCATCATTTGCTTTTAAAGGTATTAAACAATATCTTTTTTATTATCAAATTGTATACATTTTTTTGCACCTTACGTCACTTAGAAATCCTGTGCATCGTTGAGAAGTTGTGGGGTCTCTGAAACTTCAGTCCTGGAACTGAACCTATTTTTTCTGTTCATGAATGACTTGCCTAAGGTGCTACCACTTTCCAAAATCATCATGTTTGCAGATGATGTTGTTATTTTTGCATACCATAGGAAATTATCAACGACTTTCCGTAACTTTGGCGAAATACTTTTATCTGAATTTGATTGGGACAATAGAAATTTACTCTTGTTAAATGAGAATAAACATCTATACACGTTTTTCCACTGACTGGATGAAATAGATCTGATCATTTATCTTCTTTACATTGTTATGCTACTTCGTGGTGATAATATCAGATATCGTGGAGTTATTTAGAACGAAAATCCGTCATTTCGGAATATAGCCGAAGATCCTCTCTATAAATTTCAAGAAATACCCTACTGCAATTTTGTCACATTTTCGTTAAGTTTTCTCAATTGATATTCTAATAATCTTTCTTCTATAAATCCATATTTCCTCGACTGTGTTCTCTAGAAGGTATTTGATTTTCCTTCGTTACATAAAATCGTTCAAATTTACAAAATACAACACTCATGTTAATTCCTAACATTTATAATCGATTACTAGTTGTGCCTTTTCATTGCTTATCAGGTTTCTTTTCTATTACTAAATATATATACTTAGTATATAACCTCCTCCCTTGACATAGAAAACACATTTTTAGCATCGTCATTAACGAAAAAAACAAATTAAAATAAATAAGATGATAATAATAATAATAATAAAAATAAATCTTTCCTGTGTTTTTGTGAATTAGCACTAATGCTAGTCTTTGGTATCATAATTATAATGTATTCCATTCTTCTTCCAAATCAAGTTTGGATGACGAAATAATTAATTTTTTCAGAGATTAATTATTTTTCTTAAAGCAGTCAATTTTTCGTAGCTTTTGTGCAAATCTCAGACTTGTTTTTCTTACTGCTATATTTTGATGAGTTTTCATATCTTTTTTTTTATTTTTTTTTTATTGGAGGTTAAAACAAGGTGACAGTTTATATGATTAATACCCTAGTTGTTGACAGCAACTGTTTTTTACTGTTTAAACAGGTTAATTTTGAGGCAAAAGGAATGATTTTCTTTTATAAATAAGGAAAAAATTATTAAGATTTTCGTGTATTCAATTAAGTTTTCACGTTGATGACGGATAAGAGAAAAAGAAACTATAGTTTAAATTCCTCTGTCAAATCGAAGAATCATTGCTAAGGAAAATAAGGAAGTAAGGAAAGGAAAATTCTTCCTTTATTTGTGAAGTCAGGGTCATATACAAGAAGATTAGGGGTATCAGGTTTGAAAACCCCTTACATCTCGTAATATTTCTCAAACTTGTAAATTGATCGTTAAAATGCAAGTAAAAAAGAAACAACTATATTTCCCATAGAACTAAGGAATATATATCTAATGTGTTGGTTAGTCTTACAAATGAAGGTAAAACTCTATGTTTGAGTGAATTGGATCGGAAACATGTTGTACGTTGTCTGGATTGTACACTACAAAATGATCCTAATTTCGATAATGTTGTTGTTTTATATCAATATCCATTCGATGATCTGAAAACAATCTATGATCAATTTCAATTATGTCTTTTACCGTATGTAAAAAAAAAGTGCGCAGTTATTTATTTTGTTACGCTTTAATTGGTAATGCAAGTAAATTACTCGAAGCGAAAGTTATTTGTTAACAATCAATTGAGTCTTGACCTTAGACTTGAGTGTCTTAATTTTCAACGACGTTAATTAAAATAAAAATTAAAAGGGAAACCGCAACTAAATTACTTAATTAACTCTGCAGAAGTTGTTGTTTTCTTATGCTCTTCAGAATACTTAAAAATTCATACGAATAGTTTAATTTTTATCCATGTTGAACATGACCACCTGCTTTTTGAAGCAAGTTTTTTCAAACGGTTCAGTCCAATAAACAGTATCTTTTTATATAAAATTCATTCAGTTTAAGTTTATAGATTAAAAGTTGTAAGCATAAGAACATTTGCAAAATGATAAAACAGGCTTTCTAAAATATTGGAAACCCATTTGTAAAAAGGGATAAAGTATTAACACAACCATTTCATGATTTTCAACTTGTCTGAAAGACCTAAAGTAGATATTCATGCACCAAACTAGAAAAAATCTTGCTTTCCCTCATATATAACAAGATACACGAAAAATACGGTTCCATCCCACTTTCTTGAGCTATAACAAAAGAAATATGAAATTGCTGGGAAAAATTTTACAGATGGCAATGACAGACAGCCAAGAGTGTCATTTTTTACTGAAGTTTAGTTTTTGGTTCGACCCTTCAAAATGGTCTTGATGCTTGACGGAAAATACGTACAGGCATACAAGAAAGTTATGAGAAAATCGTACACAAAGGATCCAAAATAGAGAGAAATATTTGTCTCTACTTATATTAATTATGCCAGGAAAACATACAATTTTAAGGCGTTTTAAAGAAGACATTAATTAATTTTTTGTCCCTGTATGTTCAAAAAATAATCGGTGAAGCTCTTTCAGAGACAGTGTTCGATATTTTCGGGGAAGAGGCCAATAAAACTTCTAGTTAAAGTACTGCCAATGGAAAAATTAACACGCCATTTTTGGGGCATTACGTTGTGGAGAAACACCTCGGTCTTTCTAGTTTTCTATGGTTTGTTTTCCTATACCGTTGATGACAGTTCATTCAAAGAAATTGCCAAGTGTCTAACCTCTAAGGTTCTCATGAAAAGTGTGGATGTTAGGTCAAGTTAATGATGCGACATTACATTTTGGAAGACTCTGTGATGTTCTTGCATCATGACAAACAAGGACAGTTCTTGATAATCCTTGATATAGAGCCTACAATGTCTGGGCTGAAACAAGTTTTTTTTTTTTTTTTTTTTTTTTTTTTTTTTGTTTTACGTCAGAGAGGACTAACTGAATTAGATGCGTCAATTTCTTGTTTGTTCCACTAATACTTCTGCTTTCTAGTAGAGAACTGCGCTTAAGCAGGATCTAGTTTCAAATAAAATCTTCATAAAAAAAAAAAATTAAAGTAAAAAGCCTGCATAAAAATCTTCGTAAGGAATAATAGAAAATAAAATCAAATTTTATCTTCCACCAGTCCCACCACATTAAATATGATCGCACCGGGAGTGATTTGGGTGGCGGCTATATTGTCTTCTTTGTTAGGTATGGAAAAGTTGTTCCGAGAGGATTTTGAGGATGGTTCATTAGAACAAATGGCGTTAACACCGTTTTCATTATCAAGTATCGTGTTGATCAAGATTTTTGCTCATTGGTTGATGGTGATCATGCCTTTAGTCGTGATTTCTCCTCTTATGGCTTTGTTTCTTAACATGGATTGGCACACCTATCAGGCGCTAGTATTAACGCTGTTGCTTGGAACGCCTGTTATGAGTTTGGTGGGAGCCATTGCGGTAGCATTAACGCTATCAATTAATAAAGGCGGGGTTTTACTGGCCCTGTTGATGCTTCCTATTTTTGTGCCGCTGTTGATTTTCGCTACGTCGGCGGTGAATAACGCGTCGTTGCAATTGAATTACATTGGTCAATTAGGCATTATCGGCGCCATGTTTTTGTTCGCGTTGGTCACTGCGCCATTCGCTGTAAGTTACGCAATTAAAGTGAGTCAAAACTAATGTGGAAGTGGTTACATCCATACGCTAAGACAGAAGAAACCTACAAGTTAGCTAAGAAATTGTATTTGTGGTTTTTAATTCCAGGGTTGATAACGCTTGTCGGGGGGACTTTATGGGGCCTTATTTTTGCTCCGTTAGACTACCAGCAAGGCGACGCTTTTAGAATCATCTACATTCACGTGCCATCTGCTATTTGGTCTATGAAGCTCTATGCTGCGATGGCCATATGTGGCTTCATTGGGCTGGTTTGGCAAATTAGAACCTGTTACATGGCGATTGCTGCGGTCGAGCCTTCGGGAATCCCGCCGTGTTCTTGGAGCGCTACATCCCGCGAGTGAAACACATCGAGGTGCAGATTCTCGGGGATCGACATGGGAATGTGATCCACCTGCATGAACGCGATTGCTCGGTCCAGCGTCGTCACCAAAAGGTGATCGAGGTGGCGCCGAGTTATGGCTTGCCCGAGAATGTTATTAGTGAGCTCTGCGAGGGCGCCGTGCGTTTGGCGAAAGAGATTGGCTACGACAACGCTGGGACCGTTGAATTCCTCTACGACCTGGACGACCATA
>JAAAKM020073195.1:213623900-213651202 GCA_010016025.2 Alatinidae sp. Z8VKAUB7J3
GACGACATCCGCGCGGCACTGCACGGATACGCCGTCGCGTTCGCCCGCTCCATCGGGTACGAGAACGCGGGCACGGTCGAGTTCCTCCTCGAGACGGCGGGGGAGCGGGCAGGCGAAGTCGTCTTCATCGAGATGAACCCCCGCGTGCAAGTGGAGCACACGGTGACGGAGGTTGTTACGGGAATCGATATTGTCCGGAGCCAGATCCTCATTGCCCAGGGGCATGCCCTCGACTCCAAGGAGCTCGCCTTGCCCGCGCAGGAAGATATTCCGAAGAACGGGTATGCGATTCAGAGTCGCGTGACCACGGAGGATCCCGAAAACAATTTCATGCCGGACTACGGCAAGATCCTCGCCTACCGCTCGCCGGGCGGTTTTGGCGTTCGGTTGGACGGCGGAATGGGGTATCGCGGTGCGGTGGTCACGCCATTCTAAGATTCGATGCTGGTCAAGGTGATCACGAGCGGTCCGAGCTATGAGATTGCCATGGATCGGATGCACCGAGCCCTGTCGGAATTCCGTATCCGGTGAAAATCCTGGTCGAGGGAGATCCGGCGATGCGGAACGAATACGGTGTAATCCTTGTCTCCCAAGACAAGCACCCGCACGTTAAATCCAAGGAGGGCGCCGCTTTCATCGCCTGGTTGCGCTCGAACGCCGGACGCGCGGCGATCAATGACTTCAAGATCAACGGTCAAAGACTGTTCAAGGCGATGGAGTAACTGGCCGGCGCGGTCCGGCGGGGAAGTGGAGGAAACGCGGACATGTCCGAAGAAAACGTCACCGTCGAGAAGGACGGCGCCATCGCCATACTGACCTTTAACCGGCCGGAAGTGCTGAACGCCTTCGACAATCCCACGATGCAATCGACAATCGATCTGGTCGCCGATTTGAACGCCGACGACGCCGTGCGCGTGATCGTCGTTCGAGGCGCGGGCCGGGCCTTCTCCGCCGGCTTTGATCTGAAGGCGTCGGCCAAGCGTGAAATGGCGGGGGTACAGGACTGGGAGCGGCAGATGCAGCTTCAGTTCGACTTCATCATGCAGTTCTGGCACTCACCCAAGCCGACGGTCGCCGCCGTGCATGGCTTTTGCATTGCCGGCGCCTTCGAGTTGGCGCTTGCATGCGATGTCACGGTGGCCGCGCGGGGCACGCGCTTCGGTGAACCGGAAGTCCGCTTCGGTACCGGCATTGTCGCGATGCTGCTCCCTTGGGTTACCGGGCCAAAGCAGGCGAAGGAGATCCTGCTCACCGGCGAGGACCGGCTGAACGCCGAGGATGCCTTGCGCATGGGCATCGTGAACCCTTTTGACTATTATTGACAGTAGTTCAGTTTGTTTAAAAGTAGCTAGGTTATGAGCTGAAATGTGTAGCCGCGGGCCTACTAGCCCCCCCCCCCCCCCCCCCCCCCCCCACCGTGCAGGACGGTTGGATTTAATCATTTCTTTTTCTCTCATTTAAGCTTAATTGAAGGGAGATGAATTTCTAATAGTAGATTAAATTGCAGATGCAAAGCACCAATTGCAAGTCTTGACGGATTGGAAGATATTCCATCAAATCCATCATCTGGTCAAGATTTTGGGAAAGAAAACTTTGAGACAAACGGAAGAATGGAGACACATGTCCCTAATGGTCATACTTCTATGCCTACATTAAGACCACAGTCTCGCGGCCTAGGCACCGTACCTGGTTTGAAATACAGAAATCTTGGAAAGAGTGGTCTTCGAGTTTCTAATCTTGGACTAGGTAAGTGCACTTACATTATGCAATTTCTCTACTCATACCATCGCACCCAAAACAAGAGGAGGTATTTTAAATGTTGTTCGATGGGTGGCCCACCGAACCAAAACTAACACAGGTAAAGAATTTCTTTGCACTTTTGAATATTATTTTGATGTTTTCAAATGTCTTTTTCTTAATTATTCAATAAAATATTTATTTTATTCGAAGGTCCCATTGTTTCTTAACCTGTCTACTTAACCTACTTTTATACTAGAACGAGACGATAATCGGTAAAAAGAAAATTGGTGCTTTGGCATTTGGGTTAGTTGGGCCTCTATGGATCTACGGCTGGGACAGAAATTGCCAATTTGAGACCCAAGAAATATAAAGTTATCTAAAATCGGGCAAGGCGATTAGTTGTTTTCCATTTTGGTAATTTTTCCAAAATAACAACTCACAAATTTAAAGTAACTCAAATAATAAATTCTTTGTGTAATATAATCTTGTTCCTTTGGAAAATAGATTAGAAGGCAAAAAATGACTCTGTTTAATTAAGAGTAAACATTGTTCAGGCAAATATGCAAAATAATGCAAACAGTAAATTTGATGAGCGATACAATGAAGTTTATTTTGAAGATCCATTAAAATATAAAATAAATGCCTGTATTTAATTTTTATAAACATTAAAGACAAGCCTTTGAAGTTTTTTCTGAACCTTGAAAATTGAAAAAAAAACTTTAGAAAATAAGAAAAAAAATTATAAAATGATGTTGCTCTTATTTTATATAATTCTCTGTATTTTTGCTTGTCTTTTTCTTTTTGAAAACTACTAATACTACTAAAAACTAACTGCAGCACCAAGCCAACTGAGGGCAACAGCTATGCATGCTCCTCCTCCTCCTCAATCAATTCAAAGCCTCCCAGTACCCTCTCCTAAGAAATCCCCATTTCCCTTCAATCTTTTTTTAAGACATCTTTCCACCCCATTCAGGGACGACTTGTCAGAATCAAAAATAGATTAAAAAAAGTAAATTCAGGAAAAATTTTAATTTAAAAAAAAGTTTAGGTCATTTTCTATGAAAAAGTCTGCAATACCACTATTTTGGGTCTGTAAATTAATTAGACAAAGTATTTAAATTTAAACTAAGGAGCAACATTAAAACTCAAAACAAAATAATTCGTGTATGAAGGGGTTATCCCCTCCTCAATACCTTGCTCTTCGTGCTAAAGTTTTTAGCACTTTTTAAAAAGGTTCCTGTTCTAATTAAACACCCTTGTGCTCTAAATCTAATACCCAGGTTTGCTTTGGCTCTTGACCGGATGGATCGATCTTACAGACAAAGAGTCCCTTGGTCACTAATGAACCTGATTGAGGATAGTGGTACAGACCCCCATCGGTTAAGAGTTGTGTGACCGTGTCAAGGGGTATTTCATAACTTTCGGATAATACTTTGGCATGAGCAGACAAGTCCTCAGGTTCCGTCATGGCACACACCATGACATTTCCTGGAGGATCATGGTCCGTATAGTTTTCAAGAATGTTATACAGAACCGGTAATTTTTCTTTTTTTTGTGGACGCTTCTTGAGCTTAAACATGAAAAAAAATTTCCCTTTTTATGTTTCGTATTCAGTCGTCATATTTGCAATTGCCTAGAGCTCAATGGTAGAAGGATGGCCGTTTTATTTACATTTTCCATCACATTATCGCCATTCCATTCATCTCATGTCCAAACAAAAACTTCTTGATGCCTTTCACAAGACCGAAGCTTTTAAATGGGATCAGGAAAATGGGTTTCGTCTGGCCTCAGGACTCACCAGTCCATTTTACGTTGACTGTCGCATTGTAGTCTCTCATCCAGGCCCTCGTCACCTTATTGCACAATTGGCCCATGAACAATTGAAATCTATAGACTTTCATGTGATTGGCGGGCTCGAAATTGGGGCCATCCCACTTGCAACATGCATTTCGGACTATGGCTACACGGCAAACCCTTCTCGAGAGTGGCGTACGTTTGTGGTGAGAAAAAAAGCAAAGGATCATGGCCTCGGCAAACTTATTGAAGGCACATTTTCAAGCGGAGAAACCGCCGTCATTGTTGATACGGCCCTTAGATATAGGGCAAAAATATTCAAATAGGTTTTGTTCATTCACTGTCTTGGGAAAAAAAGTCCTCGTTATTCTCTCTCCTGTATTTGGTAACACTTACTTGTCACTTCTCAGCTGTTTTATTAAACAAGAAGAAATCCTGTGTATGACATACATTCGGAGTTCTGTTAGCTGAGCTCATTTCCTTGCGCTTGATTTCATAAAGTTGAAGCCAAACATAGTTTGCCACATGAAAAGCAAAACAGCGACCTAATGAGCGCTCAGAAGATTCAGTACATCCCAGTGAGCTGTCCTAATTTTTCCGTTTAAATGCGACCAGAAAATGTGCCAACAGACCACAAAGATACGACGTTTCAAAATCCTAAAGGCTTGAGCCCAATGCTTTACCTGGAGGATATGTTTATCCCCTCTAGCTATATCTGCAGATGCGGATACCCTTGTGAAACCAATTGAACGTTTTCCAAATTTGATAGGTCACAATGAAGTTGAGCGCAATTCAATTGAAAATTATTAATCCACGTTTTGAGAAAGGAAACCAGATGTTGTGATGATGCTATTGAGGAATTTTTAGAAGTTACATTTTTTTCACCTCAAAAGAAAAGAAAAAAGATACGAAAACCCAGGAATAATCGTTAAAGAAGCTGTTTGAGTCTGTGCTTACATTTTGTGCTTTGTGCACACACATGGGGAAAGGAAACTGGGGATTTGATGGTAATTTATTAAAATTACCCACTGAATCATTTAGTCTATTAATAGCATCAATTGGGTTATTTCGAGATTTTGGTTATTTGGCTTATTTGATGAATGTCTATAAATCTAGAGTGGTTGCCGCTAGGTTAAAGCGTCTTATCTTCTCTGTTCTTGTTGGTATTTAAATCACGAGTTTATAACATGCTAGAAATTTAACACAATAAGGTAACCTAGTAACCTCAAAATTTTATCACCGCTCGATGCAGCTTTTTAATGTGATTTTCCGCTATAAATCTACAAAAAACACTCTGAAATGATCAATAACTTTGAAGTGAGCTTTTAAACACCTCCTTACAATGTTGCCTGTGTTCTGGTTCTATTGGTGGCTATTGCGGGGGTGTTCAGCCTAAATTTTGAAAAAAAAGATTGGAGTCTTTTCATTGGAAAAGACCCTTTTTGGTGTTTATATTTAAAGAAAAATATAAAAACAGCCCAAAGTGTAACAATATAGGGTAAAAACCCAAAATAATATTTTCGCGTAGACAACCCAAAACAATGTAGAGGTTTTGGTACAGTAAAAGTAAACCATTTAAGGACACTTTTTACAGAATAAAAATAAAGCATTTTAAGGATATTTCATGATTATTTTGTAGACAAGTCCCGAATGAAGCCATCTTGATAATATTGGACTGTAGAATAGCTTTAGAATTCATATCATAACTTCAAATTTTGCGTTGTAGAGAGAAAATAACCGGATTTCCAGAGTTTATGTTATAGTTTATTTGTTTTTCATTTTGAGTAATACTAAAGCATGCACTAGGGTTTTAGACTATTGAGATTATAATAGTAGCCTTTTGACTACTAAATGAATATTCTTTATTAATTGCTTTTGTCTTTTCAGTAAAGATAGACCGTGAATTAATACTTTTTGCTCATTTTAAGTACCATTTAACTATTTGACATTAAAAGGTATTCTGGTCAAACATAGTGCAAAGTGGAAACCGCCTAAGTCATACATATTTATTGAATTTCTACTAAAATCTGCATTAAAGCTTATACAAGAATCTATCCATTAACTCAATGGTCTGTTTATTTTGAAGTAGGATGTACCTAAGGATGCAATCTTGGGCAGCCCCTGATACTTTATGATTTTGCAATGCCCGTTGTTAAGTTTCTGTATGACTCACTAGCCTCATTTTGTTGCTTTTGTGACTAGTAACCCCAACAGAAAAATTGGCCAGCGTTAGGTCCTGTTATGGGTCATTTTTGAGATTCAATGAAAACTAGCGCCAAGTTCTAGAGGAAATTCCCCTTCTTTTCCTATATTTTTTATGGAGAAAAATAAGCATTCTAAGCCCGCAGCAGAACTAAGAGATAACAAACTAATTTCTGTTAATCTAGCTTGTTGAAACTCCACCAATTACTTGTCTTACGTCAAAATTCTTAAGCCAAATACAGAGTTAGGGCTTTAAGAAAATTCAGACTTTTTCCTAAGTTACGAATAACCAACATACTAGAGTTTATCTCCCGAAACCTTATACAGAGGTGTAACAAGAGTTTTCAGCCCCGTGGACAAAGTCAGCCCCCCCCCCCTCCAGCCAATCATTCCACAAAACATATCAGATCAAAATTCTAAGAGACCTATTCTGTTCAATATTGTTGAAAGGTCCAGCATTGGGAATGTAAACCTCCCTACAGTCCTCAGGACAAGGGCTGTAAGTTAAGCAATTTGTTCATTGTTTACACATAGTATGTGTTATTTAGTTAAAGTATGTAGAAAGACGTCTTGCAAGAAAAAAAATCTCGAAAAAAAAAACCAGTTGAAAGAAAAAACCCTCTTAATGTGCAATGTAGCACCTACGTATACATCGTCATTGCGTAACATCTCAAACGTGTGTCTTCCTCAGATATCTGGTGGGAATCCCCAAGGGACCCTGAAGTCTAGGTTGTCACGACATCCTCTATATAAGCAATACATAACAACCAATTACATAACATAACATAACCCCTATTACATAACAACCAAATAAATCCTGAAAAAGATCTTGAAAAAAATCTCTTAAAACACATTGTTATGTCTTAAAACCTCTTGAAAAACGCATTGAAGAACAATGTCTGAAAAATGTCTTGAAAAACGTCTTGAAGAAATAGTCTTAAAGACGTCTTGGAATGTCTTGAAAAAACTTCCCCCGCTTGAGTAACGGACTGTACCACATACTACTGTGTAACAAGCTCCTGCATCTTTTAGAAAGCATTCCCTATTACGTTAAAATCCAAGGAATCCTGAAGCAAACACTCCCTATTTCGTAAAAACTACAGCCTATTCTGTAACAAGTAAATAAATCCTAAGGTAAAGGAGCCCTGACCCTCGTAGATTCTTAAGCATCTTTTAGAAAACATTCCCTATTATGTTACATCTAAAGAAATTCTGATTTTGCTGGCCCCTGAAGGTTTTTCCCTGGCCTACGCGGGTTTCTATAGCAGTTAACACATGCTTCCTTTAGAAAACACACCCTATTACGTAACGTATAAGCGTAGTATACAATTACAAGTGCACTATAGTATTGTCCAAGGCCCAGGTGCGCGTAGTAACTTCTTGATAACTAGAATTTTAGCGTGATTTCCTTACCTAATTACGAAATTCATTTAATTTTTCTCTAGTTTGACCTGTTCTAGGAACTAAAATAAAAAAGGTAAACCCGCTAAGGGTGGAACTATCAGCGACAGACCTTGATCAAATTTATCTTCAGGTGTGTAAATACAAGCTTTTGGCAATCCGCAACTCCAGCGAAATTCAACGCAAATATTTGGAATCTCTGCCAAAATCCGATTGCTACGTCATTCCAGAAGCAGATGATAGTGATTATTCAGTTCTTGAAGAACAGATCAGCCAGTTAGAAGCAGTAGCGAGATCAAAAGCTGAGGAGTGGGAAAATGAAAGAAAGACTCTTGGAGAAACTAGAGGGGGAGTAGAGCGAATCAATGTAATAAGAGAACTTGTGCTTTTAAGAGGAACAATCAATCCGTTTAGGATAAAAAGTGCCATAGGAAAACTCTCGGTAAGTAATTGTTTTATGTCCCAAGTTTTTTTTGGTACTTACGTATTATAGCAACCACACTGCTGTTCTTGACCTGTTGTAAAACCTGTTTTTCTGTTTGCATTTGGATATAATTAGCTTAGCCTGAGTGAGATAAATTACTATGCAGTTATATTTCATTTAAATGTGTAATATATAGAGTTGGTTAGGTATTTAATATAATGCGTTCTGGGCGGCCTGCTTTCCACAGTTCTCTGTTTTAGTCTCCCTAATTCGGTTACTAAAGTATTAATTTCATCATATCTTGGTATAATTCGGTGTATATAGACTAACCTAACTTAACTTTTCGAGTGTGTTCGCTATAATACATAAGTCGTTGTTCTACCGTGAACAGAAAACCTCAAATGAACAGAAAACCTCATTTACTCATTTATTTATAATTTGCTTTTGGTTTAAATGAACAGAAACCTCAAATGAACAGAAAAACTCATTTACTCATTTATTTACAATTTGCTATTGGTTTAAATGAACAAGAACCTCAAATGAACAGAAAACCTCATTTACTCATTCATATGCAATAGGTATTGGTTTAAATGAACAGAAACGTCAAATGAAAAGAAAAACTCATTTACTCATTCATATGCAATAGCTATTGGTTTAAATAAAATAGAAAAAGAAATAAACAGAATATATCATTCATGTAAACAGAAAACCTCAAATGAACAGAAAATCTCATTTACTCATTCATGTCCAATAGCTATTGCTTTAAATGAACAGGAACCTCAAATGAACAGAAACACTCATTTACTCATTCATTTGCAATTTGCTATTGGTTTAAGTGAACAGAAACCTCAAATGAACAGAAAACCTAATTTACTCATTCATGTGCATTAGCTAGTGGTTTAAATGAAATAGATAAAAATATAAAGAAAACCTCATCCATGTGAACAAAAAACGTCAAATGGACAGAAAACCTTATTCACTCATTCATGTGCAAAAGCTATTAGTTTAAAGGCTCCTCGGGTATTTAAGTAGCAGGGACAAATAAAATGAAACCTGATTAGATTAGGGGAAATTTATACAACCATACACATCTTAATTAATTTGGCAAATGTAACCAGCAAAACTGAACTAAAAACAGCTTGTGAAGATGTAGCCCAAGGGCTGTCATTTCTGGGAATCAGCAGGTTGTTGATATTTGAGTTTTACGCCAAACTTTTCGTATTCGCAAAAGACTTGTTTTGTTTTTGACAGTGCTGACATGGTTCTAACATTCTATAGGCTGATCTTAAACGGTTTGTTCGCATTCAAAAATTTGGTCATGGGGCTCGCATGGCTCATCATCAGATTTAGAGGCTGGGGTCCGATGCTTGTCGTTGAAGTTTCATTATCAGTCCTTGTTTTACAGGGATAGCTTACTTGCCCAACGTCCAATCGATTTCTTTGGCTCGGCTAGGTGCAAGGACGCCAGTTCCTTACTGTTGGGCTGGAATCCAACAGACCTACCTAACATAGAGGCCGTTGTCTAAATCTGGATCTTCTGCCCTATTTCACAGTTTCCCTCCTGGAGAGGATCCTCCCACGATGGTATCCTATAGTACCATAAAATTTAACCCATCACTGGAAGAAGGCTTGCAAATAACGGGGCATGTCCACACACCGGTGAGACCTGCCTACTGTGCATCAGAAGGGCCTTCTTCCTCCTCCACCTGTATCTATGGCCCCTGAGCAAGAGTACCCCGGTTTTAATTTATGGACCCACATGTGCTAGGTCCCCTTGGCCCGCCCCTCCCTTTAGGGGAGGTACCCTATTTATCTCGAGGATGTTCTCCTATCCGCTACTGCGGACACGCTGAGTGGCCTGAAGAGGGTCCCCACTGAGAAGGTGACTCAGTAAGGTTTTCATTCATAAAAGTAAAACATTAACAGTATGAGGATTCCCAAACACAATTACATCTTTAAATAGAAGCTATATCTGCTTAAACTGTTTGACACCATATGTTTTTTGCTTATTTTTGACTAATTTTTGCTGGTCGGAGTATTAATTTAATACTTAATTAATATATCAATTCTAGATTATTAACTAAATTTATTAATACTTTATTAAATTACTGAAATTGTATCAAACACTTTAATTCTATTAAAATTTTAATAAACACAATAGCTCATTTAAGAGTTTATTAACTTTTTGTTCTTTATACCGACTTTGTACTGATTATTCACGGGCAAATAAATTTCATTTTTGCTACTTAAACGCAATTTATCCTTTTTGCTTTTTTACTAGCTTAAAATTTCACTTGTTTATCAATGTTGCTAATTGTTTGTTTTAGTTACCGGTAAAAATTTCTCTGACTTTTTGTTTTATTTTGAATTTTTCAGTTAAAAATAATTTATTAAAATTATCAATTTAAATTAGAATCAATCATTAGTCCTCTGGTCGCATTTTCACTCATTTTTCAATAAAATGTGTTTTAGCTTCATTTGTTTATAGTCTCGGAAGACAATCATATTATTTATTTTACATTTTCAAACGGGCCATCTAATCTAACTTAATCTAACCTAGCATGTACAAAAACACACCAGCGCCAATGAATCCTGGCAGTTGATACTAGCGTGGCACAATTTACCAACACCCGATGACACCATATTTTGGCATTGTAAGGCATTTTTCAATAAAACTTGTTCTTTAGCTTTGTTGGCTGATTATCTAGAAAGTCCTTCAGGTTATTGTGTTGCGAGAGCAACACTTTAGTTTTGTCGTGTTTTTTTTTTCTTTTTTTTAGTAGCACCCGATTTCAGTTTATCCCTAGAAATTGGTAAAGGTCTAACCTCTGCGGCGTTTACAGAAAGTGTGGACCCCCCTTTGTTGCGCTCCTGCATATGAGCAGTAGCTTGATGTAATCAGTAATCAGTATACTTAAGCCTCCGAACCAAGATGAATATTGGAAGCTACAGCGGTGACAGTGTTCAAGTATGGTTTCAAAACGCAAACACTTCTGAAGACGGTGGAGGATTCACACGATGTTTTCCAGAGGAATTGTCTACGGATAGTTGTGACCACTCGTTTGACCGACCGTGTTTCAGACAAAAAAGTCTACTAAGAACGTTGAGAGATGGGCTCAAATGGATAGGACTCGTTTTGCAGATGAAGGATGACAGATTGCAAAATATCGTCCTTTTTGGCCATCCATCTATGGTCAAACGAAAAGCAGGTTGTCTCCAGACTCATAAAGAATGAATTAAAGAAAACTGGAGCTCTTTGGGACGCGGTGACAGTGGTCAAATATGGTCCTGAAACGTGCGCATTCCAGAAGACGACGGAGAATTTGTTAGATGTTTTTCAGAGGAATTGTCTACGGATTCTTTTGGGTAGGCTACCCATCTAGCTGACCATATTTCAAACAGTAAACTTTGCAATAAGTGTGACTCTGTCCTGCGTTCTGGGCCCATAATTAGAGAAAGCTTGAGATGGCTAGGACACATTATGCAAATGAAGGATGATAGATTGCAGAGAATCGTCGTTTTTGACGCTTGACCTGCCTTAACTGAGGCATTTCAATGCCCAAAATCTCTAATTCTTCATAAACTTCCAGATAAATATAGGAAAGGGTATGGGGGTAGCCTGTAGGAATTAATATCTCAAAATCGCTCTTAAGCCTGAATAAGGATGCTACGTGTTGATGTATTTTGGTGAAATATATGGAAATACTTCTCATGTCCCCCAGATTTGTCCCCCAGCTTATCATGGATAGGTCTCAGCATACGTAAAAGAAATAATAATATTAAAAATAAAGTCAGTTTTACACATAAAATACATTTGTGTCACCAGAAGGTTTGTATTTGCGCAAAAATATTTTGTTTGGAGGCCTATAGTTTGTTGTAGGTGAAATTAAAAAAAAACACAAGCTATAAAAAAAAATATACAAATGAATTGTACTAATATAATAAGAAGATATCATTAAAGTTGAATGAGCTCAGATACTCGTATCATCTTAAGAGTTTAACCTTTTTGACAAAATTAAGAACAAAAAATCTGAACCAAACTTTGGAAACTTCACAAAAATAAGCCTGTTTTAAAAGTAAGATAATCTTTTCTCAGGTAGACAATGGTAGCTCTTAACTGATTAGGAGTAACTAAAAATTGTTATTTCAGGTGGTTTGGTCAATGGCTTTGTCAATGTTTCAATCACCTCCATTGAAAGACGGTATAGCCTCCAATCATCAGAAACTGGGCTGGTTTTGAGCTTCTACGAGATTTCCTCTTTGCTTTGTATAATACCTGTGACATACTTAGGTGGCAGGGTAGGAGCATCTAAGCCAAGATGGCTGGGATGGGGAGCTATCATCATGGGTATTGGAGCATTTTTGTTTACCTTGCCACACTGGATAACTGGAAAATACGAGGTAATTATTTGCCTGTTTCTTATCTCTTCTGCTTCATATCTCTTCTTTATTTATCGGTTATTCTCTTTTCTTCCTCTTCTCTATCTTTACTATAGAAGTTAACTTCCTCATCAACGCCCCGCTCTTTGCGCTAAAGTTTGACTCTTTCTCTCAACTCTACTTTTTAAAACAGTAAAAAACTTGTTTTTTTATTTAATCCATAAAAAGGACGGAGGAGATTGGAAAAGAAGTTATAAGATTTTGATTGTAAGAGTGCCATACGATTTACATTGTTTCCACGGTATCATAGCTGCAGCAATAGCAGAATCATATAAAGCATAATAGCGCTGCCTAAGTAAAGAGCGATGTGGGCACAATGTTTTTTTTTGTTTTGTTTTTTTTTTGTTTTTTTTCTTTTTTTAGACTAGGGCACTTAATATCGAAGAAAATGTTGTACAAACTTTAAAAAAGACTCATTTGATAGGGAAGTTAAAGTGAAAGTGCCTTTTTTAATAGTCGAAAGTGATCGGAGGGCAACAAAGCCCACTCCAACGCCCATCATTTCCTTAAACACCTCCAATCCAAGTTTTGAGATAGCCATTTTAGTCAACCTAGTTAAAAAGTCTCGAAATTATGTCTTTGTGGATGTCAACCACCCCCCCCCCCCCACAGCCCTCAAGGCAAGTGTTACAAATTATTCCCTGAGGTCCTATAAAGTTTTTATATAAAGGATGGTCGTAGGAAGATTGGAGGCGGCTCATTGGATTGGTAATCAGCAGTTCTAGTGCCCTTTTTAAGATTCGAAGTAATCGGAGGGTGGATGCCCCCCCCAAACACACCAACGCCTCGTATTTTCTCGAAATCAATCTGATAGAAATTTCTAGATGGCAATTGGTTGTCGTAAAAACTTCGAAAAGGGCTCATTCGATTGGAAATTAAAAAGGTTAAGCGGGAAGAGGGTGAGATTACATGGAATCGATTAATACATTTCTAATGTACATTTTCTTTAACCGAAACCGCGGAACCGCGGTTTTCTTAAACCGCGGAATATAGTCAATTCAAGGAAATTAGGGGAGCAAAATTAAACTTTTCAAAATCTAGAAGGGGTTTGTTGTTTTTTAAACTGTTTTCAATGAAATAAGCTAAAAAGCCTTTTTTAATGAAAAACCGAAAGACATTTTTCAAAATTTAGTAGAGGGCAAAAATTGGGGGCTAATAACCCCCTCCCTCAACTGACACCATCGGAACTGCAACAAGCCAAAGACTTGTTGCAATAAAAAAAAAAAAATTAATTCTATGAATTTCTGTTAGTTGGAGAAACAAAACTGGGTAAAATATATCAAAATAAAATTTCTCTGGCGGTAGAGCTTTCTACGAAGTGAATCTTTCTAAATGACTCTATTTCATCCATTGGAAAATTAACAGGTAAGTAATTTCCGGATATATATAATGTTAATAATTTTATCTGGACTTCCGGTTTTCTTAGCAATCGCCGGACCATAAACTGATTTATTACCGTCAAAATTTAATTTTATTAATGAGGGAAGACACATATTTTGCAAATACAAAATAAACATTTTCAGCAATTAGCAAAGGCGTATTCAGGATTTTCGTTCGGGAGGGGGGGGGTTACAAAAAAATTAAAAACACGTTAAAAGTTTACTCATATGCATTTTTGTTGCATTTTTATGACTCGGAAAAAATATTGGGGGAAGGGGGGGGGGGGGTAAAACCGGGACCCCCCATCTTGAAAAAGCGCTTGCAAATAGGAAACTAATTTTTTCTTCAATCTCTCTTCTCTCTTTCATGCTGATACTTATACTAGCTCTTGAAACTAGTTATTCTGATTTTAAAAAAAAGAACGAAAATGAACCTTATACGATCAAAAGGTATACCATGGGGAAAATCACACCATAAGTGAAAGAAAGGAAATATTACACCAAAAATTAGGAATTTTCGTTAAAAAATAAGGAAGAACTAAAGATTAAAAGTTTTTGGTAACCCCAAAGCTGAATACTATGTTACCCTGGTAAACTAGATTCTAATACGTTTCAGAAGTCTTGGGTTGTAGCATGAACATTCAAGTTTAATGTTTACTGACCAATTCATAGAACCTTTAGTCGCCTACAGGGAAGACAAACACAATAGAGGATTGCCACCAAAAAAGATGAGACCACATTGGGGCTTAAGGGACTGGAAATCAGAAGTTCTAGTTCCTTTTTTTAGAAGTAACTACTGATGAAAGGTCAATCAGCCCCGTCCTTGTCACCAAAATGCACCCTGTCAAAACTTTGAGATAGATAAAGCCCCCAAAACTCCTCTAGGCAAAGGCTAAAAGTTATGCAAGTTTCTCATTGATAAAAACTAAGACTTATAAAATAAGTGATATTATAAACTTTAGAGAAGACTCACTTAATAGAAGCCTGAAAGTTATAGCGCCCTTTTTAAGGGTCACAATTGATTTTGGTACCATTGTGGAAATTTAGGTATCATTAGTGAAGAGCAAGATGAGAGATTTTCAAAGATTAGGAGGGATTACTACCAAGAAATGTGGGATGCTTATATGATGACAGTTTATTACTTAGATTTGAAAAGAGTTAATGGATCTTTCGACTATGCTGAATCAAATGGCTATCTTTTGATTGGATGTCTTTGAGGGAAAAAATGGGTGTCGGAAGCGGAGGCTAGGTCCCCTCATATCTTTTTGGTAACTTGAGAAGGGCAAAAAACTGTTTATTTCCGTTTGAATAAGCTGTCTCCTTATCTTATATGACAATTATTTTTGTACGACCACCCCCAGGAAAAACAAGCAAACAAAAACCAAATAAACACGCATCCGTGATCTTTCTTCTGCCAAAAAATACAAAACTCCACATTTTTGTAGATAGGAGCTTAAAACTTCTCCAAGAGGGTTCTTTGATACGCTGAATCTGATGGCATAATTTTCCTCAAGGTTGGATGACTTTTGGGGGGTTTTCCCCACTTTTCGAAAATCAGGCAAATTTCATCACTCTTTTAGCTTTTGATGGGTAACATTAAATTTTATTGAACTTTATATATTTGGAATTAGCATAAAAAGCCAATTCTTTTGATGTATCTGTTGATATTGAGTTTCCGTTTTAAGGGCTTTGGTTACTATTGGGCCGAGTCGCTCATTACTTGTAGTTCGTTACCACGAACTGTCTGATATTGGCAACCTTTGTTTTTCAAAGATTTTGGTGCATTTTCTGAAAAGCTTTCTAATTTAACTTATATTGGTTAAAATTTTTCAAATAAAATGTAATAATAATATTTTAGTAAAGTAAAAGTAACCATCTGGGACACCTACACAATATGGCATTACCCATTAGAGTTGGACTTGTGCTTAATTTTCTGTTAATATTCCCAAGTTTA
Source organism: Alatinidae sp. Z8VKAUB7J3 (assembly GCA_010016025.2). Lineage (NCBI taxonomy): Eukaryota > Metazoa > Cnidaria > Cubozoa > Carybdeida > Alatinidae > Alatinidae sp. Z8VKAUB7J3. The sequence goes on from JAAAKM020073195.1 coordinate 213,639,235, forward strand.
TAGAATAATAAAAGAGGGGTAATTCTTTCGATTCTCACGGTCGCCTCGGCGCTTCGTTGGCGCAAGTTGTCCGCAATCGTGTAGCGGAACGAGTCCGCATTGGCGAACGTCGGAAAGGCCGAATACGCAAGTTCCAGTTTGCCTTCGGCGTTGATTCGTTTTGCAAGAGAACCAAACCGCGGACTTTGGGTGATGATAAAGTCATCCAGATCCAGCGTGCCGTCAACATCGAAGTCGTTGGCGAGCGGTTGAATCACCAGCGGATCGGAGGTGGACGGTTTGATCACCAGATCATCGATCACTGTCGGCGCGTCGTTGATTCCTTCAACGTTCAAAAAGACGGTGGCACTGGGCGGATTCGATTCGCCGTCGGCGTCCGTGACACGATAGACAAAACTGTCCTGCAACGTTTGCCCCACGGACAACGACTGGAACACATTCGCGCTGGTTGGATCATAGGTGATCTCGCCCGTTGCCGAGTTGTACGTGATTGGTACGCCTCGGGCCGAAGTTGTCTGCGATGGCATCACGATCGAAAGTGTCTCGGAAGATGTCGGACCCAAATCGGGATCTTCATCATTGGCCAACAGGTCTGCCGCATCGATTCGCAGAAAAACATCTTCGTTGGTGTCCAACGTATCATCCACTGCCACCGGAGGATCAGGCAGGTTGTTCACGGTGACGACGAACGTACGGCTTACGCTCGCGTTGTCGGCGACCGTATCGAAGTCACCATCCAGCCCACTGTCTTCCACCGTCACCGTGATGACAGCCGTGCCAAACAGGCCGCTGGACGGAGTGAACGTCAATGCCGCCGAGGAATCGGGCGAGTCATACGTGGTGACCGGATATGATATGACTTAGATTCTGCTCCTCTTAGATTTTAGTATGAGCCTTTAGTTTTTTTTTTGAAAACGTCCTTTAAGGTAAACTTTTTTTCTTTTTTCAATAAATTTCAAAAGCAAAAGTATTTAGGGATGTCCGGTCTTTTGTAATGGTTAAATTGATTTTATTATTCAGCAGGGAGTCCAAGGGCAGTGGTTTGATTCATTAGAACTTTGGGGTGGGTGAGTTTGTCATTTCTTTCAAAAAATTTGTTCAATAAAAATACAAAAGATGACTTTTTTTAATGGGAACTCTTCCTGAAAACGCATTTTTCAAAATCTAGGGGGAGGCAAAAATATAGGAGGCATAGCCCTCTCCATTGATGCCACTGCCCAGGGGCGTCGGAAAGGTATTTAGCCGAAGTATAAATGCTGCAAACTTTTGCGTAAATATAATACTCAAGTACAGGCGAACACCGTACCCGGGGTAAGCCTTTTCGCGGGAGAATATGGAGAATTCCCCAAAAATATTTCATGGAAATACACAAAGAAAATACAGGTAGCTTAAGCCAATATCGTTCTTTCTTATTGTTTCACAAATCCCCAGGAAACCCAGAAAATTCGGTTGTTTTCCCCCCATGCCTTTGATAGACAAATCAATCATATAATAAACTAGCCTTAGACAGAATACAACGAAATTATTTGCATTGTTACAGTAACCATAATGAAAAAAACTAAGCATGCATACGCAATAAAAGAGATTACCTAAAATAGCATTGTAAATTCATGAGAATCGTGACTTTAACTAAAATTGTATAGTAATTCTTTTCAACATAAAAAAAAGAATAGAGCAAAACTAGTGGCACAAGATGGCCAGTCATGGGTTCGCTCTTCCCTTAGCGTTTTTCAGAAAATACTTGGCGACATGGCTAACACAGACTGTAGGATTGAATACACCATAATTACGCACGATATAGAAGTTACTCGTCCATGGTGGAAGTCTCAGAAGGAACTTCACGAATCGATAAAAACAGAACTCTTGATTTTGCACAGTGAGCAGACGACAGGTATGTCCAAAAGAGTGCAAATACATGTGGAAGGGCAATGGCAGTATACACCGACGCAAGATATTTACGGCAGAACCCATGTCTGCTACCAATAATTGACCCGTACAAAAGCCGGATTTTGACTTCTACATGGCGCACAAGCAGCGCAAAACATAGGTGGAGCATAGCAATAGATTAAAGAAAAGCGGTAAAAAACGGTCAAAAAAGGGGTAAAAGGGAAGAACTACTTTCTTTATTAATATGATATGGACTTAAATAAGGGTGTACCCCTGCATGACTTCCCAGTATCAACGAAAACAACCAAAAACCAAAACAATAGCCATAGAACAGGTGAGAGCGGGTTACGTCGAAGTTAATATTTACAAACGACAAAGGGACCCAAGTAATATTCACAATTGCATGATTTAAAGTAAGAAATCAAAGTCTACTCAATTTCTCCTTCTTTGTTTATAATCTGAATGACATTACTTAGCGAGCTTTATTTCTCAACATAGTAATATTTGTTCAACGCACTTTCCTTTTTATTGGAATTGAAGGTGATCCCTCATATTACTATACTATTCCAATGCCAGATTGCAACAAGAAAACAGTCAAAGGAAGAAAAGAGGCTAAAAATAATAAATATCAGCTGACATCGTCACTAAAAACCATATTGAAAAACCAGTTTATGAAAGAAGAATACAAATATTTTTCAAGGTCAAAGACCGTGAAAATCATTTTTTAAGCTTGATAGTTGTCTCACCACACCCATTCATTTCAATAGTAAAGAAATGCAACGAAATAGCAGCATTTAAGTTATACTTTTAATTAGTTTGAATGCATTTCTTGCAGGTAATCCAAGATCAAGTGGAAAACATTCAGCCCCATCTAAAAGTTGATATAATTGTTTCTGAATGGATGGGGTTCTACCTACTTCATGAATCAATGCTCGATTCAGTTATATTTGCCCGGGATAATTTTTTAAGGCAGCCTGAGGGAATTTTATTTCCATCCCACGCGCGAATCTATGCTGCCCCGTGCAGTTTATCAACTTTATATAAAAATGATATTAACTTCTGGGATAACGTCTATGGCTTTAGTATGAATTCAGTTAAAAACAGTATAATGTTATCAAAGGTGTCTAAACCTCAGATTTTAGATGTCGCTAGTGATGATATTTTAAGTGAGCCAGCAGTTATCGCTGAATTTGATTTAGCATGGATGGATCCTTATGATTTACAATGTTTCAGTTCTAGAAAGTTCATTTCTATCTCAAAAACTGGTAAACATCACGGACTTTGTATCTGGTTTGATGTTGACTTCAGATTCGACCACTATCAGAATGTTACTTTAAGCACTTCTCCAATGGCGCCTTCTACTCATTGGAAGCAGACAGTCTTAGTTCTTCCGTCCCCATCCGACGTAGAGGAAGGAGATATCCTTGGTTGGGAACGAGCACCGCTCTAGAGTCGATAGGCATCATTGCGAAAATCGTTAAGGCAGCTCTTAAGGTGCACTAAGAACATAACATAACCAAAATCACAACTCTATACATTTAATATCTAATTAAAATATGCCTACGACGTAGTTTTTTTTTTACCAGGCCTAAGCTAATTGTCTCCGTATACAGACAACTAAACTGGTTTTTCACATATTCAACAGAGGAAACTGTTCTTTTATATAATTTTATTCAAGGTTTATCTTAAAGTTGGGAACCTATTCTCTTCTCTTCTTTTTCTGCAGAGCGAGAATCACAAAATGTACAAATTTGTACAAAAAAATAAAGTTGAAGATTTTAATCGTTTATTGAAACCTAATGGTACTTAATGATGTTTACTTTGGAGAATGAACATTAATCTTTTGTTAAACTTTTTTTTACCTATCTTGGCCCAAAAGAAGTAACGGTACTAGTGTCTTATAGCAGTCCCACTCAAGTTCCGTCAAAAAGTGAAGCATGGTTAATATTAATACTAATGAAATAAAGCAAAATAGGATGAAAATACAATACTTTATCAATAAAATTATGAAAAATTCATCAAAAAATTATGAAAGGGATTGCAGACAACAATTATGGCCCAGATTTCATCATATTAAGTAAGTAACCTATAGTAGGAAACCTAACATAACCTAATCAAAATACCAACTAAATATTTTATTAAAATATAGCTACAATGCCGTTTCCCACCGAGCCGAAGCTAATATTGTCTGGTATAAAGACCATGAAAACCGGTTATTGTCTCAGTTCCGCGATACACGATTTTGAGTGTGGTGGCTATTCTCGTGGCCGTCGACGAGGCGCACTGCATCAGCCAGTGGGGGCATGACTTCCGGCCGGACTACCGTCGCATCGGGCAGGCGCTCGAGGGACTCGGCTCGCCGCAGGTGCTCGCGCTCACGGCCACGGCGCCGCCGGACGTGCAGGACGACGTCTGCGTGCAGCTCGCACTTCGCGAACCGGCGCGCTTCGTGCGCGGCATCGTGCGCGACAACCTCGCCTACGACGTGGTGCGCGCGCGCGGCAAGGACGCCAAGGACCGCGTGCTCGCGCGCATGGTCGAGGCTGGCGGTGCGACCCTCATCTACTGTGCGACGCGCAAGGAGGTCGACCGCGTCCATGCGGCACTGAAGGCCGATGGCCTCGACGCGCGCCGCTATCACGCGGGGCTCGATCCGCAGGAGCGCCAGACGGGGCAGGACGCCTTCCTCTCCGGAGACTGCGACCTGATGGTCGCGACGAACGCCTTCGGCATGGGCGTCGACCGGCCGGACATCCGCCGCGTCGTGCACTACGCGATCCCCAAGACGATCGAGGCCTTCGTCCAGGAGACGGGCCGCGCGGGTCGCGATGGCGAGGACGCCGAGTGCGCGCTGCTCTTCGACCCCGCCGACCTGCACATCCAGCGCTTCTTCATCGAGTCGAGCAACCCCTCCCGCGAGGTCGTGGTCGAGGTGTTTCGCGTGCTGCAGTCGCTGGGGGAGGGACGCCTCGAGCTCACGGCCGACGACATCGCCGAGCGCATGCACATCAAGAGCAACGGGCGCGCCGTGACCTCCGCCCTCGCCCTGCTCGATCGCGCCTCCGTGGTGCGGCGCGGCCAGCAACTATAGTGTGTTGGAGTTCACATTGTAAGCTATTAAATAGAAAAAACAAACAAGTTTTTTCAGCTGAATGTAAAGAACAAAATTTAAATTTAAAACGAAAAGAAATCATTACGTATACGAGGGGGTCCCCCTCCCTCGTCAATACCTCGCTCTTCATGCTAAAGTTGAAATTTTGTCCCAATTCTGTAAGAATTACCCCTGAATCAGAAGAGTCGTTTAATTAGAATAAATAGCTCTTTTGAAAGTGCAAAAAAAAACTTTAGCGTAAAGAGTGAGGTTTTGACGAGGGGGCGCATCCCCTCATACAAGTAATAATTACCGTTCGTTTTAAGTTTTAATGTTGCTTCTGACTTTCGGTTCAAAAAACTTGTTTTTTTATTCAATTTCCGATCATTTTTAAATAATACTGGGAAATCTGGCGCCCCTTTACGGAAACTTCTCTTCCCACACGAAAAGATTCTCCCAAGTAACCCTCAACCCTACCCCCTCCACCACTATAAATAAAAAATCCTCCTGAAAACGTCTGTATGCTTCCCAATAACCAATTTTTTATATAACAATTCTTTATATACAATGAAGTTCCACATTTTTATAGATAAGAGCTTGAAACATCTACATTTGGGTTCTCTGATACGCTGAATATGATGGTGTGATTTTCGTTAAGATCGTATGACTCTTAGGGGGTGTTGTCCCCTATTTTTCAAAACAAGGCAAATTTTCCTCAGGCTCGTAACTTTTGATGAGTGAGACTAAATTTGATGAAACTTATATATTTAAAATCAGCATAAAAATCTAATTCTTTTCATGTATCTATTAGTATCATAGGCAGTGTAACCGTCGCGAATTTTGTTTGATAGCGAGCCATCGCCCTTTCGAGCTGGCGTTTTTCAGCGCCAGTTGCCATCATCATAACCGAAAACCTTCTACATCCTACTGACTGAGCATTGAACAAGCTCTCTAGTAGCTTGTGTTGCTTTTTGCACCAGCCACAATTTGGCTGCACCAGCATCAATGCCAGTACCTGACCTTGATAATATGCCATCGTCTTTGGTGCATGCTTATTAAGGGCGGTGAGCTCTAATTGATAAAAAGGACTAGTGGCATGCGTAAAAAATGATGCCACTAGTATAGAGAGGCAAAGCAACAGCTGTTTAAAAGTCATAGTCAAAGCCTAGGAAGGCTTGCCTGCCACGCAATGGCGCGTAAATGTAGGTCACATCATATCCGCCCTCGTTGTCGAACATGATGGGAGTGTCTTCATCTGCTGCTTGATTATAGTCTAGAGCGTTCGTGATGCCAAAATATAACTCAAGTTGCTTATTGATCGCGTAAGCGATCTTAAAGTCGAGTAACCCATAACTGCCAACATTGGTTTGTTTGGCCTGAGTTGCTTGTTGGTCGTTATATCCCTCATACCCATAGTCAATCAGATCTCGACTTGGTACATGTAGGTAGTTTGCACTAAGGTCCCATGCATCGAGCGCGTAGTTTAGGTTGACGCTTGCTCTTTGTTCGGTTGGTGCGATACCAAATGAGGATTTAAAGACATCGTTATATTGGTAAGATTCAATGCTGCCGCCAAGCTGTAGTGAAGGTGTTAATTGATAGCTCACAGCTAGGTCCCACGCCAGTACATCATTGGCTTGATATTAATCTTCATTATCTAATGTATAATGGACAATATACAAGAATAAACTAAATAACCTGGAAAACTACAAAATAAGTATATCTGATGATAGTTTTAACAAGAGTAAGTGAGTAGATTACCTGGATTGTCACACAAATATTGACTTTATTTAGTTTTCTAGAGTAATAAGTCCTCATACTTCTACCAACTCACCTGAAGTTACAGAGGGAGGGGGGGCTATTCATTCCTTTCTTACTTTGAATATTGCGCAAATTGTATTTAAAATATATTTTCGGTTGTTTTTAGGGAGTTCTCGCTGTCTCCTTTACTCTCTCCTGCGGGTGCCTTAGTAAAATGAATCCTATATAGAAATAAGAGGAAAATTCGAGCCTCTGAATCCACTGTCCTTAAACAAAAAAAGAAATGAATATGAAAATAACAAATCGTGTCTATAGCCAGTAAACGAAAACGAACAGAACAAAAAATGAAACGAATATTTCATCCATATAAAACAAATCGTCTTCAGCGTAGGTTAGATTCTAGTTTTTTTTTCTCTACGCTGAAGACGCCTTGTATTATATGGGCAAAATATTCGTTTGATTTTTCGCTCTCTTCGTTTCCCTTTACTGACCAGTTGGCCTTTAGATGTTTTAACTGTCCTTGAAGTATCAGATACTGCCTGTCTCTGCTAAAGTTTCGGCTTTATAGTCGATTGATACATCTAATATATTTCAGGCCTTTGTTAAAACCAGGATGGATAATACATTTTTAGAAAAAATGGTAATGGCTGCTTTTGATGAATTTCACCAAGAGATATCCCTACTTGACGCCTTTCATCGTAAATCAATTTGAATGTCTTTACCTTCCTATATTTTGATGAACATCATAGATTTTTGTACTGTAGTAACAAGGTGCTGTCTTTCATGGTGATACTTGAGGTCAGCACAAGTATTTTTAATTCCAGTATATAGTTTTAAAACTCCAAGCATCTGATTTGAGCCTTTACTGGCCTCAAATTTCACAAAAAGGAAGTAGTTTTTATTGTCCAAACACAAATCATGAATATTTTTGGAACCATGAGCTTTTAAAACGACAATGCTTAGTCCCTGTGCCCTTGACATTTTGGTTAACTATTTCAGAGAATTCAAAGTTCTTTCCTGTTATCCAGTACCTAAGCACTCGGTCGACTTTTGAAAATCAGAAATGTGGTCATAATTATCAAGAGACTCTAGACTAATGTCAAGCATGGTGATAATAGGCACAGTGACTGAGGTGTCTTATGAATATTGGTCTATTTCATGAAAGGGATTATTAATGTTTTGGCTTAGAAGTTATTCTAATGTCTTACGCAAATTCACTTGAAAAGTTGGTTTAATTCACAAATTTTTTAACTATAGCATTTAAAAAATCAATCAGAAATTGAAACACAAAATAGAACATTTTTAAATACAATGACAAATAGGTGTTTTGTGTAGATCATTTAATCAACGTTAGTTGTAATCTTTGTTCAAAACAACCAAAGGCCTTCCTCATAAGTTCTCTTCCCTTTCTGCTAATTTGAAAGTTTTTTTTTCTTTTAAATAGGATTCCTGACAATACCAGAAACACGACCAGATCATGATCAAAGAATGACCTAAATCATATTCTTACGTTTTATTATGCTATTGACAGAAAACTATGCACAAATATTGTTGGTCTACTTGTGGGCGTTGGGTGGTTTGTTGGGATTGTGGAACAAAACGGGTGGTGCGCGACACTTTGCGGAGCTGGTAGCGAGCAAAACCATCCGGTCTGCGCGCAGCGCCAAGCTATTTGCTTGGGTGATGGGCATTGTGTTCCACCAGGGCGGCACCATCAGTACGGTACTAACGGGTACAACGGTACGGCCGGTTTCCGATCAACATGGGGTTGCCCATGAGGAGCTGGCCTATGTGGTTGACTCAACTGCTTCGCCGATCGCAACCATTATTCCTTTTAACGTGTGGCCCATTTACATAGCGGGATTAGTGCTGATTGAGCCGTTAAGCAGCTGGATTCCCGATCAGGCCAGTGCGGTCAGTCTTTTTTATGAGTCCATTCCTTACAACTTCTACGCCTGGTTTGCGGTGTTAATGACGCTCTTGTTTGCGCTCGGAAAACTACCCTTGGGGAATTCAAAAATGGCGGCGGCAGTAGAGCGTGCGGCAACTTCTGGAAAGCTGGATGCAGATGATGCTAACCCATTAGTTTCCAGCGAATTGTCCGAAGTCCAACCGGCTGCAGACTACCAGCCCTCGGTGATTGATTTTCTTGTGCCAATGTTCACCTTGCTGGGTTTTTGTTTGGTCCCCTTAACGTTTGGGGACAGCCCCATGGTGTTTGAAGGATTTGGCATGGCCGTTGTTGTGGCAGCGGTGACCTGCATCGTGCGCGGCTTAAGTGTTGGCGAGGCCATTGAAGCCATGGTCACGGGCATCAAAGGCGTCACCATCGGGGCCATCGTGCTGGGATTCGTTAATTTTCTTTTTTTATTATCATTATTAATTTCACTCTTGTCGTTTATTTAGTTTAAAAAATGAACCACCAAATATATTGCAGGGGACATCCAACCCCCTCGTCCATACGTGACGTCTCTGCTTACGTTATATGCTGGCTGCTTATTACCTCCTTACTTCCCATGAATGACCCATATCTACAGCAATATACCTCCAATATATGTATGTGGTAAATGTTTTAATAGATGGCATTGAGCTCGAAAGCCGTTACCATGGATGCAAGATTCGACAACTTCAATCCAGAAAGATTAGAATAAACGACATAGTTTAATGAACGAGATAATTAAAGGAAGTACGAATAGTGGTGTTATGTCACAATTAGAACAAATATCGTCGGTCAGAATATCTTTACGTCATTTAGAAATCTATGATACAGTACTAAGCCTTAAAGAACAGTTACAGAAAAAGAAAGAATCAAGCCAATATAAACGCAATGAATTAAGAAATGAACTGGAATTACTTACTATAAAAAGACAGAATTTCGTAAAGTATATAAGTGAAGTTGACGAAACAAATCGCTCATATCAGTTGAAAGCAATAGAAGCTAGAGAGCGGAAAGAAAAAGAAACAGTTGGATTAGAGCAATCAATGAAGGAATATGAAAGAGTAAACGAGAAGCTATTGAATGGATATGAAACGCTAAACAAACTAAAGAGACAAGAAAGTGAACTCATTCGATATAAGGTAAGTTGGAGGCTGAATTGGTAAAGAGCAAAATGGCAAATTTTAGAAAGAAATGTAGGCTAGAGGGTGATAAGAAAGAGTATCTAGTTTTAGAACAAACTCTGGTGTCTTCAAAGACCTGCGCTCCCAGCGCCTTGGCGCCCTTGGTCATGGCCACGGTCACGTCCAACGGATTGACCTGCCCGTTCGACGGCACGAAGAACGCCGATTTGACGTCATCGGTCTCGATCCACGGCCATTTCTCCTTCAGCTCCTCGGGCGAAAGAAGGAAGGTCTCGATGTCCATCCGAACCGCATGGTCATGGCTGCGCAGAAGCTGTTCATGGCGCACATCGCCGATGGCGAGGTTGATGGTGCCGTTGGGTTTGTAGCCCGTGCCCTGGCCGGTTTCTTCTTCCAGATTGCGAAACAGACGCGCCGTGTATTTGCCGAGCTCGGTCTGGGCTGTGCTGTCGCGCAACTGGCCAACGATCCCGGCGGCGTGCCAGGTGGTCCCGCTGGCGATCTTGCGCCGTTCGATCAGAACCGCCGCTACGCCGCGCTTGGCCAAATGGTAGAGCGTCGAAACACCGATGATACCGCCACCGATGATGACAACAGGAGAGTTTTGCGGGACGGTATTGGCCATGGTCTTCCTGATTGGATACGAGTTGGGTTCGCAGAACCAGTCTACGCGAAGGCGAGCGTTGGCACGTCGACGATGGTGGCACCGCCGTCGATGGTCAGGATCGCACCGGAAATCATCGAGGCCTCATCGCTGCACAGGAAGGCGGCCGCATTGGCCACGTCCTCCGGCATCGCCGGTTTTCCGAGCGGCACATCGCGGGTAACGATCGCGTAGGCCTCCTCGATATCGTCGAGCCCCTTGCGCTCCACCAATTCCTGCATCTCGCTGTCGGCCATCTCTGTGCGCACCCAGCCTTTAAACTTTGCTTGTTTTTGTACCGTGAAGCCAATATTAGTATTATTTCACCAAGTCAAAAAACATTGCTTCAGAAAACAAAATTTGTTTTCAATGAGAAACAAAATGTTCCAAAAATTACCAACACACAATTTTAAAGTTTTATTTACTTTCCAGTATTTTTATTTTTTTTCGGTTGTTGGTGTTATGAAAAAGAAAAACTTTTCAAAATATTTCCCATTTCAGTAAAGCAAAATGACACTCTAGCCTCTAGAACCCTTTAGGTCGAGGGGAATCTCCTCTTTTTGTGAATTTGTGACGTACACAATGCAAAATAGAGGACGGGTAGCGGTACCCCAACAGCACAAGAGAACCATGCTAATAAGTATTTCCCTTGCAAGAAACCAACAGTAAAAAAAGAAGAAGAAAAAATGAAGCATGTCTATTGAAACTTACTTGTAATTGCATAAGGACCAGGCGTTTCCGGCTCATCCGGCAGCCGAGCAAAGCTTCTGAATGGTAGCCTTCCACGATAGGTGGAAGGCTACGGAGGTGGCCTTCACACCTCCAAAGTGTACCCCTAAGCTGCTCTGGTGGACCAGAATTCAGCATCAAAAAGAGCAAATAACAGCAAATATTTAGTGGTTCAACTCCGCATAAGAAAACATTACAAAATTCTAGAAATTATCTTAGAACATTCTAAAATATTTATCTGAAAATATAAACTTTTTGTATTTCAATAGCGAAAACTCTTTTTTTCCCACCACTTGACGTTAGATTAACAAAAGGAAAAGAGTCGCTCTATCAAAAGCACATAACTTGGGCTATATATTTATCCATTGGGATTACTGCCAGAGCCGACCCAACAAGATCACTGAATCCCAGATGCGAAAGTGCTTCCTGCACCTCAAGAACGAACGGAACTTCGCCTACTGATCCATTCGGGTCGCCTTCTCTGGCATCAAGTTCTTCTACTCCAGAACCTGTAAACGGAAGTGGGAAACACTCGCGACGATGGTGCTAGTGACCGACCACCAGGACCGGGTGCTCTATCAACAGTCGCTGCCGTACCAGGACACCGGATAGATGCCCGCCGTCGCAACCCACCAAGCCGTCAAAACGCAAACGTCACCGGGAAGGCGAACCGAGAAGGTACGCACCAAGTCAGAAAACCATCGCCCAAAACAGAGCAGTCACCTGCAACTCAACGATTTACCACGCCGCCAAATTAACGGTCACCGCTCTTCACA
>JAAAKM020073195.1:213651212-213670143 GCA_010016025.2 Alatinidae sp. Z8VKAUB7J3
CGACTTCTTGGGTATCTCAACTAGTTCGATACGAACATCGGGATAGGGCGTCAACGCACGACAGTTAGCGAAGGTAGCGGCGAGTCACTTCGACCGGCCTTCTTGAACAGAGTCCTTGATCATCGGCTCGCAAGCTCGCGATGTCAAAGACTTACTGGTTATGTCACGATTCCAGCATGGGAAAAACAGTGACACCACATTTCTATCATCTAATGTTTGCCAACGGGAAACAAGTCATGAGGTGGTGAATTTTTGCTCCCGAAAGCCGCGGCCATCATAGAGCATGAGAGAACTTTTGTTGCCTTTGGCCTCAGGCCAATGTATATATGCATGCGCACCATGGCTCGAGCCTTGTTAGTAACCATCCCAATGGCACGCTCCGCTATTGCATTCTGGAACTGAACTCCGGCGATTTAAGGTAATTTAAGGTAAAAAAAAAAAATTGAACATTTCCTCACGACCCTGTTGGATATTAATAGGAAAATGAGTTTTGTTGATGTTGTTGCAAAATGAGATGTTGAAATAGAAGTTCATTGATGATAGCAATTCCTATTTATGAAAGATAAATAGAAATATTTGCTTGGAAAAGTTTGCTGATCAAAATTCTTATAAACATACAGTCAGAATAGTTATCGCTTATTTACCAGACGTTAGACTCGGACTGGTAATTGTTTAAGTGGAGCAAAAAGAAAATGTACTCATCAAGATTTAAGGAAAGGGGTTCATTCATTTCTGTGTATATTGGTATTGGTTTCGTGCAATTTGTAAACTTCAGCGTTTAATAATTTTTAAATTATTTGTATTGGCGTTTAATTAACATTTTCTTATTATTTGTAGTTCTTTTTCCAATTTTGTATTTGGTTAGCAGTAAGTATTTTGGCTATAAAAATGAACTTCGTATTCTATTATTCATATTGAGTAAATGATGCATAAATCATTTACTTCTGTATTTCTTGATTTGCTGACTAAATTTAATTTCCCTAATAGAGTGAAGGCAGTTACAGTTGACAATGTGCATTGCCAATTATTTTCTAGTTCCAAAGTCATTTTTGCGGTCACAAAGACGGATTGAACGATAAGTTGTCTTATAAATGTCAGAATCAAGCAACTTCAGAATCAACCCCAACATTAGGATTTGTTTCTTTTCTTATATTTTATATATTATTTATTATTCACTATTTATTATTTATTGTTATTTATTATTTATTTTTTTTTGGCAATTTGGCGATGTCAAAGTATGGTTCCTAGGTTCTATGATCTATCAAATTATGGTTTGGCCAACCAATCATACCAATTCATTGTTCTTGCATGACACTTGCATAATTTGGAACCCTTGCAACGTGACCAGCATAGATCATGGCATCCAAAAGCAAATTTGTCCCTCCTCTCGAAAGCTTTGGTTCAGAAAAGTATGATGGTTTTGTGATATAAGTAAAAAAAAATGGCTAATTAACTAACTGGGTGATGTTTGTGCTTGTTTGTGGAATTCTGTGAAGCTAGTACTTTACTGAATACCCCAAAACCGACTCAAAAGAATAAAACCATATTTTTAGTACAGCTTGTTGCTTGACATAAAGTCAGCTAAACAGTTTTTTTTTTTTTAAACTATAGCTCTGCGACACTACCAGGAAAGAAATCAAGGAAAATGAACCACTTTAAAAATCTAATAATGATTTCTCAAAAAAATGTCTTTACTGTAGTCCCAGTATTTACCTCACCTAAATTGTTTTATTGGCCTTTTGCAGATATTAAATAGAAAGTTGTTCTTTCAAGGGAAATCAAAAAACAGTTCTAAAACTATAATACACAAAATTAACGTCGAATGAAGAGAACCACCATCCCTTATTTACGTGAAAATTTGACTAGTGTTTGAGTGAAAGCACTTTACAGTGCAAATAATATACCCAATTGGTTGGAAGATTTTTGTTTGCTACTTAAACCTCAGGGCATTTAAAATGTATATTTGTTTCTCAAAGCAAATGCAAGTAAATGTAGTTTAGTCATCTTAGACAAAATAGGATATGAGTCTCAGAATTTTAGATATTCAGCTATAAGCTGTGGTTATTTGTTCCAAAGGAAAAGAAGGTGCAATATCTTCTAAAGTCTTATACGTGAATTAGAACAAGGCGAAATCTGCCCTCCATAATTTTTGCAAATGCTTCCTAAGGCATAGAATCCTTGTGGCCCCTCTTACACCAATTAAGACGGGGCTTAGGTAACTGTATAGAAATACTTTTAGAATCATCCCCAGAAATCTCATCTCGCGTCTTTTGGAACTCGAGCACCTATATGGAAGCCCTTGCATTAGAGTATGGACTTGCACAAAAATGCAAATGATATTTTTGTTCCTTTTCGACTATTATTCCTTTCTTACACCCGAGGATTTCGATTAAATTTCGAATTTAAATAGTGATTTTCAATTTCAGTATTTAAACTCAATTAATTCGATTTAATTCTGTTACAATTTCAACTTAATTTATCAATAAAAAAGAAGCAATCCTGTGCTTTTACCATTAAATTCAAAGAAAAACAAAGTAATCAGTTTAATTTGTAAATTAGGCTTGCATACAGTGGCGTTAATTGGGGTGCTAAATTTTTATCGACTCCGCCCTAAATTTTGAGAAATCTTTTTTGGTATTTTCATAACTTTTTTATGAATTTTTCATGAAACAAAATCGAAGAAAAAATCATCTCCCACCAGATTTTGAAAAATGCATTTCGCCCCTTCTACTCCCTCCCTAGAGATTTTCAAGAATTGGTTCCCCTGCTTGAGAACCTATATTTTCACTTTGTTATTTTCACACGATACAATTTTAATTAAAATCAGTACCAACGTCTTCCAAATATAGGAATTGTTTCAAAGTTTTCAACCATACATTCTAAATTGTACGAATTGTAACTTGACTACAGGTGGGTTTTATATTAAAAAAAAGAAGTATCTTTGATCTTGGGCTTCCAACAACGGTTCGGAACTTGTCAATCGGTCCCTGGACCACAAGGAACACTCATTGTGTCAGAAGGGGCAGGGTGCTAGGGGACATGGAATGGGCCATGAAACTTCTTGGGACGACTTGAGAGTATCGAGTTTAAAATTTTGGACTGAAGGAGAGGGGGTAAGGGGTGTTCGAATGTCTGCACGCCAGATTTTTTAGAAAACATATTATGAAAAACGTGCAAAAACTATTACACAAAACAATAAGCTGACCATATATTTAAAGTGAATATTCAGATTTTACCGAAACTTAAATTATTTTCTAACATTTTAGTTCTGAAGCAGAAAAGCTGAACAATCTTTGGCCTATAAACGTTCTTAAAGTTGACCAATAAGTGTTTAGGGCTAGTAAACTCCTACTCGTATTTGTGGTATTTTCTATCTGTTTCAAGGTTGACCTTATCGTTACTTTTATTTCGTGTGTGTATGTTTCGTGCTTGTTGTGTGTATTTTTTTTTATATATGTTTTCATAAAATTATGGTTGATAAAAAAAAAATTATAAGCAACTGTTCAAAATTTGTTTTTTTTCTTTGAAGGCAATTTGACCTAATCCATTCTTGTAACATTTTCATTCAATATTTATATAACAACATTTTAAGGCCTCAACCAGTATAAGCAATTCAAAAACTCCAGGATTTTTTCCACCTAAGGAGTATAGCACAGTATAACAAAATCCGAAGATTAACACGACTCTTTGGCTAACAAATTATCAGGCCAAGTAAATGACATACCATTGGGCTGAATTCTGATTAATGGCTAATTCTTCCAGGTTTTATTTGTTTTGATTAATGACTTCTTAGGGGTAAGAGCTTTTGTTAGTAGTATATTCAGTATAAGTTTTGAAGGAATTAGCAATGAAAGTCAGCTTATGCTAAATTAATCAGACAAATATATGAGATGCATTTCTGAAAATTCAGTTCAAATATCACAACAACTTTACAAGTTATCGACAGTTATTGTTCACTTACCAAATTAACTTTTAAAAAACGTATTTTATTCAGTGGTCTGAATTGTTATTCTTTTTCGGGTCTCATACCTTTTGTAGGTGCTTTCATCCGAAAACATCGTAAAACTTATGATTCTATTAAGCACTTGGACCACAAATGAATAAAATCCGGCTCAAAATTTTCTAAACAGTTCATACAAAAATTATCCTCGAACTCATTCTTTTAATGTCTTTGAAGAATAGCATCAGGGCTATTAAGACTTTCATAAGCTAAACCCTCTGTAGGATTCCTCTATAGGAGTCGTAAACCCTCCATCACTGCCTTCACTCCCAGAAAATACAGTTTCTTTTACATCAAAATTTCCCTCCAATAAATCCCCTGAAGAAGCAATATGGGACACAAGGCCACTATATACTCTTTCATTAAAGCGTGGTTTAGTCACAGGTGGGGCTGAATAGGTCCTCAAACATTCTTCATCATAAGGTTGTAGACTCAGGGGAATGCCTGGCCTAATGTTTGCTAAGTTCCTTTCCCAATATATTAACTCTAGTTGATAAAACCTCTTTTCTTCGGTGAGTCGTTGGAGTTGAATTCGTTTGTTAGGGTTTCCTTCAACACTTTTAGTTCTTCTCCGACGAGGTATTTGACTTGTGTTTCAATGTCAGGTCTATGGAATTCGAATGAGAAGTTTTCTTAAAGAACCTTAAGATATTTTAGTTAAAGAACAAGGGTCAAGGAAGGGGTAGCCCCCCTTATGTACTGAATAATTTGGGTTTGTTTGCTATAAGTTCAAGTGTTGCTTTTTTCTTCCAGTTGAAAAAACTTGTCATTCACAATTTTGGGACTGTCTCACCCAAACTGATATCTATTACACTAAGCCAGAATTATGATATTAGTTTTGGCTTTACCTTGAGGAAGGATCTAGACTTGCTAATTTTGATCCGATTTTTGATATATTTTTAATCTAACAAACCCTGTACATCAATTTTCAAAAACGTAATTAGGTATATGGATAGAACTGAATCACAGATATTGAATAATAGAGTTATTGACTTTTGTTGATACACTAAAACCACAAGAGACCAGACCAGAACTTAGACAGTGAACATAATATTTCAAAACATGATAGGCCCAATTTTTATTGAGTCATTTGTTGAAAAAAGTGCTGAAAAAAGTGTTTTCAAAAGTGTTGAAAATAATGCTGGAAAAAGGCTTTTGAAATGTTATTCCAGTCTTTGCCTCTACACCTGATAAATAAAAAAAACAAGTTTTTTTAAATGAAAGTAAGGCAACATTAAAACAGAAATTACTCCGTATATGAAAGGGGCTTTTCCTCCTCAACGCCTCGCTCTTTACACTAAAGTTTGACTCTTTCTCTTAACTCTATTTTTAAAACTGTAAGAAACTTTAGCCTAATAATTCATAACCACAAACTATTTGATAGTATTTCCTTCAGAATACCTTTCAACCTAGGATGCTACCACATTTTGCAAATCATATCCTGTCTGCAAAAGCCTAGATAAAGTTGTTTGGTGAGAACATAAGCTAATTGAGCTTATAGGTCGACAGTAACAAAAATAAAGTATCAAAGTCTGCAGAGTAATTATGAAACACTGTAATAATGGTAATAATGCAGTAATAATGCAGAGTAACACTTAAAACATAGCCTACTTATGAAATCCAACGTTTCGATCATTCAAACTTTTAGACAGTGTAACATCAGCGTTACGACACTGACAGCTCCAAAGATAGTTGCAAGTTGTAAGAACACGCAAGAAGTACGCCAGATAATGTTATGCTAAAAATCCAACTCAAATTTACCTTGTATATTTGCCCTTATGTATTTCCTGAATGTAAATATAGTGTAACCTACATTACTTAAGGCTAGTTTCGATAAGAAAGTGGCCTTTTAATTTACTCCTCAACTTTTAAGGTTTATTATGATTACTATAAGATGTATGAGAATATTTAAACTTTTTTCCTGTTCAGTCAAGCTATAGAAGGATAAGAGCTTTCTGAATTAGCAATTCTTTATCATTTCTTAACTTGATCCCTTTGTTTTCCAAAGTAAATGAGGAAAGTCACCTATTCCTCTGCATTGAATATCCAATTTAACACTACATTATTTAAAAAAATTCTACAATCAACTATTTTTCTCCAACACAATTATAACGTGCTTATGATACTCTTTGTTTAGAAACATCAGATATCTCATGTTAATAGACAGATTGGTTTGAAACAAACAAATATGTGATCAGGTGGAAATGGGTCTGATACCGCAATGTATGCATTTAATATCCAAATTTCAAATTGTATTAAAGAGAAGAAACTAAATAACGTCTCTTACCCGGCAGCGAGAGAAAGTGGATGGGTATATAAGAAATGGTGGGAGCCGCGAGATTTCAAGACGGTGTGTTCTGGGAAAAATGGTAACGGTCGTGAGATTTAACTAATTCAAAATCTCTCCTTCCACTCTTAGGTATTTGGTCGGTCCTTATTAAACATATGAAGCATTTTCTTGTCTAAAGATACTGGCTTTGTGAAAATATTTGACATAAAGGTTTCAGCTATTGCAACCTCACATAAAATACTTATTGGTGGCACGAATTCTTGATTTTTTTTTTCTTTGGTCGTCAAGGTCTACAATATTTCCAGGAAAATTTTCCCTTTCGTGGTTGCAGCATCAGATGCAACCTAATAAAGACCAAACAGAGCCCATAGTAACTAAAAGTTAAAAATAAAAACATTTTGAAAAAATTTTCAATTGAAACAAGTCGGCCTTTGACACAGATTCAGAAATTGTAACTATTATTTCGGTTTGTCTAATAAGCAAAAGTTTATTGCGAAAAGAAATTTGTGGTGATTTCAAAAAAAGCTGAAACCCATCGAAAATGACGTCACATCAAAATAAAAAGTGAACTGTCAGAATCAGCGTGGTTGAAAACCTATTGCAGGGAAATTAAAGTCCCTTTCCTTAAACAGCAAGGAAAATCACTTTTTTGCGTGGGTAGTACTGATCTGTCTCTCTTTTTTTTAGGCCTAGTGGGTTACCAGAACATCAAAAAAATTCCTAAGACGAGATAACATACAGAATTCGGGGAAGGGCATTGAATTAAAAAGAGATGAAGCTCAATTTTGCAGTAACTATGGATGTATATGCAGCGGCAATTCTACGATAAATAGGGCTTATCAGAAGTTGTTGGGTGTGAGAGAGTTGAACCGATTGAAAGGCCAAGATAGGCAGAATTTTCAGCTCACTGAGCCATAGAGGGACCAGGAGTCATAGATGGGACGGGCTGATTTCATTCCAGTGAAATCAGCATCTCAGTGTTAAATTTAAGGCCAAATTTTAGGTATCCTTCTTTCAGGTTTTAAAAATTTCAGAAAGTCGTTCAGTGGTTTGGCTGATATTAACCCCATCACTTGCAATTTATCCCGAAGAGAGAAAAAATTGAAATCTTGTTGGTTTAATGATACATAGCTAAAATACGCGTGGTAAAAGTTTCTAGCTGAAGCCGTGAGGGCAAATCCGTTTTTTTTTTTTTTTTTTTTTTGTTCTAAATCGAGGACAGTGTGTATCAACTGGTCAAAATCAGCTGTATCTTAGGCGAAAAGTGTGTAAAAGGCAAATGCTGAACAAACATACAACTATTCACTTAGCTTAAAGTTCACCAAAACAATTTTTGCCCATTAACATTAAAGAGAGGCATTTTGCATTTCGAGCACATTGTGCAAGTCTTCATAATATATGGTGAGTTATGCAATGGTTCTGCTTATCAGTTTTTTTCTGACCAATGAGCCGTCGGGTCAAACCTAGCGTTCTGTCCGGGACGCACTAAAATCCTGTTCCTTTTCTTAGATGACTCATTAAGATCTCCCCTGTTCAAACGAAAAAAAAAAATTGAGTAGATTTGCTTATAGCATATTTTTAAATTACAAGCTAAATTTCCGTTGCAAATGCAGTTGTTTCACAATAAGTAAAGTTTTGGTTAAAATCAAACTGTCCGGCTGATTTAGGTCATTTAAAGATAATTTTATTCAAGAAAACCTAGTGGATTCTAAATTTATTTTAACGGATTGGCCAGTCTCCTTTTTGTGTTCACCCAAACATAATTTTTTTAATGAAAACAATGATTTTGAGTTTAGTTTGTTTTTAGACCTCATAGTCTACGTTTAGAGTTGTGTTTACAGTTCGTGTTTTGTCGGACTGGACACAGGGAGATTAAAAGTTAGTCATTTCCTACAACTGAGTGAGATTGTTTTTTTTCCTCACCGTGGTGGGGTAGGAAATTAATTTTAGTCAATACTCTCATTGCAACATCGATAGGAGAGTGTGTCTTCCCTTCAAAAAGATAGTTAGAGAGATATTAGTGGTGGTACAGATTGTGGCACCTCGGGCCCAATAGTTTGGCCCTTATTCCCTCCATAGGTAGTATACATTGCAAACCCACACTGGTTGTAATATTAGCGCGGGAAGAAATTGTAGAACCCTTGAAACTGCTCGACTTTGATACCTATTATTTAACGTAAGCCAGTAGTGGCATCGATTTGACTCTGCCACACACGCCGGCACCGCCAGATTATCCTAGTGACGTTAGAGACCTTTCAAATACATAGATTCAAAAATGATTAAATGTAATGACTAATTATCAGTAAGATACCAGATTGATTTTTACCAAATACACAACACTAAGTAAATGTTTCACATGATTACCAACCGGGTACTCGTACCACGTGTGATACGACACGATAATCGTTATAAAGCGACCGATGTGGATATAGAAGAACAGAATGGAGAAGAGCAGGAAGATGCCTGAAATTCGTAACATGACAATGAATTTCGGTCCGCAGCACCCTGCGGCACATGGTGTTTCGCGCCTGGTGCTGGAGATGGACGGCGAAGTGATTGAAAGGGCCGATCCACATGTAGGTTTGTTACATCGAGGCACAGAGAAGCTGGCCGAATCAAAACCTTTTAACCAAAGCATTGGTTATATGGACAGGCTCGATTACGTTTCCATGATGTGTAATGAACATGCTTATGTCATGGCCATTGAAAAGATGCTAGGCATTACGCCACCGGTTCGTGCCCAATACATACGCGTTATGTTTGATGAGATCACTCGGATTTTAAACCATCTTTTATGGTTGGGAACTCATGGGCTCGACATTGGCGCCATGACCATGTTCCTCTATTGTTTCCGTGAACGTGAAGATCTGATGGACTGTTATGAAGCAGTATCGGGTACGCGCATGCACGCAACCTACTATCGGCCCGGTGGTGTTTATCGCGATCTACCAAATACCATGCCGCAATATAAACCTTCCCCTTGGCACAACGGTGAACAAGTGGAACGAATGAATGAGAATCGTCAGGGAAGTCTGTTGGACTTCATTGATGATTTTACACAGCGTTTTCCCGCCTGCGTTGATCAATATGAAACTCTACTCACCGAGAATCGTATCTGGAGACAACGTACCGTGGGTATTGGTGTTGTTTCACCTGAACGTGCTTTGCAATTAGGTTTTTCTCACAAAGTACGAATGGACGAGGCAAGGCATTGACTTTGAGTTGGGTATCACAAAACATTGTCACAAAGATGCCAGAGCTTTTCACTAACCAGGAGAATTTAAAAGAAATGTCTTTTAAACATGTTATTTTATAAGGAATGAACAAACTTTTATAGAAGTTTGGAAGAAATTTTGAAGGTTGGAATATTGAAAAGTATCTGACGGTAATAATTTTGCTATTGCCGAAGTTTCACACTTGCTGAGAGAGGAGGTATGGACATAAAGACACAAACCTTAGAACCAAATGTTTGAGGTCAAAATTAATTATGTGTCTGTCATTTCATCATCGAAATGGCCTAAAAATTGAGCTTGGCGGTCCAAAAGAGCAACGAAAATAAGCCACATACCAGAATATAGATTACAAGCAAAATGAGGAACACGAAGAATAATAAATTAAAAGATTTTGACAAAACTTTAAATTGAGAACAATAATTTTTCAACCGCGTAACCAGGATCTCTACTAAGTCTATTAAACTGAGAAAACAAACCACTTTGGGTCTTCTAGTTCACTTTTATTATGTAGAAAATTTTCATGTGGTTGTGTATTTGAGAAATAATCCTTTATTTTATTTATTATTACAACAACGCAGAAAGTTTACACAAATGTAAATAATAAGGCAAGTTGAGTAATTAATAAAACCAAAAACTTATCGTGGTTGTAACGGTAGCTGTATTATAGTAAAAAACGGAAACAGCCCATTCTAAACTGAAAAACAGATATGAAATCCCCCCAAATAGACACTGAATCGAGACAAAAATTACACCAATTCTAATGTCCATCTTAACATGGCGATAACAGCGGCAAGAAACAGCCAACGGAACCGCAGGATGACGGCGAGCAACGCGCGGTACGGACCATAAAGACGCGCGATGCCTCCGGAACTCGCGGAATCGGCGGCTCCCGGGACGACCTTCATGAAGGCGTGGCAAAGGGTCGGCGTGACACAGATCGCCAGGACCCAGCTGATCAGAAGAGATGCCATGATCACCAGCGATATGGACCGGGTGTACTCGCCCGCGACGTGCTCCGCGAGCATGAGGGGGAGGAAGACCAGGACGGTGGTGAGAGAGGAAATCAGGAGTGGCACGGCCAGTTCGCCGCCACATTCCCGTAGCGCCACATCTCGGCTCGCTCCAAGTTCCAGCCGGCGTTTGAAATCCTCGGCGACGACAATGCCGTTGTCGACAAGCAATCCCAATGCAATGATCAATGTCGCGAGGCTCATCCGCTCAAGTTCGAGACCCATGACGTTCATCAACGCCAAGGTGGCCAACATAACGAACGGGACGATCGATCCGACGATGAGCCCGGTTCGAAGGCCAAGAAAAAGCACCACCACCACGACGACCACGGCGAGTGTCTGGATCACGCTTTCGGACACGCCGAAGACCGTCTGCGCAACCTGGTCGGCCTGATAGGTCGCTATATCAAGGTTCAACCCGACTGGCAGCGTCTGGGTGATCCGTTCCAAGGTCTGTCGGGCGCGGGGCGCGAACTCCAGAACGTTGTAACCAGAGAGCATGGAGATCGCGAAGATGATCGCCGGCTCCCCGTTGAAGTATGACTTTTGGACGGGCGGGCCGATGTAGCCGGGGCGGATGTCAACAAAACAGCGCAATATAGACCTAAAATATAAAAGGGAGAACTATTGGCAAAGTTCTAATTGTAAAACGGTATCACTTTAAGCGGACATGAATAATTGAAATCACTTCAGTAAAAGGTAATGCAGAAAAAAATTATTAGACTGTTTCTAGGTAGAGGGCTACTGGAAGCCTCGTATGAGTTAAGCCCTTGCGGCATCTCGACCCCTTCCTAACCAAAACATAAGGAACCTTCCCTCTTATCTTAAAGACCTTTTCATTTCCCGGTACATATTATTCGCGAAGTAGGCTACACGTTTCACAAAATGGAAAAAAGCTGTTGAATGTTCTTAAAGGCTCTATAAGGGACTGTCAGCAATATAAACTTGACACTATACAAGATTAATGCAAAATACGCCTCTCACTCACTCAAACTATCTGTCTTGGCTTTTTCTACAGTTAGCCATGGCTTGACGCCCGCAACTACTTGATTTTAATTCAAGTAGTTGTTTCAAAAAATAGGTGTTCTAAAAACTGTTTATTGAGTAAAAAAAGCTATAGATAAACAGACAATAAATTGACAACTGGTTGGGTTTAATCTAAACTACCAATCTGAGAGGTCCAGATGTATTCTTAAGAGTAAGTGGGTTTTTATTCAGGTGGCATAAAAAGGAGAAACAATTTTTCTACAACGTCTTATTATTACAGAGCTAGGAATTACTAAGATTAAAATTATAAGACTAAACTAGTTTATGATCTTTAATTTAGTTAAGCAGTCAATGATGAGACAGTACAAAAAGTAGAAAAACAAAAATACATCTACATATTTTAATACCAGTCATCCAAAATATTATAGGAGCTTATAATGAAAAAATAATATAATGGATAAAAGACAGAAATTGTTGAGCCCCTCCCCCAACACAGAATGTGCCATTGCTGTACCCTCTCCCTTGTTTCCCCAATTGTACTAAGTTTTAACTCCATTCCCAAGATATTGTCCCTCTCTACTGTCCTCCAAGCTAGTCCTAAGTTACTGCAGATAATTTGAAAATTGTGGGGCATCTTTCAATTTATCCATGTGTGTCTGTTCTTTTCAGTGTATGACCATCTTGAAATTTACACCCAGCATCATGCCATAACATGGGGTCAAGTTGCAGAAAATGGCACAAGAAGGAGGATGGTTAACCTCTAATCACTCTTGCCCCTTAAAAAAGCACTGCAACTGTCAATTTCCAGTTGAATAACCCCCTTCCCGTGTTTATTGAGCAATGCATTCATAAGTCCTCATCTACATACTGGGGAGAGGGTACATGCTTGATTGCTTTGGGAAACTTAATGATTCTTCCCTCTATGATTAAGACCTGTTGTTCCTTCATAAACCATTTCTTTTCTTTTAGCTATCTGCAATATTCTTCCATTGCTGCAAGGCTAGTGAGAAGAGCACTGAAACCTGAATTAAGAAATGAAGCTCTTAAAAGAGAAGAATCACTTTTGAAAGTCACTCCATGGAAGGATGGTAAACCTGTTAGTAAGTATCAACTACATGACAATCTAAAACCATGAACCTATTGAAAATTAACTGAAGGTACATCCTTAGCAGCTATTCAAATCTCAAAATAGTACAGTACAGGCACATATACAGGAATTTTATTTCAAAGCAGTCCAAAGAAGGGAGGGATTATGAACTTGTAATCTGGATTTTTGATAGGCTGTCATGTCTTTGCGAGTCATTGTGCTTCATGATTGCACAACATAAAATTTGTGATTTAGATTGTGAACTTGTAATACTGATTGTGAGTAGAGTGTCAGATTTTCATGGGCTATGCTACCTCTTATGGGTAAATATAAAATATTTTTTAGGCCTTTTTTTAATTTCTTGAAAAAATTAGTTTCTTGAAAAAAGATTCTGAATTCACTATTGATTAAATTAGTCTATAAAATTGATTGATAAAACGGCAGAATTGACAATCCTACTTTGCAGTAAGATTGTTGGGCACGTAATCTAGGTTGTGAACTCGTAATCCCGATTTTAAGATTTATCATTTTCATGCTCTGGACTATCCACGGGATGACATATTGCCTAATCCAAATTATAAATTGACAATCCAGCTTGTTAGCGGAAACGGCCTTTTGTTGAGTAAAAGTAATGCATAAAACCCCAGGATCATGTCTGATATATCAATATCAAATGTCACCCAGTTTTTGTTACACATTACGAATAAATAATCTCTTTAAGCATACTGGCATCAGATTAGACTAGACATGACGAGGTAACACCATTTCGAAAAAAAAAATGAATACTTAACACTCTTCTTCTTGTTTCTAAATCTTACACACTATTAACACCCTCAGACCCTAAGGTTGCAAATTGTATTGCTGATAGGACTATTACAAGCATGATCTCTTGAAATGTGCATTGGATGGCTGTATTCATTAAAACCAAATCTTATAGTTGGTATAAATCCGGGTGGTTTTTATAGACGCAACCCACACAAAACAAAGCGCAAGGGCCCTTGCACAGTAAATAAACAGCGGAGTAAAATCAAACCTACAAAAAAACGCAATGATTGAGACATCATTAGTCTTTTTGCAATACGTAGCTAATACAAGCCCGGAGAAGAGAAATAATCATTAGCTGAGCGGATGAATTTTGGCTGGTTGACAAAGCCACATACAGAATCATCAACAATAAAAGAGCGAAATAAGCGCCTGAGAGAAAATTCAGATCCGTTACCACAATATCATACCTTTATGTATGACGGGTGTTTGGAAATAGACAAAAGCGGAAGTTTTCTTGCTGCTACCCGGGATTCCTACTCAATCAGGGGTTTTACAACATGACATAGTTGATTGACGCTGGCTATGAACGTGATTTTATAAGCTAATGATGCCTATTAACGCTAATTTTTACTGTTATCAGTTTAAATAGCCGAAACAAACATATTATAAAACACTCGAATGAATTAGCTAACTAATGATTTAAAGAAACTGATGTGTTAAAAGAGGGTTGTACTGTGCTCTTCACGCTGAAGTTTGTCTTCAATCATTTATGTGTCAATGAAATAAAAGTGATAAAAATTTAGCTTTTACTTCACAATCTTTTGGTTCGCGATAACCATATCCATTTCCACAATAAGAGGAAAACAGTCCCCTCCACCTTTTTTTGTCAGCACCTTATGAGTCTAATGCAATTTCTGTTTAAATGTACTCCGCCAAACAAAGGGAGGCTGCGGATCAAGGTTCTATGCCGTGGGGGTACAAAGTTTGTCCCCCCCCAAAAAAAAATGTTTGTCTCGGAAAAAAATAACATAAATTCATATAAACCTAGTTGTCATTTGGTCTCTCTTGTAGTGTAATAGTGATGTTTGTTGTTCTTCCATCTCTAAGTACCTCTAAAACCATCTCATCTCCTACTGACTTTGCCCTTTGTAAATGGATCAAAATATCATCAATTTGTCTTACTTCCTTTCCATCCACTGATAAAATAATGTCTCCTCCTATTGCATATCTTCCAGTATCTGTTTCCATCACTCTTGCTGATCCAATTATTCCTGCTTTATCTGCCGGACTGTCTTCGATGACTGTCACTACTAAAAATCCTACGGCATCTGTTAATTTCAAAACCTTTGCCAGGTCTGGCTCAATATCTGTTCCAGAAATTCCAATCCAAGGATGTTTGTATTCTCCTTTATTGATTAGTGTGGGTACTATTTTTGCTACTGTTTGAGATGGTACTGCAAATCCTACTCCTGTAAATTCTCCTGTAGCTGATTGAATTGCTGTGTTGATTCCTACTATTTCTCCTCTCATATTCAATAATGGCCCTCCAGAATTTCCTGGATTGATTGCAGCGTCGGTTTGGATAAAGTCCTCGAAAGTGGAAAGGCGTAAGTCGTTGCGACCTTTTGCACTAACGACTCCTACAGTGACAGTAGCATTTAAGCCAAAAGGACTTCCGATTGCTATGACCCAGTCTCCTACCTCTAAATGATCAGAGTCTCCTAAGTTAAGAGCTGGTAGATCTTGTTCTTCGATCTTAATAACAGCGAGGTCTGTTTCTGGGTCTGTACCAATGATCTCAGCATCAAATTCTCGGCCATCTTCTAGCTTCACAGAAATCTCATCAGCTTCTTTCACAACATGGTTATCCTTCAAAAGTATACTAGTTTCTTTGTTAATTTTTTTTTTTTAATTACATTGTGATCAAAGAATTTAAACATGTTACAGATTGCAGGCAATACTAAGATCTATCCGCAAGTTAGATTAGTTTATAAAAAACAGAGAAAATAATTGAAACGTGTGTGTAGCCTAACTCATCCCCGGTTTAACTGAACCACCACATTTCACCCAAACTATTTAGTTTAACCCTCGTTTGACTCAACCCCCAGGCAACTCATACCGCGTTTAACTCAACCCCATTCAAGCTAATATAACCTAACCTAGTGTGTTGCCGGGATGAAATGAATTGGGGGTGAGGTTAGTGGGATGGTATGAGGGGTAGAATAGGGGCTGAGCTAAACGGGGGTGTAGTTAAATGGATTTGACTTGAATAAGGGTTGTATTTAACAAGGAGGTTGACTTAAATGGAAGTTGAATTAAACGGGGTTTTAGTTGAATGAGTGTTTTGTTTAACAGGACTGCGTTGAGTTACATAGAAACCAATACTATAGACTAAGGGAATCAAATTCCTTGTGACAAAGGCTAGGCTGGAATAAAACATTCTGGAACAAGTTTAATGCTATTGCCTAAGGAATGTCTAACCTACACAGACATAAGGTATGCCTATTACCGGTAAAATTCTAGTTGATTGACTTTTGGCTATCTCGGAAAGGGGTTAGTTTAGGAAACTGAAGCTTTCAGGGATGGGTCTAAAGGCTAAAGTATGTTCCGGGAAGGTATTTTGAAGTACCCACCTCTACCCCTTCCCCCTCAAGAGGGTCTGAAATTCGCTTACATGAAAGGTCTGCACCTAAACTAGAAAAAGCATACTCGTTTGTAACTCAGCTCCAGAGACTGAAACTGCTGTAACATCCTCGTCTGAGAACATACTAGCAGCTAAATTACTTCCATTCCGATCCACAATATAGAGTGTGCTATTTCCAATCCAAAGGATTCGATCATCCATATATGTTAACGAATTGCTAAAAGGAAATTTACCGACAGCTGTTGAGCTCATCTGTTCGTTTTTAAGATCATACCAGTATAATGACATGCTGGAAAAGCTTCGGACGGCCCAGTAAAGCACTTCGTTCTTCTCATCAAGGGTAAGACTAGCAACTTAAATAAGAGAGTTAGAGACAGAATTAAAAAAAAAATTAATACTCAAATGAATAATGGTCTTATTTATTCAAATTAAAATAAATTTTATTATCTGAGGGGCAAGCGCTGGACCTGCAATCTTGTCCGTAAGCTTAGGGGTGCCTAGTGTCGTTGATTATTTAGTTTGCAGGGTTCAGCGTTGAGACTCTGAAAGCTTAGGCAGTGTCAATGCAGCTTCTACCTGGTATTTGAAAAAATCTGGAGGGGGACACAGAAAGCGTCGGATAGTTTGCCGCCAACCACGCATTACAGAGAATAATCAAGGGATTGGTGCCTGCGCTACACAGACCATTGTCTACACGTAAAAATATATTTATCAGCCACATTAAATCTAAGATAAGACCAGCAACATAAATCAGAGAGTCAGGGGTAGAATTTAAAACGAAATTTAATAGCTAGAATAAATAATGGTCACATTAAAAAACCATACGAAATCGATACAAAGAATAGAAACTTAATACAAGAGAGTTGGGAATGCCACATATTCGCCGGCCGGGATATCCTCTGGCATGGCCGCCCCCTGGGTGGCGTTTAGATAGGTCTGCGTGGTGGAAATCCGCAGCTCGCCGCCATCCGGCATGGCATCGCGTGCATTCAAAACGAGGTTTACGACAGTTTGTTCAATTTCACCTTTGTCCATTTTGATCAATGCCGGCTGTGGCCACAAAACGCAATCAAGCTGAATATTGGCCCCAATTAGGCGGCTAAGCATACGCTCATTGTCAGTCACAACAGCATTCACATCAAATGTGGACGATTGTTTGCTTTGCCTCGTAAATGAGAGTAATTGTGAAGTCAAATTGAAAGCGTGTTCACTGGCTCGTTCAATGTTTCTGAGCGGCTCGATAAGATCGTTGGGCATCTGGTCATCGACCGCACTCAAGATTAGTTCCGTGTTGATTCGTATTACAGCGGTGATGTTGTTGTATTCATGCGCGACCCCGGCCGCCAGATTTCCAACTGCTTCCATTTTCTGGGTATGACGTAACTCCTTTTCAAGGGATTGCCTGGTTTCATTTGCGTGTTTCTGCTGCGCAAGCATTCGGTCGAGAAAGAAGATGGAAAGAAAGGCCATGACGCTGACTATCAGCCCTGGCAATTCCGTGACTTGCCCAGTCATTGATATTGTCCAAGCATCAAATGTAGTCCATAGCGTTAGCGACTGCCGCAATGCCATCAAGGCAAGCATGACTGTGAGGAACGCCATGTGCCATTTCCCGGATCGCTTGAGCAGCACGACCGACCATGCCAGTGCTGTAAGGCGGACGAGGATTGAAACAACAACGATAAAGCTCATTTTGAACTCAAACCAGGAATATCCGATAGTGATCAATAGCAAACTGTCAGAATTAAGTTAGACAACACAATCTGACCAACTTAACGTACATAATTTCAACCCGGCAAGTTATACCTCAAATTCAGCTTAATCGAGGAAACATCAATGAAGGAAATCCAGCTGTACCTGTCATTTCCTGTAACAACAGAAACATATCATGTATCAACATATCATATCATATCAAACATATAAACATATCATAAGGTCAAGTCACTTAAATGAACTTCTGCAACCCAAAATAAACTACTAAACACAGAAACTTTCGCACAGAAAAATCAATCGAGTCAGCTACACACTGTGTGCATGCACGACTCAATACTGGAAATTCTCTAAGAATGTCATAATAATTTATCGCCAACTAAACGAGCCAACTACTTGAAGCTAAAGCATCAAGAAATCAACTGACATCCAACAGAGCAGAACTCAGTGTTCATTTTAGGTGGTACTACCTCATCGTGACTCCGCTAATTGAAATATCAATTGAATACATTGACAGCATAGCGATAACAACATGAACTGGTCTCAAAAAACAGTAAAAAGGAAAGAAAATATACGAAAGTGATATCCCCTGAGGTTCGAAGTTAATAAAAAATTTGTCAGGTCTAACCCTGCAATTTTCTACCCTTTTGCTTGAAGATCTCAGAATTTTAATTTCTAATTTTAAAGAGGCATCAGACTTATTTCGTCCTTTGGGTTCTGAATGTGCATTATTTGTATTTTTTTTTAGAGGCTGAATACATTTATCCTTGTGATACTTTCTGTGCTCAGCTTTACAAGCAGACAAGTCCTGTGGATGGAACTCATAGGAGTGAGATTTTCTGTGTGCTTGACTTCGTACTTGCCATAGAGGAGTGATCCTCCGGCGTTCATGAGAAAGCTGAGTCCGTAGATGAGGTGCCATTGGGTGCCAAAGGCAAGGCGGGCACCCGTTCCTTCAAAGTCACAGAGATCTTTCACTTTGTAGATTTGGTTTACTGCCACTTTGTAGTGAAGGCGTTGGTTTTGGTCAATCCAATTGCGCTTGGCTCCGATGGAGGTGTAGGTGCTTAAAAAGCGACTGATCGAGTAGGTACGGCGCAGTTCGATGAGGACTTCATCATAGGAGAGATCGTAGCGCGACCTGGCTTTACTTGAGGGAGCTAAAAAAGCGCCTTTGAGGTTGATGAGGATGGTGGGAAGCCCTG
>JAAAKM020073195.1:213684849-213775479 GCA_010016025.2 Alatinidae sp. Z8VKAUB7J3
CCGTGCAGATCCTGGCGCTTCATTTCTGTGTCCCTTGCTCTGGTATGTCGGCTGAAAATACGGCTCCGAACTGCGCCTCGGTGATGTAAAGGCGCCTGGGGTTCAACGGATGAAAGGACACCGAAGTTGTCCAAAGCCCGCTGGGCAGACGGACTTCGGCCAGCAGGTCACCCAATGCCGTGAACACATAGGCGCGGCCGGCCTGGTCGACAACCATGTCGTTGCAGAACCAACTGGCCACTTTACTGAGGTCCGCGTGCAAGCTGAGCGTAGTGCCGTCAAAACGCAGTAGCTGGCGTTTGGTCATAGAGACAATCAGCAGGTCGCCGTCGGGCAGCCAGCCAAGCCCCGAGGGCTGGTCGTCATCCAGCGTAAGCACGGTTTCGGACTGCCCGTCCGGGCTGACCCGCAGCACGCGCTGGTCGTGCATATCCGACAGCCATAACTGGCCGTCGCGCCAACGGGGCCCCTCGCCAAAACACAAGTTGTCGATGAGGACCGTGAATGGATTTGCTGAAGATTCTGTCATGATAAGTTGCCTGGGACGCACAACACGGCGATCACGGCATCAATCACGGTTGAACGTGTGACGTGAAGCGCCAGTGCCGGGGCCAATGTCGTGGCAATGCGACGCATGGTTCGTGAAAGAAAACGTTCGCCGATCCAGGTAAACGTCAACGCATCGCAGAAAACGATGATCGGAACCGCCATGATCAACAGCGATCCGACCAGAACACCACAGCGAGGCAAAAAACGCGCGACGGCCAAACCGATTAGCATTCCCGGAACGGTCAACAAGAACGCTTGGGCCGCCACAAACCCGTAGCTGGCGGCAAAAGACAATTCTGAAATTTCGTCGATCGGGCTTCGCGTCGAAGGATAAATGACAACGATCAAGAATGTCGCGATCGACGACAACAACGCAGTGACGACCAGCTGGTGACCGGACGTATCGGCATACCGATCTGTTTGGCTGGAATCGTCCATCATGAAAAGAGCTTGCGGCGTAGACGATTGATCGCTCGGCCAAGCCGATAAACGGAAACGGTGGGAAGCGAACCGCCACGCAGCGGTTTTCCCGGCGCAAACGATGCCGTCTTGTTACCCAAAAACAAAATTGTATCACAAACCGACACCACCACCATGAACCACAGCACCAAGGACATTGGATGCCGGCGCAGCGCGGTCGCCGACAATCGAATCGCCGATGCAGGATTGCCTGATTTCAACGCGATGTTGGTCCAATACAATCGACGATTCCAATCGTCTTTTTTAGCCGGCGGAATTTCGGCGGCAGGTTGTTCCAACGGATCCAGCCCTCGTCGCTGGCGGGCTTCGTTCATGCTGCAATGTCCTTGCGTGCGTTGCTGGGCATTGATGGGGGGTTAGACATTGCCTGCAAATTTTGTCTTGTCAAAGTTTTGGCAAATATAGTTGTAATCAAAGCCATGCTAAAAACATCTGCTTGTTGCAAATAGCCTTTATTTTCTTAAAAGCTCAAATTACAGTTTTTTTTTTGCTACTTATTGCTTTCAGAATTTTATGTAAAGCTTTAGTCTGGGTGTATCCAGGATTTTGTTTGAGAGGGTATTCTTTCTGGAGTCTAACAAATTTTTTAAAACGCGCCAAAATCTTTTTTATATGCATTTTTGCTACGTGTTTACTAGTCGGGCAAAATATTCGGTTGTAGGGTGCACGCCCTATGATCCTGCCCCCTGATACGGCCTTGGTCGTATCATGGCCGTAAGAAATGCGACCATGGGTTTGGTCCTCTTTAATACTGAACCCTTGTTGTTTCATGTCTTGCGGCTCCCCAACAGCTGAACCATACCGGCTCTCCAACAGCTGAACCATAGCGGCTCTCCAACAGCTGACCCCACCCCCTGATACGGCCTTGGCCGTATCAGGGCCTCAAAAAATTTCAATATAGACTTGGTCTTCTTTAATGCTGACCCCTGGTTATTTCATATCTTGTGGCTCTCCAACAGCTGAACCATATCGTATAAGGCTCTTAAATTAAGAATGTTTCGCCATCCTTGTCCTCAAAGTTGTGTGTCTGGATGATCTGGGTGGCATTCTTTCAGATACATTCCAAAACGCGCCATAAAAAATTGTCACAGACTCTCAAGAAATTTTACGTTTGTATAATCTTTCCTCAGCAAACAAATCGTAAATTTTATACAGTAGAATTTCTACTATTGGTGTGAAAGTGCCTTACTTTCGGATCCTAAGAGAAATTTTTCGTTTATTTCAGAAGTAGCTTCTGATAACATCTCCCACTGACTCTTCATTTCGTTAGGGCATTTCCGCAATTCAGTATTACTCCTTCCAAGAACCCAAAGCGCAACGATAGGGAGACTATATTACCAGCTGTACCATCCAAGGTAATGTCTGGGATCAAAAATATTGGCGATTTCAGGGCCTCGAGAATAGGTTATCTTTATTCTTATTTCTTATACATCTTTCTTTTTTTATATATAACCAGTTGAGGTTAATATCTGCACGTTACCTTAGTTATTCCTCCAAACTGTGTTTGTGCCAGTTACACACGATCGGCTACACATTTACGTGTAAACAGAGTCACGACAACCTTAATGATGACACAAAATTTTTGAAAAAAAGTTTCAAAAAAGCTTTTCAGAAACAAAAAAGGTTGTATGTTTGCAGCCGCTAAAAACGCAGGACGTTTTAAGCAGAAAGAAGTTCATTAAAATGATGTTTTGATAATTAAAAAAGGAGATAGAAATTATTTCTAAAAAAGTTAAAAAAACATTGTGGGAATAAAAAAAGGGTTTTATATTTGCACCCGCTAAACGAGGAAACGAATTTTAGTATTAAAAAAATAAGTCCATTTTTCTTTTCCTTTGGGGAAGATGTCTTGAAAAGACAGAAGGGGCTAAAGTTCATAAACATATTGAATTGACAGCGTAAGAATCTTACTGGAAACGGTAAGTATTCAACAAAGAGAATAGACCATTTTGAGTACTAGAAATTCCTATTAGTTGTTAAGAAGTTGTTGCATTGTATAAGCCCAGGGCACGCAGCGCCGCCTTGCAGGCGGCCACGACGGCAGGTGTCTCGTTCGCGGGATCCACGTGCGCGCGCAGCGCCTGGTGCACGTGCTCGTGGTAGCGCCCGACGTCGCCCGTCGCGCCGAGCACCTTCGCGGCGCGGACCTTGCGGCCTTCGTGGCCGCCCCAGTCGAGCACCACGAATGCGAGGTCGATCGCTGCCGCCTGCCCGTTCGGTCCGGTCTTCACGAGTCGTTCCGCCACCTCGATGCGCAGGTCGTCCTGCATGCGCGGCGGGAGTCCATCGATGTACGCGGCGATGAGCTCCGGGTCGTCGCGCCCTCCCTCCACGAGGCGCTTGACCGCCTGTGGACGCAGGACCGGGTCGTCTTGCACCTCGTCGACCAGGCGCATCAGGAGCTCGAGGCCGTCCGGTGTCCGGATGTCGATTCCGACGCTTCGTTTGCCCCGATTGAAGAGCTCCCACAAGGGGCTGATGCCGTTCGCGTCGTTCGGAATGCCGTAGGCCGTCAGGCCGCGGATCGGATCCCCGGTCTGAGGATCTTCGACCTTGATGACGTCCGCACCCCAATCGACGAGGGCAGCGCCCGCGGCGGGAACGAACGCGTAGATCGCGACTTCGACGACGCGGAGATGCTGGAGAGCAGGCTCGGGCATGGGAGTCCTCTGATGCATCTATGACATGTGGTAGAGGCTGGCCGCGTTGTCGTGGAGAATCTTTTCGAGCACGTCGGGGGCGAGATCGCCGAGCTTCTCGTGAATGAAGCGGCGAGGGGGCAGGGCGCCGCTGACGGGTCCCGGAGACATGCTCGTGGGATGTGCTCCGCAACCATGATTCACAGATCACAATTGCAGGAACACTCCACTGGGCCTTGGTACTGGAGATCTAATTTTTTGGAAAGAATCAAGTCTAAAATCATAAATCACATAGAATCAGTTTTCACAAAAAAAAAGAAAAGAGAGGAAGAGGAAGAGAAAAAAATGATGTTGCAATATCGACAGGACACGCAGATAATAAAATATAAGTCATAAACTGTTTATCTCTCTATTAAACTTTATTAAACCCATTAAATTTTTGATTGGATAAAAATTACCAAAAGATGAAACAAAAATAGTCTAATCACAAAACTAGCAAATTACAAAACACAAATATCACAAAACCGAAATAGCTCCACAATTTGTCTCATTCAGTATTTCTATTCTTTTCTTGGGTATACATAGTTTTAGACAATATAAACAATTCCTAAAAACGGCTACAAATCAAATTTTGTTCTTTATTTCCTAATATCCATCAGACCTCTAATTTCCACCTTAGTTAGAAAAAGAGGTCATTTTGTAAAAAAAAGGCTATTTTAGTGACAAGCATCTCAGACATTCATGAAGATTCACCTTGTTAAGTCTCAAGAAGCAATGGGTAAAAAACATTCTGTCATTAGTTGCATCCTGAGCCCTCCAAAGGAAAGAAAGGAATATTCCGTTGAAAGAGAAGTATGCATTGCGGAACAGGGTGCTTAACTCGATAATGAAGTAGTTAGTAAACATTTATGCCTGAGGATGAGCTTGAGATATCATTATAAAGGAAGAAGAACACATCTTGAATAGCCTATGTGAGATGTGCTTTGCTTAAGACAAAATAGAAAGCAATAAAGAGTAAGGCTGTTAACACTGCATTTTCTCTTTTGCAGAAACCAATTTGAATTAGTAAGCTTTAATGATTATTTGGCACTCGCATCAGTGTCATCAGTAAAGTTGTAGTTTGGTCGTGAGGCGAGGCCAAATATTACTTGTTTAATTAATGTAAATCCATGTGTTTTGTTGTTCTTTCGTGTAAATTCGACCACGTCTCAAAAGATGTGTTTTGGCAACTAAAAAGAAGCTAAGTCATGAAATATGGACTAAATTGATGAATCCTTGTGTAAATATCTGGAGGGCAATTCAAATATCAATGAACTCTTAGGAACATGAGGGCAGTGACGAAGATCACAGATAATTTCTTTATCACAATTTCTTCATCTTATATTTTTGAAATGGGGTTATGATGTGAAAATTTTTGTGATGAATATTTATGATATCTGATGAATCATTTACTTAAAAACATTGCTGTATATCTTTCAGATTTAATTTGTGTAGGCTTATGTAGTTCTGTTTTGATTGCGCTCCTGTCATTGTAAGTAAAAATAAAAATATGAGAATTTTATTGCGTAAAGGGGGATTTTTCTTCTCATTCTTTCCTTAACACAGATTAGGTCACGTATCTATATCAATGCTTCTAAGGGACCATAAATATCATTTTGCAATTCTAAGCGCCAGCTGACAGTCTCAAAGACAAAGGGCCGATTAGCAAATTTTCCCATTACTCTCTTCCAAAGCAGTCTTGGCAAACATTGATAAAGGATCTTAAATATGTCAACAGTTTGAAAAGGTTTGAGTGGCTAGTATAGACAATGAAAATGGATAATCTTTTACTAAAAAGGTATGTTCACATTTAACTTATTTATCAATAGCTGAGTTAGAGGTGCTACCTTTTGGAACACACAAACCTTCATACAGGTGGGAGGGTATGGGACATTATCTTCTCAAGATTTTATCAATTACTCTCTCCTTTAGCTAAAAATGTCAAAAAATTTATGGTTGGAAAAAAAAATACTCTCTTGGACCTAGGGTATAGCAGGATAATGACTTTGAGAAACCAAAAATGTAGGCTGTTTTTTCGGTATAAACTTCAGTGGACGCCAAGAATAGAGCGCCATTCCACCCAAGGCCCACACAGGTATGAATGCTCCTCAACTATTCTACTCTGCTCAGACTTGCCATGACTTGCTTGACTTAATGGTGTTTGTTAGCAGAGCCACTAGCGTAGAGGGAATTTGTTGACAGAGCCGTCATTCTCCTCTAGTGTAACTGTTCTGGGATATAGACGGGATGTTGTTTGAGTTATTGCGGCTGAGGATATGCTGGTTTATTACACCGGTCCATCGGATATGGGTTCTCCCTAGAGGACGTCGTTTAGTCACTGTCCGAGGGATTGAAATTTGTATTCATCCTTGTAGCGGGAATCTCTGCTCAGAACTCTACTGTTTACTTATCGGTTATATAATGGACACTCAGGAAGGGAAGTTCGATTGATGCTAATGAAATGAAACAAAATATGATGAATATATAATTGTTTAGAAACAAATTTGGGCTATATATTTGAACATTAGGGGGGGGGGGTAAAGCATAGCATATATTATACTAATCTAACCTAATCAAACCAAAATACCAACTAAATACTTAAATAAGATATTGCCAGCCCCCATCCACAAAATTTTGCTCAAGATCCACTCCTGTTGGTATTCATTTTTAAATAATTTCCCATAATAAGTTTTCATACAGTTTAAAAACACGTTTAAGTTCGAGTTTTTCACAAGTTTTACAGGTCATTTTTCACAAATTGTCCCAAAGATGTGGACCCACTCTTGCTCCTCCCCCAATCGGAACGCTACACCAATGGTAGAGTTAGCTAGCAAAACTAGACAAATTTGGAATATTTTTATTGTTTTAGATTTGGGTTTTAATTATAATCGAAACCCAGTCAACGGCACAATAGAAACCTTGAATCATAATTGAAGGTTATTTAAATCAAGTCCGGAATTTTTCATAAGTAGACGGTTTTTTTTTTTTTTTTTTTTTTTTTTTTTGCTTCGAGACATCTTCATTGGTTATGAATTATTACAAACGTATTATTATTCAAAATAACCTATATCTACATAAAATATCTAGGGCTAGCCTAGTGCAAAGAACACAAATATGCTACAAAAAATGCACACAAATGTACCTAACACACCCTTTAGGCAAGCTGTTCTTTTTTATCTTTGGACCATTGTAAAGAAGTAAAAACAAGAAAACAAATTAATAAAACTAATCTTTCAATTTAGATTTTCACAATTTTTCTATATCGTTGGGTAATGATAAAGCGGGGTCCCCCCCTCCCAAGGAATGTTCGCCGACTCGCAAAAACGTAACAAAATGCATATAAGCAAATTTTTGAATTTGCTCATGTTACAAACGTTGTAACATTTCATGTCAAAGAAAAGTTACAAACCTAAGTACTTTTCTAAGAATGTCGTTTTTACATAGGTGACGAAACGAAAAATAAAATAACAAAATACAATGTTGCTGAAAAACAAATGAAAAGAGTATAAATAATAATTTTAAATGTATTTTCTAGACTTGTCATATAATGAAATGGAAGTAGCAAGTATTAGGTTTCTTATGCAGGATGTTGACCCTCGTTGATGAGGATTGCGAAGTAGGGAAAAATTTTCACTGACCAAAATGGACCAAGACTTTCACAAAGCCCTCATTCTACTGGTAATGGAGACATTTTGCTGTCTAGCCCTAAAACCTCTTCAGTGCTTTTGTAGACTTGAAACAAATATATATAGTCTATAACCTGCACTAGTAGGACCCATTATTTTTCTCAAGGCCAAATCAACTTTAATAATTCAGATAATATGAAAAGTCCAACTTGGAACATTACAATGTTGAAAGACAACTATACTAAGGGCATTTTGCCCGGAGAACTTAAATGTTTTGATCTAAACCTGTAAGAGTATCAGAAACTCAACTTCCAGAGTTAGGAAAAAATCAAATTAGGTTTAATAGAATTAATTATTTTAGGTAGGAGCAATGGTATACAAGGGCACGAACTTGGGCTTCTGGGGAGTAAGAAAACTTTCTTAGAACAAAAAGTTATCAAAAAAAAGACGCATGTTTATATACATGGATGCATATATTATCTCTTTATTTAGTTCAACATCCTCATTTAGTGTTAACTAAATACCATTGATCTATCCTGATACAGCAGCTACATCCTTTTGACAACCGAAATGCACATAGTTGTATACGATATTAATTAAGTTCATTATCACCCTCAACATGCTCCGAAAGTTCCAACATTTCTTTCCAATTTGTCAAATTTGTTAAATATATCTTACTATAATTTATGCCAGCCTAGTTATATATGTTTGAATATCTTCGGATAGGCACGTAAAGTGTACAGGCAACCGTATGTTTCGGCATCCTGAAATTATATGTTACGAAGTAATATTTTATTTGACCGTGCTGAAAGTTTGAACTACCGTCATCTTGGTGATGTGTTTTCAATTATAAATATCTGGTTACAGCTGCTGTTAAGTAGGACATAAGGCTGGATATATATCAAGCAACTTTTTTATTCAAAATGATTTTCTCCATTGTCAAAAAAATACAGGGCCAAAAAACTGAGAGATCGTTATTATCAAAATAGTTTGTCATTAATTGACTTTTATTTTAGGGGGCGGGGGCGTAAATTTGAAGTGATCATAGCTTAAAACATTTAGTTATTCATCCATTTCACAAGCATACTACCTCTATTTTTCAACTTTATCAAATGTCTTAGGAGCTAGTTCTTCCTGTTTTTTTTTTTTATTTCTTAGTTCATCTGTTTTTATTTTGCTTCAATTCTTTCCACTCACACAGATGAGCTCTTGAATTACAGTTAGTAGCAACTGCATTAAATCTATTTTACAGAAATAATTTCGTATTCGCTTTCTCCGAAACGTACCCAAATAAAGATAAATTTTAATAGCCAATTAATCAACCTTTTACCTTAATTTCTAATTAAATCTATGTTCTATGCAGGTACTTAAGTATGTTTTTCAGCTTCAGGAAAATATCAGCTAGGTATCAACCCTTTCAACAACCAAAGTAAATGGCATATTTTATAACAAATCGACCCCTAAAATTTCCACAAACAAGAGTAGGGCTAATGCTCCCTAGGCTTCCCAAGGGCCAAAATGTCATTTCAGTTCTACAAAAAAAAAAAAAATTAAAAAATTCCGCTTTCGCAACATCATGAAATGTGAATTGCAGAGACTTCCAGGAATATATGTCACTATATGTTAAAAAGCCTAATTTCATTAATGTGCCAATGACATTCAAGCTGCTTGAGGTTTTGATAGGAAAGGAAGGGGGCAAACAGAACCACTCTTATCTGTAAACCTTAAGTAATCTTGAGACATTGTCTTTTTGTCAAGCCGTCTTGTTGTCAATGTTACGACAAATAAAAACACACTACCGAAAATAAAAGTTTTTTTCAGTAATGTGTGAATGACGCTGTGGAGCTTTGAAGGCTTAGGAGGGTTAAACTCATTCATGTCAATGGTAATTTATGTTCGCTTTAAGATTGACCGGATTTATTTATTGTAATTTTTGTCCGTTTAGGGCCTCATTTTCTCAATGAATATGATTTCTATTCTTTTTAAGTTTGAATTACTATTTGAATTTATATCCGCTTGCCCACGGTTTAATGTTCTATGGCTCTGCTGATATTAACTTTTCTTTGAAAAAGAATAATAATAGAAGAAAGTAAGCTTAGCTCCTAGTCATTTTTCTTTTAGAGGCTAGGAACGGTTTCCAATCTTACAAGTTTCCCATAATTTATGGCTGTAGGCTATAAGCAAAATAAATATAAGAGCTTTGAAGGCGTTCAGACTTTAGACTTTAGTTAAGTAAAGTTGAACTACAGTCAACTTCGAACCTTTCCTCCTCTGAAGTCAAAGCTAGGGTAAACATAAGTTTCTTTGGGATACTCAATTATAACATTTCAAAGGAGGATTTCTTTGTTAGGCTCATCCTGGAAAGAAGAAGTTAGTCTTGGTAATGTTAAGGTCTTTTTTGCCTGAACCAGTTGGTTCAAGCAATGACAGAATTAGTTGAAGGCGGTGATGCGAAGACAGATGAGTGACAACTTGGAAGGGTTTCATCTCCTGACGAAGCCGATTCCTTTTTGCATTGCTTTGGACAATGACGCAACGTTGAATATAGGATTATATTGGTTTTTAATTATAACTTGTACTATAGCCTACTCACTACTTCACTTAAATCAAAGGTGATACTAACGTCCAATAGTATTTATATTTTAACTAGCCAAAAGCATGTAAGATAATAGGCAAAAATCGTACTGTATACGTGCTTGTATAGGTATTGTAAACGTAACGTATGCGTACTAGTTTGTGGTACGTTTATAGTACTAGTGTATAGTAAACGTATTGCATACTTACTAGTATATGTAATGTATATCGTAACGTAATTGTATACTCTTTCGTAAGGATCGGGAAAAAATGTACTATCTTCTCAGATAATTCGTGGTAATGAGCCGTAAGTAAGGACTGACTCGGGTCAATACTAATCTAAAATAATTTGTTTTTCTTCCCAGGGGTGTTTAGGTCCAATCAATGGTCCTAGAGTATCTAGAAATAGAGATGGTTCATTTGAACAGGAATTAAAAGTTCTAGTGCACCTCTTAAGTGACTAAACAGCAGAGAGCAACTAGCCCCCTTCCCACTTCCTTTTTTCCTCAAAGATATTTGATCATAAATTTGAGATAGAGCAGGACACAATAAATCTTAGAGCACCAAGATACAATTGATAAAAATTGGAGGGTAAAATAGTATTAAAAACACAAGAGTCAAGAGCTCATATGGCACTTGTGATGAGGTTGGAAGAGCAAAGAGCTTCTTCCGACTAAGTTTCATTGCGATCTCTCAACTCTAAGCGTTTTCGAAGATATTCGGTTTCCCCGCTCCAACTCCCCCAATATCATCAGATCCGGTCGGATCTAGAACAAGAGCTCTGAGACACGAGGTCCTTCTAACCTTCCACTCCCCACCCCAGATGGTCAAATCGGGGAAGTTACTATTTCTAATTTAATCTAGTCGTGTCCCTGAAACGCCTGCCAACATTCAACGATCGCTATATTGATCATGTGTCTATTTTCTGATCTTCTTCATGTAAAAATTGGGCTGGTCCGAGATTCGAACCTGATACCTCTTGGATTCTAAGCAAGAATCATACCCCCCCCCCTAGACTACAATAGACTACGCCATACTTAAGAAGAACAATCATTTGTTTTATCAGCAAACAAATTCTTCTCAACTATCTTGTTCACTCGCTCTCCCCCCCCAAGATGGTCGAATCAGAGAAGAAACTATTTCTAATTTAATTTCGTCTGGTCCCTGATGCGCCTGCCAACTTTCATTGTCCTAGCTTATCTGGAAGTGCCCAAACTAGCGATTTCCCCAAACTCCCCCAAAGAGAGTGGATCCGTTCTAGCTATGTGAATAACGTATCTAGGACATGTGCTTATTTTTCCCACCAAGTTTCACCCGAATCTCTACACTCTAAGCGTTTTCCAAGATTTCCGGTTCCCCCATCCTCATTGTCTATCTGAGTGGAACATGCTTGATCCTGAAATCAGATCATTACCCACAGTAAGTGCATTCAAGAACAAATTATCATCTCTCATTCGTCCCCCTGTAAAATCGGTTTTCAGTATTCACGATCCAAAAGGTTTAGCAATTCTTACACAGTTACGTGTGGGTCTTAGCAAACTAAATCTCCACAAGTTCAGGCACAATTTTAAGGATACAATAGATCCAATGTGCTCAATAAACGATGGCATTGAGGATACGGAACATTATTTGCTGTTCTGTCACTTGTATGTTGTTTGCAGACGTGATCTTCTCAACAGTAGTGTCAATGCAATATTGCACCAACATGGCCTGTCAAACCTTTCTAACAAAATTATGCTTAGAGTTTTGTTGTATGGCGATGAAAGGCTGCCAATTGTCTCGAATACAGAAGTCATCAAGGCAACTCTGAAATACATTCATGCATCAGAACGTTTCCGATAAATCGCTGCAATTGTTTCCTCTCGCAAACAGTTTCCCTTCTTTTTTTAATTACGTGATTTTTCTTTTATAGTCTTGTTATTTGTTTCTTTTATATTTGTTGTCAAAGTCTGTTCCAAAATAGTAACAGGTAAGGCTTTCTCCTCCGACAATCACTATTACTCATGCATATCTCAATATTCACCGAAATTTGCCGAATGTCTGGCCTGGCGTCTATTTTGGGACAAACTTTGAGTTAATTTTAAATGGCCGCAGGGTTGTTGTGAAATTCTATGCTCCCTGTGGCATCGTTGTGTAATCGTATGTGATTGTGTGATTGTAGGTTGTATTTGTAGTTTAGATATACGCCTTCGGCGCCTTGACCCATGGTTATGTCACGTCGGATTTTTCGATCCTGAACGTCGCCCAGAACTCACATTCCCTGAAACCGATGCTCTACAAGGTCAGCGGCGTTTGGGGAAACCACGAGGGCTCGATGGTCCTGTGGGTGCTGACGGCGATCTCCGACAACCCGATCCTGGAGGGCGCCGCCTTCCTGAGCAACACCCTGGACGCGGGGGTGAACAAGGCCGTCGGCTTGACCCAGGACACGATGAAGGACGCCGGGTTCATCGGCGGGTATCATGCGGATGTGAACCCCCGCAAGCTCGGATTCGACGTGACGGTGTTCGCGATGGTCGGACTGGCCAGCCAGGCGGAGAGCGATCTGGTCGCGTTC
Source organism: Alatinidae sp. Z8VKAUB7J3 (assembly GCA_010016025.2). Taxonomy (NCBI): domain Eukaryota; kingdom Metazoa; phylum Cnidaria; class Cubozoa; order Carybdeida; family Alatinidae; species Alatinidae sp. Z8VKAUB7J3. The sequence goes on from JAAAKM020073195.1 coordinate 213,697,314, forward strand.
GAGGAACGGGCCGAGGACTGGCCGCTTGTGCGCGAATGCCACATGCTCAATGGCGAGATCGATTTCATCCTGCGCTGCGTCGCCCCCGATCTGGGCACCTTCCAGGATTTCCTGACCCGCGAGTTGACCTCCGCGCCCAATGTGGCGAGCGTCAAGACCCGGCTGGTCATCCGCGCGTCGAAACGTCTGGCCGGGGTTCCGGTGGAGATGCTCGAAGTGGAGCATCAGGAAGCATAGCGCCCCGCGGCGCGCGCCGGCAGCGGGCCGGGTCGGCGTCGCAGAATTCCCGCACCCGGTCGATCCAGACCCGATGACGCGCCACCGGCTCGAAGACATAGCGCAGATCGTCGCTCGCGCACATCCGTTCCGGCGCCGCGGCCGCCAGCCCTCCGGGCGCCTCGATCGCCGAGAACACCCCCGGCACCCGGCTGGCCACCACCAGCGGCCCGCCCGCGCCGGGAAGACTTCGACTCGCTCATTTACGGCGGGGGGGTGCGGTTCGAGACCTCGGTCGGCCTCAACCGCGCGCTCCGGATCAGCTTCGCCGGCGCCCAGGAGCGTTTCCGCAACGACCGCGAGCAAGATTGCTTCGAGCTCAACGGCTCGTTCCGCTGGGGCGCCATGGGCATGAGCGGCTCGAGCTCGGCGGAGGCCGACGACGACGTACCGGAGACGCTCGGGCCGCTCGTCGAGCTCAGCGGGCTCGTCGTCAACCTCGACGAGCAGGGCGGCACCCATTACCTGCGCGCGAGCTTCCAGCTCGAGCTGAGCGACCCGGAGTCGCAGGCCGACGTCGACGCCCGGATGGTCCCGGTGCGCTCCGCGGTGATGCTCCACCTCTCGGGGCTGCAGCTCGCCGACACCCAAGGCCGCGAGAACCGCGAGGCGATGATCGAGCAGGTCACGACGATCGCAAACGAGCAGCTCGGCGAGGACGTCGTGCGCAACGCCTACTTCACCGAGTTCGTGGCGCAGTAGGCCGATGCTCGCCGACGCCGAAGAGCCCCTCCTTTCCGACGAGGAGACCAACGCGCTCCTCGACGCGATGCGCGAGGAGGAGAAGACCGGCGAGGTCGAGGTCGTCACCACCGAGCTGGGCTCCCCCGAGGGCCCGATGCGCGAGGCGCTCGCGCGGGCCGACACCGCCGCCACCGCGCTCGGGGCCGCGGCGCGTACCCAGATGCTGATGCAGACCGCGCGCGGCATCGAGGTGGAGCTGCTGCCGGCCGAGATCGTGCCGCGCGACGTGCTCGGCAGCTCGATCGACCCGCGCGCCCACTCAGTCACCAAAACTATTTTTGGTTGATGCTCCAAATCGCATTTAGGAGTATTTTTTTCGTCACAATTATCCTTTTTAAATTTAATCCCTCTAAATCCAAGTTCTTTTTTTAAAGTTTCAACCAGTTTTCGATCCGTATTAACGGTTCGAATTAAGTTGATCCTGACTTTTTCTATTGTCCCGCCACTGTGATTCTCTTTAAAACACCAACTGTTTGATAGTTTTATGGATTCCATTGGCGCCGTTGCATAAGGCGAGTAAATATTTATTTCTTTAATTTTTTCAGGATTGCAACCCGTTTCAAGTTCTTTGCAGACTTCGTCAGGTTTTTTGTTTTTGATGGCGGTTATCCAAACCTTCAATGAATCGGAGTCCGCCGGTCCAATCATTGACAAATGAATTTTTTCAAAGGTCTTTTTATTATCTACAAGATCATTAACCAAATTATAAAATTTAAACGGTCCCTTCTCTGACCCTTTTTTATCTCCATAACCGCTAAAAAATGAATCCTCCAACCATAATAAAATTACTTGTTCTTCTTTATCCTCTTTAATAAATATTTCAAAAGGAATGAACTTCGGATATTTTTTGAATGTATCCTTCTTATTGTGGAGATACCCGATATGGGTTGGGTCTTTTGGTAAAAAACCGCTGGTCCCCAATCCGGAAACCACCGCATACCGAAACCTTCGGCGATTTTCCTGATCTTCCAAGTAAGGCCCCCACCGGGCCGTTACTCCTAAAAAAGTGGTCTTTTTTTCATATTTTATAAAATGACACCCTTCATTATTAGAAGCTTCTTTAAAGATTTCAAAACTATTGACCTGGCCGAGGGGACGCCACTGCAGGCTGCCCCTGACCTCTCGCAGCGGCTGGGGGTAGAGGTGATGTTGAAGCGTGAAGATCAGCAGCCGGTGTTCAGTTTTAAGATTCGTGGGTCCTTCAACAAAATGGCGCAGATGTCTGCGTCACAACAGCAGCGGGGCGTAATTACCGCATCCGCCGGTAACCATGCGCAGGGGGTGGCCATGGCCGCGTCACACCTGGGCATCAAGGCCACCATAGTGATGGGCCGGAACACACCCAGCATTAAGGTCAACGCGGTGAAGTCGTGGGGCGCCAAAGTTGTGTTGCATGGTGACGGATATGATCAGGCGTTTGCCCATGCCCGGGAGCTGGAGCAGGCGCAGGGGCTGGTTTATGTCCACGCTTACGATGACAAAGACGTCATTGCCGGACAAGGCACTGTAGGCATGGAGATTGTAAACCAGCATCCGGGCCAGCCGGATGTGGTGTTTGTGCCGGTTGGCGGTGGTGGCCTGATTGCCGGAGTTGCGGCCTACATCAAGTACCTGTACCCCACCACCAAGGTGATTGGTGTTGAGGCGCAGGGTTCAGCCTGTCTGCACGCCGCCATGCAGGCGGGGCGGCGCGTGAAGCTGCCGGACAGCACTTTCACGAGGTCTTTCTCGACGCGCCATTGGCACATTGCGAAGCACGTGATACCCGCGGCCGCTACGCCGCCGCACGCGCCGGAGACCTTAAGGATTTCACCGGCATCGATTCCCCCTTCGAAACGCCGGTCCAGCCGGAATTGCGGCTGGATACGTCAAAAACAGGCGTCGGCGAATGCCTCGATGCCCTAAGTGTCCTTGAATTAGTTCTACAATTCTAGCCAAGTTATAACTCAACATCTAATCACACCTTACCCCCTTCCCCCTTTAAAATTCTCCTTAAGTTTCAAATTAATGCTTAACTATTCCTGAGATATTGTAGATATATCATTATGATAACTTGGCAGCATATGATGTGTTTAGATTTAATTTGCTTCTCAAATCTGCATATAAATGTCATTGTAGCCTATAGTGCAAATTATTTTACTTCTATCTGTATTGGAAACAAAAAAACGCCCCCTTTCCCTCCTTGAAACATTAAATTTGAATTTCTATTGCACTGCTACCCTCTTTCCTTTCTCGAATAATACCTAAAAGTTTTAACACCGTCTCACCATGAAGCTCCAACAATCCCTCAAAGTCTTCCTTCGATCCCTTGAGTGACTCCTAAGGTATTGTAAATGAGTCTAAAGTCAAATTCATATTGCATTATTTGATTTATTTGGGTATGCCTGTCGTTCCTAGAGTATACTATTGGATAACGTTTACTTTGTGGAAACTCAAACAAGTTATCCTCTTCAATCATGAAATTTATGCGGAAGGAATTGGTAAGTTACAAGATTTACAGCCTTTGCCCGAGAGACTGTAACTCCTAGAGGCATATTTGTTGAATAGTTCGAGTATTTTGAAGAAAAACAATTCCCTCAAAAAGGGTAAGGAAGAGGGCTGGTTGCCTTCCAAACACTTTTTGATTCTTGAAATGGTCAGTAGAAATTTTACTTTCCCATTTCAATGGGCCTTGTCTATTCCCGGCATGTTGCAGGTATGGCATTCTATTACCAGGCATGGCATCAACCAGTTGATTCTTCTATATTAATATTTCATAGTTGGGATACACATAATTTTTTTTACAAATAACAAATATAACTTAAACATTTTGCATTTTTTTATAAGATATAACCTATATTTTTCGAATCAGGGCAAACTTAAAAGTTCGTTTGCCTGAATAGGAGAAAGAAATTTGCAAGGTTAAAGAAAGTTTACAGAGAAAAGAAAAACGGGGCCTCCTAGGAGATATAAATGACCGAATGAATGTCTGCCGAGGGGTTTACACTAAACATTTGCCCCTCCCCTTCCTTTATGTTACCAAAAATAAACAAAATTACGGGACTTGGCAATGTCTGAAAAAGCATGTGCCCTTCCCTTAAATTGCTTTCGCAGGCTGGCTACTACAACTAACAACTCACTGCAGCATCAAGCCGTCTGATGCCAATACGGATGTCGACGCTCCCCCACTCCCAATCCTTTCAAAGCTTAACTCTATATTCCCCCTCTTGTGAGATTTGAAATTCATTTAAATCGTTTCTTATGACCTCTTATCACCCCATTCAAGAACGACCAACTTTTTCTTTGGCCCCAGATAGGGCCTGCTTCTACTTGAACAAATTCCCAGCTTCCTTTAAGACCTCCACTCTACCTCCTCCTACCAACATTGAAATTTTTTATAAGAACAAAAAGCAAGAAGAGAGAAGGCAACTGATTTGTTGGTTTGAAAATTAGAAGCGTCGCCTCTCCCCTTAAATTACCTAACCACATCTATTTATAAAATACTGTAGATTTAGCTGTTTAGCCAAGACATTAAAATAAAAGGTGTTTTTTTTTGTGAACTGATCACTCTCAGCCCATGTGATTTTTCTGTCAGATTTTTTTACTTAATCTATTTTGTAGACACAATTATGATTCTTACTTTTTTTAAGAAATTGTTCCACAAATTTATTGAAATATTTTTCATTAGCGAAGATAATGCATAGGTATGGCTCAAGATTCACTAGATAGTGATAACTCTATTGTTGTAATTGGTGGTGGAATAGGTGGATTATTTAGTGCCTGGAATCTTCTAAATGAAGGATATAAGGTAACAATTCTTGAACGCCAAACCCATTTGGGTGGTTTATCTACTAGTATTCCTTTCAATGGGTTTCAAATGGATGTGGGCCCACATTTTATTACTGCTCCAAAAAATGCGTCTCTTACTCAAGAATTAGAACAATTGATGGGTGATGAAATAGTTTCAGTAGATGATATTCATAAATGGTATAGAGTTTTTTTCAAAAATTCGGTATTGCCCGAATATCCGCCATTATATGAAATAATTTTTAAAAATGGAACTTCGTCATTTTTAAAATCTTTCTTTAGCTATTTTTTTGCAAAAATAAAATTCTCATTAACTCAAAATGTTCCCCATACTGCTAGAGATTATATTATTTCAAATTATGGAAGTTATCTTTATGATTCATGGTTTAAACCATATTTGGATTTTTACTATGGGAATAACGAACATTCTATAAAGACGGTAAAAGGGAAATTTCCACCACTAAAATTTGGAGACGCTTTCAAAAAAGTTAAAAAAAGAAAGAAAAAAAATATTCAGAAAAATACTTTTGAAGTAAATCAATGGTATTTCAAAAACGGAATGGGATCATTTGTAAAAAAACTATCTCAAGCTATATGTCACTTGATAGATACCAAGTGCCATGATTATAAAAACTCAAATGCTCCTGATATCAACAAGAAATTACTTGGTTTTTCGTATATTAGAATATATTCACAAATTTTCGTCCATGACGGAAAACTATGAAATAAATCTGATGAGCTGGAAACAATCAAACTCTTGATGAAGAAATACCAGAAAAATAAAGGACTGTAGCTAAATGAAGAAGATAATTGTATTCTAACAAGATTTGCAGTTTACACTCTTGACTGAACAATGATCTTGGCGATAAGTTGTATCCATCCGATGGATGTACGTCTTGGTAGGCAGTTCGTTCTGAATTCAGTTAGCCTACTTATCTGGAAAATTGTGGAGCATCAAACGGTGTAAGTCAAAATGTCAACGTTTCACTTTGCTATGCCCCAAACTTGCTGCTCATGAGCCTTATGCGACTCCTTCGTCGTTAACGTTCGGTTCGCCTATGTTTGGCTTCGTCAAAATTCGGTTCATCGTCCTGATAAAGCATTTTACACAATAAAATGAGGCTAAAAAATCAAGTAGAAACACCTCAAAAATAAGAAATATAACCTAAATAATTCCATGTATCAATACTTCTCAACGGTATCATAAGATTTTTGATTCCTTCTTATATTCCCCGCTTTTTTAGAATCAAATATTCTTTGAATTAAAAAATCTGAGCTGAGCAACTTTTCTGGGTCTTCAACATTGTTTATGTATCTTATCAGCTTCTACTTGTGTTTTCTTGGGTCTAGTACATTTTTTGGGAGATTCAAAAACCAGTACAGATCCAGAATCAACCGTTTCAATTTTCCCTGTGTCGTCATGCATTTCCTTATCCCAACACTCTTGCATCACACTGTTGTTTAACGAAAGCATCCCACCATTATTGTGAAAAATATTCAAATAATTATTCTAATACACTGGCTATAGACCCTATGCATCAGTTGTGAAGAATCTTCTGTTAGGGATTGCATTCTGGGGGATTATTCCGCAACTGTTAATATCTGATTATTAAAAAAAAAGATTTAACACGGTTTAAGAAATTTGATTTTTTTTTTTGTTTCTCTCCCTCTCCTTTACTCTTTTCTTTATTACTCTCTTCTTTCTATTAATTCTTAAGTGTTGATGCTGGATGTACACAAACCCTGAAAACGCCATTGCCTTTCAAGATCGGACATTAGTATCTAACGAACTAAATTCTAAAAGAAAATCTTTGGCTCGGGAATATCGATAGTAAACCCAAGAACACAATGATGGTAGCACCGAACGGCCTAAATTCTAACAGAAAAACTCCTTTTTCTCGTTACTCAACATTAAATTGCATCACTTGGCTTGACCTTTAATTGGTCATAACTATTACTTGGCGTAAATGATGCAGGAGCATTCATAGAACGAAACTGAAATTAATTTGGAGCGGAGAATTTTATTTTTAGACGCCGAAGAACAATATCAGAAACCAATGGCCAATATAAAAACGAAAAAATGGCAGGCATTTCGGACCTATATTAATGGTCAATCTGCAGTGCCCAGATCAAATAAATAAAACCTAAAAAAACTTTCGGAATATATGTAAGCATTTAAAATTTGTAAGATTTGCATTACTAACTGCATCTTGAAGAAACAAAACACAACTAATTCACTAATTAGCGAGGAATTCCCATCAAGTTAAATCCCTTGGTGTCACAAACTTCTAATAATCCTAAGTAGGGGATGCATATTTCAAGAATTCTGGACTTTTCAGACAAAGATAGTCAAAACTAGAAATTTTTAAAGTGGGTTAAACTGGTAGATTAACTTTGAATGGCCCAATGGTGACAACAATTTAACTGTGAACAACAAAGAAATCTTTTCTGGACGCTTAAAGCTGAGAGAAAGTGGACTACTCCAAATAGCATTTATAAAAAGACCTAATTCACACTATTATATCACATGTTATATTATAGAGGTCTAAGTCTCACAATTACACTCCATATGATTATCCAATTTTGTCCTTATACTTGAGGCAATTTTTTAGTTTTTTGCTTCCATTATCTGAATAATATTTTGTGCATTTGAAAAAGTTGAAGAGAAACAAAGAAATGAGGTAAAAAGAATAGGCAAGTCGAATCTAATAGGATCCACCCACAAGAATTTCCCAAGTATTTTGACACATGTTGAATTGGGTTCCAACTTGCATTGAAAGCAGGTGATTTTTTTAAACCAAATGGGAGGGTTTGAAAACCCTCCAATTTGGGAAAATTGGATTTTTGTACCCTTTTCTGATAAGACTTTAAACTTCTAATCAAACGGTTAGTCTCACAGATATTTTTTCTACATACTGAAACCCTTTTCAAACCAAAAGTCTTTAAATTAAGCCTTCTGGAGTAGAAAAAGTGTTTTTTTTTTTTTTTTTTTTTTTTTTTTTTTTTTTTTTTTTTTTATTTTTTTTTTTATTATTTTTTTTTTTTTTTTTTTTTTTTTTTTCATCGACTTTTTCACATAAAGCTAATTGCGCTCTTGGATAAACACTAACTAAAGCTAGCACTTCCAAAGCACTGCGTACTGTTTCAGATCTACCATTAAATGTCCAATCATAAGCCATTGCAATAATCTTCAGCATTTGGTGAATGCCATTGAGAGATAAAAAGCGATCTATTGCTGGCCATTTGGCTCTAAAAGGAAGGAATTCAAGCAGTAGTTGAATATTATCGTACATATTATCTTTCACCATATTCTGATATGAATTAGTTGGCGAGCCAACATTCTCCGCAAGTAACTGGAGTTTACGTATCATATGGGCTTCGAAGTATCTTTTTAGAGATGAGCACACATGTTTCACGCTTTGTTTTTCGACATATTCCTTATCTTCGTCTAATGGCCCTTCATCGTCGTTGAAAATACTCAAAGTTGCAATTGCATTATAAAGCAACCTCAATCCATCATTTTTGTCAAATAAATCTAAGATTACCGCAAGTTTGAAAGTAACAGCAAAAAATAGAGTGGCATTCCATCGACCCGATTCATGGCCACATTCAAGCAACCACATTGCAAATATTACCATATGTTCTACGACTCTCTGATCACCAGAACATATTCTCTCCATAGCATCTTCCGAACACGCCAGGAAATACAAGCATAAGGATACGCCAGTTGCCGCGATGGATGGTCTAGGTATAACTAAAAGCTTACGAAGGCCATCGCTGCAGAGAAAATCTTGGACAAACCGCTTGTGACATAAGAGTGTAGATAAATACTTAAGCGCTTCAAATGCAAGCCTGGAGTCACCTGTAATTTTTAAGTCAATACTTTGGTATTGAAACAAAATTCCTGGAAAAAAGGTGGACAAAATAAAAAGATTTTCCCTTGGATTTTAAATATTCTTCTTCTGATTGTTCCAAAATCATGAAACATTTTCCTGTGTTCCCACATTGGACAACGAAAATAAATAAGCATAAATTGATTAGTTAAATTTGACAGCACTTTTTGTTGGTGAAAATTCAAATATTAACAATTCATTGACTCCCAAAGACAAAGACAACTAAGCCTTTGAAGAACAGCTACATCTTATTAAGCTGTGTGATACCTTTTTTTTTTGCTTATTTTTTGCTGATTTTTTCACTTTTGTTTCATTTTTTTTTAATTTGACACAAACTATTATCAAAAAACTACATAACTATATAGGAGTTTTTTCATTGAAAATTGGTTCCCTAATATTTAAATATATATGGTTGTGCAAGCTTTCATTTGACCAATTCAAAAAATGAATTTGAAAAACTTTTTCCAAAATGGAAGATGTTCAAAAAAGGTAAAGAGCAGGCAGAAATAGAACCATTGAACCAAAGGCAAGCAGAAATAGAATCAAACAATAACTCCAATAAAATGAACAAAATTACTATTAATGAATAAATAAGACCTAAAATGAACAGAAATCAAACCAAACCTAAAACAAGCAGAAATTACCACAAACAGAAGTAAGAGGAACCACCATCCCTAAGCTTTCTAAAGACCAGAGCATCATTTGCACTTTACTCAAAACAATTTTCTATTGAGAGCAGTGTGGTTTTTACTGTTGAAACATCAAGAACAATAATGAAAAAGAAAGAAAATCACCATGACTCACTTCCAAAGTGCTGTGGTCGACGCCCTGTCCGCTGGCGGTAAGCGCCTGATCGCCGCACACAGCAATTTACCCATTACCACCACCCGGGTGGTGTTGCTGCGCAATAAGGATGGTGAGGATGAAGTTTATTTCACCGAGGAAGGTTACCTGCCCGGTGGCCCTATCTGGCACGAACGCGCTATTGCAGACTGGGATCTGGGTAATTTTATTGCCCCCGCCCAGCAGCACCTGCGCGATCAGGTAGATGTGCAGACACCGTGGCTGTCCTACATCGGCGACTATCCCGAGCAGGATGGATTGTGCAGAACCTACGGCTATACATTGAACGACCATGGTTTTCCGGTGGCCTATCCCGGCACGTGGGTGAACGTTAACCAATTGCCTGCTATGCAACTGCCACTGGGGTGGGAGGCGCAAGCTGTCGAGTGTTGGCAGGACCCAACCATTGTGCGCGGCAAAGGCCTTTCTCAGGCGCAAAGCCGCATTGACCAGTTTGCCTATTGAGGTTACCGCCGGTACTAGTCGGCTTCGTTAAACTGGCCGTAAAAAGGATGGCTTGCGTACTCGTCGCGGCGCAGGTCCACGTCGATGGCGTCCATGTGATTCCACAACAGGTTTACCGACAAATCGGTCTCATCCAGCGGGTTGGCTAATGCGTCTTTGAGCACCCCGATATCCTCCTGCACCAGCATTTCATAAGGCAGGGCTGCCAGCAGATCAACAATGTCCCGGAGCAGATCATCTACTGCCGGTGCCGAGCCTGAGCCACTGCCGCCAAATTCAGCACGAATCTCCTGTTTCGCCTCTTCTCCCCACTGCCATACCGCCAGTTCATTCGCCCTTCTTCAGCGATGTGAGTCAGCTGACGTTCAGACGGACGGAGGGCGGGCGATTGTGGGCAGCCTTCGGCTGCCCTCAATCGGCCGCCCCTACGAAAGACCTCCCCCCGCGGAGCGCGCGGACGCGCAGCCCCGGCATCCGTCTAAAACCAGCCGCGGACCTTGAAGTAGATCGTCATGATCACGGTGATGACCAGCATCACGCCCCAGATCTCGTAGTAGCCGTACTTCCAGCCGAACTCGGGCATGTTGGGGAAGTTCATGCCGTAGACGCCGACGATGAACGTCAGCGGCAGCATGATCGTCGAGACCAGGGTCAGCACCTTCATGATGTCGTTCATGCGGTGCGCGGAGAGGGAGTGGAAGGCGTTGAAAACGGCGTTCAGCTCCTCCCGCTGCAGCTCGAGCCCTTCGTTGAGCTCGATCAGGTGCTGGTGCACGTCGCGGAAGAAGGGCTTCGCCTCGTCGGGGATCTCGTCGAACTCCGCGCGGGCCAGGCGACCGAGGCTGACGCGCTCGACCATCACCATGCGCCGCAGGCGCTGCAGGCCGCGGGTCAGGTCGATGATCCGGGCCAGCTCGTCCTCGCCCTTGAGCACGCGCGCCTCGATGCGGTCGATCTCGTCCATGTAGGCGTCGGCCAGGGGCCGCTGGCTGTCGACGAGGCGGTCGATGACCCGGCCTACGCCGACGTGGTGGTGCTCGCGATCGACAACGCCCCCGATCGCATGAGCGCGTACACGCACGTGCCCGACGACATCGGCAGCGGCGCGATCGGCAAGAAAGACGGCAGTTACGCGGAAGCCCAGTTCGATCACCCGGCAATCAGTGGTACGCCAAGGCGCTTGATCAGCGGCACGATGCTGATGATTTCTTGCGTTGTTCCGGAATTTGACAGGGCAATAACAACGTCCTTTGGCGTAATCATGCCCAGGTCGCCATGGCTGGCTTCGCCAGGGTGAATAAAAAACGCCGGTGAGCCGGTGCTGGCGAGGGTGGCCGCAATCTTGGTGCCAATGTGGCCAGACTTACCCATGCCCAAAACCACGATACGGCCTTTACACTCAAGCATCAGGCGGCAGGCGGCAACAAAATGGTCATCGATGCGCGCAAGCAACGCCTTAACCGCCTCGTTTTCCGTCTCGATAACAGCGCGCGCCATCGCGATCGTCGCGCGCTTGTCGAGCGTGCCCACGGGCTTTTCTTCAGGCAATAAGGTGGGGTTTACGCTCATCGTACTTATCCCATTAGAGTTTGGCGGGCGCGCAAAAGTTCGCGCGGTGGCACTAGTAGACTGTAACGCTCGTCTGCGCGCCTTGCCTTCGTGTCCGACGCATCACGCAGTCACTTCCGAATTGGCCGTTACAGTCCACTAGTCGCATCTGGCAGCTCATGGCCGACCGCAAACCGTCAGACACTCGCAAACCTCAGGACGCCTACGCCGCCTGTGCGCAGGCATTTGCGCGCGGTATCAGCGCCCTATTGCAGAACTTTTTCGAATCGGTCGACAACACGCTGTTCGATATGGCGGAAAAGGCCGAGAGCAATTCGCTGCAAACCCACTACTTCGACGGCATGCGCCAGATACGCAAAACGCGCGGCAACGTCGAACACGCATTGCTGAGCGAATTGCGCGACGCATTGCTACTTGCTTGTAGCTTACATGATCCCTTTTGGCCCTGAAAAAACGTTTGTTTGATGTGTAGTTAAGATACTTCCTTTTGGCTTACATGATCCCTTTTATACTCTGGAAAAAAGTTTGTTTTATGTGTAGTTAAGATACTTGCTTGTGGCTTACGTGATCCTTTTTGACTCGGAATAACTCTTTCAAGTGTTACATATTGTTCAATAATCGTAATCGTTGTCATTTTAGACTAGTCTGCTCAAAGAGGAGGAAGCCCCTAAAAGACTATGCTTAGTCTGTGGAGACTTTGCCTCGGGTTTTCATTATGGTGTCGCTTCGTGTGAAGCCTGCAAAGCTTTCTTTAAGAGAACAATACAAGGTATTTAAATTACAAGTTTGTGTATTTCCTTTGGATTTTATATTAAACTTGGGTCAATTTTAATGAGGAAACGTGTTAAAGTTGATGGGTACCGTTTATTTGAATTAATTGAAAAGGGAATTCCAAAAAGGTATTTTTCGAAGGAAAATAAAGAACGGTATTAAAACGTAAAACGAGCAGAAATAAAGTCACATAGTTAGTCAAACTTAAAAGATACAGACATTAGTATGAATGAATATGTAAAACCAAAAATGGACGGAAACGAAGATGAATTAACGTCAAACTTGGCAATGAAGGATAAGGATGAGTTAAAGAAACACTATTGCTTGGTTAAATAATTTTAATCAAGCTTGTGTTCTTCTTGGAGGTTTCCCGCCATTTTTTAGAATTCCGCAAGTTTTCTTAGGTTAACGAATTATATATACAACTCAAATTTACTTTATAATTCCAACACATCTAGAGCTAGAGTGGGCCGAGTCGCTCCATACTTACAGTTGGTTTTCAAGAAATGTTTGAAAAGATTAGCCCATGTCAGAAGCACAAAAACTCTAGAAAGTGGAATTCTTGGAACAATACATACAAGGCTATCTAGTTGGCTGTTCCATATAATTGAAATTCGTGGCTTTAAGTTGCCCTTGAAAAGTTACCAAAAGAAGAAAATTTATAAAGTTCAGAAAAACCAAAAACAGAAAAATTATGGATCTGATGCGGATGAATATTACATAGTTAAATTTTCAATGCCCCATAGTAGAATTTCCAAGTTCTTAACTAAGAAAATACGTGTTTATATTATTTCCGTATTTTGCTTTTTTGTTGAAACGGTATATATTTGTTTGATTTTTTGTTAAATCAAAGAAATATTTCACAGCATAAACTAGCTATATAGCAATTCTATTAGTAATTTTTGCTATTACAGGCTATAGATGGTGATCAAGGAAGAAATGGAATGATAACATATTCTGTAGTACCCAATGACCTAATACGAATTGATCCATTATCAGGAGAACTTTCAACAACCCGCTCCTTAGACTATGAAAAGGAACAGGTATTTGTTTAAAACAGCATTCTTATTATAATTAGGTTTTCTAATTGAAAAGAAATAATATCTTTGAAAAACAACAACAAAGGTAATGCGGGGAGCTTCTCTTGTTATTGTCCCCACTTTTTCTCTTTTAGAGCCTTTTAAAGATTCCAATTATCAACCATGAACTCGTGGTTTAACGGTAAAACAAATTACTTGATTGAAACTAGCAGACTGTTTCACAAGTTTGAGGAAAAGATGAAACAAAAGTGAAGACGATGTGCGCAGCATTGCTGAACTGCTCATTGACCAAGTCGAATTTGCCGATGTTCTGGTGCTCAATAAAGTAGAGACTGTTTCTGCCACCGAATTGGCCGCTGTACAAAAGGTGCTCCGCAAGCTCAACCCACGTGCTGAAGTTCTGCCAACCAGCTATTCGGATGTCCCCCTGGATAAGGTGATGGGAACAGGGCTGTTCGACTTTGATGAGGCTGCTGATAACCCTGGCTGGCTTGTCGAGATGCGAGGCACACATACGCCGGAAACCGAGGAGTACGGGGTGGGCAGTTTCGTCTATCGCGCACGTAGGCCATTTCACCCGGAGCGCTTGTATGACTTTATGAGTAAGCGCTGGCCCGGTGTGTTGCGGTCCAAAGGGGTATTCTGGCTCGCATCGCAGTCTCCTAATATGTTCGTATGGAGTCAGGTTGGGAAGTTTCGGGAGTGGCGCCCTGTGGGGTATTGGTGGGCTGAAATACCCTCGTCTGAGTGGCCGGACGATCCTTTTATGCAAGCTGAAACGCAGCGCGTTTGGGACGAACAGGTAGGGGACCGTCGGCAAGAAGTTGTGTTCATTGGGATTGAGATACCGCAGGCAGATCTGACTCAGGCCTTGAACGCATGCTTAATGAGCGACAACGAGCTGATCGCAGGGCCTGCCGCTTGGCAGAAAGACCCCTTCATTGTTACAGCTGGTGCCCTATAAACCCGTCATGCTTTGGGAAGACTAGCTCCATTTTAATCCGCTACGCTGATGACTACTGTAGTATCCAATCGCCGTCCACTCGATGCCGTTGGCATTTTGCTTTCGGTGAAAGTCATTTGTAAATTATTAAATTGGGAACTTTGGCGTCGGCTGAGCGTCTTAAAGACAAAGAAAAGTTCATTATTAATGCGATTCTTGACAGAGTTCATCATAAACGTGATTCTTGAGGACACTAGTTAGTTGGTTTTGACTAGTGATGGATATAGTGTCTCACCATGGATGTTCAAGTTAAAATTTGGGATTTACCAAGGACTAAAGAACTGGCAATTATATTTTCCCAGGATAAGGGGTTGTCGCCCAAACAAACCACTGCATTAATGGACACATCATGACTCTGTACTCCTATGAGTAGAAACATTTTTGGAAGTGTAACTCTGCGTTCGGGAGTATAATTCCAAGTTGTAGTTTTCAAAATTTTGCTAAAAAAAGCATTCTATTTTCATCATATTTTGTTTGTTTTTTTGTTAGTATTAACCTGTCCATTGGCATTAGCAATAATCCAATCTCTACATTTTTTTTTATTTTTTAGTAGATGGGATTAATAACAATACATTGAACTAGAGAATAAACAAAATGATATAAAAAAATAATTTTTGAGGCCAGTGAAAAACGAAATAAAAAAAGTAGAAAAAAACAAATATGGGTATATTTGGTTATATAATAGCTTTTACATTCACTTTGCCTATTGTTTTGTTATGAGCTCAACATGACTAAGAATAACCCTTACGAAGTTGTGCAAACCAATTTGGCACCCAACGTGTCAGACATATTTCTTAAATGTAGTTTTTTTCAGGTTTTTGCTATACTTGCTATCAGTTCTGGTCGGAGGTTGCCTATATTTGAAGACATTTTATCCAGTAATGACATACAAACACTTGGTCTGTTCCAGAAGGAACACGCGGTTCCCCGGCTCGTCCTCGACTTTGATGACGCGGCCGCCCCGGTCGGCGAGCCAACCCGCTTTGCGCATCACGAAAGGTGGGGATGCCGCTCTCAGCAGAGATGCCGGCACCGCTAAGAACCGCAACCTTGTCAGCGCTGCGAAGGGCGGTAATAACCTCGTCCGGGATAATCACCGCAATTTTTTGATCGCGTCATCCAGGCCGCGCAGCGTGAGGGGATACATGCGCTCTTCCATGAGTTCACGGGTGATTTGAATGGATGGCGTGTGAGGCCAACGTTTCTGCGGTTCGGGATTAAGCCAAACCGCCTTGCTGTAGGTATCCAACAGGCGCTTGATCCACACCGCGCCCGCTTCTTCGTTCCAGTGTTCAATTGACCCGCCCGGGTAGCTGATCTCGTACGGGCTCATGGTGGCGTCGCCGACGAATATCAGTTTGTAATCGGCGCCGTACTTGTGCATCACCTCATGCACGCCAATACGCTCGTGATGACGACGTCGGTTGTCCTTCCAGAAACTCTCGTAGATGAAGTTGTGGAAGTAGAAATACTCTAGATGTTTGAACTCGCTGCGGGCAGCAGAAAACAGTTCCTCACACACCTTCACGTGATCGTCCATCGAGCCGCCCACGTCCAGGCACAACAGAATCTTTATCGCGTTGTGGCGCTCGGGCACCATTTTGATATCCAGCATGCCGCCATTGCGGGCCGTGCTCGAGATCGTGTCATCCAGGTCGAGTTGGTCGGCGGCACCTTCGCGGGCGAAACGGCGCAGCTTGCGCAGGCCAAGTTTGATAAGCGACTTTAATTTTATTTTACTCATTGTAGAAATTAAAGCCATTAGAGCAATGGACGTTTGGGTATCTTCGACGTCAATTTTATGAAAAATGTTTTTGCACAATTAATTAAGGGCCTAAACGAATTTACACAAAGTGGTGACTTCACTAAGTATTTTTTTTTTTTTACACACGAAAAGGAATAATTATTTTATTACGAACAATAAT
This sequence comes from Alatinidae sp. Z8VKAUB7J3, assembly GCA_010016025.2. Taxonomy (NCBI): domain Eukaryota; kingdom Metazoa; phylum Cnidaria; class Cubozoa; order Carybdeida; family Alatinidae; species Alatinidae sp. Z8VKAUB7J3. Next base: position 213,713,629 of record JAAAKM020073195.1, read on the forward strand.
TACCAATTTAATGCAAAGCAATTCATAAACCGAGACTGACTTAACACCTATCACTCTCAACGAATTCCCAAAGTCTTGGCCTATCTAGATTGTAAATTCACACCAGAAGTCAAATTGTGTCAGTTTGAAGAAAAAATTGAAGTGTTTTCTCCGAGAAAAGGTTTTATACTAAATGTACGTATACCCAATTATTGCTCGTTCAGTAATCTAAGATTGTCATCTTTTTATCTGTGGCCTCGCTTTTTCAGTTCCTTGAAAAAAGATGGCGATAATCGCACAGTTTCAGCAAAACATTGAAAGCTGAGCAGCATGAACTGCTGAGTTGGAGTTAAAATAAAGTAAGGTTAGATTTTAGCGTAGTAGCTTTTTTGCGGGGGAAAATTTGTCGTTCTTGATCAAAAACTTTCATCAATTGATCTATTAGTCCAGGTTAGGGCCTAGATGGTTTTTTCATTCAGGCTATACATATAGGCCTATATATATTTCCTATTTTTAAGAAAACAATTCTTTTTGCTATCTATCATTTTGCACAGGTGATTTTATGGGTGCAACATTTTTACCTGTTACCTCTGGGCAGTTTAAAGGTATGCCAGACCAATGGTATGCCTTTGTAGTTTAGCATCGGTAAAGAAGTAGTGGGGTGCGATTGGTGTGTGTTACATTTTTCACCACAGAAGATGTATTTTTCGCTTCATGGAAAACTAGAAATGTATTTCTTTTAAAGAAAAATTCAAACCAGTGTACCCCTCCCACCAAAAGGGCAAAGGTACATGATACGAAAAAATCGTTCTACTAAGTCAGGAGATGGTCCCTATAAATGGTGAAATTGAAGGTCCCTCCATTGTCCACTCATTGTCTATTCTCCAATCTCCACTCACTCTCACCATATGACAGTGAAGCTACTAGATATTTTAGGTCCCCCATGTAAGGCATCGATGCGGCCTCTTTGGCCCTCCCATGCAAGATGGAGCTCTTAACCCAAATGTAAGTAAAATCTAATTGATATTTATTAGGATTAAAAAACTGATTCAGGCTAACAGAGGAAGAAATAACTGGAAAGTGCTGTGGGTCATGTTTGGTGTTAATGGAAAGGGAGATGGCATTCCCCATCCTCATTAATGCTGAAGTAGCATATTCATTTCGCCTTGATAAAGGAAAAAGAACCAGATCTTTGCTGGTTCTAAAAGTAATTCATTTTTTGAAGAGCTTTTCGCTAAAAACTAAATTTTATTGGAAATTATGCAGAATATTGATGCTACCCCCCCCCCATCTTTAAAAAGTAACACATTACTTTTATTTGCTATAGGACTCCTCGGTCCTAATGAAAATGGAATTTTCAACATGGTTTTAGCTATTAGCAGTGTATTGAAAATAAGGTGTATTGAGGATCATGCATTCTACTGTTGAAAAGCGTTCCAAGAAGGATATTTGAGTTCTGTTCAAAGATAGAAATAGGGCCATAATTAGTGTTGAGGAAAGAGTTAAACAGAAGGTGACAGAACGTTTTGAGAATATACTAAACCGTGATAAAGCTAAAGGAGATGATATAGAAAAGAGCTAAGAAATTTGTGGTACTTTGAAAGTGGAGGAATATTTATATTTCCACGAAGAATTAGTTGCACCACTAAAACAATAGAGAATAGTAAGGCCCCAGGCTCTGATTTCGTAGTAAAGGAGGTTTTTAATAAGGTGGTTGTAAAAATAGAGAAAAATTACTGAAGGTTATGAATAGGATTTTTGAAAAAAAGGGGAATTACCTAGCGACTTAAAGGAAAGTTTAATCAAACCCCTCTAGGAGGAAAGTGACAAGAGTGAGTATGGTGATTGTAGGGGCAATAGTCCGATTTCTGTCGGAAATAAATTAAACAGCACGATAATGCGTTTTAGACTTTGACATGCTGTAAATGAAGTTTTAAGCGAAGAATAGTGTGTTCTTAGCGACCAAATTTTTACTTTTAGATTAACAATAGAGAAGTGCCTGAGTCACCAGATTCCTTTAGTCCTTAGCCTTATAGATTATGAGCAAGTCTTTGATTCTGCCGATAGAAGAGCTCTAGCGAAAGTCCTATCCTTGTATGGTATGCCAGATAAGTACAAGAAAGTGATTAGTGCTATGTCAAAGAATAAAGCTGTTGTGGTTAAGGCAGGAAATGAGGTTAGTTACTGGTTTCTTATTGAATTAGGAATTGAAAAGGTTTGTGTTCCATCCCAATTTATATAGAGTATTTTGATGGGCTTTGTCTCAGGAACGCGGCACAGGCTATCTTAGGTTGGACGAGTGGATTTTATGGAAACTGGCTGATTATGAATTGAGAATAATACGTCCCAAAATTTGTCAGTTATAAATATTGACATGTCTCAGATCCTTCTGTACGTGTTCGTAATCTCGCTACCTTGTCTTCCTTAGAAATTCTATTCCAGACACAAATAATAAATTTTAAGTCAAATCACACATTTATCACCTATCTTTGTGTGCGTGAATTTTCCAAAATGAATAGGACATGCTCTGTGGATGAAGGATGACAGATTGCCAAAGATCGTCCTTTTCGGCCAACTGTCTACGACTAAACGAAAAGCAGATTGTCCTCTTCTGAGGTGGGAAGATGTCATAAAGAAACATTTAAAGGAAATGGGAACTTCTTAGGAGGGTGTAAAGTGGGAGGCTTTGAATAGATTGGGATGGACGAGGAGCAGGTATAGCTGTGTTGGCCTCAGTGATGCGGTGAGTTGTTAATAGTAGTAGTAGTAATTCATAATTCCATTTTCTAATACCTTTTTTCAAGTAGACTATCAATACAAACACGAAAAGGCTTCAATTCCTAGTTTTAGTCTTATCTTTTTAGAAAATATTACTTGAGAAGCGACTCATTTCTACAACAGTACTGAGTTTTCCTGACCTTGCTTGGAAGAAAGCATCAACACAGGCAACTTTAGTAAGATGTTGAAACACCTTTGCTGTTTTAAAAGGGGAAAACAAAGTCATTAAAGACTGTCAGGCCCCTGTCCTTAATGATTTGATGAATGTCCCACTTCTCCTATGTACATAAACATGTACACGGTAATTTCATCCACGCTTAAAATTATCTTGGTAGACTCGTCATATTTAGAAAAATATTTTTTGTATGAAAAAATCTTTGTCTTGTGGAGTCTTCGAATTTTGACTATAGAGAGAAGTCAAAATTTAGAAATTAATATAATTTTCTGTAGTATTCTCACTGTTTCTTTATTTTATTTGGTGCTGAAGACAGACTTCGATAGTTGGTCTAAATTATTAGCCGTCTCTTTTTTTGCCTTAATCTGTAGTGCCTCTACCAAATGTATGGAATTCTAGTGGTATAATGGCTGAAAAGTACTTTCTATAGAAAAATTGCTTAGACTTAAAGGACCTGAATTTCGATTGGAGATAAAAGAAGCCAATGACAATATTCTCTAAAGCAAAACTAATCCGGTCTTTGATAAGATTTCTTTGCCATTTATATCTTTTATTTAGTGCTTAAGGCAGACTGTGATGTTGACTAATCTGTTGTGCCGAAGTTCAGTGATGAATATAGGCAATTCAGTTGGTCTGAATTACCTACCATATCTTTTTCTTCTGTCTTTAGTGGCCTTAACTGTTTACAGAAATGGAACTAAAAAAATATTGATTTAAGTGGATTTATCTATGGCTATTACCTAAGGCCATGGCATCCTTATTATCCTATTATAGCCTTCTTTAATTTATCCGTGGCTTCTTCTTATTATCTAAAATGTTACTTCAACTGGAAAGAGTTAATCTTGTTAACCTAAATTAAGTCTAAAATACCATTTACTGTGCTCCAGGTTATCAACCCCTGACTATATAGAATTGTCTCTTTCTTTTATAGTTCACATATTTTTGGTTCGTGCGATGTGTTTTTAGTCTTTTTTTCGTTTGAAGTTGACAAACGTCAATTCTGCCTTTCTGTGCTGCGTAATGTAGAGGAGTCCTTTCCCTTCTGTCCCTAGTATTTTGATTTGCTCCTCTTTCTAGAAGACATCTAATGGAAGATAATTCAGCTAGGTGCAGTATGGCTAATTGCAAGGGTGTTTGATTATAGCTATCTAATGGATCTATTTCCGCACCATGTTTAATAAGTGTGCTGTAAATATCAACGATTCTATTTTTTTCAGCGGCATTATGTAAAGGAGTCCTATACATCCCGTCTCTAGCATTCGGGTTTGCACCCTCTACTAGGAGGCATTTAACTGTTTGAAAACGATTTTTTTCCGTTTCCACATGTGGTGGTGACCTGTTTGGTCTGAAATTAAAGATTCGAGTCCTAGTGGTTGAAGCTGAACCGGTTTTCACAAAATTTTTAAATAAAACGCAATTCTCGTATTCTGTAGTTAGTAAAATTGAACAATGTAAAGGTGTCTCGTGTAAAAAATTTAAAGCGTCAATTTTGGCACCAGATGAGATGAGTTGCTTACAAATCATACTGTTTCCCTGTTCGGCAGCGTAATGTAAAGGGCTCATTTCAAAGTTGTCCTTAGCATTTGGATTTGCTCCCATCTCGAGGAGATACTTCGTGACTTGAATATGGTTGTTGCATACAGCTCTGTGTAAAGGGGTTTTATTTTCACTGTCACTAGCGTCTACTTGTACACCGGATTCGATTAGCTCTCTACATTTTGAAAGATTTCCTCGGGAGGCGTAGTCACACAGAAACTTTTGTTTAGTACTTGAAACCATTGATTCTATCTAATCTATCTATATATGCAATATTCAAATTAATACATTGAAATAATTATATAAATATCAAATCAAACCTGAAATTCCACAAACCGTCCATGCAACAGCTTTGAAATTACACTTGACACACAAACAGGAAAATCTGTTTATTGAAAGCGCTTTCAATGATTGATCGGCGATCACCAAACGTCGACACGGCAATATAGGGACGAGAATGAGCGAAGCTTTAGCGGTCAACCAAAATCAGTTTGACGTGCAAAACAACCAACACCAAGAAAGAGATTGGTGGCGTGGTGCAGTTATTTATCAAATATACCCCCGCTCATTCCAAGACAGCAATGGCGACGGCATTGGCGACCTGCCAGGCATCACAAAGCGCCTGCCCTATGTGGCCAAGCTCGGCGCAGACGCGATCTGGCTCTCACCCTTTTTCAAATCCCCGATGAAAGACATGGGATATGACGTCTCAGATTATTGCGATGTGGACCCATCCTTCGGCACGCTTGAAGATTTCGACGCCATGGTCGTCCGCGCCCACGAGTTGGGCTTAAAGGTGATGATCGATCAGGTGCTGTCGCATTCCTCCGACCAGCATGCCTGGTTTCAGGAAAGCCGCGCCAGCCGCGACAATCCCAAGGCCGACTGGTATGTGTGGGCCGATCCCAATCCCGATGGCACACCGCCCAGCAACTGGCCCTCGGTCTTCGGCGGCCCTGCCTGGGAGTGGGAGCCGCGCCGGCGGCAGTATTACCTGCACAACTTCCTGATCGAGCAGCCTGACCTGAATTTTCACCACAAGCCGGTGCAGGACGCGTTGCTGGAAACCATGCGCTTCTGGCTGGAACGCGGAGAGCGCCGAACACATCGTGCGCTCGGGAGTCGACAGCGCACATGTGGTCGTGTCGGCCGAGGCCGATCAGCGCGAAGCGATGGCACACGCCAAGGTGCATGCGGTCGCCGGACGCGGCCCGGTGCCGCTGGCGCCGTACGACCCGGGCATGCGCTGCCTGATCCTCTTGCCGACGTACAACGAGCGGCAAAACCTCGAGACGATGGTCGGCGACATCTTCGCCTACCTGAAGACCGACATCCTGGTGATCGACGACGGCTCCCCGGACGGCACGGGTGAGATCGCCGATCGACTGGCCGAGCGGCACCCCGAGCTGACGGTGTTGCATCGCGGCAAGAAGCTCGGCCTGGGCACGGCCTACGTCGCTGGGTTCGAGCACGCGATCGCGCACGGCTACGACCGCGTGTTCGAGATGGACGCCGACTTCAGCCACCCACCCGAGACGCTCGTCACCCTGCTGCGCGAGATCGAGCGCAGCGAGATCGACGGCTGGGCAGCGGGCATCGACGAACCCGAGGCACAGATTGCCGCCTCCGAACACGCCCTCCAACTCGCAATGCAGCAACAGGCATCGAACCATGGCTGACACCAACGTCTCCCGGGCGGCATCCCCGGGCCTGCGCCTCTCACAAATCGACTGGCGTCAATACATCATCTACATCGGCTTCGTGGTGGTGTTCGCGTTTTTCGCCGCCACCCTATTCGACCAGGGCTTCCTCAACACCGGCAATTTGCTGAACATCGTGCGGCAGAGCGCGATGATCGCGGTGATGGCGGTGGCGGTGACCTTCGTGCTGTCGGCGGGGGAGATCGACCTTTCGGTGGCGAAATCCATAAATGTTTTTTTTTTGTTATGTGTGTATGGAATTTAATACCTTGTCACAAGGTGTCACAAGGGCTTGCAAGCACAAGGTCCTTGTGCTTGCAAGTACGCGAGAAATTATCTTGGGGATTAAATGGTTAGCTCAAATCTGGCATTGGGTAGCGGCAAATTTGAAAAATGGTAAACAAAAATATAAGAAATCGTAAATATCATGAAATTTCAGGGAGAGGACACTTTATAGTCTACGTACTTGACTTAATTTTTTTTTTTGGCAAATTTTACATATTTATTTAGTTTGTAAGTGCACATGTTATAAACAAAAGTATGAAAGTGTACAAATATCCTAGTTATGTTGAATGTTGAGAGTTTAATAACTTCAAAAACTAAAAATTATGATGAATTATATGGGAAACGTAGAAAATTACAGGAATACTCGGAAAACTAACCGGATTTCGGAAGAAAAGGGGGCACAGGTCTGAAAAATCTTCCTCTGTCCTTACCTGGGTCACAAATTTGGGTAATAATCCTAATTCTGGGATCCATTATCTAGTTAATTCGATATAATATTTTGGATTTAAAAGGACGCAAAATATCACTAGCTTTCAGGCCCCCATGGTATTCATACATTCCAGATTGCATGTCATGAAAATTTGAATCTCTATGTCACGAAAACTAAAGGTAGTTGGCCTATAGGCCATCTATTATTAGCCAACTACTCCTTGAATTTTCCATGTATCGCTTTATTCTTTCATATTTTCCTTATTTTTTTGTAGCAAAATTCGAAGTGCTATCAATAAGTTTATGATATGCTTGAAATCATGGCCAGACGTGCACTGGCACCAAATTTATTGATTTGCCAGAAAATTGCCCAGATGGACATCTGTTTGATATTTCTCTTGTCTGGGACCAACAGAATATTTTGTTTGTTGTTTCCTGATTTTCTTTTTACGCTCTAACTTCATCAAATTGATCATACGCTTTAATTCATACGCTATCACATACAGGGTTGTGCCTGTAGCACGGAAATACTATTTTAACACTATTTCATCATGATTATTTTCTACATTGAATGACCAAAAAGTAGCCCTTTCGTGCAATATTTTTCCTTGTTGTCTGGGAGAAAATAATGAGGATTCTGGGAAAAAAAGGCAGATGAACTGACAAAAGTGAGCCTATACTCCGAATTTGTTTTGAAAGATTGGCGCAAAGCTTACATAACCAGGACGGCCTTCTTGCTGTGTTTGATTCGAAAGATTGGTGCTAAGTTGGAGATAACTAGAGAGAAAAAATTTAAAAAATTGACCAAATACTAAACCAATTACGCTTAAACGGACCATGCGCGTGTGGTATAGTCGTATTTTTGTTACTGTAACACCAAAAGTCGCTGTATTTTGGCACTTTTGACAAATTTGGTACTTCTAGAACTGACCGTCCCAGCAGCCCTGTCTGTATAGAATCTATTCATAATTCGTTTATTTATTCAGTTTATGAATTTATTAAGTCTAAAGTCGAAACTGAAAAAAGGTAAGGAATAGAATCGTAACATTAAAAATATCGTGGTGATTTGCTATTTTTGTAATGTGGTTTTATGATCTAAATTCTCCTCAAATAGAATCTGGCCAAATCCTGGTCTTGACTTCCAACAAAGGTTTCGTTTACTATTGAGCCGGGTCGCTCCTTACTACAGTTCGTTTAAGACGATTTGGCAACCGGTGATCTTTTAAATGGGATTCCTTTGCCAGCGTTGACAACTATCACCTTGGAGGCTATACTTAGACTAAAGTCAGTTTTATCTGCTGGAAGCCTTAACATTTGAACGATTTCCATACAAGGCAAAATAGATCTTGTTCTTTATGAGTTGTACCGATGCAGGAGGGATATATTAGGAAAAATCAACATAGCTCCATACTGCTGGCCTTGGACTAATCACCAAGGCTAGTTTGATAGTTGTTAGAAGAACCATTGGTATTTATCACAAATGATTAGGGGAGTTTATACCTAATAAAACAAGAAGATCCCTTATTTCTATCACACAGGTCTCAAAAAGGTTAAATATGGTAAGAATGGAGGGACCACCGTTCAGTATCACGATTATCCAAATCAATGCTCCTGTAGCAAATTAGGTTTAAGATTCTACCTTCAGCTACCAATTGTATCATGATTCTAAAAAGCTATCTTGCCCTTGCTTATGGAGATCTCAAGGCTATTGTCGGAACCGCGGTGCTGGAATGGAAGATTTTTTGGTTAAATTTGCCCTTGTACCCCTCAAAACGAGGAATGAACGTTTCACTTACTTCTGCAGCATTGGCTACTATTAACACTTTTTTCAGATACAAGGGGCTTCTGAAGGCAACATTGACCGGGCTGAACGGAATTACCGTAAATTTATTGATTATATTATAATTTGTAGGCTGTGGAAATCATCCATGCTATACACAGTTATCCTTCCAGGTGGTGATTTTGACATTGACCGACCGCATGGTCACAAAAGTGGTCTATCTCGAACAACCTGACTTGGCTGCTCCGATTGAAGAAGAAGATCGCATCCGCAATGAAGATTTGGCACCTTCGGAGAATCTTCTAAAAGCAGCCGATCAGCGAGGTCGTCCGATGGCGATCATTCGAATTGGGGGAAGCCTCCCTGATCCGAACTCAGAGCTCGACATCTTCTACAGTCAATCGCCAATTGTGATTCCACAACAATAAGTCAAAAAATCGTTTTCTTTGTCTTATATCTTAATAAAAGAATATTTGAACCTCTGAAAAATAGCTTTTTGGTTATTACGCAAAAGCTATGAATCAGCAAAAAAACTAATAGATTCGAAACATTGATTTAAAGAAGTTTAAGCTCAACTACTTCAGTATTTGATTTATTCATTTTTTGAATGGAGCCCCCCCCCCTTCTCATCTCACCTCTACGAAGCTATTTTTGTACGAGATTTTTTTATTGCCGGATGTTGCTATTCGCGAGAGATGTCCAGTCATTTTTCTATAATTCCTTATGGAATTTGTTGCCTGACATTTTTACCAAGTTTTATTGGTCTATCAATTTTTTGGCGGGTTGTGTTTTTAGGTTCATTTTTAGAGAACTTTGTTTATGTTTGTTGTTTATAATTTTTTTCATTCATTCTTCAGTTTCTAGATCTAATTTTATTTCAGAAAAAAAGGAAGAAGCGGAATAAACAGCTAGCCCCGATGCCTCCTTTGAGTTCTCGTTTGGCATATAAACCTGTTTTTAATTGCCGGTAAGATTTTATTTTATTTAATGGCTTAGTTAGGGTTTTGTACCAATATGTAAACGCGGGGAGAACGTGACAAGGATCAATCCATACGTGACTTCTGGTTTTTACTTATAAGGCGTCAGTACGTGCTTCGACAGTCTGTATCCGAATCACCTGATCCAAACCGTATACAAATATTTTACCGTCACCAATTTTGCCTGTATTGGCGGCATTGGTTATGTCCTCAATTACCGCATCTACCTGATCATCATCGATAGCGACTTCAATCTTGACCTTGGGTAAAAAATCCACCGCATATTCAGCCCCTCGATAAAGTTCTGTATGTCCTTTCTGGCGACCAAAACCCTTCACTTCACTGACCGTCAAACCTTGTACCCCAATGGTGGAAAGTGCTTCACGCACATCATCTAATTTAAAGGGTTTTATCACAGCGCTTACTAATCGCATTGTCCTTACCTCCAGCTATTTTTCTAGGACTTTTTTTAGCTAGGCTATCAATAAATTCAAACAGGTGCATTAAAAAAATAATCAGGATTCTAATATTTAGATTCCAGCTGCAGAGTGATACTGAATCATTAATACACGAACTAGAACCGGGCAAAGAATTGGAAGGCTTTTTAATCCTAATAATGAAATAACATGCTGATTTTAAAATAAAAAAAGGAGCCCTTGTAAAGGGCTCCTTTGAAATAGTAAGTTGTTTTATTCGAGGAAAGAATTCAACTTACTTACTGTTGCTGGCAAACTCCGGATAGGCTTCCAGACCGCATTCGCTGAAATCCACACCTTCGACTTCTTCTTCTTCGCCGAAACGTACACCAATGACGGCTTTCAGTGCGACCCAGACAATGAGACTGGTAAAAAAGACCCAGGCGAATATTGTAATTTCTCTTTAAAGGTCATAGACCTAACAGCCAGCAATCGGAACTCAATTAAAAAAGCCCCAAGTTTTTAGTTCATAGTATGCCCTTGTTGTTTTTTTCTCGTAGCTTCAGTTTTTTTTTTTTTTTTTTACTGTAGTTTTTTTGAAGGTGTTATACCCCTGAAACGGCCAATCAGGTCTCGGTTGGAAAGTCCCATGGTCCTACTTCCAAGAACATCGTTGTTGTATTAGCCTGTAGCTGCGGTTTTAGTTTTATAATCGTAATTTTTCGTTAAAGGCAATAGACCATACAGTGAGTAGTGAGGGATCAGTTGTAAAGACCCAGGGTCTTAGTCCAAAGCATGTACTTGTTGTACTTGCTTGTAACTTCAGTTTTTACTTTATATCTGCAATTTGCCTTTAAAGATCTTTTACCCCTAAAACGGGCAATCGGGTTCCGGTTGGAAAGTCCTATGGTCTTAGCCCCAAGATTATCCTTGTTATATTAGCCAGTTGTGATTTCGTTTCGTATTTGAAACTCTTGGTTAAAGGTGATAGACTGTACTGCCACCAATTGGAACTCGATTAGAAACCCTCAGGTTCTTAGTCAGAAGCATGTCCTTGTTGTATTAGCTTGTAGCTTCGGTTTTTACTTTATAGCTACGATTTTACTTTAAAGATGGTAGCACCTAATTTTCCTTTAAAGGTTATAGAATATACTGCCAACAATCGGGACTCAATTAGAAAGCCTCTGGTTATATATAAAAATAAGTTGTCTGTGGATGGATGGATGGATGGATGTGTCAGGTGACGTCACCTGAAAAAACAGGATTAGGAGACACAGTTGCATCTCACGACACTCAAAAGAGTCTGAGGTGCGGGCAACAAATGGGTCATCACAGGTGAGTATTTATGGTCTCTGAGGACCCAACCCCAGTCAGCCGGGTCGAGGTCAGCTGGTTCCCCTTTCCAACGGGATACCTGGAGGCGCACTCGCTGGGAGTGGAATGAAGCTGCAGCTTCGGTTGGCGGAAGCCTTTCAGGCTTAACAAACGCCGTAGTATTAGACGAAGAAACTTTTTCCAAGAAAATTCGATGTCGCAGCTTAGTGAGATCTTCGTTTGGTCGTGCTTTATACAAGCTGAGGAGAAGATATTCACCCGCTTTCACAATTTCATCTTTGGACGATGATTCATCCAGAAACACTTTGCATTTTTTTCTGAACACTTCGCTCTTCTTCAAAAGAGGTAGCACAGCTTGCTTTCCAAGTCCGAAAACTCGTGAGGTCGTGTCACATCCCAAGAGTGCGTGCCCTACCAGAAGCAGCCTGGATACTTCTCCCATTTTTTTTTGCACTTCGTTGAAACTCTGTTTGCTTCGCTGAAACACTTCGTTGAAAGCAGAAAACTCTGAAACAATAGTTCTTGGCAACGACACTGACCTTCTGATTCTACTCTTGTATCACCTCCCGCCTAATGCAAAAACACTTTACTTCGAATCGTCAACGAACGCAAAAGAAGCGATAACACGGTTCTGGTGCCTCAACGAAGTGCAAAAAAAAAATGGGAGAAGTATCCAGGCTGCTTCTGTAAGACAGGCTGCGAGAACTCGCGATGCAGCTGCAAGAAAAATGGATTAGCGTGTACGTTCGCGTGCGGAGAATCTAGATATATCACTCATCACCACCTTCATTGATCTTCCACACAGATAAGACCGAAACCAACTTAATGCTGTATCTTTAATTCCAAGGTTCCGCAGTCTTTTCAGTAGAACTTCAAAATCCACAGTGTCAAACGCCTTCTTCAAATCAATAAAAATAGTTAGAGGGATCAAATTATTTTCTAACGCACTATTTACACAATCTAAAAGGTGATGAACGGCATGCACTGTAGAATGACCTTTTCTAAAACCAAACTGCGAATCTGACAAAAACCCAAGCGAATTCATGTACTCGTATATTTTCTTATACACTACTTTTTCATAAATTTTTGAGAAGAGCGGTAGAATGGATATTGGTCTCCAGTTGGAAATATCTCTTTTATCGCCTCCTTTATGGAGGGGTATAACTTTTGCCCGCTTTAGTTCGTCAGGAAACACACCTTTTTGAATAGATAAATTGACTAGATATAATATCACAGGTAAGAGATACGCAGCAACTGCTTTAAATGCTTTAATGTTTAGGCCATCAACACCAGCTGCATTAGATTTGATCGATTTCACTGCTTGGGTAATGTCATCCATAGTACATTCGGTAAAGTAAAATGAGTGATGAAGACCACGGTTATCGTCAAACTCCTCAGTATCTAGCTGTCCGCTTTGATCTTTTGCCTCTTGGTTTATTTGCGATCCTATTTTGGTAAAAAACTTACAAAACTCTTCACTAACTTCTTGCCTCCCACTCACAGTTCTTTCACCTATGGCTAACTGTTCAGTTGATGCTGAATCCTTACCATTGCCGAGAACGCTTTTAATAGTCAGCCAGGTCCGGATCTTGCTTTTGATAGTTGGCCAGGCTTGCTTCATCCCAGGATGGCAGCATTGTGGCAATCAACTGCTGGTTGTCGTGGTAGGAATCCATGAGATTCTCCTGGCTGACATCAATCGCTTGGCATAATGCTTCGGTCTGTAAAGCCAGGGGAACAGCTGTAGATGCTATGGACATGGTCAGCCAAGCTGGGGAAGATGATTCATCTCCTGCTGGCGCTGTTCCATCCTGCTCTTCGCTGTTGTGCTCTTCTCCTTCCTGACCTTGCTCGTAAGGAATTCGGCTCAGGGCATCAGCATTGATGTTTTGCTTTCCTGGCTTGTACTTGAGCTCAAAGTCGAATTTAGCCAATTCAGCAACCCAGCATTGTTCTGTTGCTTTGAGTTTACTTCGAGTTTGTATGTAGGTAAGTGGGTTGTTGTCTGTGTAGACGATAAACTTGGAGGCAATGAGATACTCTCGGAACTTGTCCACCACCGCCCACTTAAGTGCCAGGAGTTCAAGCTTTCTGGAGGAGTAATTGTCCATCTTTCGTTCAGCCCCTCGCAGTCCTCGGCTGGCGTAGGCCACCACTCTTCTCCGACCATCTTGTTCTTGACTTAACACAGCACCAAGAGCATGGTTGGATGCGTCAACTTCGAGAATGAATGGACGGCCATAGTCTGGATAGGCGAGAATGGGTGCAGTCACCAATGCCTTTTTCAGTTGATCAAACGAATTATTGCATTCCTCAGTCCAGCAGTCTTTAATGGGAACAGCTTTTGGCCGGGTCTTTCCACCTCCTGCAAGTGTTGTCACCAGTGAATGCAAAGGGGCAGCGAGCTAGGGACGAATTGCTGTATACCCAATTGTGCTATCTGTCGTTGTCAGAAGCGATAAGCATCCCTAAAATACCTGCAGCCAAGAATCCATCGTACTGGAAATTCGCGTCGCACGAACGACGTGGAAATTCTTCAAAAGTGGACAGGGCATTCAGAGGACAGAGTGCAGGTGGAAATTTTTACGTCTGGTAGGGCTATGGTGTGATAAACAAGTGTAATTGATAGCAGCACGTAAATGAGTTCTTCGACAGTTTGCAGCAAGGTAGCACATTTTCAATTTATGGTATGGATAACGTCTTTGAGAAGCTTTGATTTGATGACACAACTGGTAAACATGATGCCAAAACGGTTTCATGGCAGATCACAGTTTCTAATTTTCCATCTAATCTTGGATTTTTTCATCTCGGGAGAAGTTAGTGTCCTTACAGTGCAACTACACAAGAGTCGTTACGACGAAGAGTATACTCAGAAGAAAAGTGATAGTAAAAGAGCAATGGCGTTTGGCCAATCGAGATAAAACCGATACAGGGGGAGATGTGGGACTGAGTAGGCCTACGACGGCAATTAGAGATTTGACCTTTTATCAAAAGATATTTTCTTTACATACAAAAATTTCAAACTTCTTATGCCTTTGGCTACTTTCCGTTTCATTGCAGTTATGAAACCTTTCGTTGAGGAACACAATAAAAATTAAATATGGCATTTTTGTATGTGAAGCATATTTTGCAGGCCTGTAGCAAGCTACGATAATCATGTGGGGGTACCCAGCTCTGCTTATCGGGGGCTGCACTGAGAGGTTGAAACCCAACACTGACGTGTCGCAAGTATCTTTCTCATGATGATTTCAAAGCAACATGCGTTTATATTTGGAATATATTGGCTAGACGGATTTCAGAAGCTTTCGCAAGAAAGACATGTCGAAGTATTGTCTAGAAAGAGTGGTAATATTATAAGTGATTTTTTTAAAAATACATTAAGAATTTTGATCTGGTTTTAAAAGAACGAGTACTTGATTATCAATGCAGTCATACATTACATACTTCATCAAGTATTATCCTCATACTACTCAAGTACTTTGAGGTATTTCTTTGCGTAACTGTCTATAAAGAGTGGTCAAATTGTAGGTGATTTTTGAGAATATATTCTAAGTTTTAACCTGTTTTGTTTAGAAAGAGTAATCTTTTTATCAATGCTTCCTCAAATATTAACCTGATACTATTCAAGTAGTTTGAACTATTTCTTTGCGTAATTGTCTATAGAGAGTGGTCAAATTATAGGTGATATTTGAGAATACATTAAGAGTTTTAATCTGGTTTAATAAAAACGAGTACTTTTATCATCAATGCATTCTAACACTACATACTTCATCAAATATTAACCTTTTTTTTCATCTTTGTTATTTCCACAGAAGCTGCTCCAGTCCCGCTAAGTATATGCGAGGCCGTTTGCGACCTTTGTAACTGTGCTGGGTGTATATGTCCACGCGGTATACATAACGATAATGCACATTGTGCCAGTATATGCCTCAGTTGCCGACATTGTCCCTCAGGCTGAAAAAGTAAAACCCAAACGAAGGAATATCAGACTTTCATGGAATGCAATTAGCATTGTCTTTAACTATAGTTATCACCGTGAAGAATTACGTCTGAATGACGAAACAATGAAAGATCAACAACCAAAAACCTCTAGAAACTACCTGACTCCTGAAGAAACAACTATAAACTAATCTCTCTCATTGCCTGAAGGCCTTCTTCGTGGGGAATGCTGTGGTGAAGACCCACAACGTCAGCCGTGCAGATAATGGCATTTTCAGGCAACGTAGGAAGGCCTTTAGGCAATGAGGGAGATCCAAGATACTAGACCAGAGAAATCAGTTAGTACAGACACGTTAGTTAGTTTAGCCAGGTTAGTATTAGAGAACAACGTTTTTGAATTTAATAGCCAGATCTATAGGCAGAAATTAGGTACAGCTATAGGCACAAAGTTTGCTCCAGCATATGCAAGCGTATTTATCGGTAGGTTAGAGCGTTTTTGATTAGAGAAGGCAGACTTTAGCCCCATTGTTTGGTTTAGATATTTGGATGATTGTTTTTTGTATGGACCCACGGCGAGGCATGGCTTAGACAGTTCCAGGAATTTTTAAACAATAGTAATGAATTTATTAAGTTTACTTTTGAGAGTTCTAGTAGTGTTATTATTTTGTTAGATATTAGTGTTCGAAGAGTAGATAGTAGACTAGAAACAGATTATTTTTGTAAACCGCCTGATACACATCAGTGTTTGTATAAAAGATCCTGCCATCCTGCACACATGAAGAATGTAATACCATTTAATCAAGCAGTTAGATTACAGAGGATTTGTTCGAATGATGAGTTTTTTGAAAGAAGGGCAGAGGAGCTACAATCGTGGACTTTAATTTATGTAAACAGAGGCCCAACCCTGTTAAGCCCAACCGCCGAATTTGAAAACAGCCACAATGCTTTGGTATCGTGGTATACTTGCAAAACAAAGAGGCTCAAATTTATGAACAAAATCTATAGACGTTGCAATATAACGAAATGTTTCCTTTTGAGATTTCAACAAATTGCCGCCAAGGAAAATTTTACAGGGGCCCATATTTGCATAAAATTTTGGCAAAAATCAACGTTTCAAAAATTAGTGCTACGTTGAAATTAACGTTTCAAAAATTAACGTCAGCATCTAATTAAGGTGGATTTAATTAACGTTTTTTAATTCCAAAAAAGGTAAATTAAAGTTCAACGTTAATTTTGTGTATTAATGTCTATCATTATGAATCTAAAATAACTTTAAAGTTAATTACTAATATTCAACACGGTTATACATGCATTGGAACTAGACATGTTGTACTGTTTTAATTAAACACAGCTGGATTATCAGTAGCATGATGTTTCGAGAATAAAATGAATATTTTAGGGTGCAAATGGAAGAAATTAGGAGCATGTGAGAGCCACTAATTTGTTTAAAAGGAAAATTATAGGACACTACGGGGGCAATTTTCCGAGGGGCAATTTTCTTGGGGAGTAATTCTCCAGGGGGCAATTTTCCGGGGGGCAATTCACCTTGTACCGTGTTAACCAAGTGGACTAGAAGGTTGGAGGGGTTATTCTTGAAATTTTGGGAGCCTGACATTGCAACCATTTTAGTAAAGATAGTAAAGCCATAGATAGCTGAATCTTGAGACGAGAATTTTCGGGAGAGGTTGATGAAAATCTAAAAGAATCGTAAGAAGGCAGATAGGGACTTGAATGACTCTTCTGATACAGTGTTGAAACCTTGCTGCAATCATATATTGTGGAAACAGAGGATGGGTTGGTGATAAGAAGGAACAGGAAGCACCTATCAGACCTTCCACAATGCTGTCCTGAATATCAACAAAGAAGGCCTGCATCAGTTTTGCCAAACCAGCAATTGCCCAATATACTCACTGTCAGAGATTACACATCCCCAGCAGAGTCACAGAAAAAATGTTACAGCCCACCCTTACCTTTCACACCATTGCTACCAGCTGCACTGCATGTGGAGGTAAAACCCACTGGAGGTTCTGGGATGCCAGATAAGCATATGGTGGTGAGGCCTAGTACCAGCTCCAGTACCACCACTGTCAGTTTACATCAACCAATCCAAACCAGGTCTGTAAGAGCTGTCAACCCACCTAAAAGGCTCAATCTGTAAATAGTGACAGTATGGGAGGAAGAAGAAGTGAACTAGTTAATGAATATGTATGAAGCAAGCCTAGCACCTTCTTACATGTACCAATCTGAAGGTAGTTATAAAAGTGTGCAAGCCTGCTCACAGTGGATGAGTTGGAGTGAGTGTTGAGTGTTAATGTAAGAGGAAGTGCAGGCAGCTTAAATGACAAAAGAAGGAAGATATCGCATTCTGCTATGCTTGTGCTTAATTCTCTGCTGTGCATATACCATGCTTTGCTTACGTAATGATTGTGCTGTGCTTATATGATGCTTTATTTTATAGGTAGCCTGGTGCATAAACCGAATTAATATAAAAATTGCAGTAATGGCATCAAAGGGATTCTTCTGTTGCTTGATTTCCATTATATTACTTCTTTGCCAATGAGAAAAAAGTGAAAAACACATGAGGCACAATGCGTTTAGAATAGCACCAAAAGCTGTTTTGAGTGACATTTGCATGCTTTAAATGCGTACATTCCATGGTGTATAATACGTTTAGAATAGCACCAAGAGCTAATTTTAGTGACACTTGCATGCTTGGAATGCGTACATTCTATGGTGCATAATGCGTTTATAATAGCACCAACAGCTGTTTTTAGTGACACTTGCTTGCTTGGAATGCGTACGTTCCATGGTGCAAGATGCGTCTGGAATAGCTTTTAAAGCTGTTTCTAGTGACACTTGCATGCTTGGAATGCGTACATTCCATGGTGCTCGATGCGTTTAGAATAGCACCAAAAGCTGTTTTTAGTGACTCTTGCTTGCTTGGAATGCGTACATGGCATGGTGCACAATGCGTTTAGAATAGCAACAAAAGCTGCTTTTGGTGACACTTGCATGCTTGGAATGTGTACATTCCATGGTGCACAATGCTTTAAGAAAAATACCAAAAGCTGTTTTTAGTGACACTTGCATGCTTGGAATGCGTACATTAAATGGTGCACAATGCGTTTAGAAAAACACCAAAAGCTGTTTTCAGTGACAGATGCATGCTTGGAATGCGTACATTCCATGCTGCACAATGCGTTTAGAATAGCAGCAAAAGCTGTTTTTAGTGACACTTCCATGCTTGGAATGCGTACATTCCATGGTGCAAGATGCGTTTGGAAAAGCTTTTAAAGCAGTTTTTAGTGACATTTGCATGCTTGGAATGTGTACATTCCATGGTGCACAATGCGTTTAGAATAGCACCAAGAGCTAATTTTAGTGACACTTGCATGCTTGGAATGCGTTCTTTGCACGAGCCATTCTGATGAGGGTGCAACGAAACCGGTCAATGGCATTTCACTAATGATTCCGTTATTAAAGGTTATCTACAAGTTTTGGATTCCCTCCGCATGCTCTCAAGTTCAACATGTTTTGTCATCCTGTGTCACCTGTAGGAAAGTCTCTGGGAGACCATTTCTCGTACCCCCTGCCCCACCTCCCCCGGAGTCGCGTCTTGACACGGGCTCTTATCCCTTCACTAACGTTGGGATTGACTTCACTGGACATCTATTCATCAAAGATGCCAACGGACACAACTGCAAAAGTATACATTTGTCTCTTTACATGCTTAACTACTAGGGCCGTTAGCCTTGAACTTGTTGAAGACCTTACGGCTGACTCATTTCTTCAAGCCTTCGGTCATCATTGCAGTAACTTCTCCATTCCGAGCATTTGTCTCTGTGACAATACCAGGACGTTTAAACACGCAGACCTCTACCTTCAAGAGCTTCCTTCAATCGTTGAATCTGACACAGTTCAACACGACTTAGCGCAAAAAAATTCAGTTCATTACCGTATTGATTCCGCACTGGGGTGGGGCATACGAGCGCTTAATCGGATAAATGAAGAAAAACTTTTAGAAAATTCTCGGAAAAGCGTTGGTAACCAGGTCAGAGCTACACACTCTTATCAAGGAAGTCCAGGTTGCACTCAACGACCGTACGTTAACGTACATCTCCTCAAATGCAGATGACAGTACTGCCCTATATATGATCGAAAATTTGAGGCCCCTTGATAAGAGTGAAACCTCGCCTTTGGTCAACGAACGGCTTGAGAGGTTGACTACAATCACGCGCGCGCTGGCGAACCACCCCGCGTGGCCGAGCTGGATCGCTGCGCGCGCCCCGGCGTCGTGGATCGCCTGCACGAACCGCTCCAGCCCCGGCAGCGCCTCGGGCCGCATCCAGATCTGATCGCGGAAGGTGCGGCCGTCGGCCGAGGCCGAGCAGTAGGCGAGCGTGGTCATACCGACGCCGCCGCGCGCGAAGCGAAGGTGCCAGTCGATCAGCGCATCGGTCACCTGGCCGCGCTCCGCCAGCCCCTCGTTGGTGGCGCACTTGACGAACCGGTTGCGCAGGGTGACCGGCCCCAGCCGGACCGGGTCGAACACGGAGCGCTCGGCGGATCCCATCGTCCCTCCTGGCCTCGGACGCTCGTCGATCCTACCGTCGACGAGGGGCTCGCGGTAATATCTTCGGAGGAGACCACCCGCATGAGCTACACCGAGCACGCGCCGCCCGAGGCGCTGGCGCCGTTCGTCGAGTGCCTGTGGACCAGCGTCGAGCCGCCGGGAGTGGCGCACCGCGTCCTGCCCGACGGCTGTGCCGACATCGTCTGCGAGTTCGGTGAGGGGGCCGCCGCGCCGAAGGTGGTCGGCACGATGACCCGGGCGGCCCATTTCCGGGCCCGGGGACGGGTGCGCCACGTCTCCGTCCGATTCCGACCGGGCCGCGCGTTCCTGGCACTGGGACGGCCGCTCGCGGAGCTGACCGACGTGACCGTCGATCTCGCCGAGCTCGGCGACGGGGCGTCGGAGCTGCACGAACGGCTCGCCGCCACCGAGGACGCTACGAGCGCGCTCGGGGTGCTCGGCGCGGCCGTCGGTCGGCGGTTCTCAAGCAAGTGCTGCCCTATGGCAGAGTCACATTGCTTAGTGGCGTTTTTGGTCTTTGAAACTCGAGGTGGTCGTTTCCTTTTAGGAGTAGATGCTTGGCGAATATACGATGGTACATGCTGCTTAATTCGGTCAACCAACCTCAAGGTCGTGCGGCCAACGTAGCCAGCCTTACACTGGCATGAAAATTGGTAAACTACATGGCTTGAATTTTGTGGAAGGCACACGATCTTTGTGGTTGGATGATATTGCTTTTTTTGGTTGTATAAACCACGCGTGGAGCGACTGCATCATTGAGAAAAGCGTTCCATACAAGGACTGTGCCTTGCACGTGACCTAGAAATTTGCAAAGAAATAAACCTAGGAACTACACGCTTCGCCAAACATAACTCATAGAAGAAACTGAGAACTTTGCAGTTCTTACCTTACCTCTTAGCTTGACAACTTTGTTCAGATCTCCGATCTGCTCTTTGGTGTACCATCGCTTAAGGTGATCAAATAGTTTGTTAGTGGTACAAAACAAGAATATTGCACGAAATAGCGAAAACATTGTGTTCTTAAAAGCTTTTTTTTGGCCGTTCTGGAGTCAGTCCACATAAAATCAAGAAAACCTTTACTATGCAGACAAAAATACTTTGTTTTCTCGCTAGGCCTATTCAATTAACCTTGTTGTAATGGACGCTGATTTGTCCAAAAACACAAGCCATACAGGCCGTCCAATTTCTGATTGGCTCCTTCAAATTACAGTTGGGTATACTCTTTCACACATTCCATTTCGGTCATTCTGACGTTAGTACTCTGAGGAGTGTCAGACGAAAAGTAGGAGGAAGGCTTAACCGGTCTGAGTTACCGTTCGACTTTAAGCACCCCATGATTCTGCCATCGAATCACCACGTGAACAACTTGATCATAAATCATCATCATGTAAGGACAGGTCACAGCGGTATTCAATATGTTTGCCACAGGTTAGGAATCATTTTTGGGTCATAAGTGGTGTTCCATCGGTACGTAGAGTGTTACATAAGTGTATGCAGTGTAAGGTTCAAAATATGGGTTTGGGAGAACAGGTCATGGCACCATTACCAGCGGTTAGGGTTTCCAGTGATAAGGAAGGTCTAATTTATCCATTTTCTGCTGTTGGTGTTGACTTATTTGGCCCCCTACAGACAAGGGAGAAGAGGACAACCAGATCTTCAACTGGACCAGTTAACAAGAGGTACGGATGCATCTTTACCTGCCTACGGTACCGTGCAGTCCATTTGGAGATTGTGAAAGATTTATCGACAGACAGTTTCTTAAATGCCGTCTTCCGTTTAGTAGCAAGGTGAGGACCATCCCGAGTCATCTGGAGCGAATAATTCGAACGTTACAAGGATATTTCGAAGGAGACATTCGGAAACTTTGTTCATTGGACGAACATATTATTTCTCTTTCAGAAGAACATTCGAAGATTTAATCGCTAGTGATAGAAACACTTCAAGAAAGCGAGTTTCACGTTTTTATACTTTAATATCTTAAGTTAAGTTCTAATATATATTATAGAAGAAAAGACTTTCGCGTCTTTTGGAGGGGAGGATGTTAAAGCCACTCCAGTTATAGGTATGACACAATACGTCATCCTGTTCTTTCGAAAAGTTCACTCTACTCCCTACTAAGCGTATTTTATGTCATCTCCTACTGTACTGATCATCAATTCCCTTCCATTCCTTTAGAGAATCACTCCAAAAGATCCTTTGTAATTTCTTGGCAATGCCATTGTCTTTAAGTCAGTTCAACAAATTGATGATGAGGTAAGTCAGGATTTTGAGATGAATGAAGTTGTTAATAGGGGTGCATGCGTAGTTAGGTTGGCGCAACTGCTGACATAAATCTGTCGCTTCACTTCCCGAATTCTATATTGTGAAGAAGATAGGATATGAAATGATAAATTTGCAAAGGTACTAGAGAAATAGAAGTATTTCACTACCAGGATTCGAACTAGGGACTTGCGTATTGGCGGAATGTGCTGTTCCAACTGAGGTACGACAATCGCTGATATTAACATAGTCTGCCTCCGGTATATCCGACACATTTATAAACTTTTCCAATTTAAATGGGCGTGGGAAAGTTTGGTGAGCAGACTGCCATTTCCTCCGGGAAGAAACTCCATTCCGAAAGGGTTGGTCCATCACCGGACTCGATATTCTTGTATTGCTTCCATCTGCCGTACTCTTCGTTGCTCTTAAACAATGTATGATCAGAAGAAAATCAGAATAATGCTATGAGAAGGTTTGTTTGTCGTGGTGATGTACAAGAACAGTGAAGGCAATCGTTTGTCACCCGATATTGGGATTGTTTCAAGGAACGTGGTGTTTCATTGGCATATTGCTTGCATTTGCAAGGCGATGCTTCAACTTTTTAGTCGTCATCTTTTATACGTAATTTGTTCGTGATTGGTTGACTTGACGTCCTTTGAACTACTGCTCAAAGGGTTTAGAAGTAACTACGTAATTAAACACAGGTGATGTTTCTTGAGGCAAGTACTTGTGCTTAGAAATCCGAGGCTGATCATAAATTGTTTCAATTGAACGAACAATGTATTAGGGAAAGGTGGGTCAGCAGTGTCTAAAGTATATATACATTGAAAAATTTGTAATTAAATTCCTTTCTTGACATTTGATAGGGCTTGCCAAGAGGCATATTGTATGTTTTGGAAAGTCACCACAGAAACAGAAAATATGCCACCACTTATACATTTTGTAGGTCGGGCGGTGTCCTTATCTCCGAGTCGTACCTAGGGACAAGTGGAATTTAGCCTAGGCCTCATTATCCTTGAGATAAGGAAAACTTTCTGAGGTCGTAAGGAAACTAGAGAATCAAGACTAGGCTTTTGATAATAATCTATATCCTCTTTCATTGAACCAACTTTGTATAGGCTATACCTCTGGTTTACTTACAATAGATACCGTTTATTAACTAGAACAAAACTGAACCATTTTAAATTCTTGTTATATTTAAGCAAAGACATTTAATACGTTCATAATTGTCCATCTAGTCTTTTAGCTGTCACATTGCGGTAGTAAATATTTGAAGACGGGAATCAATCACTGTATAAGAATTTTAATAGTTGTTACAATCGTTTGAAAATTGTCAGGATAACCAATTTAAATAAAGTTCAGTTTACCATGTTAATTAAAGCGCATGAGCAAAAAAGAGTCACCGTCCTTGTTTGTGTTGTCAACGATTAAGCCTAGTCTTTATGACGGTCGAACATCTTTTAATAGTTGTATCTACATAAGGAAATATATAGACCTCGGGGCGGTCGGCGTCGCGTCGGCCGTCGTCCTTCCGCGCCACCAGCTACCGCCGAGGAACAGCAGCCCGACCGCGACCAGAGCCGCGATCCAGCCACCGGCGCGGGCCGGGATGCCGGAGCCGGTCGCCGTCTCGGCCTCGGCCTCCTCCTCCGCGATCTCGGACGACCCGTTCGAGCTCTGGTAATCGGCGACCATCTTCTCGGGATCGAGGCCGAGGTAGTTGGCGTAGGCGCGGATGAAGCCTTTGTTGAAGATGCCGCCCGGGAGGGTGGAGTACTCGTCGCGCTCCAGCGCCTCCAGGTAGGCGATGCGGATCTTGGTGACGTCGGCCACGTCGCGCAGCGTCACGTCTCGGAGCTGTCGTTCGCGCTGCAGCCTCTCGCCTAGCGACGCCATCGTCCGCCTCTTCGCTGCTGCCGGCCGTCCTGCGGGTCGTGAAGGGACGTCGATATCAGGGGCGAAACCGTCGACGGAAGACACGCCGACACGGTCGACCCGGAGCCTCTCGCTTCGAATTCGCGATTCTATCCCATAGCTCTGAGGGTGTAAAGACCGCCGGCCCGGGACGATAGCCCGGAATCGACGGCCGCTTTTCGACGCCGACGGACCCGCGGCCGGCTCGCGCCCGTCGGTCGACGGTCAGCGCCCCGCCGGGCTCGGGGCCGACCCGCGGCCGACCCGGGCGCGAGCGGCGGCGAGACGGACGATGCGGGGCAGCCCGTCGTCGTCGGCGAGGGCGTCGAGGGTGGGCGCGCTCATCGAGGTGAGCGACAGAAGAAATAGGAAAAACAAATGAGAGAAACAACTAATGCATGTCAGTGTCGAACGCAATATTTTACAAAAACAACACGATAACATTCCGTATATGGTACTGCTAACGATATCTGCCATCTAATGTGAGCAAATCAAATTACGCAAGGCTATGGCAATTTCAAAGACGCGTACAGGGAACTTCGAATGCGTGTTAACGAAGAACGAAATATTAAAATTGAGCAAGTTAAATCTTCTCTTAGGACAAAATGTTTTAAGAACGGAAATATATTTTCCTACGAGATACGAAATAGAAGAACTCTCTTTCCACTTGTATATTCTAGCTGACTTTGCTTATCGGGTCGTTCAAGCATTGCAACCAGGCTGGAGCTATTGAGTGAATTCCCCACTAAGACGATAGAAGAGTTGCAAAATGGAGTACACGTTGTTGATTTTTGTAAGAAACCAGTCAATAAGAAACCTTAGGCTCAGATTTGGGAAAATGTAAGAGACTCTTAAGAAACTTAAATAGGCTGAGCTAATCCAAAAGTTAAGAAAAATCCGTGAAAAGGTATGGGTGGCAACAATATTTTCCAGCAACAGTCCATATATATTGCCACATGTTACTTATTATAAGTTGAAATGGTATTTTGTGGGTGCATGTAACAGTCTTTATGATTTTCAAGAAAAATTACTTCTTAAGAAACTTTGAAGGCTCAAACTTGATAAGTTAAGAAACATTTGAGGCTGAAATTGGAATTTTTTTAAAGAAACTCGCGGCTCAAGCCGTTGCGTAGCGTAGGTTTCTTACGAAAACACGTGTAACGCTACTTTCCTCAGATTGCATTGTCAGTGTCGAACGCAATATTTTACAAAAACAACACGATAGCAAGACAGTAATATTACGTTCCCCAATTAGATGGGTGAGCATTTTAATTGTTAGTTGGACAAGTCCAACGTCTTGTATTCTGTGTTTAAGACGATTACGTACCGGACAACAAGATCTCAAAAAGTTTCAGTAATTGAAAATACGCCTTGGCACGAGGCACATTATTACTTGTTCATCTTGCCATTAGGCTTACAAAATTGGAGCTGTTAAGCCAGTTACGAAGGAAAGCACTGTGGTCATGTGATGCTGATTTTCATTTTATTGCGTAAATGGGACAGATACAATTTTGTGAAGGGTGCAATGATTCACCTACTCTTTCTTTTACTGCAAACGACCTGACCTGCCGAGTGTAATGTAAATAGTAAAGTACCTTTATAAACGCGTAGCACAAAAATAGCGCTGTATAAATGTAGTGTACTTTACTTGACTAAGTTTGGAAATAGACTACACATACTGGAAATCTAAGTCAGGCAATACCTTACTATTGATTAAATAGGTCCTAGTAGAAGAGGATAGTTTGGGTTGACTCAATTTTGATAAACTACTTTGTATCTCTTATCTAGAATGTACTTTTAATTGCTTCTACGATACATTATACATCTGGAAGCAAATTTTCAAGTAGTTTTCCATAAGAATAACTAAAACATATGTTGTATGTTAGAGTTTGCCCAGAACCAAACCTTTTAATATAATTATGAAATGAAACTTGTAGAGCAGAGGACAATGTATTTAGTTAGTAGAATTACGTTAAGTTGGTCAATGACCCTGGGCGTTCCCCAATTAAATCAACCATACTCATTATTGGTACTTCGTTTAACGATAGTACTCTTTTTTCGCGCACCCCTGCGAGAATATTTGTCCGAGCGGAAAGGTCCAAAATCAAACTCACAATTTTTTTTTCTTCCTCAACTCCACAAGTTTTCAAGGTACTATCCTTATAGTACGTATACAGATAGTAAAATTTCCCGCTTATTCTGAGAATGGCGGAGAATCCATTGTAAATCCGGCTTTATGCGTTATGCAAAAGAGCATTAAAGCAAGGAGTTCACGTATTATTATTCAATGGTTACTTGAACAGCCATTTACGGTGTGCCATATAACTAACGGCTAATAGAACATATGACTGGGTACTATATTGATAAATCCCACCATGTATTTACAAAACATCATCTTCACCATCGCTGACAAGGCCTTCTGTTAGCGGGATTTTGATTTCCAAATAAAGCTTTTCCGAAGACTCTTGTCTTTTTAAACTCGCTGTCAGGAGTGTTTGCTTTGAATATAATGATCGTGATTTGGATCTCCAATCCCCCTAGGGGGATTAGGGATCTTCTAAACTTCGGATCCCTCACCACAGCTGAAAGCTCTCCGTAGTCGTAAAAGAACTTGCAGAAACGAGAAATCTCTCGAGGTAAACGACCAGCGACTTGAGTTCCTGTGACGGTAGCTTTGGTTTCTCGTGTAAAAACCCAAAGCCTTTGAGCAAAGCCTCTCCACTCAAAATGGGTCACATTGTTTTACGATTCTATTCAAAGTAACAAATCTACCGTAACAAACGGCTCGGATCGAGCAGGAATTGCTAATTTTTTGACAATCGATGCAACCGTGCAACAATCCGTTCATGATGCTAGAAATTGAACTCGAGTTCAGGTTGTCCCTTGCGCGTATTAGTAATTAGATTTGTAGTTTTGTAGTTCTGCGCGTGTATTTAAGTTCTTATTCTTTCTAAGCCCTCCCTTTCCTGCGCGTATATGAGAACTAACACTTAGCGACGGGGGAAGGTAATGCGGGTTTGGTGGGGGGGGGAGGAGGGGGCAAGAAAGCTGGGTTCAAATTTATTGTTGAAATTTCGCTAAGACGCCTTTCGTCATTTTGTTGCAAGAAAGAGATGTTGGGTGTCGATATGCATATCTTGCTGTGAATGTGTCACAATCTCTGTCGTAATCAATTTAATTTTGATAAAGCTGAAAGGTGGTCACAGAAAAAATTGAGATTTGGCAAATCTTTGCAGGGGCATGGGCCCCTCTGCGCCCTGTTCCCCAAAACGGACACTTCAACTTCCACTTTCACTACATGCATTATATGAAACAGGCCTGAATAGATGTAAACGAGCTGCCAATGTCTTTGAAAATCCTTCGATAAATATGGCAGCTGTCAAACATGCATTTCACGATGGCTCCAAATAATTGTAGGTTGTTGAATAACAAGTTACGGTTTTTAAACTATCGGACCCCTGTAATCATTGTTTTCGTAGTTAAATTGTTCTGAACTTGACACTTTCTTGTCAGTTTTCAAAAACAGAGATCGAATGCTGGTGTCACGTTTTTATAACTCATGTTGTGAGAAAGTTTATCGTGTTGAATATTGTTATTGTTGAGGATATACATTGAATGCTATATTCATACCATCTTTCGATTGTGTGAATGCCTGCTGCGCTGATACTTCACTGCGTATGTAGCTGTCTATACCCTTTCCTCCCTTTGGATCTGTTTTCAAGCATGCTGCGGTTACTGTTAACAGCTTTCTAGTTCTATAACTTTAGTGTAAACAGTTAAACAGGATTCAGAACAAAGCAAAAGATAGTGTATGCGATGGCCCTTAAAATACATTCTTTGAATAGTTTTCTTAAAAAAAACGTAGACATTAGACTTTGGCTACTCACCACGCAACTTTGAAAAGTCTTTGAGTGTCTTCTCTTCGATGAAAATAATTAAAAGATAATGAAATACATATTTGTGTTATTCATTTGTTAGGGAATTCAAAACTCTTGCATTGACCCTATTAAAGGAAAGTTATCATGCAAGTGAGAAAATGGCTGAGGATCTTTTAACTTGTGAATTAAAGGAGTGGGGAGGGGAAACATGTCTCAGTCTGGCTGCCTCTGCTGACTTTGAAGAGTTTGTGGCTCACAGCTGTTGTCAACAATTATTAACAGAACGATGGAATGGAGGCCTGGATCTGCAAACGTATCCGTCTCTCAAGGTAATTGTATTGAACTTAGTACTACTTAACTAACATAAATGGCGTACAAGTTAAGTGTGGACGCATTTTGCTACAAGCAAATACTGGGCATAATGCTCTAAACATCTGCTATTGGGACATTGGAAGCAGTCAAACGATACTACGAGAGGTATAAGATGGACATTTGCAAGTAAAAGAAGCGTCTCGGAAGAAGATGCAAGGAGTCTTCTCTTACTCTTTCCATGTACAACCAGTGGTCAACCAGTTTCCTTCATAGGAGCTTTTATTTCAAAACCATTTTTTGAACCCTGCTTTCGGACCGTCAGTTACCGTCCACTCCCTGAGGACACGAGTCAACAGTGCACAATAAATTTACAAACACGTAGTAGGATAAAGAAGAATACTTAAAGAAAGCTCCACCAAATCCGAAGTGGAGATCTGGGAGCGACAGAGGAGCAAAGGTTTTGTTCCCTTTTATTCCATGCCATTGTCAGAGGACATTTTACACCTTTTGACCATTTAGATTTGATATTGGACTTTCCTTTCCTTATTTCTTTTTTGTTTTAAGGATTCTTCCTATTGGCAGAGAAACATTATTTGGAAAAACTCGAAGGGGCCTAACACCCATGCCCCGCCCTCTGGCGCCGCTACTTGTCTATAAAACTTCTGCAATTAGCTTCAAAACCTTATCTCAGCTTTTGGATTGACTATTAGGATATGCTGGTGTTCCTTCAGTTTACATAGACAACCTGCATTTAAGCAAATGTGTATACCCTACCCTCTCTACGGTCCTTTTCTTTCGTAGACATTTACACAATCGCAACATGACATAAAGAAATTTGTAAAGAAACTGACCGCTAGCTAAGCCATTATCAATAACTATAAATATTACAAATGTCTCCCTTTCGTGTCAGTTACAACATCAGCGGAAATGTTTATCTTCTGGTAACGATAGTGTTATAGTCTATTCCATCCTCATTACTTTACATATTTTCACTTCCATGTTAATTTTTATTAACAACAGACTTTATAGGCTTATATAGGATATTTGTCCTTATCTCCTAGGCACCCTAGCGTCACGCAAACTTGTGGTTTTTGTCGAGGTGGTTTGTCTACTACAATGCATTCCATTGTATTAAAGACCGCATTATCATTAGGGTTTACTCTGAAGTATCTGGGTATATTATTGGGTTTCAACTCTTCTGTTTCAATGTTATCTTTTTTTTTTCTAGAGTAACGTATTGTTTGTCTAAAAAGTGAAGGGGCTAAAGCACCCCACAATCCCCTTTTTGTGCCGCCATTAACATATAGATCATACGATGAGATCTTCATTCTGCTCACCTCTTTGGCTTCAAGCGTATCTTAAAAATTTCTTAGTATGCCAGTAAACTCTTTATTCTGTTAGTAAATGACTAAAGATTTGACTTTTCTTTTTTCAAATATTAACAGCTGTCTGCAAGCCAAAATGTTTGAATGGAGGCAAGTGTGTCAATAGAAAATGCTCTTGTCCTCTTCTGTGGGAAGGAACACACTGCCAAAGAGGTACGACTCAGAGCAAATATGTACTAAATGTTTAGAAATACTTTGTTTACTTTACTGTTTTATAAGTGAATCCTTATTCTTTGAGGTTAAGGGAAATGAGATGGTAACAGTGGAACCTGGGATGTGTTCACCTACTCTTCAGAAACGTTTATCTTGCATTAAATCCAAATCAGTAATGGAAATCTTTAGCTCGAAACTCTATTCCAAGGTAACGTTGGATGAGAGGTCAAAACAGTACAAAGCTCAAAACACTCAAGTAAATATTCTTAACAGCCAATTCTCTTGAACCTTTTCTATATTTATAAAACTGTGGTCTTATTCACAGCTATTTATTTTGTACTTTACTTCTTTAATTTGATGTGAGGAATAATTAATTATTTTTTGCAAGAGACTAGTAGAAGAAAATTTGTAGATAAGAGTGAGATGAAATACTAGTGATTATTGAATTCAAGTGATACCCCAGGCTACTATTAGGCAGCGGGAAGTACTGATGGGTCAATGGGTAGAGTCTTTCTTTCGGTTTAAAGTCAGCGATATTCTAGATTCTTCCTCTGTGACTCTAACATTTGAGGTTTTTTTTACTTTGTAGAAAGACCCAACTGATCTTATACGATGGGCGGATGGATTTATTTTAATGTACTCAATCACAGACAGAAGGACATTTGATCATTTAAGGAGTATAAGAGATATAATCGACAAATTAAAAGCAGATGCCATGTTACCCCCAGTCGTTTTGGTAGGTAACAAACTGGACTTACGAAGACAGAGGCAAGTAGCTTGTCGCGAGGGACAAGAATTCGCACGAGAGATGCATTCTGTACTCTTCGAGTTGGCAGTATCTAGAGAAATAGACAGTATATGTGATGTGTTTCGACATCTTACTCAACGCGTATTACAATGGAAGGAATATATGCTAAGGAGTAACCCCGCGTTTGTTACGAAAGCTATTTCGACTCCAGAAAGTGCCAAAAGAGCCTTTTCTAAATTGCCCAGGAGGAAGAGAGGACGCACCAAAACGCTTTAGTGCCTACAGAACGTCATTTACACTAGCAGTAATTGACTTCCATAAAGCTGTGGCTTACAAACGAGCGAAACTGAGAGATTTCCCCTCGCTATCGGAAAGAGGCTCCAAAGTGAAATTTGTCACTATTGGGGGAGACTGGGTTGTAGTTCATGCAAGGTGTATTATGATACCAAGGACAAATGACAACAAGAATTACTGCATGATGGTAACTATGGCAATTGTCTTTCCACGACTTAAATAAGAGAATGGAACAAACTCACCAAATACTGTGTTCTTTCAGTTGACGTGCGACAGTGCTGCTTTTTCTTCTGCATCAAAACTCACTACATGTATTGCACTATAAAATGGCCAATTTTTCTAGCGGAAAGTCTGCACAGGAGGGGAGAATTGCCCAAAAAATCCTGGTGGCCTTTATATATGGATTTTGTATCGGTGCAATTACACAACACAAATATAATACCAAATAATATCTTAGGAAAACACAGGTTTTCGAAAATGGTATACGATGTAATGATTTGAAACCCAATTGTTTTCATGCACCTAAAACTTTAATTTATAAAGAGAAAGTGGACAAGAGGCGAACAAAACGACACGTTGGTTTGTAAAGATTCTCAAGAAGTAATTCGTGAGTTCGTTCCTTGTTGTACTTTATTGTGTATTAGCGAATTGACTAAAGTGGGACAGTCGCCGCATATTTTGCTCAAATGTGAAGTTGAAATGTATTTCTAGAAATTTAAGAATGCAAATTCAAATTCAAAGAAAAGAAAATTACAAACAATATGGGAATTGAATACAAAACCCTACGTGAAGCAGGTTGCTGCTCTGTTAACTTAGCTACAAAGGCTATTGTTCACTTCGGGATTGTATGTCGCATCTTCAAGTCTTGAACTTATTTAAGTATTCTAAGCAAAACAACCTACGCCTTCAATGCATTTCCGTTCATGAAATTACATTCAATGCTTTGGGTGGTAACCACGACCCCCCCCCCCCCATCGATGCTTAAAAACGCGTGACCCTTTACAGGTTGATCGAGACAATACCGTTACGTAGAGATTGTTTAGTGTAAGAGGTATTTAAATGCAATTTTTTTTATCTTCGCCTCTTGTATTTTGTCAGTGACATGATTTTGCAAGAAAGTGTTACAAAACGAGGTGCTTTTTTAAAGAGAATAGAAAATTATAATGATAAAGGTTTATTTGGAGAGCAGGCTGATTGTATATGTTTCAATCCTTGCTTTAGTGGATCTTGTATCCTGAAACAAGGTAAAAGTGCTAGCAGTGGCTGCCGGTACTATGCACCCCCTAGGGTTCTCACAATACGTGTTACACTTTAACTGGCTTCTGCTCACGTGCGTAGTTATCGGGCTTGCTTTAAAAACGAATTATTGTACACAACTGACCCCTTTTATTTGCCTCATTTCCAAATTCCAAGATGATATTCGAACCTTGATCATTTCACTCCATTTGTATGAGTAGTCAGTAACCTAACCCAGCCGTTTAGCCAAAATCAATAGTACAGTGGTATTTTACAGACCTCCGTGAAATCTCTTTATGGCCATTAATTTCCGTCTCTAGGCTCTTTTGTTTATGAAACATTCGCCGGTGTTTGATCGTCTGTTTGATTACCCAACTGAGGGTGCCCTGAAAAAGTTCGCCCATTTTCAGTCTTATAGGGTTTCTACATGTATGACGTCAAAACATTCCATTCTCTTGCCAACACGAGCGCTTCGGAAGATCATTTTATAAGGCCTTGACTGCGAAGACCGAGAATGCGCCGATTATTTTGCACCCCTATCTGGTTCAATGTTTAGAGAAGTTTCATTCCTTCAACATTATCATGCCATCAAATTCAGGTCTATGGTTAGTCGGCGTCAGGATACCCTTGCAAAGAACTAAAGTTTGTGCACTGATTTTGTTTAAGAACGTATCAATCCTAGCAACAACTAGGGCAGCAGTTTCTCGTAACCCATAGCATATTAAAAAGAATTTAGTGTATAGGCTTTAATTTTAAAGTAATTGTCCTATGCAGTTCTGGAGGCAATGCAGAGCTTGGACATTTTCTGCAGCCACTTTACTTTGTCAGGGAGAAAACTAGCCGCGTCTCGAGAAGCAGGAGCAACGCGTTGTTTTTATAATCACATATTCTGATACTTAGGACTACATTTGCAAATATAGCAGTTCCATTTAAAAGCTGTTTATAGTTTCTTATAATTTTCCTACAAATAGACAAATAATGAAATTAGAGACAGTAGCAATTGTTTCCTGGTGAACCATATCGCAACTGTGTCCCATTTATATTTAATTGTCGATCAGACAGCTTCTCACTCTAAAGTTCACACTAGGTGATGACAATCAACTACGGACTATATAGCAACATAGGTTTTGAAAGGTGCATTCTTGTCCTTTCAGAAATAATTAGCAAGTATCAAGCAATGTAAGATAGGAATTTTATTTTCCAAAATATGTGAAAGCTTAGCCAAGTTTCCAGTGGGGTATAACCACATGGGTCTGCATAATACGAGGAATTCTAAGACCGACTTACTGTTCGTCTCCATAGGAATACGAAAAACGTTGTAGACATAAGTGTTTTCTTATCAGGGACTTCCTTATCTCGTTGGATTCATTCATCTTTAATTCTACCTTTTATGACAGCTTACTAAGTTCAAACTGGTAACGATCAGTAAATATTCATGGACTTAAAAAAATGGTGAACGTTTCTCATTCATGATCATTCAGGCGCTAGTAAATGTGTCTACGCTTTCTCCCAACGTACTTTGCATCAAGTAGATTATAATTCAAGTTTCACTTGTATACACCAGACCGTCATGCGAGCTTCATACCAATCAATACTTCACAAGACGTCATGAAGAGACATTTCATTGTAAATTATATATCATGAGTGTCGTATTGCTTTTGTAGTAGTTACTAGTTATTCACGCGCTGCCTGGCTTTTTAAGTGAAAGCCACAAGGAACTGAAGCAACGTTGTAACTCCGTCTAGTAACATAAGAGATGCACATCACTAAAGTTTATACCATAATATGTTTGTTTTGTTTTGTTTTGAAGATTTTCAGGATTATGTCGCTCATACAACGTATTTCTCTTAATGTAGGTGAGAGACACGTCCGTTCAGGATTCGTATCAAGCAAGTAACCCAAGGAAAAAGTCGAAAAATCTCATATTTCACTGTCATGGAGGTGGCTTTGTTGCACAGTCTTCAAAGTCACACGAGGTAAGTACATGATGATTATTCATACCGAAGGGGGACATTTTACATTTTAAATGCTTAAATTTTAAAGAGAAAAACACTGTGCTTAGTGATATGCTATGAAATTTAGTAGGTTTGCAAATTTCAAATAGAAACACAAAAGCAAGTAAGAAGGGACATGGTTAACACGGTTTACCAACATTCTAATGGCAGCTGCCCTCTACAATTAGGTTCTACGTCCCAGTTTCTAAAACAATTGTATAATATCTTTGAATTAATTTTTAAAATCCCACCAGTACTTCCTTGACTTGGATTTTAAAATGTTTAGGGATATGATTCTGAGTGCAGTCCCAAGTCGGATGCAGCCAGCGCTCTCGTCATGACAGTCTTTTCCGCTGGTATTATCATCCGTGTGAAATTAGGTTGATAGATTCTTACTATCATTATCACGTTTGATGAGAAGATGGTTCGTTTGCTCCACATTTACATAATGGTACTCTTTGATGGCTTTGATGTTGTACAAGTGATCACATGACTACGCATTGTTGGGGAAAGAGGCTACTGAAGATTATCTCCTGAACATGATTTCGAAATTAAGTAGATTGCAATTTTATTTATAATTTTATTTGAGGAGGCGAGTTAGCTCAGTCGGTAGAGAGCTGGTCTAGGAAGATGAAGGTTGGTGGTTCGAACCTATGCTCTGCTTTTAATCTGAAACTCCTACTGCACACCCAGCAGAAAAAGAGTACCTGGCATTGGCTTGGGAAGGATAAAAGGCGGCGAGGAAAAGAACTGGCCACCCTACTTCACAATGCCATTGCTTAGGACGTGTGATTCTTTACCATATCGTGTCCCCTACATCAGGGGTTCTCAAACATTTTGGCTCGTCGACCCCTAATGAGAGTTTAAGAATTCCATCGACCCCCTAGATTTTTATTCAAGGAAAATTATTATAGTAGTAAATACCAAGTGTAACATAGTGGTGGTGGTAACTAGTAGTAGTAGTACAAGTAGTATTAATAGTAGTAGTAGTAGTAGTAGTAGTAGTAGTAGTAGTAGCAGTTTTAGTAGTAGTAGTAGTAGTAGTAGTAGTAGTAGTAGTAGTAGTAGTAGTAGTAGTAGTAGTTTACATTAATGATCTGTGTGACAAAAGGATTAGAAAAATGGATAAAAAAGATTGACATTCAATGTAATATTGCGGAAATGCAAAAAACTGCCTTGTTAGGAATCTTCATCTTAATCATAGTTGTTCTGTAAGTTTGTTTCAAATCCAACCGTTAACTCAAATACATGCAATGAGTTGTTCAACTGAATTATCATGTCGGGGCGAAGTTTCAGTACTAACGTTTACATTCTCACTGTTTTCACCCGGCACAATGGGGACAGTGAGATTAATAAAAGTGGAAATAACAATAACAACGATAATAACAATAATAATAATAATAATAATAATAATGATAATAATAATAATAATAATAATAATAATTTTTAAACTTCATGTATTTATTTCATTCCAAATAATACAACCATTACTTACTTTACAGGCATAACGGTTACTTCTACGTACGTACGTTTTCCTTTACAACTACCATACAAGCCTCTCGGGATTGGGCCAATCATTATTTTCTTACAAAAAAGAAAATAGGTTTTCGTTATTGCATAAAATAAAATTTTTAAATACAAGAAAATTAGTATATTCAACATTAGGATCTTTAAGCATCGCTATAAAACGTTCACTGTCCCTTGCCATTCCGCCAATACCAGTCATACTTAGATTAATAAAAGAAATTTTGTCAAATCGTTTCTTCAAATCTTCACATAACTGTTGATACTTAATGGTTTTTTATTAATAGTTGTTCTGTAAGTTACTTTCAAACCCAGCGGTTAACTCAAGTACATAGAATGAATGGTTCAACTGAAATAAT
Source organism: Alatinidae sp. Z8VKAUB7J3 (assembly GCA_010016025.2). Taxonomy (NCBI): domain Eukaryota; kingdom Metazoa; phylum Cnidaria; class Cubozoa; order Carybdeida; family Alatinidae; species Alatinidae sp. Z8VKAUB7J3. The sequence continues at coordinate 213,749,607 of JAAAKM020073195.1, forward strand.
GGAATATCAGTAGAGATGCGAATGGCCCGATTAGAAACAGCGCAATATCTTACTGGTCCGTAACCTATGAGTATTAATACGCTGTATAGTACGGGTCCATAACCTATTGAGTATCAAAACGAAGCGATGGTAGATTTGGGTCGTTTAGGGCATCATTCCCTCGAAAGACGGCATAAAAGCACTAACACTACTATTTCTAACGGCGTGATTCCTAAAAAAACCCCTAGAAATCAACATCTCCCGCTCACGCGCATTTTATATTATGCTCGAATTCGGTAATATTTCTTAAACGGGAAGGAGTCGGCGAGCAGAGAAGGGTTGCGGGCCACTTGCGTACACTATGTCTATTCTTCTGCTGGTGCACCCCCTTCCGATGGATTCGACGGTTTTGTCATTCTTTTCGCACCTCGGCCAGGAGGTGGCTTGGGCTTGGCAAATTTTGGGCGGTGAAGGATCTTCTTCGGGTGAATTTCGTCTTGTAAGAACTCTTCCGATACTTCATTTCCGTCTGTGAGCTCAAGCTAAAACGAGGAGAGAGAGAGAAGATATGTACTCACTAATCGCAAAACTGTTGCAATTTTACCATTTGTTGAGTTATAAAGTAGGACTCACTTTAGACGTTCAATTTGTGGATTTGTATCGAGTCGAGTTCAGTTCCACAATCAAAACCACGACAAAACCATGCGAAAACCGTCGTCTAAAGCCGGGTTTCTCAACCTCAGACACTAAATTACCCCTCTTCAAGCTACCAAAATTTTGAATTATCCCCCTGAGTGGGCAAGGATTCGGCATTGTTTACGTCATCTATACTACACGCCTACACTATGAAATAACAGTCATTAAAGAGTTCTAACGTGCGTACCACCCAAGTACTTAAAATGTTTAACTTGTTTGATGGAGTTGGTCCCTATGGTAATGTTTATTGTAGGAACTGCTTTTTGCTTACTAACAACCATATACTCTGCCTTTTTGATGTTGATGATGAGGCCCTTTGCCTCGCTAGCTATTAGTACCTATTTAGCAAGTCTTGCAACTTTTTCTCACTGTCAGCTCAGCATCATCTGCATAACGAAGGTTGCTTAGGTTATAGTCACCAATGGCACATCCTGGGAGATCCTGCAGCTCTCTCATAATTTTTTCACTGTAGATATTAAAGAAATCTGGTGAGAAAACACAAACTTGTCTGACACCCCTTTCTACACTAGTATAATTGCTGAGATATACTGGTCCCAGTATAGATTTCTAATGATCCTCAGGTCTTTCCCATCTATTCCTAGACTTTGTAAGATGTCGAACAGGACTTAATGTCTAATCTAAATGAAACACAAATAGAAATCTTTTTGCGTTTCTATTGCTTTTTCAGTTAGACTTCTTAAGATTAGTATAGCATTGCTTGTCCCTGAGTTTTCAATGAAACCACGCTGTTCCTGACTGATTTGCAGTCTAATTGACTTCCTGGCTCTGCTCATTAGTATGTGTAGGAGTATTTTAGTTACGTGACTCATCAGACTGTTTGTGCGGGGCAGTTCACAGTCTATGGCTCCAGCTTTTTTGGGCAAAATGTTGAAGACTGATTTGCGTAGATCTTCTGGGATTTGACCAGTGTCATAGATCTCATTCAGAATTTTTGCCAAGGTGTCAATACCAAAGTCGTCCAGTGCATGGATCATTTCTACCACAACCTCAGTAACTGTTCTTTGGAGAATGTTCTGCAAGGGACTTATTTAGTCCTGTAACCGTTCTCTGGAAAATACTCCGCCAGGGACATTTCTAGTTCTACAACTGTTCTCTGGAAAATATTCCGAGAAGAACGCATCCAGTGGTGTAAATGTCCTCTGCTAAACGTTCTAACAGGGATATATCCAATCGTGTAACTGTTCTTTGGGTTATGTCAATTGCTCCACAATGGACATATCTAGTGGTGCAAGTATCTTCTGGTAAACGTTCCGCCAAGGACATATCCAACCCTGTTACCATTGTCTAGCAAATGTTCCGCCAGGGACATATCCAATCGTGTAACTGTTCTTTGGGATAGCTCAATTGCGCCGCAATGGTTAATAATTGCAAAAGTTAAATGTCCTTGGCAAATGATCGGCGATGGACATATCCGGTCGGATAAATATCCGAATCGGATGCACGTAAAGTGCTGATTCTGCATAAATTTTAAAATTTATTGTATGCAATTGTGTACAGTATTAAATGGGCCCAACCATTTGAAAAGAATCCAGGGAGAGGTCAATGTCTATTGCTCCTTGATATTGAAAGGGTCTCAATACGCAGGGAACTCAGGTCCTAACATTAGGATTCGCATTGCAATCCACTTTCAGTATGGTTGTATATTTTATGAACCATTGTACACTAAATGGGGAAACTTACAACAAAGAGCTATAAAATTTGATGTTCCTGTCAGAGCAGAAACGCGAATAGTCAGAGTCTTAACAAAGAGCTTCAATTAAGTAAGAATGCCAGGATTTCTGAAAGCCGCTGATAGCTTGCTAAAAGACCAAATTTAAAAGATTTGTCAATATTGGCTCCATGTTTTGGTTCTGTCAAAGAGATCTGATTATCATGTTACAAAGTGGTTTTCATTTGTAGTATTGCGGGTACTGGGAAATAAGAAGTCTTAGAAAATTAGAAGGAGTTGCTGTACGTCTCACAAAATGCAACAGTGACATCGATTATAATAATTTTTGTAAATACAGGTTAGTAACCATCATTCGCCACCGTTTTCCCTACACAAGAGTTCAGGAAACATAGCAATGACTTACTCTTGGGTGCCTAATAGATCCCCCCCCCCTATAATCAATTTCGGAAAAAGTTTCCACCGAGGTAATTCAACACAAATAATAGCCAGTTATTCGAAATAATGGCAGTCACCTACATGCCTTCCAAGAATTCAAAAATGTTCGCTTCATCCTCCTGCTCAATAGCAGTGTTATTGCTAACAACTGTAATGTGCGTCTTCACACTTCTTCGAGCCTCTTAAAAGGCCACCTTCATCTTTATAATGTCTGGTTTTCATATTTTAATGTTCGTATTTTTAAGACATTTCTACTTGCCCGCCAAAGTACCTCCTTAAAAAAGTTCATGGGTGAGAGATTTCGAAAAAATTAATAGGCGGGGGGGGTGGTAATACGAATGTCCTGGGTGGAAAATGTTTGAAAAATTAATAAGCATGGGAGGGGGACGTCTATTGGGCACCAAGAGTAAATCTGTGATGGAGGCAGCACCATATTGAATTATTTGTTATTACGCACTACATGCACCTTTGCACATGATGGTACATACTACATGTTACTTATTATAAGTTAAAATGGTATTTTGTGAGTGCACTTAAAGAAATCTAAGGCGTGGAATTGTCAACATGAATGAAGGTTGGGGGCGGGTTAGAGCATAGGAGGAGTTTCTTTTAAAACAATCATGATTTGACTTTGGCATTTCTTACCTTGTCCCCCGTCATTTTGAGTGGTCCTTTAGTTCTTTTCTTCGGGGTAAAGAATTGCTAGGCAGAAAGTGGAAAACTCAAGTCCCAAAAGCACTTGCTCTGTCATTGTTGTATTTGACAAGCTTTGCTAGGATACTTCAAACCCTTGGTGTTATTATATGCCTATAAGAAAGGAAATGATATATAGGGCCTACTTTGCTCAGAAAAATTGCAGATCATTTATTTTTTGAAGCACGAAAGACTTGTATATAATATTTAGAAGATTTTGGAACTATGTGATCGTTTGTGATTCTGGAGCTAAAGGAAAATGTAACTTTTTCTCTTATTCATCAATGAGTACTTTTGAGAGAGACATTATACGAATTCCTAACTAGAAATATGGAGCGAAGTATTCTTAATATCAAGTGAATAGACAAGATCCAAATGAAATAAATTAGAAGAAAAACCAAATGCAAATATATTATCCAAACAGTATAAAATATGAAAAAGCATTGGGAAGGGCATGTGGCACGAATGGATAAAAACAGATATGCAAGGATAACCTAAGACTGGGTGCCAACTGGAGGAAGTAGAATGAGAGGAAGACCAAAGAGGAGGTGGAAAGACGACATCAAAGAGCAGTGTGACATTGCACGACTGGATGAGTAAGGCACAGGACAGAGTCCCATGGAAGAAGATGTGGAGGCCGTCTGTCATCAGTGGTGTGACAGCAGCGTAGATTCTCTTAGAAGCGAGGCAGTTAACCAGGGAGACCTATTTAGCCCATATCCTCCTGGCCTCAGTTTAAACTGACACTTGCTTTCCCCCTCATGTTTTGTCCATTATCATGACGATTGAATATATATTTGTCTTATTGTAATCCTTGATGATATCATCATATGATGGAGGGGTAATTTATTTATTGAAGGATTCGGCCATCAATTTTTCATTAATGATATGTAAAATTACTCATTTTTGCGTTTTTTATGGAAACCGTAACGTCGCCTGGTCTTTAATGTTAAAATTTTTAATTAAAGTTGGCGTGCTTTGGTATTTGGAAATGTCCACATAATACTTGTTAGTTGATGGAAAAGAATTGTGGACTGATAGTGCCGAAATTAAGTCGAATTTATTACTGTCAGTTTAAACTGACGCTAGGGGCAGGAGGGTGCATGTATTCTATTTTTGTAAAAGCGTTTAGGTAGGGGGTGCGAGAAATGGTGTCAAGCTCAATTTTGTACATGACTAGCACTTAAATCCTATTAATTGGTGGAACTAAGAAAAGATGCTTATCCTGATGATGTGAAATGTGTACGGCCTTGCACTTCCAAAATATGCTAGGAATTCAACTCTATTTACAATTGTCCAAACAAAAATGTAAATATTTGTGACTACAACTGTACTCCTCAGAAGCTGATAATACTCATAATAAGTAGTAAGCTAAAAGAGCTTACCATTTCTCCATTTGCTCCTAGTACGGCCTCACAAAAAGCGAAACAAGAACCCATCTGCATCTTACTCTTGCCACTACACTTAGTTGACATTCCGTTTTTGGGAAAATTCCTTGAAATTAATAAACGGGGGGTCCTAATAAGGAGCGGGGGGTTATAAATTTCAAAAAATTAATAAGCAGGGGGGCACAATTGTTTGGCACTCGAGGGTAGATGAGTTAATCTAATAACATGTAAAGAACACTCGAGCCCTGCGTGTTAATCATCGAAAGGAATACTACCCAAATAACCTTAACTAAGCAATAATCAAGCGCTGGAATGAAATGAAGTTGCTTTATACCAAACAAAATGATCGCAGCTTTCTCAGTCAATGTTATGATCCATTCGACGAAGTACGAAATAGGTCCTCCCTTCAACAGAACCTTGCAAACACCACAATGACGGAATTCCAGAAGGTTATCGTGATGACCCCATTAATTCTAACGTCATTGACTTCCATATATTAAGTGTAGATGATACACTTGTCGATGCACTAATGATATTTAAAAAGTGTAATTCATTCGACAGAAATTTGTGCTTTAATATTAACAATTTTCAGTCAACGCTCGCTAATTACATATTAAAATTTCGGGCATTGAAACTGACATTTAAGCCAAATCGATACATATTGGATAATATTCTGATTTCACAAAACAAATCCCTTGTGCGACTTTAAAACAGCTTGAGTTGAATTCATCACGGTTTTGGAACACAAAATTTCGGACTAAAAATTTTCGGACAAATGTGCTTACCCACCATTATCTTTTGAGGCAATCTCTCAAACAAAGACCCCTGATGAGCAGTGGACCTGACATTGAAACTACCCTAAATAAACAGAAAAACCACCAAACAGGATAACTAATAAATAAAGGGCAGCTGGGGCGTCCTCATAAGGCCCTTGTTGGGCTTCATAAAAAGTTCTGGGTTGATCATCCGCGAGGCTATGGTGCCTCTGATCGGCGGTGGCTCCTTTGGATTTCCTTTTGGTATTTTCCCGCTCATAATAGTTGGCAAAGCACGACAGATTCCAAAGTGTACCTTTTAAGCAAGGTTGGCGATTCTGAAATCGACTATGGCAGGCTTGTGTTCTTTCGATATGAAGTGACTTGTGTTGGTGTGGAATCAGCCCTCTTCCTGTTGCCTCACTTTCAAATGCCATGCAAGAAGAGGCTTGTAATAAATGGAGATTTTCATGCCATACTTCACGCAAGTTTCTCCACGAGCTGCAATGTGACCGAAAGAGGTGTCCCGTATCCTTGCTGAATTTAGTCAACTCCATATTTGGGATCAATATAATAAGTTGGGATACTTTATTACAGAAAGTACCCAAGAATAGGCTGCGGAAAAATGAGCTCAAGTATATTTGCATTCGTTGGTCAAGGCTGCATTAAACAGCTGTGCAGGCAAGGTAAGGTGGACGTTAACGTTTGCATTAGAAGGTGTTAACTGTTATATAAGCTTCAGAAAAGCCAAATCGCACAACACACGAATACAGGATGTTCCCAGTCTGTAGTAATACCGATGCAGCAAACAGAGGTATTGTTTGGATATGATTTAAGCAAATCGCATAGGCTAAACTTAGTAAATAGATGAGATCATTAGGCCTATTCCATTGCAATTTGTAAGCCCAAGTAAAGTTTTATAACTTAAATGTTCTCCACAGTAATCATCAAAAATTAAGTAACCTGATTTGAGTATGAAGCTTTGTTTCGGTTAGGTCATCCAATAAAAAGAAAAATTATGTACCCTGCTGTAATTGTGTTTACAACTTTTTTTTAGGGGGGGGGGCTATTTGTAATTGACTTTTTTTGTAATAATCTAAATTGAGTTGAATTGTTCCGATGAAAAAAATGAGTGATTTCTAGCATATGTTATTTTGCTTGATTCCGTAAATTTGGATCCATGCAAATAAGCAAAATTCTAACTAATCTGTTTTGTTTTTTTTAGGTAAGATCCCCGCTGAAGAAAAATAGACTGACAGAAAACCGTAAGTATTTTTTTTTTTTATTATTTGTTTCTCTGTTTATTTTGTTTGATTTTACATTACCTTTTTGAGTTCACCCCTTCCTTCATAATCATTTCATTCATATTTGTCATTATTGATCATATTATTTCCGTTTTTTCCGTTTTATATTATATCCAGCTCCGTGGTTTAGAATTTGAAACCTCACTGGACTCCCCGTTGAAATCATCAGTTGAAAACCTACGGGGGTTGCTGTCAAACCACCCCACTATTCTTACAAGTATTTGCCCGCCTACTGTGCCTTTATTTGTTTGGTGTTTTTTTTCCCTTGTGGAAGTGTTTGTTTCTTTTGTTTTTGTTACTCCGCTTCCTTTTTTATAGAGGGTTATAAATAATAATTATTATTACTAACTCTGAAAATAACAAATACATTATAAATTAATGTAATTGAGTTTGGTATTCAAAAGGCGCTATGTTCCAAGGCATTAGTTTTATAGGAAGCGAGAAAAGGAGAAATGACTCAGTTTTTTAATGTTTTATAATTAATGACATTAATTATAAAACATTAAAATTAGAGCCTTCACATTCATCTTCCTCTGAATTATCTTCATCATAACCTTGCCCTTCATCTTCATCTGCACTGTCTTTGTCAGAGCCTTCACTTTCATCTTCATCTGCATTGTCTTCATTAGAACCTTGCCCTTCATCTTCATCTGCATTGTTTTCATTAGAACCTTGCCCTTCATCTTCATCTGCACTGTATTTGTCAGAGCCTTCACCTTCATCTTCATCTTCATCTGCATTGTCTTCATCAGAGCCTTGCCCTTCATCTTCATCTGCACTGTTTTCATCAGAGCTTTCACCTTCGTCTTCATCTGCATTGTCTTCATCAGAACCTTCCCTTCATCTTCATCTGCACTGTCTTTGTCATAGCCTTGTCCTTCATCTTCATCTGCACTGTCTTTGTCAGAGCCTTGTCATTCTCCTTCATCATTACTTTCTTCTTCAGAGCATCAGTGAAATCATCAGTGAATGATCAGGTCGCTAACGATGCCAATAGTACATTGACAAATAATGAAATGTTGGTTTTGAAAAGAAAATACGTCACCAGCGAGGATCGAGCCCGTGACCAACGCTTTCGCGCTTTTGATGACACTTTCTAAAAAATTAAATGAAAATCTTAACTCTTGCAGATAAAAAAGTAAGGATGAAGTTAATAACTATGTTACGATTGCCCACTGATACACGGTGAAAGGAAAAAAAGGTTTAAAGATGAAGAAATAAAACTCCTTTCCTTGGTCACAACAGCTGAAAATTTTTTTTAATGCTTTTCAAAATTAAATGCTAATTATTTACAAATTATTGCATTCCTGATGATGATAATGATTGTGCTAAAAAATTCATTATCATTGAAACTGACTGACTTTTTATGAAATTTCCTTCCATCAACTCATTTGAAAGTTAAAGGTACGGTTGTCTCAATAAACTTCCAACTTCTAATGGCTGTAAAATTCTTAAAAATTGACCATTCGATCAAATTTTTTTCTGTTGTTTCAGATTTTCTCTACTCTTTCAGGAAAATACAAATTAAAAGCAATCTGAAAAACTTCAAAAATTAATTTTTTTCACGTCTGGGTACACTGTGCATGGTGGCAAATAATTGGTTCTGAAATGCTGGGCGAAGGCAGATACAAGAGTGATGTATCTTTTTGCCAGTTGAAATGGAAGTCTTGAGTAAATAGGATGCAAATGAGATTACCAGGATATAGAAAACTAGTTTGGTTGGTTATCTCTAGGGTTGGGTAACAGGGTTTGAAGTAGAGTATTGCAGAATAGGATATGATTGATCACCCACCCCACAAGGTAATGTTAAGCAATAGGGTGTGTAGGGTTTTCTTTCAATCACCACCCTCTTCTATTGTATAGGTGAGATCATCGTAATTGGCATCTCCGGATCTTTTGATATCCACAAATTATATTTCTTTTTGACTTTGCAACAACCATTTTGTGATGTTTTGTGTTAGTTACACAGGATTTGCCAGGGTTTCAGTCCGGGCATTGGATCATGACAACTTACTAAAAAGTATTAAATGATACATTTCAAATGATTTAAATAACGACTTACATTCTTTACATGTTGTATTTTTGGTACATAGGCATTTCATTTTTACAATTTTTTCCCTGTCATTATGGCATCACGATGGCACTGAAATGATGCCGCGAAAGCGTGGATCACGGGTTCGATCCCCAGTGGTGACATACTTTTCTATTTCTCTAGTGTTCTATTCAAAATGTAAATTAGTGACTCTAGGGATGGTGATAGAATACATAAAATGTTCATCATGCCATGTTTTGTCATGGTGTTTCATCTACATATCCTATGCTCAACATTTACCTTTATATTAAGGATTCCTTCTGTACCTGGTTTGACCATTGCAGACTACTATTATTGTATTTCAATCTCTGTCATTATTACTTGTTGCATCAGTTGTTATAACTGCCGTGGAACCTGGGTTGGGGACCACTGCAATGACATGACCACCGCACTGACATGAGCACCTTACTGACATGAGCACCTCACTGACATGGCCACCTCACTGGCATCAGCACCTCTCTGGCATGAGCACCTCACTGTCATGACCACCCTGCAAAGATGACCATGCTTGCTGTAACCAAAGTGTTTCCATTCATCAGTGCTGAGGAATAGTACTTAAAATCTTTCAAACTTCAGGGGCAGTGATTTGACGGTTGCAAAGTCATATAGGGGGCTTCTGAGCCCCTCTCACCCTCCAAGCAGAATTGTATGTTAACCATATGGGAGCAGAATAATGTTTAAGTCCTCTATGCTCGGGGAAGAGTCCCATGAAAGGCAGAATATTAAAATGTCACTGATGGGAATATGTGTTACTCATGGTATGAAAAACCAATTTAATTGTAAACGAAATTAAACTAATTATTAAGTACTGTATTAGAATGCCCAAGTAGTAAGAGTTTCAAGTGTTAACAATTTTTATTTTTCTCCTCCCCAAAACAGGTATCATTTGGTACCAAGTTGCGGTATTTCCTATCTATTGGATGTCGTCTCGCCAACGCGTCTTTTGTCCTCCTCCGTTTCTTTTACAACCGAGAGGGGTCCACCTGGTCGTTTGCATGGTCACTTGTTGTCCACCCAGTTTCTAGATAGTTGTTACCAGATCATCTGCTCGCGAATCCAGATGGCGGTCTTTCGGTCGCTCACCTCGTTGTGCCGTCCTCAGTTTCAGTGTGAGATGTTTCCTAAGATTCCAAGTTTCTGCTCCATAGCTATTATAACTGCATGTATGCAAATGAAGTTCTTAATATTGTTGTTGTGATTTCATTGCATAATTTCGTATTTTCAAGATCATTTAAATAATAATTAACTGGGGGCACCACCAGTGGAGCTGGGGAGCTTCACAGCCTCCACTGCTTTTCAAATGATATATTTCTACCAAGGAGAGCAAATAAAGCTCTAAAACAATAAAGAAACTAGGATAAAAGGGTCCCATGTCATCGCATTAATTGTCAAAAGATGCCAAGTTTTCCCTGAATATCGAACAGAATAGAAAGGAAAACTTTTCATTATCTCTACGCCCCTCACGACCTAACTACAATCGAGGACAAAAATAATGTAAACTTTACTAAATCTTAATGAAAATGACCGGAATCATGTAAAACACTAAGTAAAGGAAATGTCCTCCCATGTGTGGTATTACACGCTATCTGCCCCTTACCTCCTATCAACAAAAGGTATGACATACAAGTCCCCCAAATGAAGATTTTTAAAATCCATCGTCAGTTGGAAAGGGGTTGAGGCCAGTTTACATTAATTTATGTCCAAGATGACATCTATGAAGTTTATGTAATGGGGAAAAGTCTAATCTTCCATTTTACTTGAACTATACACTGTTGTTCTCGACGACAAGGAAGGGAGAGGAATCTAACACTTTTCTGACGTCATAAATGTAAAGCTCTGAGTTGATTCAGAAGTATGGAAAATGTAACCAGACGCCAAGCAGAAAGGCAAAAGGAGCAAGCAACCAAACAATGAAACCAAATCTTGGAATTTAATCTATTATTTGTCAAACATATTTGAAACAAAATCTTACAGCTTCGTAACAAAGCATGAATTCTCTATACACAATATGAGCAAAAATACCTTACGCTCAGGCCATCCATACAATTTCATCTTAGTTATCTTTCATCCTACAATTTGGAACAAAACCGATAAACTATCGAACAGACAAATTTACAATAAAACCACGCCTTACAAAGGTGTGCGACAGTAAAAGCCAACTTCGATAAATAAACTATCGCCATATGCAATAAGGACTGGAACGGAGGGTGGGCGTAGAAAGAGCGTAAATACCAATACAAGAAGCGTTTAATACGAGGGTATATGAACATTTGAATGTCAACGGATACAGCTGTCATCGGTTTGCAAATAATATTTGGGTGTAGAACCATCCTGCTCGGGTAACAAGACTATCATCTCCAGTCTAATATTGTTGAAAGACAATATACTGTATACACTCTTATAAGCTGTCTTTTATATTTTCAGTCTCAGCGATTAGTTCAACTGTTCTGGCCTTAGAAATTCCTTTCTAAATAGAAAATATTGGCCGGTAATTCCATCGGAGGCCTTTCAAAACCGTGGTCTCGATGACTTTGTGGAGGTCATAGGTTATCGTATTCCCGGATTCATAACATTTAGTTTACCGTCAAGCCGATCTCCTTGTGTACTTGTTCTATATTTGGGATAATTCATATCTGTCAATTTGCGTTTGCTTCACAGGTAGAAAGTGCGTTACTCGTAAAATATGTTAGTTAATTCACCTAATTTTGATAATTATCGATAAATTTCGTTTTCCAATTTCGATGGACACCTACCATAAAGAGTTTGTCGCGTCTATGCAGGCAACGACAGCCGAGATGGCTATGATAACTGATCATCGAGCTCTTGCTTAAGTCTTTATTTTACTGTTGCGAAATCTGAAGCCTTTTGTTAGACTGAAACGTATAAGCATAATTAGACCTAATAGCCTCATGACCGACCAATTTTCAAGTTGAAGTGACCTTCACATGATCGAGCTGAAGCATCTCATTAAAACCTTTCTAGCTTGTTCATATCAGTTAGGACTGGTAGCTTTGCCAAGTTGCTTTAAGAGGTTCCTTTTAAATAGTGAGAAGTAGCAAGGTTTTTCATGACGTATTATGGCACTACACTCAGGAAGGAGTATTCACTATCTGGTTTGCTTTGGCTGAGACATGTCCTGTGTGCAAAAATAGACTTCCCTTTGCATGCGTCTTCAAATTCTTCGCGAGATATCTGTCGTGCTCTTGAAACAGATTTCATTTCTCAGCACGTATGACTGGCGTGAAGTTTCATTTACTTTTTTGTTATTCCCATCCCCATGTCGTCGTTCAGGTTGTCGAAATAGAAATATTAAAGCTGCCGTGACCGGTCAGCTTCGAAAATTACAAATTACTGTTTAGAGAGAGGATATGGAAATCCCTGAAAGTTGCCCTACCATTTGTTTTCATTTGAATTTGAGTGATTACAGAGGGTTAGAATCTTTAGGGGTGGTAATTCACTTTAGTTTTGAAAGTAACACTAGAGAAATAGAAAAACATGTCACCAACGGGGATCGAACCGGTGACCCAATTTTTCGACATTCATTCTCTTTCTAGAATTTACGCTCACACAGCTTTAAATTTCATCATTTTTCTTGTGGTCATGTAAGTCACAAAGTCATACTTGTTTAGCAGTGATTAATTATCTAACTACAACATTCCAGTCTATTTTATCGATATTGGTGACATCATAAAAAAACCCTGTCTTTGGCAGCTATTTGTAAGTAATTTTACAGTTAGACATATATCAGCAAGGCTAGTTATATCGATGTATCTGGAGAACTCACACACTCCAAAGGACATCAGAAAATTGTTATCATATAGAATAAGCCATCTATCTTACAACTAGACTGTAAGCCTAAGGAAATCGCCATCAAGTCGCTCATTCGCCGTACACCAAATCACGACAAAGACGGCAGGAAGACGAGATGTTCCTGGGAGTTTGAAGAAATAATTTTGTCAACTCTATTAGCGTCTGCAATATTAAACACATGACAGAAATTAAAGTTGTACTGATCTTAACTTGTGCACCTTCCTACAAAACAAACGTATTACTGACCTATGCTACATTGCTAAACAACCAAGAAAGACTTGAAAAGTTTGCCGACGGGATGCTGAACAAAACTAAATTACCTGGCCAACGCAACTGCAGCGGAAACTGCAACTAAGTTTTGTTATTTCGTGTCAAAGTATGTGTATGCTTATATGTAGGTCGCACGTCTCAGAGGTTACACGACAGAAGTGCACAACACGTATCGGCTTCATAAGTTAACGAAGTAAAGTTTTGAAAATTTTATCGAGTCATTCAAACAAAACCAAGCCAACAGCTCCAAAACAGACTCGGCAATAGGGTAGCATTCGCCTGAAAATCCAACATGTACCGACAGCTACCAAGTGGATTGATTAAGGGTATTAGCCACAGCATGATCTCCGTTTTATCTTGCCGCTTTAGAAGCCATATTCATCAAAACAAAAGAGCCGGTGCTCTATCGACAAAAGGGATTTATTTACAACTCCCTGGTTTTCAATAACACGAGTAACAGAAAACGTGTCGCTCAAGGACAAATAAATTTTTTTCGTTCTCATTTCAGTCCTCAGTTTTCCTATAAATTTGTAACAAAAAGCTATCTTACTTTATAGCTGAAACAATTGCTATGATCAGTGAATGAAAACATTTAGCGAAATAAATCCGTTACTCAACGCAATATTCAACTTTTTGCACTACTAACCAACTTTTTAAGATAAGATGTGCTTGTATTTGTGGTCAATAGAGAGCAAAGGAACCCAGTCTTGACAATTTTTGTCGAGTATTCCCGTCACTAGTGGGAATTAGTGCTTGATAAAATGGTTTAAAAGTTCCACTTGAAAGTGTTGTTTAAACATGAACTAATTGATTAATGTAATGCAGCAAAAAAGTATTTGTCATCATGTAATAAATGCGTTTTTACACTTTGCACTTTGTTAGCATTGCTGGTTGATTCAAGTTATTGAAATGTATCTCCTATATAATCAGCCTCGCTTTCAACTGTTTTTTTTTAATCTTTTCTAAGCCATCTTTTCAAGTTTGGTCAAATCTGACGTTTTTCTTGGAAAGGGTTCGATCTTAAGATCCGGCCGTGACTGACAAACCCTGTTGGGGACCATCGCCGTAATTCTAAAATCGGGGGAACGTCATACATAGTCTAACCATATACTTAAGTGAGAGCTAAGCTGCAGAGTGAGACTTTACATTTTGATTATAATCACAAGATCTGAAATGCTTCATTTCCCCACTTGTTTTCGTCGACTACTTAATGACATGTTCTCTGATTGTGCCCGTTTACTTCCTCACTAATTATGAAATGACAGAAAATACATGGAGATGCTCCTAATTTCGTTTAAAAATTTCTTTTTGAAAAGAACACTAGAGAAAAATATGTCACCATCGGGGATCGAACCCATGACCCACGCTTTCATGGTGTGTGCTCTACCAACTGAGCCAGGTGACCTTCGATGTTAACATAGTTTTATTTCTCTAGTCGCAACATGCGCTCCCAGTCATCAACCGGTGGACATCGACATCCAGCTCAACGCAATTGGAGACCAGCCTCTCTGCGCCATGTGAAAAATTTCTAATGTAGACAAAGAGACAGCACGGTGGTGTTAAGAGAATCCTTTTTGCAGTCAAATGAAAGTTTTGCCACTGTGATTATCTTGAGGCATTGCTCCCTTGATAAATAAAACACTTGGAGGACGAAGATAATGATGTACAGTAGGAATCAAATGGCCATATCATAGATCATTCAGAGAGTCATGTGGTAGGTAAACTTGCATCTACCGGGTCCCGTTTTTATGGAAGAAGAGACCATTGACGGGTTAAATATTACGTCAAATTAACCAGTGATGTAACCAAAGGTGAGATTTTTGCTCATTGTTGATTCGAAGAAATTGGTGTTGAAGGAACGAGGGACACAAATTTATTCGTAATTTCGCAAATGCGTCGAGTACGTCAACTCCCAATAAACTACATAAGTAAGACATTGAATATTACTGTGAGGATGGAACACTGCTAATGTTTCACGATCAGCGTTAGCGGACATTCAGTGGCATATTTGGGGGATTCTCTTCAGGAAATTAAGAAGTTCTCTGAAGCTGGAGCATCGCATTTTCGTTATGTTAGTGAAGAATTCAAACTCTGTGAAGCGGCAGCTATCAATAGAGTTATAATAGAGCTAATCAATAACATACACTGCAAGTTCTTTTATATAAACTTTAGGACCAAAAAGCATGCCATAGGATGGCTTACGTATCTATCCGGGATGGTCCCTTTCAAGCAAGGTCAGTCAAAACTAGCGGAGTGAAACTGATTTAAATTGGATTTCAATTTATATGTAATTTGACCAAGCTGGTACCATAAGAGGTTTTAATTACACTTTTCATGAATTCAGATTACCCTAAGGTAATTTTTTTGCTGAGATAAACAACTGTCGAACGGTACATTTCAGGTCTTGTTTTCAACATTTGTTGCAACTGATATGTAGAAATATATTGGAAGCTCACACCAAATCAAGGATAACTTATTATAAGATACACTTGTAAAAACATCGAGAGTCCATTTAGCCCCTTCAAGGATATGATGGCTTTAAATAATTCCACCGAGCAATCTCCATTGCGAAATCACTCTTGAAGCGCTGAAATATCCATACCACTATAACTTTTATATAGTTTAGAAAATATGTGTTAATACCTGCAACATATGGTAAAGCTTTTCTTGCTCCTTCTCATGATATTGACCTCTGTGTGCAGTTGCTTGGAAATACGCTTGCAGAAATTTTTAGGTAGTTTTTGGAACATCAAAAATCGCGTAGAAATACAAATGATCTGAAACCTATAAATTGCACGACATGTACACTTGTGGGCAGGCACTGGCAAATAAGCAGATAGGAAAAGTAAATTGAAAGACAACTAAATAGAAATATCAGCTGTAAGGAAAATGAGAAAGGAGTGAATTATGATATAACAAATCAAAAACGCCTCACCTATACGCCAAAACATCCTAATGTTCCTAAGGCGCAAGATGTCTTCTCAGCACATCAGGTCTCCCTATTTGGGAGAAGCATGTACAATGTATTGAAAGCTGATCTACAAGACACTTCCAGCAGGAAAGTGTAACATATAAACTAATGACAAGAATGCATACCTAGCCTTGCCTCGTATACTTAGTATATTTACAGAAAGGGATTCTCGCCCACATACAAAAAAGAAATGAATTGCTTGATCTATAAGTACCCTACAGTATTTTTGGACAAAAATAACTTTGCTACATTAGATTACATTAGTCCCATACGCAACCACTGCTGACCATCCGCGGTGTCGCTGTATTTTTCCATTACGACCCAAGGGGAAATAATTGCCGTAGCTACCATGTCAAAAACCCTGAAATCATTAAGTTCATCATTTTTAGCTACTTCATCAATTCATTTCATGTCATATTTTCAAAACATGGACTTTTTAAGAAGCGAGTTAGAATGTAAATACACTTTCATAACACTACGTACTGTATTTGGACCCAGAAATCGCTCCTATAACTAGTGATAGGAAACACTATTTTCCGCAGTGCTTACTCTTCAACTGTTCCAGATGGGGATAATTTATTAGTTGCCCTTATGCTCATAGCTAGTTTCCGGTTTAAGTTCATCAATGTTGCTGCCTCTAAATTAGGGGTCTCGGATAAACAAATTTCTCTACATTTGTCAATGCTTTTAGCATTAAGAATCTTTCCTAGCCGAATCTTTTATAATCATCTTTGTACCTTTGCAGCTTTCTTATTAGTTAAAAGCTTTACTAGCGCTATAAACTCAACGTTTGATGCAAACAGTAATTTTTTTCTGATTTACAAACCTGTGGCTGATTTCATCTTCTAGCATCAATTCCATGATCAAATATGTTTAGTAACTCTCTAGTCTTCCTCTGTTAATAGATGTTGTATAGTTGTAAAGAGAGCATGATTCCTTGCCGTATCCTTTGACCTTTTTCAAACAACTTGGTATCACTTTTCGGAGCTCTGCCAGTTGCCATCGATATCTTTATACATGATCTGCTGAGCATTAATTTTTGGCGCAGAAACCCCATATTATGCATTACTTTTGAAGCAAACCTTATCTTTTTAGATTGATATAAATAAGTACCCTAAATGCTTTCTCAAGCTAGAGTTTTGTCTCTGAAGTTCTTCTTAATACTTCTTTAAGTAGTTTTCTTACTGTCTCTAGCACTCATAGTCAAATTCCTATCTAACATCTGCAATAAAACCATGTCGGCTAATAAGGCATATTTGACATAGTTTGCATACACTAGATGCGTACATTCCATGTTGCACAAAGCGTTCAAAATATTCTAATAAGGCATATTTGATATAGTTTGCACACACTAGATGCGTACATTACATGGTGCTCAAAGCTTTCGAAATAGGCTAATAATTCATATCTGACATAGTTTGCATACACTAGATGCGTACAGTCCATGGTGCACAAAGCGTTCAAAATAGGCTAATAAGGCATATTTGACATAATTGGCATACACTTGATGCGTACATTCCATGGTGAGCAAAGCTTTCCAAAAAGGCTGATAAGGCATATTTGACATAGTTTGCGTACACTAGATGCGTACATTCCTTGGTGCACAAAGCGTTCCAAATAGGCTAATAATTTATATTTGACATAGTTTGCATACACTAGATGCGTACATTCCATGGTGCACAAAGCGTTTAAAACATGCTATTAAGACGTATTTGACATAGTTTGCACACTCTAGAAGCGTACATTCCACGGTGCACAAAGCGTTCAAAATAGGATAATGAGGCAAATTTGACATAGTTTGCATACACTAGATGCGTATATTCCATGGTGCACAAACCTTTCCAAATAGGCTAATAAGGCATATCTGATATAGTTTGCACACACTAGATGCGTCCATTACATGGTGAACAAAGCGTTTAAAATAGGCTAATAAGGCATATCAGACATAGTTTTCATCAACTTGATGCGTACATTCCATGGTGCAAAAAGCGTTCAAAATAGGCTAATAAGGCATATTTAATATAGTTTGCATACACTAGATGCGTACATTCCATGGTGCACAATTGCTCAAGGAGAACAATAGCCGATAACAAAGGTCTATTGTTAGCTTCCAAACTAGAGTTTATTCTTCCAACTATGTCTCCACTACTACAATTTCACCAAACGGCTGGATGTGTACCGTAAAATACCTATTTAACTCAATATTTATCTATTATCATCTGTTATAGCTGAGTATTGCTAGAGATGTCATTACTTAACTATGAAATCACCATAAAAATCATAATTAACATACTATGTATTTCAATGACCACGATGAAATCAAGAGATAATCTTACAACTTTTCTGTTTTTAGTAATTTAATTCAGAGAATGATGAATTCTTACAAAAGTTACATTGAAAAGGGAAATAATTTTCAAATCTATCCTAAAATTAATAGGTTTTTGATTAGCAATTTTCGACCGCTTGTCTGCAAATTATCCCTCTTAACTTGAAGCCGAGGCTTTTAAAAACACGTGCCCAACCAAAAGATGAAATCTAGTACTCATATATTAACTTGTGCCCAACTTTCATGCTATAAGCAAGATGTGTACAATTAAGTCGAAGTACAAAATTTTGCGGCTGACTCTTTTAAGTCATGTAAAGCATAAAATTGTATTTGGTCACATGATCTGAATCTAATTAAACGTCACAATTACCGTGATAAGATTCTCCTTGGCTACAAATATCAGTGATGGAGTACAAGATCACCATGCTCGACGCACGTCCTTTGCTAATGTTCTGCCGTTTACATACCTAAAAATTCCTATACTTCAACAAGATGAGGCGCAGAAAGCCAATAAGCAAACGCTCCTTGTTCCTCTTCAGAGACGACAACCGGTTTAGATTTTTGGGTGCCACGTTTTCTAGAAGGCGCCGTTTCTTACAAATTGAAAATGTTATCAATGAAGTAAAATTCATGCAAAACTTTTTCATAACAAACTGTCGAAGCGGAAAAAGTAGTATTCGTTTCTGTCTTTAGACGGAAGAATAAGTTGATAAAATAAGTAAGACTCGTGCAAACCATTTGTTATTTCTTGTTTGGACTGTTTTCTAATAAACGCAGCTTTTCAAGATGCGGCGTTTATTACAAAGTTTCGACTACAGATGCGGCGTTTATTAGAGGGCGGGGTTCATTGGCAGAGATACGATAGAGAAAAAATAGCTACACTTCAAACATTCGCTTTGGTTCTTTAGACTTAGATTGAAGATATTCAGCGTACCGTAGTTTAACAAGACGGGCCTTACCTGTGCCCCCCCCCCAACCGCCCCTGGAGAACCAGCCTCCCTATATTCCCTTACATGGAACTGTAGAAGCACATCCATACATGACGACATGTTGCAAAATCCTACGAGCACTGGGATTAAATGCCAACCCGTAGTTTTCAAAGTAAGTCCACGTACAACAGATAAAATGCGGGGCAGAGTGAAAAAACAGACAGTAATGTACATAACATAGTTAGAAGGCAACCTCGAAGTACACGTATCACAATCTGTCCACAAGGCTGTAAAGGGTACAAACTACTTTTGGAGACCAAGGCCTCTGGAAGCAAAGCCTTGCATTGTTTTGATGAGAAGAGAGCCCGTGTTAAATAATTTCCTACCTTCATCCAACCATCGATATCTCTTTCAATTAATTCTAGCTCCTCGTTGACTGTGATTGAAAGTTCTTCGGCACAGTCGGCAACCCCTAAAACTGGCACTGATGTAAGTAATAAATTTCAGAGTTGGCCTAAATTTTGCATTATGTTGTATCGTATTGCTTAGTAATAACTGCAGGTACCTCTTTTATAATGTAGTCTTTTCTTGAACTTCGTTATTGCTAGCGTCACCATAACCTATTGCAAGCATGGAGTTTTATGGATATGAAGTCTTAGAGGGAAACTTATTGTTCCTGACATAGTCTTTTTGAGGTCTTCAATGACAAAAACCGACACTGATAGTTACAAGAAACATTACAGTAACCAATAAATGATCCACTACAGAGCTGATGAATTTCAAACTTTATGGTCATCAATACAAGGACAGTTCCAAAAGATCTTAAACGAAAATTTGAGTATAATTCCAAATTTGGAGAGACCCCGTAAACAGCCAAGACTCCCGGACAGTTTTCGCAACTGCGAAAGCACCCCTAAATCTTAAGTTTGAGGTAACTGGAAATGTAGGCCCATCACTGAATGTAGCAAAGGGAAGCTTCGTAAGCAATACCAATCAAACATGTGCATTTCCCAAAACATCTTATGTAAACACTATTAAAAGACTTTGAGTGCAGTTATCACAGTCCATGTGTTGCTGTAAAACATATATAGTGGAAAACCTACCGAGACTTTATCAAGACTACTTGCCTTGAGTTAACTTGTGCTACTTATTAGCTACTTATCCCAGATCACCCACATTGCGTCGTTAAAGATCTGTCAGAAAATAAATACGTTCTATAAGAAGAGGTCCTGGTCCTACTATTATAATACCATACCATTGTTGCTCAATTGCTTATAGCAAACAAGATGATGTCATCAGCAAATCGTAGATTATTGAGCTTCTCTCCATTGATGTTGATTCCCATCTCAGTGTCTATCCTCCTAAAGATCTCCTCTAGTGCTGATGTAAACATAACCGGTGACAGTGTATCACCCTGCCAAACTCCTTTCATAATGTTAATCTTTCTGCTTAGTTTTTCTGTTCTGTTCTGATCTGTGCTGTGCCTCCCCTGTAGGTTTCTTTCAAGATGTTCATATATTTATCTTGAACTCCGTGCTGTCTCACGGCTTTATATACAGCCTGGTGTTGGATTGAATCAAACGCTTTCTTGTAGTCCACAAAGGCTATATAGAGTGGTATTCTGCACTCATTGGTCTTTTCCAGTACTTGCGTGACGGCTTGCAGATGGTCAATGGTGGAATGATCTTTGCGGTATGCTGCTTGCCTTCTCCAACTCATGCTACAACTCCTCTTCTATCTTTTGATCTTTCAAGGTACGTACATTATAAGTACATATGTAAACTTGTGTCTTGGGCACCCGTGGATTCTTAGCCCCCTCTGCCTTGCGGCTGCCGGGAACTCAGGGCCTTTTCGTATTACGTGTTGTCATCATGTGGGGTTGAACCATAACTCGCCGCGCTGGTTCAGTGCGTGTTGGCGATGCCGGATGCCCTTCCTGACTAGTGCTGTCCATAATAGATTCTTTCCGTAATCGATTAATCGGTTGTTGTATAACCGGCGTCCCACGGCCACGCCCATCCTGGCAGGGGTCGGTGGTGTGTGGTCCCCCAATGGGAGGTGTATAAGTCTTCTTTGTGAACAAAGATCACATACAAAACTTCAACGACCAATATTGCCAGTAAACGGACTTCGCCTTGCTTATTTGTTAGCAAACATTCCGTTTCTGATCATCTATTTGTTAAAAGCAAACGTCACGGCGTGTGGCCAAAAGAGGTTGTACATCTTGTCTGACACTGGGCGAAGTATTTATAAGATTGATCTTGGGGATAGAAGGGTGAAAGGAACGGTAACTCATTTCGATGGACATGAAGCCGAGTACAAATTTGACAAGGAATATAGAAATAGCGCAAGTTGTATACACTGTTTTATGATGACTGCTGTGTCTCCATGGAAGAAATGGCCAAATCGGCACTCATTTAAGGGTTCCTCTCTTGCATCTTACTCTTTTGCGGCTTTATGGTCCCGCAAGGGCCAGTTTTCGCTTCCACCTTGAAAAAAAGGCTCCTGCAATGGTAAGCATTCTTCTCAGGATTTTTAACTAAAGGAGATGTAGCATGTTATTGTAAAAGTGCTGTCGAACTCGAATTCGTAGAGCACTCTTTGCAGATCAGAAATCAAATACTTACGAGTAATCTCTATGAAGAACTGCGCCTTTTGATGCACGGTTCCTTTGCCATTATCTCATCCTCATGCATAATTTCGCCCTGGCACGGAATTAGACCATTGCAAATCATAGAATCACCCATTAGTACGGATTATAATTATTTGAAGGGGATGGGATATAAAAAGTCGCCTTTCATTTTTCTTTCTTTTTAAGATAACGTACCGTATCAACCATATTGACGTATATCAATAAGATATGACAAGAAGTTGTTAAGAAGGAATTACGATTGCAAATGGTCGTCACCGTTATAAAAAATAGTATAAAAGACACTAGAGAAATAGAAAATATGTCACCACTGTCGACCGAACCCGAGACCCACGCTTTCGCGGCGTGTGTTCTACCAACTGAGCTAGGTGACCTCCGATGTTAACATACTCTATTCTCTAGTCGCCACATTAGCTCCCCGTCATCCTCCGGTTGGCATCGATATTAAGCTCGTACACAATTGGAGACCAATCTCTGCGCGATGTGTGTTGACCAAGGAGCGACCTCCATCCGGGGCTTCTATCAATCTAAAGTCCATTTAAAGTGAGAAAGTACGGATAAGTCCCCCGCCGGTGGTGATATATTTGCTATTTCTCTAGTGTCTTTTCTATACTGACATTTCAGATCCTCTCTTCTCGATGATAGATAACTTTACTATCGTACAGAAACTAAATACATTTCTGCTGGATATGGATGCACAAGTAACAGTCGATGGTCTTCCTAAGAAAAGGGGTGCAAAATAGTACTTGCTTTTAATTCGGGCGAACGTTTTAGGGACGCTCAGATTACAGTTGATTGAGTGTTGATGTCTGATAGACTCAGAACATCTAAATGCCAGTAATTAACATTTTTACTGAATAAAACATATTCTACTTTCCAACTTACCTTTGACCCAAGAAACAAATGTATTTCTGTGAAACTTAGGTACATAAATGGTTGGTCTACCCAAGAAACGGGGTCAAGTATTAATATTTTTGTTGCTTATAGTCTATTTTGACTAAGTAACCCAAATACAACTTACGCTGAGACCAGAGAAATCGAAGCACTTGAATACCCAGTGTCCAAAATGTTCAATACTTTAGCAACTATCATTGCAATCCCAGCTCCTGGTGTAGAGGAGAACAGCGTAGGATAGTGACAGTGAGACAAGACTTTATCTTGGAACTAGCCTTCTAAACATCAAAGTTTTAATACAATGCAAATCGCTTAACTGCAAAGCGTTTGGTATCTTAACTAAGCTTGTTGTCATGCCTGTCTTGATCGTTTTGTGCCTTGAAAAGGTCCTTGTAATCACCTACAGATAAGTTGATCTCTTTTTAAGCTGTCACATATTGAACTCAATTAGATTACAGAGCTCTTTCTACCACAAACATCAATCTCAATTGCTGTAGAACAATGGATAAAGAGACTGCACTTCAAATCGGTTGCGCTACGATGCACCAATGTCGCCGTCTATTCAAGCCCTCATGAATTTCGGAATAAGGACCTTGAAGTAGTTAGCACAACCAGACGCGATCACACCAAGCTGTGAGTTTACACACCGACGTTAGCGTCATTAAGTGATAGATCACGAAAACGAGTACAATTTAATTTAGGTGGCTCTTTATCTTCTTTTATTTAAGCATTGGCCGAAAAGCCCTTATTGTAAGCAAATCTTTTGCGTTTGATGAAAGGAATTGTCTTTGTTTATATTTGTTTGGGATTTACTGGAGCTTTAGAAATTTCAAAGTTTATCCACTTATACCAAATATCTTACATCAAATGTCTGGCCCCACTGTACTGCGGGGACAAGGGTAGGGCATTGCTGGGATGTATAACCTTAGCGCTTAGCTCTTGCTGCGAGTAAGATATGCCTAGAGCGACTTGCAAATGATTCCAGTGAGAGCGGACAGCAAGGAAACTGTTGACGGCATGTCATCTAGTGACAATCATTCGTAGATATCTTGAAACGATAATTTAGCTATGCCCGATCCTAGTATATTTTTGCCTAAGTTTTTAAAGGGATCTAAAACATTTTGGGGTCATGTTACTTTTTCTGCGCAATTTATGTGGCCTTCAGAGTATACGTATAGCGTCTTGACCTTGCAACACTTCGACAAAAAACTAATGTCCTCTATATCGGAAATAGAAATCGTCCACAGGTTTTTGTAATCAATACACGAAGGAAACTTTCGCAATGCAGTCTACCTCAGGTGCTTGTTTTTAAAGTCAACTTTATGGGGTTTGTTCAAAAACGGATAACTTTCAGCTATGCTAATGTGCAAGTTTCTACAAAAATTTTAAGTAATCAATACCCGATTATAAGCTAAATTGTGCATACGGATCGAGAAAAAAACCTAAAGACAACTTGGTTTGACGGGAACAGTTGTTGGGAAACTTTTTAAGAGAGATCGTGAGCTCCAAAGATTCTTAAAATTACCGCTATATCGGAGGGGATTTAACTTTTGGTATGTTAAACCCAACTAAATTGTTCAAATGATAGAAGGCGAAATCCTAACAATTCATCGGAAGGTCTTGAATGTGGCATCCGATACCCTTCTAGTGAGCATTTGACTAACTATCCTCTACAGTGAATTGAAATTACTGAAAATAAACTTAAGATAGCTTAAACGACGAAGTAGCAAGCCGTAATTGGCAAACTACTTTAAAATTACGAATTTAAAAACCTGAGACCCACTAACAATAGAGTGGCGTGACACGATACACATTCAACGTACCACATACATGCACTCAGAGATTAGAAGTGAAAGGTTGTGGACCTGTATGACATTTGCGCAATCTCATCCCAAAACGAGGTTGAACTCGCACGAATGGACCAAATCAAACCAGGGTCTTTGTAAAGTCTTCATACATCGACTTTGATCAAGCCGATTGAAGAGAGAGATTGCTGCTTGCTTCAAGATTCCGAGTTCCGAGTAACAACTCAAAGTAAGTTTGAACTTTCACTCGCTTTCTCGTTCTTACATTTCTGATGTATGCTTTTGCAAGAGAACTTTTTCACTTAACAACTTGATGGAACATTTTTTACTTTAAGTTCGAATTCTCCAAATCCAGTAGTTGACATTTAAAGGCGGAGTTACATTCACTGAAACATCTTTGCAGGAAATTTACAGTGAACGCTGTTATCACATTAGAATCACTTCATCGAATGGTCTTGGAAGAATCCTCTAACACATAGCTGTTTACCATGAAAGAACGTTCGCATCTTTTAATTTTTGCTTATAAATCCAATTCATGTGAATTTTTAACGGAACTAAAAACTGGACGTGATCACATGTAACATATAACTTCGCTCACAACGAACAAATACCAGACTAACGACCGTCACTGAAAAGATAACAATTTGTTTCGTGGCTAGCTTTACTTGGCAGTAAAAGTGTTTTTCCTCGTAATTTTATCCAACTATTTATAAAGCTGTAAAGGTGTGAGTTCAACCGCTGCAGTAGGCCTAGTAGTTGGGACAAGTTTATGCAGCGCAAGCAATAGGCCTATTATTGAACTGTTAAAGAACTAAACTAACGAGAATAAAAAGAAACGGACAGAGTTAATCTGATGAGACGGAGGGCTTTCTTATTTCACTCCATACGATTGCTGTGATCAGTGTATGCCGAAAACGTTTAGCAAAATGAATCCGTTAATCAACGCAATATTCAAGGTTGTGACTATACATTTCAAGCTCGCTGAGGGTTAACCAATTTCTTGTCATCTGATCAAGCGCTTTCAAGATTTCTACTTACTCTGAGAACGTCAATCAATCAGACCTATTACTCTTGGGTGTCTAATAGACGCCCACCCGAGATATCTATTCCACCCCCCCCCCCCCCCCCTCGGTTTTTGTTTTTTTTTCCACCCCCTTTCCTCCCACCGGCCTTCTTCACCACCAAC
>JAAAKM020073195.1:213775489-213860489 GCA_010016025.2 Alatinidae sp. Z8VKAUB7J3
GCCCGCCGGAGATACTTATTCCCCCCCCCCCCCCCGTTTATTAAGTTTTTGTGATTTTTCCAACCCCCGTTAATTCCCCCCGCCTATTAGGCACCCAAGAGTAGTCGATGACACCAGACTATATAAAAACTATATGAAAACTATGAATTAAATTCGTGTTATAATATTCCAACCATAATTAGGTCATCCCATAACTTGACGATGGTCAGTTTTCTCTTGCACAAGCAGAGAAGGTTTAAAAGGGTTTTCTGTTTCAATGTTCAGAAAGCATGAGGACCAGAAAAATCAATTTGGTAAAAATAGTCAGGCCGCTACGAAAAACTGTCCGTTTGACCAGCAGAACGTCTCAACACCTTGCAGAAGGGAGAAAATTAATTGTACTTGGCTCTGTTATGGATTTTTAAGGCCTTGATTGTCCTAGGCTTTGACAAAAGGGCGTTAAACTGCTTATTAAGTTTTCAAACACCTTACTCTATATTCAATATACTTTCTTTTTCTATTTCTCTAATGTTCTTTTCAAAACTAGCTGTATATGTGTAACTTGCTAGAAATACAGAAAGTCAGCTACACATTTTCCCTTTCATAAGCAACCCAGTTGCTAAGGCTTCAGCCCTCATATAGTTTTCGCTTGAGTCACTCTGTCATCACACATTACCGTCTGCCCTCTCGGTGACACTGGGTGATGTAACCAGGCAACAGCTTCCTACAATATGGTTTCGAAGACATTTCCATCATCTGTGCCTGTACTGTTATCTCTTCTACAGGTATTTGCACATACTTCGGATCTGACACTTGGGTGAGATCTCTATCAGTGAGGTTTCCGAGGCATAGCCTTTCAACTACAAGATTTAAAGCTTTCGCAGGAATCGAAATAACGGCCAGTGGTCGGTGGCAATTAAAAAGTATCGGTGAGAGGAATTTAAAAAGTTGCAGAAATTGCCGAGGACAATGTACACTAGAAATTTGTGTGAAGGAAGCACATGCTACGCTCTTTGCGCGAAAATGAAATATGGTATACAGAACGACGATCAAGGCCAATGAAGAAAGCCAAGAAACACTGTGTACATTACTAGGTCTTTTTCTTCCCTACTGTATTTATACAGAACGAAGTATACCTACGGGGCCATTCAATAATTACGTAACGCTAAAAATCGACTTTTTCAATTCCACCCACCCATCTGTAACGTACTGTAATGGAGAGCAGAACCCCACCCATCACCAATTCGTAACAGTCTGAAAAACAAACCCCATATTTCAATGAGGTAATCGGACCTGAAACGTTATCATGAACCATGAACCTTTGCCCCTACCAAAGAGTGGAGTTTAGTTCACAAATAGAAATATAACTCCAATAAAACTATCCATAACACTGACTTACATTGCCTAAATTTACGAAACTGGAGCGTTTATTACCAATGGTAAAAACTGAAGAAAATGGGAGCTATCCTCATGATGGACCCACAGTGATATTGGTTCAAATAATCCTAGTGCAAAAATTTGCTGCGGCCGCGCTTGACTCCACAGATGATAATTTAAACCACAGGGCAAAAAAAGTTGGTCCCCTGGCTTTAGAAAAGCCTATTGATTTTTGAGGAGAGAATTGGGGGGCTGACGGTAAATATATACTCCCCATGTCTACGGACCACATTTTTGCTACACATCCTTAGTAAGATTTTCTTTTGTTGACCCAGTTGGAGCTATAGGAATATGCATTGTGGTACTTAGGATTCTTTAAGGCGGGTCATATCACCCCCAAGGTGTCCATTGCCAGCTCTCCTCCCCCTTACCTCAGATTTAAAGAGGATATGATTATGTAATAGGGATAAAAAATTTACTTGAGATGTAGGACGAGGCCTCTTTTTTTCATAATGATTATTTCGATTTGCCCAACATTTTGAACGTCCCTTATAGATCAGGGTTCCTAATGTGAGACATGGCTCCGTAGCCTCCCCCTTGGAAGCCATTGGGAAAGAATAGAATAAAGACTTGTGTATATACTGCTCCTTAAATCGGTAGAAAATTTTGTTAGACTTTGCAATTTCTCTTGTTAACTCAAGTTTGAAAGAGGAGACAAATCTTTGGTTAAAAACGACGCCGTTTCCCGTAACTAGGTTGAAATACTCAAATTTTGGAATAGAAGATACCCCGATTGCTACCGCGGACAATCGCGTTTCATACTCCGCATAAAAAGGGGAGATCTTGTTGATTAATTCTTGAAAGAGGAGCTGCATCAGAATTTCTCTGTTAACACCTTTCAGGAGTTCTTTCCTGTCACCAATGCAATCCACATCCTGTAGACCAGGAGAGACCCCTTTTAGGCTCATACCTTTATAAGCAAATCAACAGTTTCTCCTCCTCCTTGACACCAATAACAAGTTGGAAGGAGGAGGGTATTATGCACTTAACACTTTTTGAGTGTTCCTTTCCGTTCCTGATACCTTGCACAACTTATAGCCCCTATAGAAGACCCCTCGTAGGCTCATATCCCTAAACACTAATCAACGGTTTCTTCTTCTCTTTAGTTGACGCCAATAACATGTAAGAAAGAGGAGTGTATTTCACACTTAACACTTTTTGAGTGATGCTTTCCCATTCCCGATACCTTCCACAAATTATAGTCCCTATAAAAGACCCCTAATATACTCATATCCCTAAACACCAATCTACGGTTTCTCCTTCTCTTTAGTTGACGCCAATAACATGAAAGAAGGAGGAGTGTATTTCATTCTTAACACTTTACAGTTATCATTTCCGATATGTTTCACAACCTATAGTCCCTTTAATTTAAGAGACGCCTGTTAGGCTCATATCACTGATTAGCGGTTTCTCCTCCTCTTATGTTTAAGCCGATAATATGTTAGAAGAAGGAGCATATTCCACAGTTGACACTTTTCATCGATCTTTTTTCCCGTACCCGATACGTTCCACAATCTATATTCCCTAACAGAAACCCCTCATTGGCCGGAGGGGACAATCCATTTCATATACGGAGTAATTTCTGTTCGTTTTAAGTTTTAATGTCGCTCCTTACTTTCAGTTTTAAAAAAACTAGTTTTTTTTATGTGATATCATTACAAAACGATAATACCAACTTTTCTGTCTTGAAATCTATCACCCATTTTCACGAAGACGGCAGTTGAACTTTTGTTTCTATTCTGTCGTTTCGTGACTGTTCTGTACCTTTGGGCCGTTCGAATTTTTTCAAATTGTGCACAAACTTTGATCGAAGTTGAGCTCTACTCCAGCCTCAAATTCCTGTTGATCGAAATTCCTTTGTGAATTTCAGCAAGAGAATTACGAGAGCCAAAACATACCATTGTTACACAAATGCGTGTGCATGAAAGCAGAGTTACAGGTGAATGAGTATCCACGTGAATTTATACTACTTCCCTTTTCCTTTCTTCCTCATAAAAATGGGTCTACAATAAGTTCGTTTGCTCTCATTACTTTTTAAAAATTTTACTGACGCATGTGAAACAGAAATTAAATACTTGTATGTGTGATGTGGCACAGAAATTAAATGCTGTGACGGCCAAGTAGGCAAGGATTTAAGGGACTTGGATTCCGTTTTTCTGATGTAACATCTGTGATAAATGGGATTAAAATATTTCATAAATGACAAATTTTCCTTTTGGTAAAAATAAATCATTCGTCAAAGCCTTTCATGAGATACTGGGTGTATTAGTCCATTTTTTTATTGAATAAATAATAGATTAAAATAAGAGATATTTTCTTGCAGGGAGACAGTGGAGGTCCATTGGTTCTTGAGAAACATGGAAGATTTGATTCGATTTTTCTATGATTCGTGATAACATATTTCAGGACGTTGTGTAGGAGTATGAAGGGCGTTGTAGTTTGTATATGGAGAGATTAAATAACATGATTTTCAAACGCAGATATGGGTAGCACACCCATGATAAATGCCCACCATCCGCTACTGTGATTAAAAGCCAACATTTTCGGAAAAAGGATTGATACTGTCAACAGAACCGCATCCACAATCATAGGAGGAAGTGGTACGAATATCTGGGGTAAAAACCTGTTAGCCTGGAAGTCACATGGCGCAGAGACGCTGGGTTTCAATTGCGTTAAGCGGGATTTCGATGTCCACCGGTGGATGATTGGGAGCTAATGCAGCGACTAGTGAAATAGAAGTACTTTAACATCGGAGGTCACCTAGCTCAGTCGGTACAGCGCATGCCGCGAAAGCGTGGGTCACGGGTTCGATCCCCGGTGGTGACATATTTTTTATTTCTCTAGTGCTTTTTTCAAAACAAACAGTAGTGTGTAATTATTAAACTGGGGGGATTACTGTGAGGTCGTTATGTGTGACATGTGGCACATGACACAGACAAGTAAGCCTTGTTAAAAGAATTTACTGCCACTTATTCAAAATTTACTTCAGCTGCTTTATGTCTATAACTTTGGTTTAAAAGCTTTTATGTGACTTTGTATGTTCAGCGGGATTTTTGATATCAGATCAACGTCGCATGCACGTTTTTTTTATAAGCAACTCCATTTTTGCGGTCACGCCTCGAGTTGCTTAGCAATTTTCCAAAATGAGGCCTGGAGTTGCTTAAGTAGTTGCTTAGGTATCACTACAGGTTAGAGAGAATTTGTTGAAAAGGATCAACGACTTGGAAGCCATTGTTGACGAGCAAAACGTATCAAGAACAATTAGTTGCAATAACCAACGAGGTTGCATTTTAAAACACGTCTTCTCAGACATTAAACACTATACCTCTCTCTCTCAAAAGAATTGCTTACAACTGCTTTTGATTACATATGCCCTGGTGATTCTGGCAACAGGATTATTCTTTATAACAATCAGGAAGCAAACTTGAACGATACACGTGGAAGAAGACGAGCCCTGAAACTATTTGAGTCCTTCATCTTGACCCTCGTTAGGCTTAGGAGAGCATTTAGTTTAGTGTCTCTAAAGCCTCGATAACATTTGTTACGTCGTTACATTTAATGTATATCAAGGTGGGAAGTCTACCACTCTGGTCATGCCGTCAACAAATTCAGGAGAGCATGCCTCGTTCAATGAAAGAAAAATCTCCTAATGTAGTGTGCATAATAGACTGTGTAGAATTAGTAGAAGTTCCGTCTTCACTTTATCTACACAAGCTTTTCTACTCTGATTACAAAAGTCATACTATTAAATGTTTTGGTAGGGGTTATTCCTGGATTCTCCTCTGTATCCACAGCATTCCCAGGTAATATATCGAGGTATAGGACAAAGAGATAACTTTAAGTAAGAAGTGGTATTTTACATCCCAGTTTATGGAAACCTGGGGATGCTCTTATGGCTGACAGAGGCTTTAATGTATGGGATTACACTGACCCACTTAGTATTGAACTTATTATACCCTCATTTTTACGTGGAAGGGACCAGTTGTCAGAATTTGAAGTAACAAGAAGTCAACAATTTGTGTGACAAAAATTAGATGTGAAGCGTGTAACAGTAGTATGTGGCAATTTTGGCATTGTATCAAGTGATAGCAATTGTATCAAGTGATAGCAAGTACTGCTATGATGCTTTAGTAGCGCCTATTGATTAATAAAACGTATTTCTCCAATATTATAGTTTTCTTTAAAATCTTTCGTCACTTAAAAGCGTCGGCGTTGCTCAAAAAGCAAAATAGTGAAAATTAACCACACGCTACTTATCAAAAAAGGAAAGTGAATAATTGTTGTATCTCTCCAATAATTTTAAACTGGGATTGGATCAGTTAAGACTTTTCTGCAACAACAAATTAATGTCTGGTTTCTCTTTCATCCATTTGTTCCAAGAAAATGTCTGGTATGGTATGGTGACCTGCCACTGGTGGGAAACAAAATAGCAGCAAGAAGAATGCAGCTTTCTGGTCACTGCCACCGTCACCCAGAGATGAGCGCCCACAAATTTGTACTGTGGCAACCAATTGTGGTCATCGAACCAGAGGAAGACCACGATTAAGTTATGTTGATATACTCAGACAAAATGCTGGTTGAGTCACGTCAGAGGAACTGAGAACATTGATGGCCAACAGAGCAGTTTGGAAAAGTCATGTGGTGGCTCGCGACCAAGGCGACCAAGTAAGTAGTAGTAAGTAAGGGTATATTGATCCTTTAAACAAATCACACCAGGAAATACCGTATTTTCTCGAATGGAGGACGCCCTCAAATAGAAACGGTGATATATTTAAATAATCATGTAGAAGTTACCCTCTTATAGAAGACGGATTTATTCATCAGCATTCTCAGTTCTAAAATATTACATGAACAGTTTGAATGAAAATTAAAGACGCGAGTCACAGCAGGAGAAGTGTTACCAAAGGACAAGGGAGTGTTGTTCATCTGGTCGTTTATTGAGTTTCGTACCAGATATAACATACTACTGCTTCAGCTTACCCCTATAAACAGTGATATGGCCTATAAATTGCTTATCAACCGAAATATAAATAACAAGGAATTATCTAGTGTAGTTTTCTACAGATTGTGACATAAAATTAACTAAATATTATGCTTTAACGAGTGCTTTCAAAAGACCTGAAGGAAACGTTTACATTATCTAAAATACGTTTTTCTGAAATAAGTATTCTATACACCTTTGTTTCTCGTCGAATATTTTATAAAACTATCTCGTCGACTTTTCTTTTTACAACAAATGTTTATATTTTGTCGAAACAATGGAACAAAAAGCTATGGAATCTAAGGCATGCTTGACTAAAACGTATTGACAATGGCATCATCTCAAACGTTGTGTCGATGACGTCATTTAACGATAGTACAAAGAGGACATAATTAACAAGGCCAATACACAAACAAGCATTACAGAAAGTGTGAATGCAAAGCAGCTAAAGTACAATTGACTACATACAAGTTAAAACAAGGTTCCTGCATATAACAATATGGGAACACATCAGCAATATATTTCTGTTGTTAGAGACTTACTTGCACTATGGTAAACTGGTTTACACTTAGCACCCTCTGGGTAATCTAATTGAGCAACAAAACTCTTAGACCCTGTTTACACGGGTACGGATCCAAACTGGTACGGATCGGCCTCGCG
The DNA here is from genome assembly GCA_010016025.2 of Alatinidae sp. Z8VKAUB7J3. NCBI lineage: Eukaryota > Metazoa > Cnidaria > Cubozoa > Carybdeida > Alatinidae > Alatinidae sp. Z8VKAUB7J3. The sequence continues at coordinate 213,782,547 of JAAAKM020073195.1, forward strand.
TTTACACGGGACCTGGTGGATCTCTAAGACACTTTTTATCTTTCAATGGGCCTTGGATAGATAAACGGGCTGGAATACAGATCTTCTTTGATCAAGTCACATGGCGCAGAGAGGCTGGTCTCTAATTGCCATGAGCTTGATGTCGATGTGTACCGGTGGATGACTGGGAGCTAATGTGGCGACGAGAGATGTTGAGTAGGCTGACATCGGAAGATCACAGAGCTCAGTTGTTAGAGCACACGCCGCGAAAGCAAGCGTCAGGGGGTTCAATTCCCGGTGGTGACATATTTTCTACTTTTTTTTTGTCTTTTAATATTGACTTTCAAATCTTCTCTTCTCGAGCTTATCAAAAGTAAAAAATAAATCCGCGAAAAACAAGTTGTGAAAATGTCTACACTGAGGAAAAGACAATCCTGATATACGTTACCTTTTCTCTCTCTTTTCCTCAAAAGATTCTGATCTGCGAGAGGTAAACAGGAATTTAAAATCGTCATACGGGTAAAAAAGCATCGTATTGAGTAAACGTAACAAATGCAACCTTGATAGCACCCGCTTTCAATCAAATCTCGTATAATGGGAACAAAAATTCCTGACGTAAAGCTTTCTATTGCAATCTCCTAGGCTTTGACGAAAAGTTCTACATAACTGCAATTCTCCCTAACAGTTCAAAGTCTTGCATAATGCTATCAGTTGACAGTGATCGATTTGTCGGTTACTGATCGGCTATTATTTGATCGATCGACTACTCGATCTATTAGCGTGTTCCATAATCCAGTCACTAATTGTTTTCGAAAGCATCTGCTATCTAATTAACTGTTTTACTGATCAATTAATAACTCGACTAAGTGAGGTAATCTCATCTTACGTGAAAGAAATCGCCTTTTGGGTTGTTATTTTACTGGATCAAAAAAATATATTTTCGATGTGTTAAGTGGATAATACGATCCTTAAATGACTGAAAGACTCATTGCATCCACAGTCCTTGTCAGTCAGCCTTCGCGTTTCTGCCACCTTAATGGAGCCATTATGGATTTGCATGGTTTCCGCATACGCAAACAAAAGAATAGCATCAGGTGAGCGCTCTAGCCCAGTCTTTTTTCTCTATGGATAAGCCACGATAATTCCTCTTTCTCGCAAAATTTTCACTTCAATGGCGGTGCGGTTAAATTACCTCGTTCTGACATGGAAGAGATACCAATAAGAGGCACGGCAAAAGTTAAACTGACAGCCACAACTTATGATGGTTGTCGCTCTTTGTTGGAGACGCCATTCTGCAGCAGTGGGGCTATCCACCCAGACCTTGCTGAAGGTCAAAACACAAAATAGGACCCGACCAGTCCTAGATAATACAGTCTAGCTGTCCCATGCAAAGTTTGGAATTAATAGCTTTATAAATAAAGAAAATTCAACTCAAAAACCTAAGAATTTGAAAGAGGCTACTGCGAGTTGTTCCTGTAATAAGAATGTTCGAAGAAACAAAGTTGCTTACTTCGCAGCCAACTTCGTTTCTTTTACTCAGATTAGCAGGGACGTGCCGTCAGTGAATGCAACGCATGCATTGCATGCCTCAAAATTCTCAAAAATATACATACCGATAGTCATACTCCCCATCCGTGCTTAAAACCTAGTTATTACTCGTGGCCTGTTTGCAAGTGAGGAGGGAGGAATTACCTTTACCTAGTTGTATAGAAGAATTTCTAATAAACGCGCCTGAAATTTTGAAAGTCTGTTCCATTAAGATCTCCTCTTCAATTTAGGCCAATTAAAATGATTGCTTGATAGCATGACTCAATATCTTTCAACAGTTAACTTTTTATCGACGGTTGAAATGATAACTTTAAATCTTTATACACGTAAGCATACTATATAAGTTGGCTCTGTTTTAGCTCAGTTTCATATTCCTTGAATGGCCACTACGCATGTTCCGTATTTGATATCATCAGCTCGTGTCACGAGGATTGCAATTCAGAAAGTTGGAGTGTCTGGACTAAGAAGAACACGAAACGTGCGATTATCAAATTGTATTTTTATGAAAAAGACATGGAATTATATTCGATACAAATTCATCGCATAAAGCTTCCTTACTTCACTCCATTAGATTGCTGTGATCAGTGTATGGCGAAAACGTTCCGCACAATGAATCCGCTACTCAACGCAATAGTTAACTTTTGTACCACTAACGTTTTAAGACATCGAATTGTACAAATCATAAAATGTTGGACAAGATTGCATAAAAGCTAAAGATTATAAAATACGGGACTGTATATCAGCAGGGGTGACTACACCACATCAATAATATAAAATTCTCACCTCTGGCCTCAGTACGCTTTTCAGAGCATCTAATGCACTCGTTCCAGTATCTAAATGATTGAATGATGGCAGACGATGATAAGGAGGGATGGCATTTTTCTTTCGAATTTCCTCGTTCTGCTGAAGTTCTTTTGGAAGTGCAGCATAGAGTACAGCTGGATCATTGTAAACTTGGTCTAAAGAGAAAGAATAAGATTAAATTTAGATAATGTAAAGCTGGTCTTTAAAGGGAGAGCTGTTTTTCATACCACATCAGAGAAAGAAATAGCACACATAGTATGTAGACTTCATAGAAACTGACAGACTGTACTACACATAATAGTATGGAGTATATTTCAACCAATAAATCATGAAGAGTATGCAATAAGTTACATGAAGTGGGATGGGAGCAATTTTGAACAGATTGGAAAATTAGAGGATGGTCATGCCCTAGGAAGGCCCTAGTTCTGATGCCAATGGGCTCAATTTTTAGGATCTTTATGCTTTGTAACCCTTGCTGTATTAGAAAAGAATTTCGAACATACAAGCTTCCATAATGCTCTGGTAATCATGAGATATGAGAGCACAATATATAGGATACATAGACAGGCCTACAGTCAGACATTTACAGTGCCTGTGCACAAGTGTGGTGGTCTTTGTTAATGATCATAAATGCATACTTAATATCTGATGTAATTATGGTCTTTACTCATTCTATCTAATGTGCATCTGATTTTAACTAACTTTATAGTCCGATGTACTTGTCATAAGGGTCATCAGTTCCAGCAGGTTGCCAATACCACCATCATACAGTGAGGTATCCATAAAATCATTTGCCACCCTTACACTGGTTTGTTTGTACTAAAACCTCATAAGTCAAAGGTTAGTACAGCTAACATAATTCTTTCATTCAATGCTGTATACTTACTTCACTGCTTTTTCTCTTCTTTTTCCAATAGGAAGATGACTTTGAGAGCCTTAAACAATACATGGGATCGAGTTTCAATAGAGTAACACATATGTAACATGCCCTAGAATACATTTTAGTTTCGATGCGAATGATTACGCGAGATTGTCAAATTTCGTATTTACCGTTAAAAAATTTTATGTATTCTGAGATTTAGGAATTTGAAAGAAGGACAACTTGCCATAGATTTTCAGAATTTTGTAGATGTCAATAGTTGAGAACCATATGGTGTCGTGAGGATGATAGAAAATAGAGAAAATAAAGAACAATATGAAGGAGAATTAAAATTATCAAGCCTTCAATCACCAATTTATTCCATGCCCTCGCAGGGCTGTCGCTATCAGAGGAATCAACAGGGTGCGAAACTTTTGTCGGAATTACAAGAACGTAGACTGTGGAGATATGTACCCAGTTTTGACATATATGAATACAAGAAAACTGAAGTTTTGTTTAAAGCGTCTAGAAACATTTAGGAGGACTCAACACTAATAACCGATTGATGAGGGCATATTGGGACTATTTAATAAACTGGAAAAATGTAAACAAGCGGTTTTAAAGCATTTTCGTTTGCTTGGTCTTAAGTTATATGGAGTGCTGTTTTTGGTAGTTTATTTATGTTTTTATGCACTTTACTTCATTTATTCTTCGTTAGCAACCAAAATGTGGATTTAGCAGGAGCATAACTTCAATTTTAGATTCAACGGGGTAAGCACAATTTTTTTTCTGGATATTTTATGCATGGTATATCTAAAATATTAATGACGATAATATTAAAGTTTAATCCCGTATGTATTAGACTGTGTGTGACTCTGTTGTATTAGATTTTGCTACCGAAGGTCTTTCCATTGCCCGGACGATGAACATATCATGACTTGTTATATTGGTTTTATGGACTTCAACAGATCATTAAATGGCTCGGGCATGAGTAAGAGGAAACAGGTGAGACGATCGCTTTGTTTACACATTTTTAGTTTGTAGGTCTTATGTAACACACCTGAAAGACCCCCTCATTAAAATATAGGTGTGCAGACAATCGTCACCCTCGTCTTTTACCTGCACTAAAAATTTGTTGTGGATGACCCAGAGCTTTTTTTTATTTCAAGTCCGATAGCTATTACGTGTAGACTTGATATATGTTATTAACTTTTATTGTAAAATGAACAGAGCATTCTTAAACATTTACAAAACAGGATGAGCCAGAGAGCAGTCCAGATTGCATCGACATAGGGTGGCTATGTGTCTGGCTTTCGACGTCTCTGTCCATCTATTCAGCCCAACGTTGAGACGAGAGCATAGTTGCCCTTTTACCATTTCAAATTTAAACCGTGTAGCTGAGTTAGTAGATGCTTAAGATAATAAAGTATTAATGTTATATATAGTCTTCACCTAGCCGAAAACAGATTATAAATTAAATATCCTTAGAGAAAAACCGCGAAATATTTACTCTATTTATGCAGTATTAAAAATCAAATGCCAATTCCTATCTAAACTTTTATGTTCGTAGATTATTTTCTAACCGGTCTTTGGAATTCCATATTTACCTCAATTTTTACCCGTACCCGTCTTTAGTGTTCTCCACTTAATGTTCATGACAGTGACCCCCCCCCCCCCCCCCCCCCCCCCACCCAACACACCCAACCCACACAACCTGACTCAAAGACCACAAAAACCAACACACACCATCTATTTAACCCCAAGTAACGAGAATGTTATTAGTTTTAGAAATTGTAACGTTGAGTTGTACAATTTCAGTATAAGAAATAAATGGCATTGAAGTTTAAAAAAAATTATTGTTTTTGTAGTGCAGGATTCGTAAAGAGGATTAAGATCTTTTGCGAATAGTATTGTTATTATTATTATTATTATTGTTGTTGTTGTTGTTGTTGCATTTTGTTGGGTTTTTTGTTGTTGTTTGTGTGTTGGTGTTCATTACTTTTTATTTTTCATTTTTTTATTTTCAACGAAATACCGTGTTCTATCGAATCCTGCTGTCCCATGTACAATGCCAGGAGAAAACAACGGGACATGTTGCAGTACCCTTCAGAATACCAATAAAGGCATTGAGGTTTTTTTTTTTAAAAAAATGGTACTTTTTAAATTATGTTAGACTTGAAGAAGATTGAAGACATCTTTCTTGTTTTTAATGAGGTGCTGGAAGTTAGGGCTTCAATTCATTCCCATACTGGCATTTTTAGGTTGAATGGGAGCCTGTTCAATTCCAGCAATCAAAATTTGCACCGGTTTCGGTTGGACCCCCTTGCGGTAGTGTGTATACACCATAGAACAGGATATCTTTAGAGATTGAGACATCTGTAAATGGTGCGCTTCTTTTCAGACTCATCACAACGTGGATTAGTTTGTTTGTTGTACAAAACAAAAATATTGCACGAAATAGTGAAGACATTGTGTACTTAAAAGCGTGTTTCAGAGAACTAACGTCAGAATGATCGAAAGGAAACGTGTGAAAGAGTATACCTCACTGTATTTTTGAAAAAGCCAATCAGAATTTGGACTGACTGAATGGCATACGTATGAAGGGTGAACAGGCATATGACATTAACAAGATATTCTACGGGAGCTGATCCTCCTTAGATCCATGTGACCAAATCTACACTTGCAGCTTAAACGTAAAGCTTTGGCTACCCTTTTTCCAAAACCAAGGTATACCAAACGAATTCACCTACAAAATTTTGAGATTTATAACATAAAACAGCTTCTTATTTCGATACGAAAGTATCACTAAATCATGTAATTTGGCCCTCTGAATCATTGCAGTCATTATATCAAAGATTTGAACTGATGCTAGTGGTAGTACACACGAGGGGCAAAACCCGCATAGGATAATGTTTATATCTAGCCTACACGACACTGTTGAGATAACCATAATACTCCCATACATTTGTCACGTTGCGTTCAAGTACAACTAAGGCAGTTAATATTCAGTGTCATTAAAAATTATGATTGGAAACCGGCCTTCAAAACGGAAATAAACGGTTACCCATTGTCGCCGTTTCCTTACTATTTCCTTTCGGCAGAGCTTACGGCTGTTACAGAAGTTTCCGAGGAAAAGTCGCTCAAACGTATTCCAGTCACAAAGTATTTGTAACTTATGAACCGCATGGTAGCTCCTTAAACCCTCGTATATGCACCCCCACGCTTGAACTAATCCCTTGAATTCTCTTCACCTGAGTAAACACCAAGGCTTACAATTGGTACTCTAAACTGTGTCGCACCTGAACTAGGATGCGCCTGAATTACATCGCACCTGTATCCTGCAGTAAAAGAAACCATTTCTTGGCCTACGAATGTCATATTCATAATCACTACGGGTCACATCACAATTTCTTTTAAGGGTCAGTTTTAGACGATTCTGCCTTTTTGAGTAGTGACTTAATGGTTTGTACAGTTCTCTCTGCTAGCCCATTCGATTGAGGCTGGTATGGGCTTGATGTTATATGTTTAAAATCTCATTCTTTAGCAAATTCCCTAAATAATTTGGATGTATACTGTACCACGCAGTCGCTCATGAATCCTTTCGGCAGCCCAAACTTGCTAAAGATTTATTTCAAGTACTTTATGACTGTAGAACTCAATGTATCTGGAAGTAGGGCTGTGACAAAGTAATTTTTTTGTAATCTACAACCATAAGATAACTCTTGTTTTTAAAAACAATTAAATCTGATGCTACTTTGACCCAAGGTTGATCTGGGACTTCATGACGCAAAGTAGGTTCTTTCCTATGATTGCTTTGGTGTTCAATGCAAGTTTCACAATTTGAAATGAGATCTTCAATTTGGCTCGAAATCCCTGGCCAGAGTGTCCCTTGCGGCTGCTTTTGATCTCTCTATGCCAGGATGAGATTTATGAATCAGTGCAAGCATGTCTTTACGCTTGGAGTGTGGAACGATAATTCTAGTAGTTCTAGTACCTTTTAGTAAAATACTGTTCAAAATCGATATTTCATCTTGAAAATTGTGGTATGGCTTAGCTTTTTCGTCAACTTCCCCTCCGGGTGGCCATCCACTTTCAACGTAAGCTTTTAACACCTGTAAACTCGAGTCCGCTTCTGAAGAGCAGGCAACATGAGATGGCGTGCATGCGTGAGAAGTCACTTTTGCACGTTGCGTTGAGAAGACAGCTGGATATAGCACGAGGAGACAGAGAAGTATCTGCGAAAGCGTGGGTCACGGGTTCGATCCCCGGTGGTGACATGCTTTTCTATTTCTCCAGTGTTCTTTTCAAAACTAAAAATATTTTGTTTCTTGAATTTGACTGGTACTCGCCTTGTTTCATTTTAGTCTTAACATGAAAGTTCACCATGAGTGGTGGCGGACTGCTTCAATCGTTCAAAGTGCCCCACTGTCAATTGATAGTTTGGCAAATAGCTTGCGCAGACTAACAGCAATGTTTGATCTAGAGAAATGAGGAGTCGTACATTTACCCTCCGAATAATATCTCTATCCCAACTAGTTACGTACAAATACTTCTTTTCTTGATTTGTCCATAACGAATAGCTACATTGATGCAAAGGAAATCCGTTATTGCCATTTCACGAGGCTAGGTTTAAACGTCTTAAATTCAGTCCGCTTTGAAGTCAACAAGGTACCATACTACTGGAATCTAAAGCACAAAAGTATTTCTTCCACAGTTCATTAATGGTTCTACAATGTTAAAATATCTGATATATTACTCTTGGGTGCCTAATAGACGTTCCCCCCGCTAATTAATTTTTCAAAAATTTTCCACCCAAGAAATTCTTATTCCACCCCCCCTCCCACCACCACCACGGCCTATTAATTTTTACGTAATCTCCCATCCATGATACTTTTTTGAGGAGGTACCTTGCCAGGCAAACCGAAAATGTCTTTACTAAAATATGAAATTCACACATTAAAAGACGACGGGAGCCTTTTACGAGGCTCGAAGAAGTGTGAAGACACACATTACGCATGTTAGCAATAATACTGTCATTGAGCAGGAAGACGAGGGGAACATTTAGTTAGACCAGACAGCGATGCGGAGTGGAGATGCTAAAGGTAACAAGGAGAAAATAGATTTTTGAAGTTGAAAGTTGGTATATTCTATGCATATTCATCTGAGGATTTGGTGAGTCAATTTATCTATTTATATATTAGTGACACGCTAAACAACTTTGCATCCAAAATCACCTGGTTCAGTTTGTAGAGTACACGCCACGAAAAAGTGAGTTACGGGTTCGATCCCCGGTGATGGCATATTTTCTATTTCTCTAGTGTTCTTTACAAACCTAACACTTCAAATCCTCACTTCTCGTTGATACTTTCTAACGTCAAAGGCTTTTGGCAGTATGATTGGCCGGATGGCAGTCCTTTCTTGGTCAAGTCACATTGCGCGGATAGGCTGGTTTCCAATTGCATTGAGCTGGATGTCGATGTCCATCGGTGGATGAGTGGGAGCTAATGTGGTGACTAGAGAAATAGAATATGTTAACATCGGAGGTCAACTAGCTCAGTTGGTAGAGTGTACGCCCTGAAAGCGTGGATCACGAGTTCGATCCCCGATGGTGACAGGTTTTCTATTTCTTCAGTGTTCTTTTCGAAACTGACATTTCAAATTCCTCTCTTCTTGAAGATACTGTAAGATTATTATGTAGGTTTTGTTTCATTCTTTTACCATAGTGGAATTATCATCGTTGTTATTTTAATCTTTGGCGTCATGTTGGTCATCGTCGTCGTAGTTCTTAGCTTTATTACCTTCGTTTATCATAATAAATAAAAGTGTGGGGAAGGTATGTTTTTGGTATTCTTTAAAATCGATATAAAGTGAATATCAACACCCCGTTAGTACTCTGAGGAGTGTCAGACGAAAAAAGCTTTTAAGTACACAATGTTTTCGCTATTTCGTGCAATATGTCTGTGTATTATGTCATTTTCACTATCTGATTGCGGGGATGTTATTATGTTCTTCTAGGTTTTGCACCCTCGTATTGTTGTAAGTTTGGTCCTTGTAGTCGCAGGTTTTCTCTGTTTTTGGTTTTTGTTTTTCCTGTTGCGTTTTTCTGTTCGTTAGTGTGATCCCAAGTAATTCTGCTTCGATTTTCTCCCTTGCAATCTCACTCTTCTGCCACTTTGATATCCTGTCTGGGTATGATGTCATTGTCAGCATCTGATTGTCTGGATTTTATTATGTTCTTAATCGTTTGGCACCCGCGTATTTTGTGATGAGTGTAGTTTTTGTAGTCGAAGGTTTTCTTTGGTGTTTGTGTTTGTGTTCCTCTTGCACTTTTTTTATCGTTAGTGTGACCGCAAGCAAATCTGTGTCCATCATCTCCCTTGCAATCTCATTTTTTCCCCCTTCGATATTCTCTCTGTGTATCATGTCATTTTCACTATCTGATTTCGCAGATGTTATTATCTTCTTCTACGTTTTACACCCGCGTATTATGACGAGTGTGGTTCTTGTACTCGAAGGTTTTCTCTGCAATTTGTGTTTGTGTTCCTCTTGCACTTTACTGTTCGTTTTTTATTATCGTTATTAAGTTATTAAGTTCATCGGCGTCGATCTTCTCCCTTGCAATCTCACTCTTCTGCCACTTTGATATCCTGTCTGGGTATGATGTCATTGTCAGCATCTGATTGTCTGGATTTTATTATGTTCTTAAAATAACTAACTACCCTACCTCCTACTACCCTACCGCTATACCTAACTACCCTACCTCTAATACCTAACTACCCTACCTCTACCCCCTCACTGCCCTACCTCCTAAGTATCTAATCCCTAACTACCCTACTTCTGTACCTAACTACCCTACCTCTACCCGTAACTACACTGCTGCCTAGCTACCCTACCTCTATATCTAACTACGATACTGCTACCCCTAAATACTCCCTAACTATCCTACATCCACCACCTAATCTTGGCGACTTTTATGCTCGTAGCGCACTTACGTTTAAATTTTTCCTAGCAACATGCTCAAAATCATGTTACTTGCTAATTTTTCTGCTTTACGCAATTCAGCTTCCCCTTTTTAGGCCACTTGGCAAGAAACAGTTAGGAAAATGTTAAATAAATTTGGACCCGTTTACCTCCCTAAATTTGAACTGACTGCCGCTAACCCTAGTCATCGCTGTTTTATTTCGACAAAATATTTGCGTGAGTAGAGCCTGGCTCCATCGTACAACCAAGAGATTCTTAGGTTTACCACAAATATTCTAATTTATTCAGCACCAACTAATGCCGCACTATTTCCCTTGAAAAATACGAGGCCAAAACTATTTTAATTTTTATGGGGAAGGCGTCAGAGAATACGATTAAACCTGCGCAAGCACATTTCCAGACTAAAAGTATGAATTTGAAGACAATGTTTTGCATTTACAAGAAATCATAATCCAGTTTTTACTCGCTAATGCTTTTGACACTTCAAACTAACGCCTTTGACCAAATGAAATGAAATAAAGGGAAAATGCACATAAAAATATTTGCTTACATACCTTGAATTATTACCATGCCATAAAATAATCGAACCTCACATTGTCAATGCGGAAACTGGAAATCCGGGCATTGAGAATGGGAGATTGGTAGGTGACTAAGTTTACCCAGGAGGTGAATTTGGTTCAGAATTCGAAGTCAATTAACTAAGGTGCAAGCGTAGGTTGATACATTTACAATCTTTTCATGGTATGAATTTGATTAATTGGTTGCAGTTTAATGTAATACACTTATTGTGGTAATGCAAATATGGCACTCACATGTGTGGGACTTACCACTTCTGGTTCTCCAAGAGAGGAAATCGTACATTGGAAAATTTACAATTGACATAAGGCATCTGATTAGTGTTGATTATGGAATGGTCTAGGTATCAAACCCAGTCTGTCACCTTTTTATATATTGAATGTGGAGTTTTTCAGATCAAACATCTTTCTCCTAGTTATCACCTCCGTAAATACCTTTTCTTTGTTGTTTTGTATTCCATCCTTTTGAAATAACTTTAAATCTTCCCCACAAAACATCTGTAAGGTTAATGATAGTATATATAATAGTGGAACAGCTTCTAGCTTTGTAGTGTGTGCTTACTGTACATTACGTATATATAACACCCTAAATAGAATCAATCATTTGTATCATTTCAAAACAAAGTTTGGAATGTTGACATAATAAATATATCCAGATGTCCCTAGATTTCTGCATGAATGCACTTTAGGCTTTGTTTCGTTGTTTATTTTGGAAATTGCTCGGGTATTCTCTAAAGAGGCCCAGTAAGTCACCTGGCTTTAGACTAAGACAGTTTTAGGTCGAATTGTATTTGAAAAGTCAATTGTTATAGATTTAGTATCCTTTACTTTGCAGTTTACATTAATTGCTATCTCTCGCCTGTCATTCGGTATTGGAGATATTGCAACAATGATAAGATGACTTTCTCGAGGATGTAGTGGTCCTAAAATAGCAAAGGAAATAGCAAGGATATCAGAATGGATCAATGACACAAGAAGTGTCATGTAACAACGAAACCAAACAATCACATTTGAAATAAATTGTTGCAGATTTAGTATCCTTTACTTTGCAGTTTATATTAATTGTTATCTCTCGCCTGTCATTCGGTATCGGAGATATTGCAACAATGATAAGATGACTTTCTCTAGGATGCAGTGGCCGTAAAATGGCAAAGGAAATAGCAAGGATATCAGAATGGACCGATGATACAAGAAGTGTCACGTAACTACAAAACCAGACAGGCACATGTAAATTCTAATGAAGAAGGTATGCCATGAGTTCTTGAAGATTTAAGAAAGGCAACATTTGTAGTTGATTTTAGATTCTATCTACTACGGGAAAAAATGTTGGTCTTCCTGCTAGGTAAATGTGACAAACTGGTTAAATTTGATATAAAAAGTATTACTTTTACCATGAATTTAAAAAATGTATTCTTAACATATAATATACGAAATTGCTTCTCTGATCTCTATTCTTACTCACGTATGGCCATCACGAAGTTAACAATTGTGAGATGTGTTTGCAACGAAATAATTTAAACCGACAACATCATTTGAGCATTTTTTCTACTTCTGTATCCTTTACTTTTAGAGATAGCAATAAATAATCATTTGCGCCTAGAATAGTAGGATTTGATTTCTAAAAATGTAATTGTGTAAACGTTTAGATTCCCATTGGTTGTTATGTGACAGATTTTTAGAATGCTAAAATACCAAAGTTATGACCTTCCAGGCAACACATTTTGTAGATTACTACATGATAATCGTGCAGGTTCACTTCTGTTGCCTCACTCTGAAGAAGAGAATGGTGATAGTAACAGAAATGGATTCATGACGTTTCAAAGTATTACACTAGCATTGTCAAAAGTTACCATTTTTAGGCAATGGTAGTGTATGAAGGCACTTTGCATCTAAAGCCATGTCGGTCTAAACACCTCAAGTGCAGTCAAGTTATTTTTATGAAGTATAGGTTCTTGCTTAGTCCTGAATCCTGTGGTGTCGTGGCTGTGCCACATAAGAAGTACTTCCTACTTCCTACGTCTTATGACTGTGGTGCCACACAGCACTGCTACAATTAACAAAAACTCTTCTGTCCTCTGTGTCTTCCTAAAGGCGATTAGGACTTGTTTCAGATACCCTATCACGGCATCTTTCCACTGCCTGTATGACAATGTAAGTTGACTGACACCATAAAAATATTTTCATTGTCATCGAACATGCTAACCATGTGTCCACCGGGCATAATGCGCCATCCACACAGGTTACAAGGACCCACATAGGCTAGGCTAATAAACGCTTTTAAATGAATACTCTTCTGTCCTTTGTGCTTCCTTAAAGATGACTAGAACATGTTTCAGGTACACTATCACGGCATCTTTCCACTGCCTGTTTAACTATCAGATCTCTTCTTTGATTGGTGTTTAAAGAAAGAGAAGATCCACGGTATGTGAGTGTGAGGCTGCAGGATATCGTACTTGTTTTGGTACCATCTTTACTAGTGGAAGAGATAGCTTTGGGTAAAAACTAACTAAAAAGCTATGTAGTATAAAAAGCTACTTGGTTCCGTGTAAGTGAAAGTCCTGTCTGGCATTTAAGCGACGCATTATCGTTTAACTGAAAGGTGTACTTCGTACTGAAACCTATTCAGTGCCGTGTGACTGAAAGGCCGATCTGGTATTAAAACTACTCCGTACCTTGTAACTGAAAGGCCTATCAGGTATCAAAAGCTTTCCAGTACCGTGTAAACTGACACACCTATTTGGTATCTAAAGCTTTCCAGTACCGTGTAACTAAAAGGCCTATCGGGTATCAAAAGCTTTCCAGTACCGTGTAAACTGACCCACCTATCTGGTATCTAAAGCTTTCCAGTACCGTGTAAACTGACACACCTATCTGGTATCTAAAGCTTTTCAGTACTTTGTAACTGAAAGGCCTATCGGGTATCTAAAGCTTTCCAGTACCGTGTAAACTGACACATCTATCTGGTATCTAAAGCTTCCCAGTACCGTGTAAACTGACACGCCTATCTGGTATCTAAAGCTTTCCAGTACCTTGTAACTGAAAGGCCTACCGGGTATCAAAAGCTTTCCAGTACCGTGTAAACCGAGGGCATATCAGGTATCAAAAGTTTTCTAGTACCGTGTACACTACAGACCTATCTGGTATCAAACGTTTTCCAGTACCGTGTAAACTGAAAGGCCTATCGGTAGCGTGTAAGTCAGCCTTAAGAAAATTCAGTCTTGTTTTTGCACACTCAGCTACTCAAAGTTACCTTTTGTGGACAATGACCATGGTGACAGATCTTTCATAAAACATATCAAATATAATGGCTTATCCATCATTCAATTTGACCAATGTCAATCCCAGCAATTAACATGGATCATATTGTAAGATGTGTGGCTACATGACCCCGACAAAACATACAAAATGAAATATATATAGGAACAGACTCACCAAATGAATTGTACTGACGAAGATTACATAAAACCAAGAGGAAGAATATTCAGCTAAGCCATATCAATTAATATATCCAGTATATACAGTTAAAAATGATCAAATGAAAAACACGTCTAAACTTTAACTTGAATACTCGACAACTAACTAGGATAACAAAACTACGTGCCTATCATCAATACAAAACGGAAAATGTTATGTCTTTGAAAAGATATGATAGTATCCGCTATAAATGTGTATAACATTTTGTAGTCAAGATGCTAAATCTGGTTTATTATTTAATGTTATTCAGTTCGTGGGGCTGACACCAACTGGTGTTGCAATATTAGTGCCAAAAGTACAAGGAAATATGAATATATGAAATGATGAAATATTGTCAGAGCCATACTCTGTGCCACACTTCATTTGGAGCATAGATATATGTTAAAAAGAAATTGTTCCTAAGAAATTGGGGGAGGCCAGAAGACAGATTCTACTCTTGGCTGATAATTAAAGAGGACCAGTCCTCCATCCTCTATGATCTGCACCTATGTTTCAAAGGTTACTGTACCTTACTTATTTTGATGCATGATGATGAACATGATACCATGATTGTGATGATCTTAATTGTACTGTCAATACTTTCAAGGCTTTATTGGTTTGGTCATGTTAAGAGAATTGGAAACTTGTAATCGTAAGTTAACTCTTCTCCAACTTGAATTCTAAAATTGAAAAGAACAAAATTCAGTATTGTCTACTTCTTGTAACTAAACCCTAGCACTTCCGCTTTTGGCCTGAGATTCTCGAATTGTGTTACCGGGCTGCCACTGTTCAAAAAGGGCGTACCTCGAGAATATATTTCTTAAACAAAATCCCCAAATCCCAGACGCTACCGACCCCCGCCCCTCCGACTTTTCTTCTTTATGCTTGTGTTTACCAGCAAATCTTTCAAAGGGTGCTTCGATTAAAACGCTAATATATCGTGATTCCCATTCGACGAATGGAAATAGTGAGAGAACAAGGGTTAAAAAGTCGTATAATATATTTTCCTTATTTTGTTGCTCGTGGTAGTGTGTTTGTATTCGATAGCATCCCCTCTACGATCGACTTGGGCTTTCTTTTGATGCATCTTTACCTCCCGAAAGAGCTTCCGTGCTTGCAAATGTTCTCGGTTGTTCCATGAAAGAACATATTGCTGCTTACCGTAGTTAAATTCCTTCGAAGCGCAAACACAAAAAATGTCACTGAAGGGGTTTAAAACAGCGAAGTTAGCAACAAAACAGTATATTTCAAAGCCTTAAGGTCATACAATGAAGCAAAGGAGCTAGGTATATGAATTTGTTTAAGAGTACACGCTGGGGGAGAAGCTATAGCAATAAGAAAATCCTTTGTGCCTTGGCAATGTCAACGTAAAACACTGATTCTTAATCCTGGGTAGTCTTTTCTCGTGTTGGATACGATTCTTGAGAAAAAAATGGACCAGGATCATGTTATATACATGTTTAGTTGGTCCAAGATGGCTGATTGAAATAGAAGCAAGAGTCACATCTCTCAGTGAATTACAGTAGTGCGTTCAGTATCTATCAGTGAAACCCGTCGTCATAATGAAACAATAGACACTAGGGCAGCTACCTGGAATTTACTTAATAATTTGTTGATTCAACTTTAGCGAAAGAGACATTTCGCTAAATACTTTTTAACTTCAATGGGCTTTGGATAGATAGACGGACCGGAGGAAAGTCTTTTCTTGGTCAAGGTACATGGTGCAGAGAGGCCGGTCTTCAATTGCGTTGAGTTGGATGTCGATGTCCACCGCTTGATGACCCAGCTAGTGAGGCGACTAGCGAAATAGAGTATGTTAGCATCGAACGTCACCTACAATCCCGGCCAATTGCTGTTCGGAACATGGTGAATGGTGCATCTCTAGCAGTCCCCCTCTAATGATTTTCAAAACAGTGAATTTGGTTAGCAATATAACCGAGCCCCATAATCCCACAGGGAAAGGAAAACGTACGAAGTAATACCAGTACTGGAAGCTTATACCTTGTAGCAACTGTTCTGTGGCATTTTTACTGATTTGGTCAAATTTCCACTAATTTTTCTCAACAGTTTTGTCCATGATTGTAGCTTAGTTGGTAGAGCTCACGCCGCGAACGCGTGGGTCATGGGTTCGATCCCCATCGATGACATATTTTCTATTCCTTAAGTGTTCTTTTCAGAAGAGACATTTGTGAGTTATGAAAAGTAGAAATTTGACGGAATGCAAAATGAAGTGCAACTAAATCCTAGCCTCGTTTCAAATCCAGTTTAGAAAGGGTGGTGTAAGCCCTCTTGCTTTGAGTACCCCCAAAGACCCTCTACACAAATGTAGTCTGCAGCACGAATACAAGCAGAACAAAAGTCATGATCATCACTTGATTGAATGTGGTTGAAAGCTGACTAACATGATCCTCAAAGGGTTTTAAGACGCCCATAAGTGCATTGACACGGAACTTAAAAAAGGGTCAATTGTTACAATTGATTATCAATTTGACTAATACTTATATAAACTACGTTTTAATAAATACATAAAGGATTTCCTACTTTAATTTTAAATACTGCATAAAAAGGGAGCATTGTGTCCTAAACTGCGTTACTCTTCTGAAACGTTTCAGAGCACAATCGCCAGAACTGGAACGAACAAAATGCCCCAACTTTATATTAGAAAGAGCCAATCAGAATTTGTAATGCCTGAATAGTATTGTGTTTTGTTTGACTCATCATTGTCCTGTAGAACTGTACAGATAAACTGAATAGACCTGATGAAGAAGCAAGATCCGTGTGTCTGCAAAACAAAAGTTTTCTTGCTATTACGTGGAGCTACTCCTGAACGGGAGAATGAAATACAGACCTGGCCTTTCCTGTGATACAGAAGCATCCATGCACATTTTGGCACAGTGTGGGTTCTCAGAAAAGGCTGCCCTATGACTGAGTCACATTTGCTTAATAGTGCATTGGGTTTAGGAAGTAGAGGTGACTATCTACTTTTATGAGTTGATGCTTGACGGATAAACGATGGAACAGATTACCACTTACTTACTTACTTACTTACTTACTTACTTACTTACTTACTTACTTACTTACTTACTTACTTACTTGCTTACTTAATGTGAGTCGCGTTTGAGTCATTCTTTGAAAAGAAGGACTCAATTTCTTTCCATCTTCACATGAGCACGTGAATAAATGAATGAAACGGAAGGAAAACTTTGTTTTGCCTTTCATTGCCCCAGATAGTAGTTGATCGGGACAAACGGAAACTTGCCCCAAAGCGCGATAGCCCCACTGAGATGGGGATTGTGAGACAGTCGGTATTATTTTAACAGGCTATGATATAGATGTGGTCCTGTAATGTAGGACCAAAAATCGCTACTATTAATGTTTCAAAAGCAAAATGCTAAACATGGGGCTCGCAAAATGTTTATTCCGTGTTGCAAAAAATAACTCTATTCAAACTGGGAATTCCCAGAACTCATTTGTGTCAATTTCAGATTAACAGTGGGGAAGACAAAAATGGACAAGTGCAGATTGGTTGGTATCCGAAAGATTGGTGTTAAGGATGACATTTTAAGCATGGTAAAGAAAAGACGACTCAACTGGTTCGGACATGTGAGCAGTAGGGACAGCTGCAGCTTTGTCAAAAGAGCATACAAATAAAAGTTCAAGGAAAAAAGGAGACATGGAAGGCCCAGAAAGCGTTGGGTGGATCAAGTACGGGAAGACCTGGGGATTCATGTTCTCACCACTGAAAGCTAAGCTACGGATCGTTTCATGTGGAAGGAGTATGGCAAGAAGGAATGTGCGAAGACCCATGAAGGGTTATGCAACTAAGTCAAGCCACGTCAGGTAGTATGGAGGTATATATAGTTATTGTTACTCTAGTTTGAAACAGGCGGAGGTACAAGCAGAAACGTACGATTGATATGAGTCTCTAAATTGTTGCAGGCAGCTAGACTATATACTGGTAAGGACGAAATGGAGAAACAGTGTGAAAAATGCAGAAGCCTATAATTTCTTTAACACTGCAAAGTCAGATCACAGGGTAGTGACAGCCAATGTCCGGCTAAGCCTCAGAGTGCCCAAGTTTAAGGCTCGAATGAAGTATGATTGGCAACAGTTTGTATGTGATCCAAAAATGCAGCATAGGTATGCCCTAGCTGTCAGAATTCGTTTCCAGTTTTTGGATAATGGGGTGAATGATGAGGAGTACACAAAACTTGTTCAGGCAAACGAGGAATCTATGGAGGAATGTGTACCAATGAAGACAAGGGTGAAGAAGTCACTTACAGCCAAACATCCTGATATAGTAGCTGCCAGAATGGAGGTAGAGTCAGCATACTCCAAATCCATAGAAAGTGGTACACAAGATGATCAAGAAGAGTGGAAATTGGCACTGCAGTACCTATATGACACTTACAATAGCCTGAATGAGGAAGAAATCACAGAAAAAGTTATCAGAATCGAAGAGGCCCATGGCGGCTGGAGGTATGGTGAAGCATGGAAAGTCGTGAACGAAATATCTGGAAGGAAGAAAGCAAAAAAAAGGACAAGTGACACGATCAAGTCCCGAGGAGAGAGTTAACACCTGGTTCACACACATTAAGAAACTGCTGGGCAGCCAACCTAAAGTAAAAGTTCCAGACAAAGAGATCCCAATGGTCTATGATGGACTGAACATAGATGACGGTCCCTTTACAGAAGTGGAGTACAAGAAGGTAAAGATTTCCCTTAAAGTAGGGAAATGTTCTGGTCCACATTTAAACCTTTGTTTATAGATGGAGAACAACGCTTAATGTGATAAACTTCTAGAAATGAAAATTGCGACCAGTTACCATTGGTGTCAATGATGAAGTAACTGAGAAGAACTGCGTTTTTCATGTGTTCTTTTACATCTATTTCATGTTTACTATATTTACATATATCTCTTTACATCAATTTCATGTTTTATTTTACTGAAATACAAATCACAGAATATTATAATAATTAAAGATTGCAATACATTTAAAAATACCTCAGGTACATGGAGATAATGCATGTTTTATTTAAACTATAGGGAAATATTGGTAAATAAAATGTTGGTACTGTTTCACGTACAAGTAAATTCTGCTTGTTTGTAAAATAGTTAAATCATCGTTATTTTGCAAGCACTGTTTGAGCACTGAGACCTATTTTTGCAGAAAATTTTAGGACATTTGTTTTGCTGTGGTAAGGATAAAATAAAATGTGTTGCTGATATTCTGTCTACTGTAGCATGTTTCTCAGTAAAAAGTAATAGCTATATGATGTATAAATCTAGATTTATTCTAAGTGGTTTTCTTTGAACTTATTAATAACATTTCTATCAATGACAAAAGTATTATGATACTTTTAAGAACGTTTAAGTTCAGGGGTCTTAAAATGAAAGTTCTTAGTATAACGTTAAGATGTTGTATTTTTCTTTTCCTGCGACATTATACATTTTCTGGCTATAAACTTTGCAAAGAATAACTTCCATGTCATCTTTGCTATTTTTCTTCGACGTATGCTAAAGATACATTGTATTATTATAACACATAAGAAACTTTGCATCTCATATATTTAATTTATGGGAATGCAAAAAACTGCCTTATTAGGAACTGCAAGAATTTTGAGAAAAGTGTTAGAAACCTAACAGGGAAAAAGGAACATTTTGTTAGCCCTTGGTCATTTGTTATGACTCGCCTAGCAAAAGTAAGTATACACGGCATTAAGAACAGCCAGAGAAAAGACGGCATAATAATAATAACAACACTAATAATATGAATTTTTATTTTAACTCAATGCCTTTATTGGTGATCTCTTTACGAAAACATTTCCCGCTGTTGTCACCTGACGTAGTACATGGGACATCAGGATTGATATACAGGAGTGTCTAGTCCGAAGAAATTTAAAAATAATGATAACGATGACAAAATATAAACTCACAGCTAAGGGAGAAAAAAAAGTTAATTACATGAAAAGTAATAGCTCCGGAGAGGTCCAGTCTTTGTTGCGCCTATTAAAAATGTAATATGATGTTCTTATGGCTACTTCCGAACACTTCATAATTAGCCTATTTGCATCTATTTCTAAATTTAACAAATTTGAGATTTCTAGAGTTATTAAGTTTAAATCTAGAGTTTGATCAATGAGGTCCTTTTTAAGATCCTTGTATTTGCTTTGTTTGTAGTCCTTTGATATAATCAAGTTTGTCACAAAACAAACTGTGAGTTCAATCACCGTGATACAGTTATCTTCAACGGAAGTTACAGCTATATCCGGTCGTAGCGTCTTGACCAAACCGCCGGGGGGGTTTATATCCATGAAAATCGGCAAACAAGGAAAGATTAGTAGATATTTTAGTTGATAGATAGGATGCAATTGTATTTAATACACTGTTGTGTCTCTTGTTGTAAAGCACATGATGCATGTTATGGCAACGTGAAAAAACAACATGCCTTTTTTTGCAGCCCGTACTTTGCAACGTATAAGTACGATAATGGGAAATGCCGTAAGCACCAGTTACCTACAAATACCTTCAATACGTTCATTGCTGCTTATGCACAGTAACCATAAATTTCCTGTCACTTTTTCAAACCGTTACTAATGTATTATTTTTTGTCTCCCTTTCCTTTTTACTACGGTTCTTTCTTGTCTTTTCCTTAAAAGGTACTTTTTTGGCTGGTCCCATTTTCCAGAGCTTATACGTTTCGTGGAAAATCCCTTGCACTTGTACCATTGGCTACGTCATTCCATCTGGACACTTTGCCATCATTAATAGTTTAGTGTTCTTGTTTTGCAGTGTTTGAGACACTTCGGAAATCAGGACATATTACGGTGTTCTAGAGTTTGACTTTTGGTCCTTACACAAATAGTCAAGGAAAAGTGAGCTTGCTTAAGAGGCTGAGCTTAGGAAATTTGTCAACGTCTATTAAATAGGGAATCTCGATAAGTGGAGGTTAAAAATATTTTGAAAACATTTTTAGTAGAAGATAACCGTTTCCATCTTTTAGGATGAAAATCTTAATGACTTTAGAAGGTGGGTATGCCGGATGATGGGAACTGAGGGCTTTGAGGTAGACTAAAATATCTTATCTAAATTGACGTTAAATGAAACAAATTTGGTAACTGCTTAGTTTTTTTAATTATCAAAGAACGTCTCAGTATCTAGGGGAAAAGGTCATTTGGGTGCCTTTAAACCCAAATTAGCAAGATTTCCTATGAACAGTTTTCAACATCTTGTAAATTTCGATCCCTTTCTTTGTTTCTTTGTTTATAATTATGACGCCAGGTTCTGATGAGAGTAATACGAAAAAAGCTTTTCAACCTATTTACCATATAGTATCAAGATGGTTTTCATTCGTAGTACTTAGGATCTTACAGGACAAGCAGACATACAGAAGCCTAGAAAGAATAGCAATTAAGCCAGTGAAAGTGTAGAGACTTAGAATTCAACAAATTCTGCTGCGAGAATGACATGCTTTTAAAGCACACTATCTTTAGCGCCATTAATTACGATGCCGTCATATTTATAGACACCCCCATCATCACACACCCCCTGGAGTTAGTTACCCCCTCTTCTTAGCACGAAAAAGTGTGAAATAGGCGCCATTGAAATAAGCGTTAATCGTCAATTTGTGAATACTTTATTTTTAATTTGATATTACAACCTTTCATCCTATTTCTTATGAATAAAATCCAAAATATTGAGATCCCCACATTGTTAAAAGGTTAAGTAAAGCCTAAGAAATACCATGATTGATTAATCATGGTATGCACGCGCATGCGTAAACCACTTTACTAGGATGTGGTATTTGTTCGTCTTTTCATGCAAGACTGGATTGCAACCAGTGATTTAAAAAGCGACAAGTAGCGGTTTTACTGAGATCGTGCTGGAGCCTGTTAATTTCCTCAGAATCAATTTGGCCAGGGTCTTTGTAAAGTCCATCGGCTTTGATTCCTCCATCGGCTTTGATTTGGCGAAGGATGTAAATAGTTTACCGCAAGATTGATGAGTTGAACACAGTGATAAAATACATCCATGACAGCGACTAAATAAACAGAAAAACCACCAAACAGGCTAACTAATAAATAAAGGGCAGCTGGGGCGTCCGAGGGCGACGCCCCTTAATTTGTGCTACCGGGCACAGAAGCAAGCAATGAAGCAGGCTCAACTGACCAGTAGGACCGCCTCTCGTGGATTATGGAAAGCATCTGTCATCAATGAGAACAGATACTACTTTCATTCCTTGCCAAAAGGCCGAGAAGCGACACAATAACGGGGCGCCCCCTCACAACGTAGTTGGTTCCCAGATTCCTTGGAGGTCCGTAACTATATAACAGAGACACAATTTGAATTTGAAGATAGGAGAAGTTTTTGTCTAAACGTGGCTCGCGAACAGATAGCGACTCCAGACAAAATAAAGTATGGCAATGTCCGAGTCGAAAAGGGTTACAATATTTAACACCTTTTCGATATAATTTTTGTATTTCTTGCTATGAGTTTAACGGATTACAAAAAGCCTGGGAGGTTAACTGACACGAGGAAAGGAATGTTTTAACGCTTATTCTACGCGCTCCTGTTAAACAGAGTAAGTGACTTTAGTGTTATTATAATGCAGCAACAGGGCAAACTGACCGATTCCCTCTTTACAGTAGAGACGCAAACGTTTTTGTTTGTTCGCTCAAGACAATTTTTCTGACATTGTCTCTGGATGAGTTGTAACTTTAGCTAGTCGGATTTTGAAGGTCAAAAAGTTACTCTCTAGCTTTATCACAATCATTTTCTTACTAGCGCGTAAGGTATTGAATATCTAATGCCGTGGATCCTCGAAACCTGATCTTTTGAAACGATTTGCAGTTCCCAAATCTGGTATCAAGTCATCCCGATTATCAACCTTCGGACAATCAGTGGCTGATGAGTGCTCTGGTGCACATTCGGTGCTAACAACAATGGAGGACATCAAAAAATTCCCAAATGGTAAGATTTGTCATTTAATACAGGAGAGTACGTTTATTTGGAGTTTGTTGCAGCCTCATGGAATGTTGCCAATCTGATTATTTGCTATTCAAGTGTACAAATAGTAACTAATGCAACTGTGTAACCGAGATATCCGGGCACTTTCTCGCGTTGATGGTGATTTATTGGTAGAAAGGGTTTCTGGTTATCTCCTTCAACAGTCTCTAAGACAATCAATTAAGCATCAGACTACCGTCGTGATGCCTAGTTACCTTCTGTTATTAGGCAATAGAATTAAATGATAGAAACACAGCTCAGCACGTAGATATAATAAATGACCCCATGAGGAGACGTAAACACTTCTGGTCGTGACGAATCAAATAGTGACCACAGTGTAACAAACCGCTTCCTAATACAAAGACACAGTGCATTTAATATTTTAATGAAGATGTCGTGACTTTTCGCCTAAAATCTGCTGTTTGACAACACTTGTTTGCTTTGAATTAAATTTATACAGTGGGAGATACTTAGTTGCCACTGTACTTCGTAGTTAGATCCTCCATTATATTTAGAAGTAACTATAAAGTAGTGTCTCATACATATGATCTTTTGGTATGTTTGCCATAACTATTTTAAACAAGTTTTCTCTCTATTTTTTACCTACTCGTCTCTAGGCCCCCGACCATGCACTAGTAAACGCCCCCATTCATCGCCCTCTCAGGTCTATTACGTTCTTTCTGCCATTGACCGGTTTCGTTGCACCCTCATCAGAATAGCTCGTGCAAAGAACGAGTTGTTCAAACATTCAAGCATCAATCATGATCAATCGCAAACAAAGAAAGGGATCGAAGCAAAAGTTTTGTCTACCGCTGATTGGACAATTGTAAAGACCTACCAACAATATGGAGGCGCCAAAATTGTTAGAACAATTTCACAGAAAACACAAAGTCCTTTGGAATAACTCGTTCTTTGCACGAGCCATTCTAATGAAGGTGCAACGAAACCGGTCAATGGCATTTCACTAATGATTCCGTTAATCAAATATTATCTACAAATTTTGTAGTACCAGGAATCTTTAAGCCTTGTACACGTTTTTTGTGAACCATCAAGTTTTGGAATAAGATATCGAGTTGTTTAACTATCATGTTGGGACCAGCTCTAAAGTTTGTTGCTTAAAAGTTGTATAAGTGTGTTGGTTTTGAACGTATGGTAAGTATTGTTGCTACGAGAAGGGGCCATCGATTCAACATTTATTTCGCTGTTTCGGGAATCGACTAACGTCAGGGTCAATTTCGAGTCTCTACTGCAAAGTCATACGTTTTACTTATATCAAAAAGCTATAAAATGCACAATTGAAATATTCACATTCCTTCCTACGCAAAACCTCGCTTCTGGAGTTTCTTAAAGTTTTTCCAACTTTGATTTTGGTCGCTTTTCAAAAAGTGGCCAATAACAATCGTGTATTTGAACTTCTGTTGGTGAAGTACCGGAGAGCATCTTAAGGTCATGAGGCGATTGATATTCGCAATATCTTTTTAGCATTTTCTCTTAAGGGCATTAAGAGTGAGTGAGTGAGTGAGTGAGTGAGTGAGTGAGTGAGTCAGTGAGTCAGTGAGTCAGTGAGTCAGTGAGTCAGTGGGTGAGTGAGTGAGTGAGTGAGTGAGTGAGCGAGTGAGTTAGTGAGTTAGTGAGTGAGTGAGTGAATTAGTGAGTGATTAAGTGAGTCAGTCAGTCAGTGAGTCAGTCAATGGGTAAGTGAGTCAGTGACTGGGTGTGTGGGTGGGTGGGTGAGAAAATGAGTGAGTCAGTGTGTCAGTGAGTCATGAAGTCAGGGGGTCAGTGAGCCAGTGAGTCAGTATGTCAGCGAGTGGATGGGTGGTTGAGTAAATAAGTGAGTCAGTGGGTCAGTGAGTCAGTGGGTCAGTGAGTCAGTGGGTCAGTCAATGGCTTGGTGGGTGAGTAAATGAGTGTGTGAGTGAGTGAGTGAGTGAGTGAGTGAGTGAGTGAGTGAGTGAATGAGTGAATGGGTGAATGAGTGAGTGAATGAGTGAGTGAGTGAGTGAGTGAGTGAGTGAGTGAGTGAGTGAGTGAGTGAGTGGGTTGGTATGTGGGTGAGTGAGTGTGTGTTTGTCAGTGACTTAAGGGGTAAGAGAGTATGTTAATGAGAGAACCAGTGGATGAGTAAGAGAGCCAGGGAGGGAAGGAGGGAGTGATCAACTTTGTCGGTGATTGAAGTAGTTTTGTAAGTAAGGAACCAGGTGAGAAATGAATGACCAAGTCAATAAGCATAAGAGTAAGTATGTGACTTTTTTTGGCATCTATATCTATAACTGTAACACCATCCAGCTTTGAGGCAACAAGAAAAGACTTCTTCCTCACTTAGAAATCACAAATTTTCTTTTCTCTATGAAAACTGTTAATATCATAAACGAGGTTCTAAATAGAAGATAGAGCGAGAGGATTTGTCGGATAAAGAGTGTGTATAGAATTGAAGGAAATAAGTTTAGTGCAAAGGAAGAAAAGCCTTATAAAAACTAAACAAGAGAAGGTTGAAAAACTGGTACATCTGGCTGAAGACGATCGATGAGATTTGGGGCGTGCAATAGATAATAAGAACAACCGAAATTATGGGATTCGTGATTAATCGAGGGATAAATTTAGTGAGTCAGTCAGATTGAAGAATTGATATAAGATGCAATGTGCCGACGCCTTACTCAGAAACACAATCCATTCTGTAGTAAACAGAACATCTGCGAGAGGACGGCACGCTCAACTCATGAAAACAGTAGAGTAGCAAGAGCAGAAGCCGGACGTGATTCCCTCCGATGACGTTCATTGTCGAAATTCAAAGTAAAGGTATATATATTTTTCAGAGAAGGCATGGAGTTGAAGTTTTCAAAATTACAATAAGACTGTGTCTGCTTTATTGTATCTATCATGTATCACATATTGCGAAAAGTATACTTCTTTAGTCAGGGCTAGAACCCTTAGTTTGTATGTCACCTACAGGGAGCATTGAAATTGGTATGGGTATCACTATGGAAACCTGCAGAAGACAGAAATGAGTATATGCAATCCGTAATAGCACCCTCATTGAACGTTATTACAACTTCGAAGATAGTGTAGCCAGGCAGACAGATGATAACATTACCTATCAATGCTGAACTGAGATTGTCAATTTATTTGCTGTTATGTAGAATGCATCTTGAACGCTCTCCTTTGCAATTTGTGACGAACATACACAGGTATAATTTTAGTGAGATCAACACATTGGCAAATAGTTCATTCACGGAATTGTCAACGATCAACAGACACATGTCGTTTTCAGTAATTTTGCCGTCGGAAAGAGCTCCCTCCTCACGTAAACTTTTCAAAAATGCATTGAAATGCACTAGTTCAGCCTCATATTAGACATGTAGTTAAAGCTCTAGCTGGCTTTATTCGCATCTTTATGGGTGTGCGTAATAATTACCCCGTAACGTCGGTTCATTCTTACGCACGTGAAATGTTATTTGTTCCTTTTGTTATGGTAGGAATAGAGAAAAACCAGTATGGGTATAGTAGGTAGGCAGTTATTACCTAAACTACTTACTTTTTGAATTTAACTTTCCAGCTCTTTTCAAAGTAAAAGTTTCTAAAAAATGCGTAATAATTACCCTCCGTGACTATAATACAAGGCGTGGAGGACTTGATAGGAAGAATAAAGCATGGATATTCTGGTTGCAAACAAAACCGCATCAAAGCAAAAGCACAGGGTGCATTCATATTTTTCTACGATACAATTTCTTTGAATATCTGGGTACTTCTTGCTGAGTGCTACTGAATTTCTGAGTACTGTTAATGATACAGCACAGGTCAACCAATACACTCGATGACTAGATGACATTAACGAACAATTCTGATGTTACCATAGTTACCTTAATTAGAAAAAGAAAGTGTAATGCCCGCAGTTGGCGGAGATGTCGTGATTGAAGAGGAGAGGTTAATGTTTCGAGTTGCTAAAGGATATATGTGTTATTGATTGAGTTTAGAAAAATCGACCCAGCCGTTTCAGAGTTAATTTTTGGGTCACCAGTGACCCAATCGACGGATAAAAATTCTGAATTTTTGGATAATTTGGTGTTAAGGTCAGTTCCCATTCTACGATTGCTAGGAACTATTCCAATGATATCAGTGCGCATACAGTGATTTTTTTTCTCATTTTGTGTTTCTGGCTTCACCGTGTAGGTTTTATTCATGCCTTGCAAAGTCAAGGAAAGGAAAAACCACCATGTATCAGTCACAAATACTCTCGGTACAAAATTCCTAATTAGCATGAATTTTATTTAAATACCATGTTAAAAACTATTCAGATAGTTAATTAGAAACAAAAACTAGACCTGAGTTCAAGGAATACACGTGATTATGAAAAAAAACCAAAGCCTACAGATCACAAACACCTGAGTTGTCTTCCACATCAAGTGGCGAATTTTTTTTTGCTTTTATCGCATCACTGTAGCAACAAACACTGGAAAGCTTTCCATGAGAAACCATGCAACAAACCAAATGAAACATTTGTATGCACTGCAGACAATACTGGTGGCCTGCAGAGGCAAGTTGCCACAAGATACATGGGCTGCAAATATACTATAAAGCAAAGATGCATTGCAACACAGCACCACAGGAAGGCAATCTGAATCAGTGTCGTGCCCAGACTCCGTAGGGTATGCTTATTACCTATGAGCATATTTTAGGGCATGCTTCATAAATTTAAGGTGTACGGGCCAGCCTGTAGACCAATTAACGTAATTTTTGTGTAATCCCTTCTGGAAAATCGGTGAACCCTTTTAAAAAGCAAGGTAGGGGCGGCGGAGTATAAAGTTTAAATATTTAGACGCCCACACTATGCCGGATAAATCTAAAAACGAAATGTTATTGTTAGGGTTAGGCCCTCCGTCAACAATACAACGCTCGCATCCGCGTGAAAAGTTGCACGAAAACCAAACATTTTGAAAATACTTTCCTAGGTGGAACGATTTGAAAAGGTAAAAATTGTTGTGCTGCGTGGACGGGTACCGTTTTGTAAACGCGACTTTCACAATGCGTTGACTTCATTTTGAAGTTGAGAACAATGGGCTAGGTTTGTTTTAATGAGTTATGGAAAAGACCGCGGACATCTTAATTCTATCAATACCTCCTTGAGAAAGACTAAGAACCCCGGGGCGAAGTTATGTTTTCATACGAGGATGTGCAAATCCAGATGAGTGTGATGTTGGCGCCCAAGTGTTGACTGAGAAATTTTGTTTCTGTTATCCCACCTAAATTTGCTACGTACTTGCCCGGCGTTTCAGTGTCATCTTCCTTCCGTCGATTTCCTTTCGTGTTCATCTACGCGCTGGAGAAGATGCCTGCGTGTATGTAGGTTGTCGGTATGTAGGTTATCCACGTGGATTGACACAAAAGAAAAGCGTCCTCGATCTACAAGCATTACGCTTGGAAGCATAACTTAAGAGTTCCTGATCGCTTAATTGAACATTTTCAAGTGCTTTGCAAGTTTGATTGTTTAGTTAAAGAGATGCTGTACGTTCGCACGTTCGAGCCTGACTTTAATGTTCAAACAGACTCTATCCGAGCAAAAGTTTTTGTTTAGATTTTCTTTATTGTCTAGAAGTATTATAAATCATCGTCACACAGATGTACTTGAGGCTAACAATTTAAGAGCACCCCATCTTGATGATGAGGATAGAACTATTGACATTTGCCTGTTTGAACAAATTCGCAGTGTCAGTCACCAGCCACTGTAACGATATCCACACTTCAAATTATGACGTCTCCCTTAGAGAAATACAGGCAACTCTGCCCTTGCGGTCAGCTTCCTTTTAAGAGAAGCTTTGAATTGCGGGCGCAAAATAAAAGTCCCAGCAAAAATTTGTAGTAAACTCTGCATTTAAACTCTGCATTTAACGGGCAGCTTGGAATTGCGAACTACGGGCAGTGATCGGTAATCCGTGGCCCATGAAAACACTGTGTGATAAGGGCAAGCAATGACATTCTCGCCGGACTAGAAGTGTCATCAACATGACGCAGCGACTGATGGACCCGTGTATCGCACCCTTGTTAGAGTGACTGCAATGAGTTGCTTAAAACCGATCAATTCTGCTCAACATCTGATGTTGATTTGGTTCATACTTGATTTTGATTTGCCAACTTAAGCTATTTGCTTTATAAACGAACGATGGACGTTTTATGAAGCACTGTACCGAGGGAGTCGATCATTTAACCAGCCAGTTTGTCGACACTCAGATGCACGCATGGCAGACAAACATCAACGATTTTATCGTTAAAAAGTGAATTAACTTTTTGTTATCCAGCATATTTACATTATTTTGTTATGTTTCAATATTTTGTTACGTAAATTTCCTAGTTAGTTGTAATATATTTTCAGTTAATTTTTATGTTTTGTTTTTTATTTAAAATCTAATCACAACGATTCCTTACTGACTTTAGTCCACTATGACCAATTCTTTATTGTTCTGTTATTTAACAAGTATTAGCTGATGGTGTTCTACCGGTCTATTTGCTTGTAGAGCTACTATTCATACGTTTGCCCAGCAATGCAATCCTTGTCTGTTCTCTTGGTCAGGGTGAATGCAGCAAAACTGTCTCACGAGAACGGTAGGCCTCTATTAGTGCTTCTCTTGTACGTTCGTATTATTGATTCTTAAAGAGCGGCTGGTTGAAGATCCATATGTACATTGATACTATTTCTAAGTCTGACCGAGATCCACATTTTAGTGACACAATGTCGATCAGTGAGCAATATGCCATAAGTGCTCACAAAATCGATTTGCAATTTACCTCTTCTCCTACTCTGACACAGACCTGTTTCTCTCTTGTACATTAAATCTGACCTTTCATTACTTCTTCAACTTTCCTGCTCGTCACATCGCTCACATCACCATTTCTCTCTTGCCTTATAACCCTTTCTTCTGACTTCATTGTTCAGATGTCAGCATCTGCAACGTCCATGTTATTGTTACTGCTTCCTGTTTCCTTTTCTCGTCCATCATCGTTATCATTTCTTATTTTGTCAACGACGTCTTTGCTCTTCCTTTTTGCAACATTTAAACATGGTCTTTAGCGCTCTTCAAGATGGCATTCCTCAAACTACGCTTTTTAGCATTCCATCACCCTTTGTTTTTGCCATTTTCAATCTTTTTGACACACGCTAACCTCCATGAAGGCTAGATTATGATCGATATTTGCACTAGAACACAAATTATTTTCCTCCCCTTTCTAGATACACCGCTGGCGACTTGGTCTGTGTTCGAACTTAGCCTGTGACTCATCATTCCGAAAATGTTTGGAACAATGCAAGAGTGTTTTCACCAGAAAGGCACCTGGATGAAGGTAAATTTATCAAGTCTCTACTTCTACACCTTGATACGCTGATTTTAGCTATCAAATTCTTTCCATAGTCAAATTTGTGTAAAATTCTATCAAGATATTAAGGAGCCCGAGGTTAAATAAGAAAATAGTACGTTGCACACACGGACTTCTATTAATAGCATCTATAGATGTTGTGATTTAGAAGTCCATGTTTCCAAACTTCCACAATGCATATTCTTGGATCAAACAACATTTCACTCCCGCTTCACATTTTCTTACATCAACGCATTCGGGTTAACACCCCTTTATTACTGCCGTCCATTTCCTCAATTCCTTTGCCTCGTAGATCACGGTCGTAACATTTGAAAAAGCCCACTATATTGTTTAGAAAACTAGCCATCAGAACCCGAGATCCCATCCCAAGGAAAAGCTGAGCGTGTCGACCGTATTGTACTGTCATTCATAAGCTTTGTATCATTCTAAACATAACTGATAACTACGAAGAGGGTGAGGTAATCTGTCGTTAATAAAGCAGTTTTTGCAGTAATTTATGGTTAGATTATTTGACTGATAAAAGAAGTGTTCACTCCTGCTCTCAATTGACAAGCGAATCCACAATCGTTCATCCTCTTACGTAAATGTCAAAACTTTTTAGTCTTTCTTTCATTTATTTGAAAGGACTTAATATTATTATCCTTACTTCCTCCTAACTAATCGAAGGAATGTTGGTGCCAGGTCTCCCTTTAAAGAAAAAGAGTTCTTTATTTCAATTAATTAAAAAATTTGATTGGGGGGGGAATTAACTTTAAAATAAAGGGGGGGGGGGGGGGGGTGGAATAATAATGTCCTGGGTAGAACATTTTTGAAAAATTATATAGCGTGGGGGACTTCTATTAGGCACCCAAGAGTACACTATAAAACTATTGCCAGCTAATCACAGTATTAGATTTTAATGTTTATATTCAAATTAATAGTTAGGGAATCGGAGATTTCTGACTTAAGGGTAGTAAATATAATTAGATTGAAAACATTATTCTAGTTTGCTTCTAGCTAAGCGCGTTTAATTAATTTCAAAGTTAAAGTACTATAGGAAAAGAACATACTTATGAAATGATGAATAAAAATTGCGTTTGGCATTTAATATAATGGAAAGGGAATTTTTGTTCCCTAACATCACATTCATTGTTAATTTTTGATATCTTCTCATCATTTGTAAAAAGTTTCAGTTCAACAACAAGATTATAGTATTTTATTTTATTTATTTGAAAAGGAACACTAGAGAAATAGAAATAGAAAAGCATTTCTTCTCGATGATATTTTATTAATTATCTAGTAATTTTAAGTTTTATTCTTTAACGAAAGTAATCTACAGCATGGCTTATTGTTTACCAAAGTTAAAAAATAGCCAATAGTTATGTTTAACCGCCAATTTTTAACAACTCTACCGTCAATCTCATACTTTTATCATAGGGGATCCTACTGATCTGTATGAATTCAATGTAAGTAAAGACATCACGGTCATTCAAGGTTGTGGACTTGGTGGTGGATCATTGATTAACGCCAATGTGGGACTTGATGCTGATAAACGAGTCTTTGATCTTATTAAAAGTTTTGAATTTTGGAAGTCAAGACTTTGTTAAACATTTCCCAAGCACGTATGGTTATGATAGGGCAAAAGTTACAAATATTGCCATACCGAGTTGCATTTAGTCGCCAAAACGATGCCAGGCGTACAAAATACATGTTGCTAAATTCATTGTAAGATTTGTATTGTTTTCACTTGAACAACGCAAATTTAAGTATCATCGAATCGAATGTATGTTTTGAAAAATAAACAATAATACTGCAAGTGAGTTAAGCTGTAGTGTGTTCTCACCTAGCGTACAACGTCTAGACAAGAGCACGTGATTTCACTAAATTGGTTGTGACTCAACGAAGCACTGTAGTAGAGCACATGCTTCGGCGAGCCGAATATTCATCACACATAATCGATCACAGCAGTTTTCCCCACATCATACAGCACGTTATATTTCCAATCGTATTTTACGCTGGATCTACTAGACGAAAATGTTATGCCAGCAAATTTAGTCAAGATGAAAGAGTCTCTTAAATACGTTTCTTTGTTTATTCTGGTATGGTTTCATTTTCCGACTCGCAGATGGATTTTCTCTTTTTGCATTCACAGTTAAAAAGAACATTGTAAACATAAAGGGAAGCCTAATTTTCTCCTTCAATATTGCAATAGATGTTCAAAATGTGCACCGAAACTACGAGAAACCAATTTGACGAGCGAAGGGAATTTGAAATTACACTGAGCTGGCCGTGGGTAAAAATTTTCCACATAGCTAAAGGGAATATAGCTGAGGGGACATTTTATGAATGCCAGTTTACCTCAGACTTCAGGGGATTACGCTGAGGTTTGTGCCAAATGAAATGCAGACCTGGCCTTTCCTATGATACGGAAGCAATTGTCCGTGTACACTTTGGTACAGTCTAGGTTCTCAAGCAAGTGCTGCCCTATGGTAGAGTCACATTGCTTAGTGGCGTTTTTGGTCATTTTGGTGTTTTTAGGAAACCCTAATCAAGGGATTCCTGGACCACGAAGAAGTCCAGAAACAGTTTTACTGCAGATCAATTGAACAGGAAAACATAGCCTGAAATTCCATTGTTGATCTCTTTGCTATCCCACAGTTGTAAAGACGCGGGTTGCATAATCTTTCAAAGAGAACACAACTAACCAAATGTTCATATGGAAGAAGCATGTGCTGGGCAAAGAGTCAAATGACTATATCTTTCCTCCTTCACGTCACTTTCTCACCTGAATAAGAACACAATTCGTATTCCAGTAATGCGAAAAGCCTAGATGAACACCACGAATATCAAAAATCTGAACAAAATCCACCATGTATAGCTCTCAAGAAAATTTTTAGCGCAATACAATATGCCCTAGGCATTTTGTACTTTGCAAAAAAATTTTATACCAATCACTTTACAACATGCAATCAAAAATCTAACTACAGTTGGATATTTGATATTGATGGTGTTGATCTAGGCTTTTAGCAGTACTGAAATACAAATTGCATTCGTTATAAGGACTCTTTTGAAATATTGTAAACAGCATTTGCATGTAGAATGTAGCGAGCCACATGGCAAAGTGGTTGGCCCCTTTATTGCCTTAAGCTGGATGTTGATGTCCAGGAGTTGATGATTGGGAGCTAATTTTGATGACTAGAGAGATTGAGTAACATAGACGGGAAGAACACAACATCGGACTTTTCAGAACAAGGAAATCTATTGTCTCGATCTGGAGTTACCAATCCATAGGTCAAAGATCCCTGGTAAAATTGATGTCCTTCGAGTATCCGTCTCTATACCTTATATCGATATTGTTATTAGCTAAAAAACCTACTTTCACAAATAATTAAACCAAATCAACGCTCTACAAAGTCGACTGAATCCAGTTCCACAAGAGAACTTCAACCTGGTTCAACTTATTCAACGATCCCTGGTTCCACGTATCTCCGATTTCAACTTTGCTGCTAACTCAATTCTACTTTTCATTTATGTTAACAGCGCAAACATTTTACTGCAGTCACAATAATCAGCCGCTCTTCCTAACTTTAACATCGTATATCGAGAACGGTGTACACCTGCCTCATCTTTAGCAGTAAATTCCATCTCTAGAAGGTCAATTAACCGAATTCAAAACTTTATCTATCTGTAGTACTTTAAACAAAAATTACTGCAGCATCAGCGGTTTACATTGTTTTTACTACCACTCATTATATTTCTTTCCCTTTTCTTATTCTGTGACCAGCAATTTCACGGTTAATTGCATATCCTAAATTAGTTTACGGGAAACAGGAATTTCCTGTGCATCATTGGTACGATTATGCACAGGAAATTCCTGTTTCCCGTAAACTAATCTAAGATATGCAATCAACCGTGAAGTTGCTAGTCACAGAATAAGAAAAGGGAAAGAAATATAAAATATTTAATATAATTCTTAAATATAAATAGTTCTTAATATAAAATATACCCACATAAAAAGTTTCTACTGATTGAGCCAAGAGTATTTTGATGATATTTTAATAGAGGAGAGCAAATATTATCAGAGGGGGTATGGCCTCCTTATGTCCCCAGGCTAAGAGTTTCACCTGCGATTACACATCTGAGTGTAGTTTACTCAATTTTACTTTCTTTTGTGTGCGGGCGCTAAAAGTTCTCTCTCATATACACCTTCATTCCCTTTGAGCAACCCTGGCAATAGGGGAATTCAAATTCAATAATATTTCTGAAAGCTCTGCCGCCAACGGAGCCTACGTTCTGACATGAACGGTACTCTTACACCCCCACCCCAACAAACACCCCCAACATTTCACCTATGATCACCGCCGTGGGGCTGTATTAAAGTACCTATTAAAGTACGCTGGCATACAATCTCTGCAAGACTTACAGAAATCCGTTGTGTCACCTTTTCTCAACATCCCTTAAGTTGAGAGGTCAGTTGCCAGAATCCTCATCAAAAGCAAAGATTCAAGCATGCGCTGTATCATCGATTTACGTTGTGTAAACAGTGCAGAGCATGGTTACAGTGCTTGCCGGTACTCGAGGCAACAGTGTACTTACATTTCCACACAGTGTTTTGGTTGATCACTACTTTAAAATTCTTACATCTCCTCCTTTTCTTTACTGCATTACAGCTTCATTCTCCCTACTACGTGAAGTCAAGGAGCTGCTGAGAAAAAAGTGGTAAATCTTTCTCCTGGGTTTTCTTGCATATGTTAGTTTATGTTCGATGTAGTCTGCTTAAACGGTCATCTTAACGAGTTGTTTACAGACGTTCATCCTGTCTTCTAAGGTCAACGAAGCCAAAATAACCTCTACAAATATTTGCTTCTGGGGTCCAAAGGAATAGCTTCCAGCTGGCTCGTCATGGTAAAAAATATGACTTGGCAGGGCCAGGCGGCGTCCCTTTTACAACATGAGAGATGGGTAATAGGGAACCGCACAGGGACTTGTTAGTTGCATGAGGTCTCCAAGAGATGCTGTATACTGCAAGTAACATTTTGGTGTAGTTGCCATTAATTGCCTTTCACATCTTCTCTAAAGAAGAGAAAGCACTCTATGCCTGAGCAATTCTAAAGTCCATGTCATGGTCAACGTTGGTGTACACAATAAGATACTTAAAATCTTGCACCGGCAGTACTTTGTCAGTGAATGGACGAATACTGTTAAGAATGCATCTGTTTTAAATCTTGGAGGTGCTTTGGGATAGAGAGATTCCTCTGTAAGTTTTTTATTAAGAAGGCACTCTTTGGTATTTGAATTACGCCAGATATTCCCCATTCCTTTGGGAGGTTTCCTCTGTATCTTTCGTTACAGAACTTGAGGAAGCTCGTACGAACCCTTCATTTTCCAAAACTCAGGCCGAAGGCCATCCAAGCCTGGTGCCTTACCGTTTTCTAAACTAAATATCGCTTTATCTAGTTCATTTTTTACAAATTGCCCTTGTTCAATCCCCATAAACAGGACAAGTATTTTCACAACTGATTCACTATCGTCAGACTGGGGAGTTGGATCAGCATTTAACAGCTTCTTGAAATGATTCTACAAAATTTCGAATCGATCTTCATTCTCAATAAATAACACTGTGCGATTTCTTTTCAGAACGTCTCTTAACAAGATCGCAAGCATTCTTGATAGAGGAGACCGCAATTTCGAGGGCAATGGCAACGTGGCAATAAGAAATCGACAAATGTAACGGTGTCTCGCCTATCTGAAAGATCAAACGTAAACACATAGGACATCAGTCAAAGATAGATGCAGTATGATCTCAGCTTTTATGATCTGTTGGATTTAGCTTTATCAAATACCCAAGGTTAAAGGGCCACTGGAAATAATCTGACTCGAATTCCCTCAGGACACAGTGAAGGATTGGTTATTTGGCAGTTTAAAGAATGTGATAATATCGAAACTTAAAAAGGATCTCCACCTTAAGAACCGCCTTTGAAAAAGTAAGAAATTTGGTCCTATAGACGTGTAGAGCCCATAACAGGGTATATGAGTTGAACTAACCTGTTAAAACAATAGCAAATTAAAACAATGCTAACGTATAACATAAATTCTCATGACATTTCTTTTAGGTACATGCACCTTAAGAGGAATAGGTCTGCGTACTTTATCACTTCTCTAACAACTTCTCCGCCCTGATGCCTTTTCCCTATCAATTTACCTTTGTCCTTAACAGACAATAGCATGCCCTGATTTACTGTAAAAAATTTAGTAGTACAAGCCAGAAAATTGCGGTACAAACTATTTGCTTCAAGTAATAAAAATTCTCTTTGGATTTGGCGTCACAGTCTGCATACTACGATGCTATCGTCTCCTAAATAAACAATAAAGATTATGTTAAACTGTCTTTACAAGAGAACCTAGAGTCCTTTCTGACCCTATTAACCCTTCTCTTTACATTCATATGCATTGCAACATTCTTTATACAACACTGTACCTTTCACTGAAAATGTATCACACTTAAGACCACTTGCAGATGAACGAAAAGCTGTCTTATTGGGCCAGAAAGCCTTGATTAGAACTTAAGCAGGCAATAGAAATACTGGTTGAGGCTCAGACATTATTCACCCCTTTGAGGAATGATAAGATGCCACATCAGAAGCCTGTATCCTTGCAGAGAACAAAGCTACTCTCAATGTCAGAGATGACATTCTCGATCCAGCAATCAAAGAGTGATGTAACTCTCAAACAATTGAGAGATTAAATATCTGGACAATTGGCCGAGAGACAAAATATTTCCGGCTTGATGGTCGAGACACAAACACTTCTGCCAATGGGCAGAGAGGCCAAAATATTTCCGGCCGGTTGGCCGAGAACCGAAATTTCCGGCCACCTGGCCGAAATGATAACGAAAAACTGATGCCATGAACCAGTTAAGCTCCACTGCCTATAAAGGGCCATACTGGGGGATTGCTATGAAGCAAAAAGCCACCCGTTATTAAGAGCCACCATAATAAGCTGAATGTATATCCCACAAAGCTGTGGAGTTATTAGCTGTTCAAAATCAATGACAGCATAACAAGACAAAATAAAGAAACACACACTTTATTACAAGCTTGTTTAAACTCAACAAGCAGGGGGGAAATATAGCAAACCCTTCCTCGTAGAAAGAATTAATGCAATGATGTTGAGGAAAAGAACTTGGAACCCATTAACCAGGCCGCATCACCATATTACGTTAGGCCAACAGCCAGTTGACACTGAACAGGAGGCCTAATAGTGATATTAGGAGTACTTATGAAAACTAAAGATCGTATCCGATTTTTATCGGGGCAGCAATTCAGAAATAGCGAGATTAGCCCTGAAAATTATGTGGGTAAGTCAGGTTATTTGCTAAACTAAGATGTCAATGTTGTGCTAATTGTGCCTAAAAGCAGAATGCGTATAAGTCCAGAAGCTTCTAGCTTGGTCTTGAAACCTATTTTCTTGCTGTCTTTACATCTCAGTTACTGCAGCTCCACGCGGAGTGGGTAGGGGCTGACTTGTCCCCACACTTGATACATAGACTAAATTTTCAACTTGCCCAGAGTTCATAAGAAAACTAGAGGGTTGCGACAGGAGTTCTTTCAAACAATTCTCATACATTTTCAGCCTGTGTACTTTCATCCAAGGAGGAGAGTTAGCTCAGTCGGGGCAGACCTGGTTTAGCAAGCTGAAGGTTGATGGCTCGAGCCTATGGTCTGCCTTTAATCTGAAAACTCCTTCTGAAAACCTAACAGGAAAATGGGTACCTAGCATTAGCTGGGGAAGCATAAAAGGCGGCGAGGAAAGGAACTGCCCACCCTACCTCCAAACGTCGTGGCTCAGGACATGCGATTCTCTACCATATCACATCCCCTACGCTCTGAATACAGAATGGGACTACCTGTACCATTTTTTACTTTCATCCATATGCTGTAATGGCTCTTTCCATTCGTTAATGACGTCAGTGGCTTACGATGGTTAATAAAGCACCAAAAGTGTGCCTTGTGTCTGACTACTTCTGATCTCGAGCATCAATCGTCCTCCATGACGTCAAGGCATCAAAAATAAAATTTGCTGTCCCTTCATTCATTTTCTTCGACCCTCATACCCTGTTACAGCTTGTGACCCACTCTACAAAGTGTTTTAAACAACAGTACCTTTTGAAAGTTTTATTCTAAACAATTTCTCTGCAACAACAACAAACATGATAAAATGCCTTAGGGAACACTTGCTTCACTTTTC
This sequence comes from Alatinidae sp. Z8VKAUB7J3, assembly GCA_010016025.2. Classification (NCBI taxonomy): domain Eukaryota; kingdom Metazoa; phylum Cnidaria; class Cubozoa; order Carybdeida; family Alatinidae; species Alatinidae sp. Z8VKAUB7J3. The sequence goes on from JAAAKM020073195.1 coordinate 213,821,344, forward strand.
AAACCTGTATCATAGTAACCAACACGTTTTTAGCTAACACTATCTAACCAGTACCAAAATGTTATATGCAACATCAGTATAATGAATCAGATCTGTTGAATATAAGAAAATGTGCACTGTTACTGAACCAAAGATAAGAGGTGTAGTCTTCTGATATCCTTGTAAGTCAAACAGGATTTCTGTCAAATTACAGCCTAACAGATAATACAACAGTTAGCAAAACATCTTGATGATGAAAGAGGAAATATTCAGCAAAACCAATTGTCACATTCATACTCAGGATTGTTCTTTAGTGTATTAGTCATAACACAAGGAATACGAAAACTAGAAAAAGTCATAACTGCATCAAAATGTACTCACTTTGTGTTTTTACTTTATCCATCTGCTTCTCCTGGGGTCAACCAAGCATCCTGTTCTCCTTTGTTTATATGTACTTCCTGCCTTTCGTCATCAGAAAGATTGGTTACACCATGTGCCTGGTCATGAAGTGCCATGCCACTGGTACTTTACTTCAGCTAAGAGTAATAAATTTGACAAATAAAAAACTACTCCATAGAGAATAAAGGACAGACAATGTCTTTACCACAGCCAAAAATCTACTTTTATCGACAAGAGTAAATACATGTGACTCACAGAATAATCGATCACAAATCTAGAATAGGTCTACCAAACTCACAAACTACCAGGAGATGTCAAATTTGATAAGATAGACTATACTTACAGAATACCAATTTAAATTTCGTTTCGCCGGCCCTGAACATTACCTCTACCGTCTAGCATTGTAACGTAAGTCTTATTAAACTGCCAGAACAAAAAGGAGTTGGCGTAGTTTCACATTCCTGCAATACAATGTTTGGCAGGAGTTCTCACTGGGAGGACATTTGCTGTGTTAAGCAAGTACCACAGCTGTGCCAAAGATCGCCTTTCGGCCCTTTGGGAAAGACTGGACGCAGTATCTGTTCTGTTTCAGAAATATACCAGTATCTGATCTCATTGATGACAGATTCTTTCCTAATCCATGAGAGGCGGTCCTACTAGGTTGAGCCTGCCTCATGGCTTGTTTCTCTCCACGGTAGTCTAAATTGCGGGGCGCTGTTCTTCGACGCCCCAGCAGCCCTTTACTTTTTAGTTAGCCTGTTTCGTCGTTTTTCTTTATATTAAGGAAAGTTTTAATATCGGGCCAACTGCTCATCGGATGTCTTTGAGTGAGAGATGACAAAAGCTGTGCCTATTCCCCCTCGTTCTCTATTCATCTTGAAAAAGCGTAACAACGAAAGCAACGTAAGAAAAACCATTTTGGAGGCTTGATGTGATACAATAACCGAAATTTTGTCAAAATACTTAGTTATTTAAGATTAACAGGTTATAACTACACATTTGTTTTTAAAGGTAAAATCACTATTTTAAAGATTTTTGCCCAGTATGACCTTGAACAAACTCCGAGGAGAAAAAATTGTTCGTATCACACCTTGGGAAATTATAAAACCAATTCTAACTATGGCTTTCTAGAAAATATTGAAAATCGTAGAAAATCATAGAAAATCATAAAAATAAGAAGAGTTTTTTTTGTAATTTTTCCTCCTGCCTAATGTAACGAAAATGGCATTCTGAATACCAAAAAGTGCCTTTCACAGCAAGTATGCAACACATACTGAGGTTAAATTTCAGGTATTAGAACTGAAGTTTTGTCAAAATCGTCAACACTGACACCTTCTATAAACTGGAATTATGAGCCCATAATGAGTAAATTTTGGTAAAAATCCCTAAAAACCCTGACTTAATTGCCCAAAATGGTTGTAATATTCGTGATCAGCATACTAACATTAGAGAGCATTTATTTGCAGCGTGTGGTGTATCTGTACTGAGCTAGGTGATATCTCTAGTCCTGACATTAGCTCACAATCATCCATCGATGACCATTGATATCCAGCTCAACACAATTCTAACTAATTCTCACGGGTTCGATCGCCTCTGGTGACATTTTTTCTATTTCTCCAGTGTTCTTTTCAAAACTGGCATTTCAAATCCTCTCGTCTCGATGATACTTTCTAACTTTAAGGGGCCCGGGATTGATGACGGGACGGAGAGCAGTTATTCCTTGGTCAAGTCACATGGCGCAGAGAGGCTGGTCTCCAATTGCGTTGAGCTGGATATCGATGTCCGCCGGTGGATGATTGGAAGCTAATGTAGCGACTAGAGAAATAGAGTATGTTAACATCGGTGGTCACCTAGCTCAGTTGGTAGAGCGCACGCCGCGAAAGCGTGGGCCACGGGTTCGATCCCCAGTGGTGACATATTTTCTATTTCTCTAGTGTTCCTTTCAAAATTCTAAATGTCTAATGTTTCATTTCTTTAGTGTCTTTTCAAAACCAACAACATTGACCTGTCTGCTCGTGAGATCTTGTCAGTATTCAGCTTTGTTGGTGCCCAGCATTCACTTGCATGCAGCACGCGCAACGCATGCACACATTAAACAATTTTCCTTTCCGATGCAAGGAGATTGACCTTGATGTTGGGAGAGGCAGGAGTTCTTTAAACTTTCCCCACGCACATCTGATCTCTGTATCAATAGCCCTGCTACACCCACCACCGGTACAAACTGTATCTTCCAAGTAGCAGAAGCTATCTACTACCTCAATGGATTCGCTGCCTACTTCACATTTTGTGACTGGTCTTATATCAATTGGGCAAGCGGTACCAAGACAAGGTGAGCACAGGGAGCCAGGGTTTTCAACAAGGCATCCTGAGGTGCCAGTGCACTTATGGTGGATCCAACAATTGCAACCAAGGATTGCAACCATGGAGTTACTACCTACTCCTTGCCTGCAAACACCACAAGGGTACCTTCCAGAATCCCTAAGGGTTTCTAAGACTCTTCCTGATATCATCCCTTTGGCTTTACTTAAGTTGACTCTCAGCCCATGCGATTCAGGATTCCTCTTTCATGTATTCAGTCTCATAAACAAGAGAGGCTCAATACACATCCTTGGTGAACTCCAACATTCACATTTACTACTGAAGGCATCGTTGACCTTGATTCTGATCTGTGCATTCTCAACTTTCTGTGTTAAAATAACCCACTACTGGCAGGTTCTTTCTGTCAGGGCATTGTAAAACTACCTCAAAAAAACATTTAAGAAGTCATAATCACAAACCAATTTTGGAATAACGTTGACATTCGCCCAAGTATCCATATCGTCCTTCTAAAGACTGGCGTAACGGCGTCACTCGAAAGATCTGTCTAAGAATAACATAACAGTTTCAGTGGTGGACGTAACATAACTACTTGGTACTGAACCTGGCTTAGATAAACTAAGTGATCAAACGAAATATGCAGTATTCGCACCCCTAAGACCCCAGGATAGCGCAATCTGAGGTTACTATTTTTATTGTTATTTTGTGCAAAGTGTGTCCACCCAATACACTACCATATTTAGAAAGTTATTACCTCCTCCCCGACATTTTGTTTGTCGCTACTGCTTTCGTCATCATTTGCTTTGGTTGCGTTACCCTGCTGTTTGCCATCTTGAAATCCTTTAGCGTATCCCTTATCTTCGGCTTGAGTTTTCTCCTGCCAAAAAGACGCAAACATTGACTTAGTAATCAAAAGTATGAAGTTGTATTAGTAGAAGCGTAGGTGGATACCAAAAGATTACTGTTGTTGACCTGTATTATAGCTGCTAAACCTCTCCATTAATAGTGGTGAGTTCCCTTCGCGGTTTCTCGGACTATGGTAACATCAACTGCATAACATAACTTCAGTGTACACATGCTCACTTGAAATATTTAGGGCTTAAATATACAAGGTCGTTGTCACTCTTCTAGGTTACAGATATTATGTGTCCTTCGTCATTTAAGCGCTATCCTTTCAGCTGTATCATCGCCAGCAAATTGCACGGCCAAATAAAATTTAAGTAGGGCACGACGATATAATGTTATAAAAATATTCATCATGGAGGCGTAATGTGCGAGGAACGTAATAATAAAGGAGGATACAGAATCACAATTCTATCTACTTCGTATATGTGATTAAATATCAAGCAAAAACACTACTTGAAACAGCTATTTCAATGTCAAATTGCCCATCTGTGACGATGTTTAATTAATTAATTTATCAAAACAAAACTCTATCTTATCAGGTACTTTACAAAAGTAAATAAATTTTAATATTCTACCTTAAAATTTTTGCTCAATTTTGAGAAGAAATGTGCTAGGGCACACACCTTTTCCTCTGGGGTAACATCTAGCTTTAGATTCTGTAGGGTTTTTTGGTATTTTTGCATTTAGACACGAAGTTATCCATGACTATCGCTTCACCTTACTCAACATGCGCTATGACGGACACACTCTGCTCCTCAGATTGTTTTAATCGGTTCTTGATTTAGTACAAAAGAAACATTAAATCAGTCAACATTTAGAAGTAGGAATTTCTAGTTCTGAAAAGAACACTAGAGAAATAGAAAATATGTCACCACCGGGGAACGGACCCGTGACCTATGCTTTCGTGGCGTGCGCCATATTGAATGAGCCAGGCGACCTCCGATGTTAACATACTCTATTTCTCTAGTAGCAACATTAGCTCTCAAGCATCCATCGGTGGGCATCCACATCCAACTCAACGCCAATGGGGTAACACCATATAACGTGAGCAAGGAAGGACTTCCCTCCAACTGGTCATCTAACCAAAGCCCATTGAAGGTAGAGAGTATCGTCCAGAAGAGAAGATTTGAACTGTTAGTTTTGATAAGAACACTAGAAAAATAACAAATATGTCGCCACTTGTACTTTCTTCTTTCAGTGGGCTTTGAACAGTATGGTGGGCCAGAGGGCAGTTCTTCCTTGGGCTGCACTTGTTCCTATCCCGCTGAGAGACTCGTCCACTCCGTCCAGCCATCTCTTTCTTGGTCTTCCAACTGGTTGCTTTCCTATTGGTCGCCATCTTAGGTATTTTAAGGTAATCAAGTTTATGGAATACAAAAAGGTTGTAACGTCCCGTCAGTTAGGTAAATTTTTTTCTACCGACCTTAAATTGGCCTTCCTACTGGTCAGCGTTGAATTGAAACATGAAATGTGCTAAGAAAATGAAAAAAGTATTGTCAGGAGCGCATTTATTTTCCTTTTCACTTTGCATTTTTCATTTCGTTTCATGCTCATTTCACTACTTTAAAGCAGCATTAAACTGAGACTCGAAAATCAGTCCACTTCAACGTAAAGGTAGATTAACTTTACAACTTTTAGTTCAATAGTTTAAATGTCATTGAACTCTTAAGCGGCCCACAGACGCGCAATAATCTTGACAGTTATACTGATGAAGTTGTAAATTGATAACATTATTGATCGTCTGTGGGCGATTATTGAAGCATTGAACAGTATCTTAACGAAAATCAAAATCCGTAGATATTTATTGACAGTCCGTTGATAATTTTGAATTGTTTGCACCATGGAGGTGCTAATAGAATTGGGATTTACGAAAAGATGTCTGTGGTTTGCAACAAGTGATCGATATTTTAGTCTTTCCTTTGACGTTCCGAGGATAGCTATTCCGTACACGACGAAGAGTACAACTGAAATGAGCCAGTATTGTTAATAAAATTGAATCATGTACGGGGGACCCGGAATTTTATCAATAAGAGACTATCCTCACGATTGTCAATTTTCATTGAGCAACAAGGACCAATTTGTTTTCCTATAAGAAAATCCATTCGCTTACCAGGGTGAGCTGGACAGTCAGGGGCGGTTGTTCGACGTGTGGGGCCCTGGGCACTTTCCCAATGCGGGGCCCTATTAAGGAGATGTAGATTTGTCAATATCTCACCCAAGTTAGCCCACATAATATGGGGCTTTCACTGTGCCTAACGTCTGTAATAATTCGTATATGCAGTGCAGCGTGTGTATACATCAAAGAGTACGAAAAGTGAAGCTGACTGAATGGCCGATGGACGTTTTTGGCTGTGATACTCTTGAGCATGGGGCCCCTCTTGAGCTTGGGGCCCTGTCCGACATACCCTACATATCGTAGTTGGCTATGTTGCTAGCATTTACTACAATTGATAGGGGAGAATTAGGGTAGGACTGCGAATAAATTCTAATGTTTTGTATTGTGCGAACCTCAGTCTTATATAGTTTTGGTATACTGAATGCCTTTTCTGATTTAGGCAAAGAACGTTATGCACATTTGTAGAAAAGTGAGTAAAATACAAATCTGTACAAAGTCCGTGTTTATAAATTACCTAAGGCAATTTTGCGACATTTCCCATGAGTTGAATGCCAAAGAGTACGAAAAGTAAAACCTTCATTAGATATTCTTAGTTAGTTAAGCCTATAGATCCGTCATCTCCTTTAAATTAAAAAATTTTCTTGCCTTGCCTGTAAGCATGATTTCCTAGCATGAACAAAAACGCCTCTGGAGTAAGAACAAATCTTCTTTCTATTTGGCTGTTGAACTGTTAAAATAATCAAATTTAGGGACTTTATATCGTGTATATTCAGATAGATAGATAGATAGATAGATAAATAGATAGATAGATAGATAACAGATAGATAGATAGGTAGATAGATAGATAGGTAGATAGATAGATAGATAGATAGATAGATAGATAGATAGATAGATAGATAGATAGGTAGATAGATAGATAGAAAGATAGTCAAAAGCTTATGTCTTCCTATGCGTATAAATATCATATAGAACTAAAAATGATGCAATTTTTTTTCAACGTTTCGATAGTATCATTGTCAGGTGTACTTTAAAAGAGTAACAAAGATCTGCATTCTCAAATATTTGATTATTCGAAGTTTTTATAATTTTTCATAATCTGTTGATAATTTTTCTAGCACCACAGACAGTTCGTAAGACCCACTGTTGTTGATGATACAAGGCATTTCCAAAAACTGAATTTCTAGCTACTAAAGTTATTAGGAAAAACATAAATATTGAGTATTCAATTAAAGTGTAGAAGATGTTTATTAATTTTTTCGTTGTTACTGAGACATTTCTTTAACTTGTTTTAAGTAGCTTCAAGCATTTCATTAACTAACAGCTGCAAATATCTCATCAGTTTTATTGCTGTTTTGGAAAATCTCTACAGCTAGGGAGGGAGTTTTAATATCAGTTTACTTCTAAATGAAATATACAGATCAAAGTAGTCTGAACGTATTACGTCAACTTAGGATTAATATTAGCTTTATGTTCAAAATGTAGAAATATTTGGGTTGCATTGTACTTCAAGAATCTTTTATTGTGTCCAATCATGAATTGTTGGACACAATGAAAGATTCTTGAAGTTGCATTTACAGGCATAGTATTGGATAGCCAATGCAATTTATGTACTATAGAGAGTTGATGATAATGGAGTCAAAGAGATAGACTTTGCCAACAGTTGTTGAATTCTCTTCAAGACGCTTTCATCAATAAGATTATGTCACTGATTTTGAGTGTTAAATTTGAACATAAACGAACAAGGGTTACAACGCTAAGGGTTCGTGGAAAATGTATTTATTTTACCGTTTGCAGGATGTTTTTGAGTATCTTCAACCGACACACACATTTTACTTTCCAAACGGCACTGTAAAGTGCGCAGTTGCATGGAGTTGCTCCAATATTTTCCACTTTGAGGTTTTTTGCTGGGACAGCTGCTGCTAATGAAAACATTAGTGTTCTGCCAAACTGTCAAAAGATTTGGATCCATCAATGTCGGAAATTAATCATTGCAATTTATTTTTTTAGTATTGCCACGACTTGGTATGATTTAGATAAGCCATGGTACAAATATACCACATAATCATAGTTTAGGCAGTTTGTTTCAATTGCTGATAATATCTCAAACAAACAGTTCGGAAGCTAACGTTTCGCACAATAAGACTTCGAGACAGGCCAAGTATCTCTGTTAATTTTATCTCTCTTTTGCTTGTGCTGATAGGTCTACAGCTGAAAATCAAGAGGTCGACATTTGTATGCCTTGGTCCAGCTTTTCAATCGGCCCTTAGTCCGCACGTTATATAAATCAAGAGTAGTTAAAAGGAAAGGTTGGTCCTTGCTGCGGGTAGAATTATTTTATTACTAACTTTCCTCAAACATCCAATTATAGCAAATGTCAGCCCATATAATTCAACTCTAAACTTCTTATTTTATCACATTTTATTTTCTTAATTAATCTCTTACATAATCTCTTCCATGTGGCATTGTAAGGCCACTAGAACGAGGTTTCTTAAGCTGTGCATGTATGTTACCCCCACCTCTTGCGACCGAAATTGTGAAAGAATTCGCAAGAATTGACAATAGTTTTTCTCAATCGATATTAAACAAGTAAACGTGCAATAAACTGTCATAACTTGATTACCAGATCTAGAAACAGATGTAAACAGCATAGGAGAGAACTGGGATTAATATGTATATATCCATTTGTTTAGTTGCAGTGTCTTGAAACAAGAAAATTCAGTGAAACATGCTATTAGCTTTTGGAAATAAATAATCTTACCAGGAAGTTTATCGAGTTCGTTAGGAAATCACTCACTTAAGGGTTCCCAGTATCCTTTGTGAGAAACATCGCACAGATGACTTTCCTAAATACCAATTAGTTTGAATTTTCAACGCAAGTAAAGTTAATCTTTCATTATTTTTATCTTGACTTTAATTTCTAAATTTATATGCAAGTATTGATGGTTGGCAGGTTAAGAGAACATATTTCAATTGGGATCGACTTCAATATGAAGTTGGAGTAATGTAGAGTTCAGATATGAATGCGGATTTCATTTGCATCTATTTGGTCATAAATTGAAAATCTGAAACTCTCCTTGATGTCCTTTTGCTACCTGATGCGGGAATTCCGTTAACAAAAAAGACATTTTAATAGAATGAAACGAAAACAAACAGCAGAAAGTGATTGAAAGACTTTGCTTATTTGTTTTAATTGAAGATAGATCATGTTAGGTGACGTAGAGCAGTTTGATAAGATTGGATATAATCATTATTACATTACACCCTAACACTAAATTATGACCGCCTAATACCATCTCTTATAGACGCAATTTCGTGACTTGAGTAGGCAATGGAGAATTTTAAGGATCTATAGAGAGTAAAGCATTATAAGTCGTAGAGGCCCATGGCACTGTATATTTGCAGGGCTGGGGCTATCAGAGTAATGCAGAAGGTCAGTGTTTGGGCAGTTAAAGGCATAATTTGCGAGAAACATAGAGGTACTCAAGTGATCTGCATTGAGAAAGAGAAGAGACCTTAGGTACTGCAGTTTTAGCAGGCTTTGAAGAAACATACAAAAATATAGTTAGGATAGGTGATCCATATATATCTAACAGTAAATTTGGTGGCTGAAGATATAAAATATACTGAGAGAAACCCCAGTCTACCTTAATGTTTGATCCTAAGTTGATGAAATCCTAACCTTTTGCTTTTTTGTTAAATATTCAACATTTAAACGCTAAAGGATATCCACTCAAACAAGATCACATGGAAAACAAGATGTACGCAGTTTGATAAAGATTGAAGGGAGGCAAATAATGACTTGTTAACTTTCGGAACTAATTGTGTTAAGAATTTCTCGATTTAGTGTTTCAATGAGGCATCACCATGGTTGGTGCCAAAGGAAAAATTTTGAAAATTTGCAATTCTAGATGGCCAGAAAATGTCATTCCCCCCGTCTGTTGAACAAATGCATTCCCCCACCATCTGCCTTTCCCCCACCATTTCAGCTCCAAATCCGCGGGCCCCCCTCCGCTGAAAACTTTATTCCCCCCCAACTTCCTGGGGGGGGGGGGGGGGGGGGGGCGTGAAATACACTGTACCGAATCTGTACTCAGGTACACGACCATTACAAGTTAGGATACATTTCTAGACGCACCAAGTGACACACGACGACATTAGCGTCCCGTTAACCAGTGTTAAACACATCATGATGGCAGAGACGTGCCGTCAATGAATGCAATACATGCATTGCATGCGTTTAAATTCTCAAAAAATATGTACATATAGGTAATAATCACTCTGTCTTTGTTTTTAACTTACTTATTTCTCAAAGTCCACGAAAGGGTTAAGGCAAGTGAGATGCTATTATACGCCGAAAGCACTAAATCTTCATTCTATTTCTTCTATATCAATAAATGACAAAAAAGGACAACCACAGAAAAAGTGGTCCTCGGCATTATATTGGTCAAAACAACATTCTTGCAAGATCTATTATAGTTTTAAATTTAAATGCCTTACGCTTATGTACCTAGGACTTTACCTTGGTCCTTACCATCCAACATTCCAGAATGACGGACGGACCTCCACAGCTAGACACGATCGCCGGTGTTAACAAACAATACTTCAAAACAGGAAACACAGCTCAAACAAAGACCGCACGGAAAAAGTACTAGCCTTCGGTGCATTTCGTTGGCATGGCAATCATCTGACGCCTTTCATTGATTCGATCCTGTACAATCAAATTCTTTTCCCAATCACTGTTGAATCAAAAGGCCCTTCTCCCGTATGTTGTAGTGATTTTCCGGTTGCATGAGTAGCTGTCTTAATCACAGCACCTTTGTATCGAAGCAGGTGACAGATCATTCAGTAAGCCAAGGGTTCTGAACTTGTTTACAAGTAAAGTCAAAAGTTGTTGGTAGCGAAGAACAGCTTCAGCAGTTGGAGGTTTGTTTATGGACACGAATTTTTAGCCTGCATAGTGCTTTTAATGCCTGTTGTTAGTCACACTTCTATAGCACTGAGCTATTCCTAATTTTTGCCGGATAATCGCTTTCTTCCTCGTTTTTAAAGCTGTTCCTTACGAATCTCCAAGTGCTTAAGATAATCGGTACAACACGATTTAGTGTTTTACATTTTTGCTGCAAATCTTCAATACTCCAATCCAACAATTCACGTTATCATGTTATTCTCACTCTCACGAACTTCGTAAATCCTCCTCTTAAATTGTGAGGAATAGCGGCTGCAAGAATGTTTGTTTCTTGATGCAAACCTACGACTTTTTACCTTTGTTATAAGTTAAATATCTTTCTTTGTTTGTTTCTTTTCGAGTTTCCTCGGTATCATTTGATGATCAGCTAACTTTCCTTACGTTTTTGGCAAATTTTGTATCTCAACTGTTGAAATCTCTTCTCTATAATCCTACTTCTTAGGTTGCTACATGAAGGCCCTCAGGATCTTTTCACTTGACGTATTGCTCTGTAGAGCATCATCATCACCATTATCGCCATCATTACAATGATCATGATCATCATTACTATCACCATTCTAGAATCACCACCATTCTAGAATCATCACCATTACCGTCATGATCAACACCATCTTCACCATTGTGATTGTCTTAATCGACGTCACGATCAACACCAACTTCATCATCATCATCATCATCATCATCATCATCGTCATCACCGTCATCATCATCCTCCTACCATCATCATCCTCGTACCATCATCATCGTTGAATATTGCTTGTGTTAATATTATTTAGATATGCCTCTACTGTGATGATCTAAATTGTGTATCATAAAAACCTAATTTTGAAATAAAATTATTATCATTATCAATATTTTTATTTTTTATTACTTCTATTTCACTGTTTTCTTGAAATAGCCTAAAATGCATGTTTATATTTTTGGAAACACTTGAAACATATAATGTTATATTTGATATTTTTAAAAATTAAATTCATAATAAGCTGCTGTATTCCAGCTTATTGTACTGAAAAAAGGTTTTGTGGCATTAAAGCCTACGTCAACGCTATTTTGTGTTTAATGTCAAAAAGAATAATTGAGTCGGTTTTAAAAAGGGGGAAACGTTTTCAAGAGGTATGTATCCAGCCGGGCTGTTGTCTTAATGATTTGGGTTAGATGTAGATATGTACAAAAAGGGGAGTAAAAAACTCTAGTTAGTTAAAGTTCAATCATTATAAACGAATGTTTTAAATATTTTATTTTATTTAAAACTAATTAACGTTTATTTGCAAACATGCCATCGTAGATATAAATGAAATTTTGTCCAGTTCATCGAACGTGGATTACATCAGACTGATGTGTTACTTGTTACTTGTTGACGTCTTACTTATTTGTAAAAACTAAAATTAAACTTAAAAAAGTTTTAGAATTGTAACAAGTAAAATGCCAGGCGGAAAACGCAATCTGCTTATAAAAATTACAGCCAGGCTAAGTAACACTACACAGATGTAAACAAACGCAATGACAAAAGAACAGAGGAAAGTGGTAACAACTAACAAGGGACAAATAGATATTAAAACAGATACAAGCACAGAAATGCCAAAATTCGAAGATGATATCATGAAATGCCAATACCGGAAATATCTTAAATTCGTTTTCAAATAATTAGTTCTCCATTAAAATCCTCAGTAAAAGTTAAGAAAAGTCATAAAATTGTAAAATTTTCTGACCATACGTCGAGTCGCTAAAGTCAAGGGAAGTATGTTGCAAGGGGCCTTATAGCCCCTCTCGTCCCGTTTCCCATGTAAAGTACGGTTCAACTTGCTAAACATTATTGACCAGCAGGATTTTAAAGTTGAAACAGTTTTTTGAACTATTCATACTTAGTAAGTACAAAATACTTATCAAATATTGTACTTTCATTTGGATTTATAACCGAGCATTGCAATCATGCAACCTTTTAAGATGTGAAACTGTGTGAGACGTTTATAGGAAATAAAATAAAAAGAGAAGTGTGCCATTGTCTAACTAAGAAAAGGTGTTTTCTTGCTTTTAAGTAGACCGGCCCTAGAACGACCAAATGAAATGGAGATCTGGCTTTAAAAAAAACACACAAAAAAATCAAAGCAAAACAAAAACAAAAAGCAAAAAGCTAAAAAAGCAAACATAAAAGCAAGAAAATTTTTGCTATGCAGACGGGTGTTTTATCTAAAGTATTTCTGTAAAAGGTATGTGGCTCTATAATTTCAGGTATGAAACATTTTGTGTTCCATATTGCAACATCTATTTGCATGGAATTTAGTATTTCATGCTATTTCTGTCTAATGCAAAATATTTCCTCCTTCCTTGTTCTAATTGCATGTGTTTCTTTTAATTTAGCAATTTTTGTTTATCTACCGAGGGAACAATAGGAATTCAACGTACACGTATTTTTTTGGTAAGAAACTCAGGTATAGCCCTGTAATTTCAGTAGTCATAGTTTCTTAACAATTTCTTCAATCTGGAAATAGGAAACAACTTTTAAACAATAAAAAACAACACATAAGAGCTGCAAAAAGGTACTCTAACCAACTAGATAATTTTCAAGTAACATGTAATAGTTTACAAGTGTCATGAACATACTGTAAAATAAAGTCACATTGTATGCAGTGGGTGTCACGGAAATCGCAAAAAAGGGAGGAGTTTCAAAGAGAGTTACTGTAAGCAAGTCAATGTGATTAAGGCATGGCCCACTCAAATAGGGCAAACTACTTAGGTGGGTCAGGGGCTGTTTGACCGGTTTGGAGACTACAGGTCCTCAGTAGTGAGATTTTCTTAGTTTTCAGGGTGTCCCAGTTCTAGTTTCTTACAAACCGGTTTTTACAAAATGCGTGTACTCCTTAAGCATGAAATTAAAACTTGAAGCTTTCGTAGCAAAAGCAGCAGCTCAAAAATACTGTGGGTCTAAATAAGAATTAAGAGGGTTTGAAAAATTGGAAAAGAACAAGAGAGGGGAGGACGTATATTTGCCACCCAAGAGTACATTTGGCAAAATAATACCCGTTGATTCTAAAGAAAAATGCTTTCAAGAAAAGACAAAGCATGTAAGATGCACCTCCATCATGCCAGCGCCCCCTTTGGTCGCTCTCACCACCCCTTTTAATCACTAACGCCCTCCTTCCGCTCCCTTGCTTGCTAACGCCCCCTTAGAAAGCGCTACCGATCCCGTTGAGAACCACTGCTCTAAATAGACCCTGTGTTGCCAAAAGCCACAAATTTGTAGTTTTCAGAACAATGTCTTAAATAGAAAGCTCATGTAACATATTTCCATTTTTGTTTTTTAATTTACCTTTTAACTTAAGTACCAGGGACTGTGTACTGTTGGCTAGAAGAAAGAATGAATTATCTTGCTTGGAGTCACTAAAGTCACTGGTTTTACCCCTCTTTAGAAAATGGAAACTCTACACTTAAAAAAAACTTTAATCAACTTAAGCTAATCCTAACTTAAATGATTGCACTATGACTGATGTGTTCCTAATAGGAACAATATCTGTGCAGTACCATGATGCCAAGCAAATCAGCAAGCAGTTGTTGCCAGATGTCCTGATTAGGATATGAACATTTTTATCTAATAGGGTATTTAATAATTTTTTTTACACAGCCTAGTCTTTATTCTGTGAAAAAGGAGAACAGTTTATGCTTAACACAAACAGTTATTTCATTAACTGACAGCAATTAAAATGACATGACAGCAAGAAAGAAATGACCCCTGGTTTATCAACACACAGTACCAGACAGTTACAAAATAGGCAAGGAATATTTTATTCTAAAGTATACTCTGTTGTGAGGAAGTATATATATAGCAATGAATGATTGTCATACATCATACTTTAGACTTAATATATAGAAGATAAATATAATAGATGAAAGAAAACTAACTGTGTAGTTGGTTTTCAATGTAGTAATGGTTGATAAGTTTTCATGGTCAAATGTTCAGGGGCGGAGGGAGAAATATGGTAAAAATTTTATTTTTTGCTTGAATGTAGACAGGTTGTCTCTGGTCTAATTATCATATATTGGACATACCTCCTATTATTTCCAGGAATCCTAACTAAATATGTATGAGGGCCGTTTATATAAACTATTGTCCCTGGGGTCCAATGTTCTTTCCTCCCACTTAAAGCCCTGACTTTGGTGTAAATCAAATGTCCTGTGTCTAGCTGCATGACACTCATGACTTTCTTTGGTGGCTACCTGTCTAGCTTCTACTGTGCGCTGCAAACTAGGTTTTACTAAAGTAAGCCTGGTTCTAGGGCTACACTTAAGAAAGAGTTCAGCTGGAGTCTTACCTGTGGTAGTATGAGGAGTATTTTGATAATGAAACAGAATACATCATTGAGAAAAGAGGATTTGAAATATCAGTTTTGAAAAGAACACCGGAGAAATAGAAAAGCATGTCACCACAGGGATCGAACCCGTGACCCATGCTTTTGTAGCATGCACTCTACCAGCTGAGTTAGGTGACCTCTGATGTTAACATGCTTTTATTTCTCTAGTCGCCACATTAGCTCCCAATCATCCACCGGTGGACATCAACATCCAGCTCAAAGCAATTGGAGACCAGCCTCTCTGCACCATGTGACTTGACCAAGGAAGAACTGTTGTCCGGCCCATCATCAATCCAAAGCCCATTAAAGTTAGAAAGTATCATCAAGAAGAGAGGATTTGAAATATTAGTTTTGAAAAGAACACTAGAGAAATAGAAATGCATGTCACCACCGGGGATTGAACCCATGACCCACGCTTTCACAGCATGTGGTCTACCAACTGATCTAGGTCACCTCCGATGTTAACATACTTTTATTTCACTAGTTACCACATTAGCTCCCATTCATCCACCGTTAATAAATTTAACGTATCCTTTTACATAGTTAAAACGAACTTTTCTTCCTTCTTGGCTTTGGATATATGAAAACCGTCTTGATATTATGCGTGTTACAGCTACAATAATGAACATAAGGCTGTAGTATAGATGTTTCATTTTCTGTCTCACTCAACTCATGGGAAAGTTTAGCCTACAAACAGATCACAGAAAAGTTAATACTTGCTATCTTTATCCTTCAAAGATAGTTAAAGGTAATATTTTTTTAATCAAACAAGTTAATAACTTTATAACAAATTTTTTTAGAAAACAACAACTATTATGGGAAAGTCACAGACTCTTATAGTTAAACACTAATTATTAGAGAATCCATGCAAAGTGAAGAAGGCATCTGTCTAGAGTGCTGCATATATTTACGTTCATATTTGATAAAAGGAAATCAAAGGACCAACGGGTTTAACATTACAAAATATGTAGTATGATACACGTATATCTTCAGGATTCAGTTAATTTGAACTGAGTATAAAGTTATTTTCACTTCGACTCTCGCACGGATAGCAAAAGTGAGAGGGGTACAGAGTAGTTACACTATTTTAATGAATAATTTAAAAATTGCTTCACTTTCAAGAAAATAAAATATGAACAGGCAGTTTCCGAACAGTAACAGTTGCGAGTGAGAGTCTTTTATATTTTTTATAATTTGTGAATAGGGCCTACATAGTTTCTGACAACCATTGCTACCGCTCGATTTTATCAGCTTTATTACGGATTAAAATGCCTCCATCTACTTCCGCTGTGTTATTTGGTTCATTGATGATTTATCTTGTACAGTCAGAGAGAATTCCAAAACACAGCATGCGATTCTTCGCATTGTTATATGAGATGCAGTGAAGTAGAACGTTGAAATACAAAAAATAAAAGGTTATATTGGGCCCAAAATTGAACTAGACTGGAGATGACTTCAGGTGTGCCTCGCAGTGGTACTTCTGGTCGCCTCATTTTCGATCTGTGCTATTTTAGTTCTGGTCCAAAGTGCTTACAGAAGACCACATTGTGATCGGATTCTAACAGGCCCACTTTTATAAACGATCCCAAGTTGGTACAGTAGCAGATTAAAGCGAGTTCGGATTCACCAGGTCCCGTGAAAACGCGGGACAATTCGTATCTGTTCTTGTTGGGATCCATTTACATCTGTACCCGTGTGAACAGGTTCGTAGACAATATCGATATCATATTGACGCCAAATTGATTTATATTTAGTCGAGAAGGGAGAATTTGCCAGAGACAAAATTTTAAATTTAGTCCCAAGGGGAATGTTTGCCCGTCCCCGTCACAGAGGATATAATTCCTTTTTTTCTAAACCTTTGACCTCCTTGAAAGCAATATAAGACTAACTTCTGGTTAATTCTTTGTTTTTATTTCCTCAGGGCATCAAGCAACGTACTTTGAAAGGGAAAAGACTGTGAAACGAGGGAGTGCGAATACGAAGAAAGGAGAATATGGAGCCATGGCATAACGGAATGAATTATCCAAACAACATCATCCACCACCACAAGGAATTTTAGATTTTATTGAAAAGCTGTATATGAGGCCTCTTTGACCTCAAATGAAGTGCAAATTATGTTTAATATATGAAGAAGAGATGTGATGAAGTCTATTGTACATCCAAGACATGTAAGTCAAAGTTTGCATTAGCAATTTAATTCAGTTTTGCCTAGAATGTTTGACTAAGAAATATTAATGCTATGGAATGATAGGACGTAGCTGGTGACAAGAAAAGGAAATAATTTAATTATAGTTTTTTTATTTTTGAAGATGTAGACACTGAAGATTCTTATCAATGATGAGATTGTGATTGGATGTCTTTGGTTTAAAATGAGGAATTAAGATAAAGTGCTAGGTTTGTACCTTTACCATTCCTTGCTGGATCTAGCAGTTGATTTTAGATGGAACAACTTAGAGGGAAGCAATTTTAAAACTTGATAAGGTGGATTCCATAGAGTTTTCTATCTTGTATTCTCTCTTGTCTAACACTTTCATTGTAATCACCATTACCCATTACTTAACAATTTGGAACCAACCAAACTACCCTATGAGCCTATCCTTACAAAGCCATATTTTATGGGAGACCGTTGGATGCTGGATATCTATGTCTGCCAATGGATGATTGGGAGCTAATTTGGTGACTAGAGAAATAGAGCATGTTAACACCAGAGGTCAGTTGGCAGAGCACGCACCGTGATAGTGTGGGCCATGGGTTCCTGCCCTGTATGTGCATTATTTTCAAAATTCTTTAATGTCTTTTCTAAATAGATATTTCAAAAAAAATCCTGTCATCTTCATGTTCCCGGTCCCTGGAGCAATATAAGTAATGACCATTTAAATTTGCAAAAATCACGAGGAAAAGCTAAAAATTTTCATTAGTTCATGTAATTATGAAGTAATCAAATGAAATGGTTTTGATAGGAATTCCTCGAACTTTGTAAGAAAAATATCAATCCAGTCACTCACCTCTACAAGCGAGAGTAATATATAGTATGTAGTGAGATTGTCAGTGAATCTTGATGGAAAAAATAGAGATGAACTGTAAATATTCGTGTGATCATCTTGGAAACATTAACACACATACACCGTTTGCCTTTTAACAGGAGTGATACAAAATCAAAACTAGTCCATTGTTCTGTTTGACGAAACTGTCAACAACTTAACAATTGGTCAATTAAAGTTCATTTCACAATACCTGCACTTGAACTGAACTGAATTGAATTGAATTGAACTTAGTACGTGATTGGCTAAGTGGGGTTTTGGATAAAGCTAAACATTTTGTGTTATCTTCATAAATCAATGTGGAACTTTCTTGTGGAACATCTAAATCAACCCACAGACGCCTTAACCAGGGTCTTTGTAAAGTATTGTCAGGAATCGCAATTTTCAGTCTATTATTCTGTGAATTCGATGTCTCGACGAAAATTTGTTCTGGTGACGTCACATTTTGAGAGGACGCTTGCCAAACATTTGCAAAGATGAGCTCAGTAAACTCTTTTGAGGTTTCTTTTGATAAACTTAACTTTTTAGCGCTGAATATAAACCTTACGTTATTATAACAAAACAGTCTTAAACAAGTTTATAGAACAGTACAGAAACGTTTGTTAGAGAGTTACAGGCCATCTCCTGTTTGAATGATTTGCTGTGAGCAAACATGCCCTAACAGAGCTTGATAAGTTGGTCTACCTTCCAGCGAGGTAAAGTACCGCGGCGAGATCATCCCGCCGGGATGCTACTCGCGAATTCAGGTGATCGACAGCGGCTGCCATGTGAGCTTGCCTTCCAGTATGAAGAAGTGAAGCACTGGAGGCATGTTACTTTAAATTTTCAAAGTAATATTTAAAGGGAACCTTGTAGAATGCAATATTTGGAGAGTGTAAGGTTAGTAAGTGAACAACCACTGTGATAAGGCCCCAGGTGCTGTATGCTGCACAAGAGATCATACTTGACAGGCATCAAGATAAAACGTATACAAGCCCAAAGACGCCAACATAAATGTTTGCAAAATCTTATCAGAGGAGAATAATGATACAGCACTAAATTAAAAGATGAATTATTGTCATGCAACAGAGCTTTGTCATCATTTCCAACAGGTTCAGCTTATTATCTGATCCTGTTAGACATATTTGTTGCTAGCTGGGTTTACCCTAACTTAATGTACGAGTTTCAGAGGTCAACAAAAATGGTTTACTTTCCTTCCTACTTAACTCACAAGAAAGGGCCATGCTGTGTTTCCTAAACTTTTCATTCCTCTGGCTACTAGACTGCTTGCAATACCTGTTTAAGTATTTGTCCCTTAGGCCTCCACTGTAGCCTGTTCCATTCCTACTAATCATGAATGAGCTAAACACAACCACACATCAAGGTTTTACAGACAGCCCTGTCATTTACTTCAACCTATCACATAATTACAAAAATAAATATTAGCTATGACTTCTTTTCAGCTTTTATATCACATCGTTTTCTATCACAGGAGTGTTTAGAAGAACAAATTCAATTACAGCAAACAACCGTATTGGTAAACATTTCAATAAAAACGGGCTCATACCTTGATGACAGAACTGGCATCTTCAAAATGTGGAGAGATGCATCTGCATTTCATTTAGCCGTTCTGGAGTCAGTCCATATAAAAGCAACAAAACCGTTGCTATGCAAACAAAAAGAATAACCAATACAACGTTTCAAAAGAAAACATCAAAGCTGTGGACACACATATCCGATATGAATGGAGAGAAGTCTCAATTGATTGCATTGTTATACGACGTAAATGGAAGAACTCAGTGAAAAGCGTGGAAGGCTACAACACATTCTAGTGTAGGCTCGTATCTTTAAGTACGCAAAGTCCGTCTCAAACTGAGTTTAAGAATTAGTCAGACACCACCAAGGAAAATCAATTATACCTTCAAAGCCCTGATTTACAAGAGCAATTTATAGTGGCAGTTACAAATGGATTTGCAGCGCTTCCAACTGATTGTAATGCAACTGAGAAGTACCAGTGTTTTGATATAAAAGAAAGCACTTCAACAAGCATACAGTCTAGCAGAATCTTAAAAATTCAAACACACGATCAGAAGTGTTGAACTCGCAGATTAACGCTCTCGTCATGCTGAAAGCTGGAGGTTGATTAACAGAATATCTGGAAGGAAGGCAACTAAAAAAGAAACAGTCATGGGAAATATTAAGTAGGCAAGGCTGCAAAACTGGTATAAGCACTCTTCTGACCTCCTTGGCAAAAAGCCAGTGGTGACAGATTAAAATGAGGTAGTACCAAAGTCTTTAATACAATTAATATAAGCAGAGAGAATTTTACAATGGATGTATACCGAGCAGTGAAGAAACGTTTGAAAGAGAATAAGGCTGCCGATCCAGATGGTATAACAACTGAAGTCCTTGATGATATCATACTAGAATTAAATTCACAAGGGAGTAGATCAGAAAAACAATAACAGCAAACTTGAACTGAGGGTAAATGTCAGTCGTGAAACGCCTGTGAATGTTCCTAGCATAAAAAGGGCGTTATATTAAATCAGTGGACTTGAGTTCTTTCTTTATAACTGTAACCCAGCCATTGAACGCCCTTAAAAAGCGCTTCTGACTCATTTCCATTGCGAATAATGTTCTAACAAAAATTCATCAAAAATTGTTTAAAATGTTCATCCTTTATTCATCCTCTACAGAATTGCTTTAAGTATACGAGGTAAGTCTACAAGCTACAGATCGCGTTAACATAAAGATAAAGCCAGTTTTTGTACCACTTCATGCATTTATAGGTTAAATTGTAGTCTGTTACATTATCATAGGGCATTGCGTTGGTTAAAGGATCTCATACTAGGTTTGTGTATTCTGCGTGCTAAGCCTGGTGAATTGGGATTTATACGTAGTTTTGTCCCATATGTATTAACATTATCAGCTAATAATGGTTATATATACTAGCTTTGACTGTTTAAGTGTAACAGAAAAAATGTCTGGAGATTACATTCTTTGTAGTGCATAAGTTAAAAGCAGCACGCAATAGAAAAACTGGCATTACCTTTTTAGCAACTGAAGCTATTAGGATGGCTGGTATCAATATCGTACGACAACATATGATTGAACAGAGAAATAAAAATTTTAATGCCTTATTTAAGAAACCTTATGTGTAAATGTAGAAGAAAATACAATTTCTAAGTAACTCCATTGAAGTCAATATTGCATAACCAAGTGCTTCCAACAACTTCAACTAACTAAGCAATACATTAGCTGTGACCAGAATAGAGCAAAAGAATTTTTTGCTCAACGTAACTTTTAAGCTACATACCTCAAAGCAAATGTGTATTTCCAGACTTTGATTAGTGGTGGGCACTTAAACTGACACTAAATCACTACAAATGCAATACTGTCTGTCTGTCTACTAAATCCAGGATTTGCCCACATTAAAAACAGTGTGAAATGGAATGATGCAAAATGAAATGAAAGGAAATGAGATAAAATAAAAACAATATATACATAATGAACGAGAATGAATTAAAATGAAATGAAATGGAGAAAAGCCTGTAATGAAATGTATTGAAACAAAATGATACAAAATGAATTTAAATGAAATAGGTAACACTTTTGCTATTGATGATGTGAAATGGAAGATTTCACAAATTACTCGCTTATCCACACTAAATGTCAAAAGCCTATTCACAAACATATTGGTATCACAAACCATTGAGATAATCTGACAATACAACCATCCACAATTCCAGATTTCTTATGAGCTCAAGTAGAGAAGCCCCTACTACAAGTGAGTAAATCAGAAATGCAGGGGTAGTTGTGGAATTTAATTTTTGATTGTGCTGTGCAGTCTTCCACCCACTTGTATAATGTAAAGCTCTAACAGACTAAATGTTGGATTAACCAAATATATATTTCTTTTTTTCAGAGGTTGGTGACAATAAGTTTGAAACCAGGTCTGGACAGACTACCATCCCTGGGAATTTATGAATTTGAGGAGAATTGGGACTTGCATCAGCAACAAGTCCATCAGATAGCTGGATTGAATTATTCCCATGACTTTCTTTTACTACCAGACTAGGAGAATCTGGCTATGCTTTGCAAGTACTATTGTCACAACAGTAATTTCTTGGGCGAAGAAAAAAATTCAACTGCCATGCATCGTTTACCGTTGGTCGTGCTAAAGTAATAACCTCATCGCCAAATCGTTAAGTTCTTCATTGCAATATCACATGCAATATCTTGGATTATCAATTAAATTTTTTCGCACAATTAACCATACCAACCGCGTTTACATGGGGCATGTGCAACTTATCTTGGTGCAGTACGTAACATAACATTGAAGTTAGACTTCTGGATAGAAAAATACTGCTATTTTATGGTAGTTATCGATCTCCGTATGGCCATCCTGATGTTCAGTAGGTACTGTTGCCACTACTTTTCTGCAAAATATCTTGGGATAGTTTTTAATTGTTTGTGGGTTCTTAGCCAGTCTTGCACGATGCCCCTTTTTTGGTAAAGTAGCCGTTGTCTTCTTGACAACAGTTACAATTGCTGTTGTTATAAGGTGGTGTACAACGCGAGTGTACCCTCTGGACACATGTTAATCCAAAATTGTTTTAGGTAACCTAATGTTGAAGGGGGATGGGTTTTGGTATTCGGGAAAAAGTGTGTGCCAGAATTGTGTTGTAATAATAATTGATCCTTCAGCTCCGGGTGAGTTTGGGGATGGTGTATACAGTAAGAGAGGGGTAATATTGGAAGTGATATAATATATGGAAGGGTATTGGACGTATGCTCGTGATGTTACAGTATTTTACCAAATTGTAAACTATTATCGGTTGAACTTACAAATTGGCTTCATACCCTCCGTCACGGGTGTCCACAGCAACTGCTTCAGATGCCACTGATGGCTTATCAGGCGTAGACCCTGCGCAATATTCTGATACCAGTTCATCTTTGGTCTTCCCCTTTTCCTGCGTCCTTGTGGAATCCAATCTAGAACCTGATAAGCAGGTCTTGAACGAGGCAATCCTGAAACGTGACCCAGCCAGCCCAAGCATCGTCTGCATATTATTGATGACACCAGGGGCTGACTTGATCTCCTTCTGACTTCCGCATTTCGAACAAAATCACTCCATTTGATGCCCAAGATCTTCTGTAGGCACTTGCCATCAAAGACATTCAATTTCTTTTCCTGACTGACTTTTAAGTGCCAAGGTTCGCAACCGCATAGCAGTGTTGACAGTGCATTGGACTTGTAAAAGCGACGCTTCAGTTTTAGTGAGAACGTTTTGTTGTTCCAGGTCTTCCCTAGCTGTTTAAATGCTGCTGACGCTTGGCCGATTCGACAGCTCAGTTCGTGGTCCATTGATGGTGTAAAGAGCTTCCAAGGTACGAAAAGTTCTCAACGTTACTAATTATCTAATTGGTCACTATGACCATGGTGTGTGATTGATGGGTGCCTATAAACATGTTCTTAGCTTTCTTTTCACTTATAATTAGTCCAAGCTTTCTTGCACTATCACCGATTGAACTGACAAGATCTTGTATGCCCTGCACTGAGCTAGACATAGCTGCAATGTCATCAGCGAAGTCGAGGTCAGAGAGACGGCTGTCCTCTAACCACATAATGCCTTTTTCTTTCGCTGCAAGCCGTAACACCAAGTCAATTGCAACAGCAAACAATACTCACTTTCACTTCCATGCTTGACACGCCAACTAAAGTCTTAAAGGATCATTGTTGTAAGTAGATGCTTATGAAAGACTGGGTGCTAAATAGAGAAATTACTATGTTTGGCAAAGTGGTAATGCTGTACTGGTTTTAATATCCAGGATTTAGTGTACAACGGATAATACGAAATCATTCGGATAGGGTATACCAGCTATATTTACGTAGCTGCTAGATAATGGTTCTGGACTTTTTTCACTGTTCCCCATTTCGATTCAACGTAGCAATGCAATTCCCCCTGATCTTCTATCAAAATCTTATTGCAAGTAAGCCAATACACGTAAGAGTATTCACAAGTAAGAGCTTTCAAACCGTTGCTATAATTGTCTCTTTAAAACCTCAACCGTAGCTTTTACTCAACCCTGAAA
The DNA here is from genome assembly GCA_010016025.2 of Alatinidae sp. Z8VKAUB7J3. Classification (NCBI taxonomy): domain Eukaryota; kingdom Metazoa; phylum Cnidaria; class Cubozoa; order Carybdeida; family Alatinidae; species Alatinidae sp. Z8VKAUB7J3. The sequence continues at coordinate 213,845,488 of JAAAKM020073195.1, forward strand.
ATTGTACAGGAGAGTCACTAGAATGATAGGGCCACAATGCCCCACCAAGCAAGAAATCCTATTACCTTAGGGGCAGCCAGTATCTTGCATGTGCTGTAAGTGAAAAAACTTTTAAAATGTGTATTTCAGTACATAAATGCTTCATATAGACACATGGAGGGAAAGACATATGCACTATTAGCAAGTATACTGTATTTCTGTGGGGCGCGGTTTGCAAAGCCTTCTTCAGTTCTGGGTCCACCCTAGAGGCATGGTTCTTTTCCTAGGGGTAGTTATCCCATGTCTGGAAGCCAATGCGCTCGATTTATGATGCCTCACCTAAGAATATTAGCTTTGTGCCAGGCTAAGATGACCTTTATGCTACTGAAAGTATTTCCATTTTTTGCTTAATAGTGTAATGTATCTACAATTATATTTTGCTGGGTACCATTCTCCTCATAAATTACATTTGCAATATTGAATAACTTCCCAGAAAAAACAATGCATGTTTGAAAATGGAGTATAGATCTGAGCTTACTACATTCTATGAAGTTAAAAAAGGTGGGAAAAATATTAAGAAATGATCTAGGCCATTGGTTCCCAAACTTTAAATGTCATCGTTCCTTGGCTCCTGAGATACATCCCTAGCTTACCCCTCCCCCGCCCCCGTGTTTAGTATCAGTGAGTTGCAAATTCTAAAAGGGAACAATGAATCACTACAAACAAAGAGTCTGGCATTCACAAACAAAATTAAGATATAAAATCAGAAAATTGCACTTCATCTATAATAATAATAATTCCAATTCCCATGTTTCTTTCACCGTCTCCTCTAGTCTCTCCTACACCCCCAAGGGGATGACACTGCCCACTTTGAGAATCATTGATCTAGGACGATGCCAAAAAGTACAGTGTTAAAAGGGATTAGGATGGTTGTGGCCGCACCCCCAGTATGATGCCCCGTTGAAGTCAAGACTGTTACATACTTTTCAAGACGTTCTCGCTCTCCACTCTTTGTCTGATCGCCATTAAGTTTCCAGTACCGGACACCCCTCAGAGGAAAAAGTGCATTTAATTGTTTCTTTACAATTCCGATCTCTTACAAATTGAACTTACCCATAAAAAATTCGATACTATCACAGTATGTCTCCTAGTTAGTAGGCGATGATCGAGTTTTTGCCTGTTAGAGATATGCAGTACGTATTCAGAATGTTAAAGGCTTTCGTTTTCTGGGATCCTTTACTTTGCCAACAAAAGGAATTTGTGTTTTCTCTGAAATTGTTCTAACGATTTTGGTGAAGTTGCCTTATTCTGGATGTAAAGTTACAGCTGATAAATGTTGTTCTAATTTTTAACCTAGCATCAGAAATTATGGGAAGTTAATATTGCTTGTTGACACTCTTCAGCAAATAAACATAACACCTGATCTGATTTCCAAACCAGTGGAAGGTGTCAAGAGTCTTTGAGTTTGAAAATAGGAAAGTATATCAAGTACGAATTCGGAATGTTTAAATCCAAAATAAAACGTAATTTGAGAGATGTCTTAGCCAAATATTTATTTTACCTTTCTTGTACCATCAAAAAAGAAACTTTACGATCATACAGAAGAAACGTCCTCACGAGAATACATATTACACAGTAATATAAAATGCTTCTGATAAAAACAATTTATGAAACGCAGAAAGAAAGCTTACGATAAGGTGGCCGAATAAAGCCCCACTTTATATAGTCAGATGGCGGCATTCTCCTCTATTGTTTCAGGGCTCTTAATTGCCACCATCTAACTAAGTACTTTTTACCTTTATTGTAACTTTGTTCTGTTGTTTTGTAAATTATTCTCATTAGACCCATTTTGTACCACTTTTTACTTTTTATCTTCATAAGGACGCTGTGTCCATATGATTGTTAAGTTTTTCTCCGTAGATGATCCAAAAGTTAGTAATGTGAAACATGTTAAGTGATTGTTTAATATCCACTCCCCTATTTGAACAAATACCTTTATGCCACTGCGTTTACGGAAGCGTCAGCCGTCATAGGGTGAAGATATAATTAATGTACTGCATTCAACCCTTGTTGCAGTAAATTCACCAGAGGTTATATGCCTTGTTTTTTCCCCTTGTGAGAAAACAGCGGGAAATGTTATTGTAAAATGAAGATTAGCAATAAAGGCATTGAGTTTAAAAAAAATTATTATTATTTTGCCATATAAAAGAATAATAGAAATTGTGCTCAATAACCCCCTACTGATAAAGTTGGCAGGGATAGCACTAAAAAGGTTCAGAAGACCTTGTTTCCATAATGGCCCCGTTATAGAGGTATTAACAAAAATTGTGCTCAAAAACGAAAAGAGGAACTAAGGTCGTAAGGCTCATTGGAGGATTTCTTTATATACTCTGATGTACCTAGCAGGGGGAACTAAAAGTAATGATATCGATTTTCTTCTCTTTGCAAGAGTGTTTTAAAATTCTTCTTTTATATTATGTCTGAAACCATTGAGGGTTCTGGCTGTTTTTAAGCTTAAGGGTAAATTATTCCAAATTTTTGGTCCTAAGTATGAAATGCCTTTCTGACCTTGAATGCTTTTTCGGAAAGGGACATGTAACTTGCTTTTGGAGTTACGTGTAATTCTGGTCTGGTTTAATGGGGGAAACACCCCTGCCATGTATAAGGGCCCTGTGTTTCTAAAGAATTTGAAAACGGTAGTTACAATACACTGCTCGACCCTCTCCTTTGTTGGCAGCCAATTTATTTCCTTAAAGTCTTTGACTTCTACACTTGCTCTGTTTTTTAAATTAGGACAAAACCGGATGCATTTATTTTGGGCAGTTTGGATTTTTGTTTTCAATCTCATATTTAACGCTGGGTGCCATGCGCTGCAAGCATAGTCAAAATGAGGTTGAATTAAAGCATTGCAGAGTAACCTGCGTAGGGGATAATCAAGAATACAAACTAGGAGGGATCGGTATGACGACATAAACAGTAAATATTGCATCGAGGTCACTGCAAGACTAAGAATATTGTAGATATCGAGAGGTACTTTCTTTGTGAACTAGCTTGGTTTTGCCGATCCAAGTTCGATGTAGGTTGTATGAAGCGTGCGTCAGAAGTGATATGTTGTATGGAGGTGAGACATGGGCAGTGAAACAAGATGGTTTTGATCGACTAGAAAGGTATGACATGCGAATGATTATGTGGACGTGCAACAGCGGCTTTAAAGAAAGAAAAGACTCTGATGAGCTAAGAAGCAGGCTAGGTATCCATAGCATCAAAGACCCTATTTAGTTGAGGAGGTTGCGTCGGTTGGGCCATTTGGAGAGACTGAATCAGGACAATTGGGTAAGCAAGTGTAGAGACCTGATAGTCCTAGGAGCAAAGCCAAGAGGTAGACCAAGAAAGACATGGCAAAAGTTCGCAAGGACAGATTTGGTGCAAAGGAATCTAAAAGTAGATCAAACACAGTTTAGATCGTACTAGATAACAGCTGTTAGTATATCCCGTCCAACCCATGCTAGCATGGAAAACAGACGTTAAACCGAGAAAGAAGAAAAAGAAGAAGAAGAAGGACAAAGAGAAGAAGAAGAGGAAGAAGAAGCAGAGGAAGAAGAAGAGAAAGGAGAAAAAGAAGAAGAAGAAGAAGAGGAAGAAGAAGAAGAGGAAGAAGAAGAGGAAGAAGAAGAAGAAGGAAAAGGAGAAGGTTTTCGCGTATCGACCAACATGACTTAAAAACATCAGTCAAGGCAGCCTCATACCTCTCGATACCAGCTTAGAAAATATAGGTGCTGTGCTTGCCTATATTTTGTGTGTTATTATAGTAATGAGTTTTTGGATATGGCAGTTTGTGTTATTTGTATATTTTTATCAGGAAGTATAAGATGTTACAGTAACGTAATCCGATAATTTAGTCTGCGTGTTAACGGTTGTAATGCAAAAATATTTTTTCTGTGCTTTTTTAAAAGTTGTTTGTTATTATAGTCATGTGTTTTTGATATGGCAGTTTGTGTTATTTGAGTATTTTCATTGGCAAACATTGATGTGACAGGAAAGTAATCCTCTAGTTATTTTGCGCATTAGTAGTTGTAATAAAAGGATATAGGTGCTGTGCTTGCCTGTATTTTGTTTGTTATTATAGTAATGAGTTTTTTGATATGGCAGTTTGTGTTATTTATGTATTTTTATCAGGAAGTATTAGATGTTACAGTAAAGTAATCCAATAATTTAGTCTGCGCGTTAATGGTTGTAATGCGAAAATATTGTTTCTGTGCTTTTCTAAAAGTTGTGTGTTGTTATAGTGTTGTGTTTTATGATATGGCAGCTTGTGTTATTTGAGTATTTTCTTGGGGAAATATTAGATATGACAGTAAAGTAATACCTTGATTATTCTGCACATTAACGGTTGCAATACGAAAAGATATTTTCTGTGCTTTCCTTAATGTTGTGTGTTATTATAGTGATGTTTCCTTTAATATGGCAGTTTGTGTTATTTGAGTATTTTCGTCGGCAAATATTAGATGTAACAGTAAAGTAATATCTTAATAGTTTTGCGCATTATCGGTTGTAATATGAAAATATAGTTTCTCTGCTTTCCTAAAGCGGTCTCTCCCTATTTCTTCAAACGTCCACAAGATTTTTAATTTATCCAAATATGGTAGCAAGAAAACACATTTCAGTAACAGTTTAATTGCTTGTTATGGAGATGCTGCCTCAAGCCCAATAATGTTTTGTGTATGGCTGCATTGGTGAGAAAGGTCAAAATGTGCCTTTCCAAGTCTTACATAAAAAATATAAATTATTAACAAATATATTAATAAATGTCACTGTAAATAGAAATATGCGAAAAGACTGGTTTCAGTAATTTTAAGATAAACGTTTTGGCTGGTCAATTTTGCTGAGTATTTGAAATTATTTTTTCTTTTATAGAGGCATCGGCGTATGAAGTTTTAAATGGTGATGGAGAGAAACACGGAGCAGATATTCTTCTTGATGCATTCAAGTAAGGAGCAGACCTGAATTAATTCCTTTCCTGTTTATGTGTAAAGTTGGGAGTTGTCAAGGAGCAATTCTATGCGGTGGATCGTTGACTTGTCAAAGTTTGGCATATTACTATATATATGTGACCAAGCATTTGTGACGTCGTCACGTTGGGGTATAAGTTGTTCGGGTTATCTCAAACAATAGATTCTATTTCTCTCTTTGATGATCAGGACGGAGGAGAGGTCTGAAAAGTAGTAACTTTTGACGACGTCATAAATGTATGGTCCCAATTTTTTGTGCCATGTCAAATTCTTCAAGGTATAGATTTCTTGTCACCATTTTGAGGGAGGTGAGAATCTCCAGCTTAGTTGCATTAATTTTTCACTTTTTAAGTTCATTCCCTTGCTAAGTGTGCAGGAAATGTCTGCTAAATTTGGAGTTTTTATTTCTCAGAGATTCTACTTATGGTGGGCGGATTGCGGACGTTATACCTCCAATGACGTGTACCCCCCTTGATATTACCATGTACTTGGGTATTAATGCAGCTATTATTATTTGCGAGAAAACTGTTTATTTTCTCTTTCTCTGTTAGTGCAGGACCTTTGCAAGGATCCTCAAAGTTGGGGATGGGGGTGATTTCGGTAAGGAACGGACACTAGTAGTGGGAAAAGACAGAATTAGCGTAGGATATTTGAAGGAATAGCAAAGATTTATAATCGACAAAATCTACTCCGGCGTTGAGTCCATAGGAGGCAAAACTTTTGGAATAGGTTGGAGAAGCCCGTGTCCCTCACACCGCCGATTGATTCGAACCTGCACTAGGACAACTGAATGTGCACCAAAAATGCTGAATATAGCAATCAACGTTTTAAAGTCCATGGAATTTAACGAGAATCCTAATTTCTTAACCATATTCAGTTTAAAGGCTTATACATTAAGTCTATGCCTGCCCTATAAACTCAAACCACTAAACACTTTTCAACTTATATCAATTGAAAAGGTTATATTGGCAATCGCTAGGTCCATAAATGTCTTAGTATTTACTTACAGATGTATGTGAGTATATTTTTGTCAGCCAAGAAGAATTACCTTTATTAAATAAGGGATCTTACTTATATTGAAACATAACCAAGAACCTTTGATGCGATCACAGAATATTCTGTGATATGATTCCTTTAAGCAACCACCTTTACTATAATCCTGTTTTATTCATTCCAGTTCAGCCATTAAACTCTACTACAACTACACTACGTCAGAATAGCTAATATTGCAAACACTCAGTTTGATGTAGAGGCCACAAGACCTGAGCAGACTAATTTCATGCGAATGAGACCAGCAGCACACGTTATAAGACAGTAGTTAAGTATGGAAATATTGAGACCAGCAGCAGACGTTATAAGACAGTAGTTAAGTATGGAAATAATGAGACCAGCAGCAGACGTTATAAGACATTAGTTAACTATAGAAATATTGAAATAAGATCCAACTTACAGGTATGAAACCTGTTTGAAGCTGATTTGGTCCATTTCAGCGAAATTAAATGCGGAAACTACAGTTTAAAAATAGCTGTCAAAACTCATCATATTTTTTTGTGTGGATTTTCAAGTATCTCCTTTTCATATCCATTATATTGGAGCATTTGGAAAATTCAGTCCAGACTCAAAAATTGTGATTTTGCGACAGTTTGATTTTGGAAGTATTTAAATCTTGAGAATGGTAACTGCAAAACGACGAGAACAAGTTAATCCCTTAAATCCACTTTCGCACCGGACGCGACACAAAAGCGCCATCAAATCAAGCGTATTAATCGTATCGTACCCCCAAAAATTATGTCGTTCGTCCAGGGGTCCCTGTAACCACTTTTCATTACATTTATGGATGTAGTTAATGGCAGGAGTTCACCAGACACATTTCTAGACAGTTGCGTACTGCATTATTCCGTACTATTCTGTGCACTTATGACAACAGAATGAATCAAAGAGAAATTCTTTTGTAAAATTGAATGATCTATGTCCTTTGCAGGTGGTAATTTCTTGGTAACAGGAAGTTCGGACAATATTATTAGAATTTACCAACTTTCAACTGGAAGAAGCTGTTACTTTCCCTGTTCAAGACGAGACAAAAGAAAAGCGATCTATCCTATAAATGTATCATAGTATCTATTATTACTTTTATTATTTTTTTTCAACTTGTATTGATTTTGGTTATGGCCTACCATCGATCTCGTTGGTATTATTATTATCATTATTATTAAATTAATTAGTAAATTTTTACATCAGGAAATGGATCCATTTTCCACCTTCTTCTAATGTGACACACTTGCAACTTTCACAGAAACGGCTAGGCTTTCGTTTTACTCCTATCTCCGATCTAGCAACGTATTATCAGTCTTCCGCGCGAATAACCTTGAGAAATTCTAGCGACCAAAAATTCAAGAGCGATCTTTCAAGCTACCTCAAACGCCAATATAACAACAGATTTTAACATCCTTACTCAGAACGTACAAACGGACCATGGACGAAATACCTCGAAGACATGCTGTGATTCCATACGAAAAAACAAAGAAGAAGACGTCTGTTTGACTAATACACTTCCTGTCAACATCTTCACCTTTGTTCGAAGAGCACTGATCCTTGCCCTTCACTCAAACAGCAACCTCTCGACTTGGAAATGCATCTCTACAAAGCTTTGCGGCCAAAAACCAAAAACCAAACACAATTTCACATCCTTTAAAATTGCCAAACTGCAGCACTGCAAAACCGCTATCTCTGGAAACACAACAGTGTATTGAGTACAATTGCATCCTATCTGTTAACTAAAATATCTACAAATGTTTCCCTGTTTGCCGATATTCCTGGATACAAAAACCCCTGCGGTTTGTTCAAGACGCTACGACCGGATATAGCCGTATTTAGCTTTATTGCGGTCATTGAAAGAGACCTTTTTTTTATAATAATAAAGATATAATTGGTGCCAGTGACTTCATCTTTGTTAGTCTATAAGGACCTTAGTTGTTCCTCTGTGTAATAATTGGTAAGTTAGTACAGATGTTAGCAATAACACTGTCATTGAGCAAGAGGGTGAGGGGAATATTTTAAAAATCTTGCAAAGCATATAGGAGACAGCCATGACTTCAAATAACTGACTGTTGTTTGTGTTTTATTACCCTACGTTTAGGAAATTACAGTTGATTCTAAAGATTGATCCTTGACTTTTGAAACTCTTTGTCCAGACTCCCCGTCTATTACATTTTTGGTCATTTTCCACCCCCATCTTTCCAACCTCCCCCCTGTTTATTAAGGTTTCGAGATTTTTCCAACCCCCCCCCCGTTTATTACAACTCTCCATCTACTAGGCACCCAAGAGTAATGATATGGTAGTCAGAAAATCTTAACGCCTTGGCGTGATGCATTACAGGGGGTGTTTAATGTAGGGGGCGTTTATTTTATTTAATACCTTATAAGGGGAAGTTAATTAGAGGAAGCGTTTAAAAGAGTGGAAACGTTTATCGATTATTTACCCTAGTCATAAAATCTTAACACCATCGCTGGAGGGAGCTGGAAGATACGAAACCATGTTTACTGCTTCATGCCCAATTTCTGTTTAAAAATCCAAAAAGAAGGTTAGTTTACATGTTTGTAATTTAGTCTTTGATCGCATAGTATTATTTTAGATCACATGGGTCACAATCAGAAGCCGTGATTAGTTTCATGCAATATGTAATTGTAATCAAATGATAATGATGATGATGACGATGATGATGATGATATTGATGATAATGATGATGATGATCATTATCATGATGATCATGATGATCATGATGATGATATTGATGGTGATGATGATGATGATGATAATGATGATGATAATGATGATGATGATGATGATGATGATATTGATGATGATGATGACGATGATGATAATAATAATAATACTGGTGAATTTTTGACTAAGTCGAGAAGATCATTTGTGGACCAACCTTGTAATGGTGCCGACAAGCGCCCTTCTGAACTGCCGCATTTTCCAACCTAAAGAACTAAATGAAAAGACAAAGCCATAGTAGGCTATGCAAACAGCTTGGCCTGAAGGTTCTCAAGGCAGGTGTACATTTCTCATAGTTAGCGAAATAGGAGAGCCCGCTCGTTAGCTCACGTCGCAACCATTGAGTTGTACTAACAATGCAAAACCTTATCTATAGCGCAACTGGCCTGTACTTATCTCGCAATAGGAACATCGTTCAACTGAGCTCTTAGTGTACCATAATCTCGGTAGAACATCATGCAAGTTTTCTTAAATTATTTACTATTTTTGTTGCATGCAAAAATATGAAAATTAATTCATATTTGACGTAAAACGAGAAACGGTTTTGAACTACCAATGAATCTTGGATGATTTAAAGCTTCTACTTTGTGGTTTCAAAAATAGTAAACACTTACCTACCTTTCAATTCATGAAGAGTTTCTTGTTTCTATCCAGTTCCCCATTCAGGCAGTCCAATTTCTGATTGGCTCCTTCAAAATACAGTTGGGTATACTCTTTCACACATTCCATTTCGGGCGAATGGAATCAGAGGTTGTTTACTGTTTTGATAAAGATTTGTGTTTATAGAGTTAATAAAGAGAAAAGTATTGGAAGTTTTGTGTATTTATTTGCCATATTGCACTTCATGACAATTGGGATCTCTAATCATCCCTGGGGGGTTGGGGATCTTCGATACTCCGGATCCCTCACCAGGCTGAAAGCTCGCCGTAGTCACCAACTTGCAGAAACCAGAAATTTCTCGAAGTAAATAATTATTGTATCCGCTGTACGCATTAGTGCCAGACCACTTCCGGTTGTCAATATGTAAGAGAGAAATTTGTAATCACTTACTTTTCGTGGCTAACCCTTTTATGAGAAGGTCACAACAAGATATTACAGAAAATCCTGTATATGGATTCTAGTGTACGAAGTTGAAGTGTCTTTCCTCGATATCAGTTCTAACGCGGCCATTGCGGACATTACATTAACCAACGAGTTGAGTTCTTGTGACGGTAGCTTTGGTTTCTCGGGCAAAAAACGCACGAATTCACGTCCGCGCGAAAAGTGGTACTGCGCGAATTTAAATGCACTTAAGGTACGTCAATTTCAAAATATTAAGTAAACCGATGGTTGATATATATCAAAGCGATCTACCAAGTAACCCAGTAGAAGTCAAACAAACATGGTATGATATATATACTAGTCAGTGATAGAACACCGGTGCAGGAGGAAATGTTGTGTCTTCAGTTATGGCAACGCATTTGGAGAGAGTCCCAGGTGGTTCTTCATTTGATCAACGTTGGTTCCTAGTCGATTTTCATCATCCGCAGGTAGGTCGTCGTGGCGCCTTTCCCACGACCAAGAGATCTTAACTAGTGAATGTATTAGTTCTGTAGTATTGACCTACATTGTAGAAGAATTGGCCGCCCGATGCTAATGAGATAGAATGTTATTGGGAACTTATCTCTTTCCTCCTTGAGATACGACAAAAACACGCTCACGAAGCTGGCCCTCTAAAAGAGGTGGGGGCTAATGTAACGACTAGAGAAACATAATACTTCATCATCACGGATCAGCTAGCTCAGTTGGTAAAGCACACGCTCTAAAAGCGTTAGTCACGGGTTGGAATCACTGATCAAGCATTTTAGACGCTAGATGTTGTCTGCTGTATTTTGAAGTCTGTATATTTTCTTTGTCATTCTTCTTCGTTCAATGGCATAACTGCTCTAAAAGGCTTCAGTTGAAACCACATTTCTGACGTTTTTATGTCAAAAAGGTTGGCATCACTCTGCGTTGCATCTAATCTTGCGCCACCAAGTAATGTCGGGTCATATCGCTAGCGTCTTCAAAGTTTGTATGCATGTTAGACGTATTTACCCTATCCACTCCGAGCTCCTTGTTTGTGTCCATGAACGTACAAAACTGTTTGTTCGCTTACGACCTCAAGATCATGACAACATATACAAATGATTGCGTTCTTGATCAGTCAAATTATATTCATTTCACTTTAAACATACATATTCAGCATTATAGAAATTTTAAATATTTTTATATTTATATTTTTTATTAATACATTATATACATTGTTTTATATATTATATTAGAATACTATTTTTCAAATTCAAATATGAATTAACCTATTTTATATTTAGTCTGTTATTCATACTCTTCAGATGTCATAGCAACTAAAGTTGCTCATAGAACCTCACTAACCACTGCATATTTCAAGTAGTCTTCAAAGTTATTTGTCTAAAATATTAACTCTAACACCACTATAAGGTGAAGAACGCAGGGTTTGATTCCTTTATAAATTGCAAGTCAAATCTGTACCGTCATGGCATAAGTTTTTAATGAAAAATGACAAACCTTCATCCAAACATTCCTGAAGGTAGCTTTTTGAGACCATCTCCTCATTTATAAGCAACGAATCATTTCAAATTGAAATTAGTTTATTATAATGTAATGACGTATGCGCGGTAAAAAAAGCTGACGAGATGACAAAGTTTTGACTATAGAATATAAGTGACAAAGTTTGTCCCACGATTTTCTACCAGCTTCTGATCCCGCCCGTTGCTTTGACAACGTTGCCTATGCCTAGACGTACATATATCTACTACTTGGCCTATGTAGATTACCTCAAGGCCCTGTCGCAGAAAGTCAACGATCTGCGATGACCATCGCAGCAACTGGAGCAAGTTACAGCAATGTTACCTTTTTTCCGGTCTGTTTATTTCGGCTGTAAGCTTATGGCTAAACGATCTAAATTTTCCAAATTTCCCCACTCTAAATGAGGGGCGTGTTTGTGAACTTCGCGGAAGGACATGGCCTGAATTGGTCTCATCGCAGCAACCTACACAATTTCCTACGACGGGGCCTCAAGGTGCAGGCTAGGCTTTAGTTTAATTCCAAAAGGACCATCTCCAGTATACATAAAACATCCAAAGATCAATTCTGCGTTTATTGATAGGGCTTAATTTCCACGCCATCCTCAAAAAAGATTCTGGTTCAAAAGATCATTAGAGGACTCATGTATAAGAAGCATGCAGAAGACCTCGGGAAGAATTCATGTTGATATCACAAGAGCACTTTATTTCAGTGTAAGAAGATAGAGAAGAACGGAGTGATGTGTAGATAACAGTCGAAGGGAAAGGAAGTGGAAAACAAAAGAATGGTAAGCCACTGTTTTGCTATTTTCAAAGCTGATGTTTGCATATTCACACCAGTTGAAGTAATGAAGGTTTCTTATGCTGATCGAGCTTCTTTGAGAAACGTATAAAATTTTTAATCCCATAAGAGAGAGAAGAGAGATTCCGTTCTGATTGATGCCCAACCTACCTAAGCTTATTCCGCTCTATAAAAAAGCTCGGCGGGGGTAGATTTCTCTTTTCTGCCACTATTGAATCGTGCATCAAAGTCAGTAGTACGTCAAAGGTGATGAGATAGTGCCCATGACATAATTGTTTATTTCCAGGAACAGCTGGCAGATTTGATGATGATTCCAGGCTATTCCCATTTGTGTTTTTTTATCATAACCTTTATATCCATTAAATAACATTTGGCAAGTTGTAAAGATAACACGTTTTGAGAAGTGTTGCTCTTAAATTTGTTAGTAATCGTACCATAGTTATTGGCCAGTATGAGCATTCCGCCTGACAGAGATTTGTTAACTAGCACTGCGCTAAGAGCAAGTCTGTTGAGTGCAACCGGGTTACTGTGGAATATCTTTCCTGTTGCCCTTAAAAAGGGCATGCGAAGGCAGGATGTTTTGCACACTTGCCATTTTCGTAAAGTACAGAAGTCAGCTTTCAGGAACATCTGATTGTAATAACAAACAGGGGTAATTGAATCAGATTTGTTGATAATTTGGTAAGTAGTCAGGAAAAAAGTCCATAAATGACATTAGAAACTATCTGTGGACATCATTGTGACTATATACACCATAAATGGAATATGTACAAGAGTTAAAACAACTTCTATGAGTAATATGAAAACTTCAAGTATGAAGATAATTTGCCATTTTTTGTTTATTATAAATACCAGTACCCTGATACCAGGAATCTGACAGAACCACTAAGTAGTATTGTGTTAATTCATTTCCCTCATTTACTCAGTAGACTCTTAAGGGTCCAACCTGACTGGAAATGCTTGCCTTAGAGTAGAAGTCCACACTTTAAGACACATGTTAATTCCAACTTATTTACTATGTTGGCACTAACATGTTTAGTGTACGGTTCTCATGAATGCAGTGTATATTTGAAGTGGTTGATTACAATATATAAAATTCCAGGTGCATGTCAGTCCAATATGTTTTCAGTCCAATAGGTCAATTGTTCAACATATTCATAGGTGAGTAACACAGAAGTAAGTAAAATACCAAAAACACGTGCTATAGGCATAAGTGAAGTCTAGATAGTGTACTGAAAAGACAGAAAGAAGAAACAATGAAGGAAATCATCTCTTTATTGGCAGATACATTTCATTTGCAATGTCTATGCTGAAATAAATGCAGCTATAGCTAAAAATTGAATCATCTTTAACTGCATATCTATCTTATTCATCTTAACAGCTCCATATGTACTTGTGATAATTTCCACATTTCAATCTTTGGTTTAAATTGTTGCTCCAGTAGTTCATGGTGATCTGATGTAGAATCACAACACATACACATAGTTGTATACCAAACTTTAATAATGATGGCCTATATGCATTTGAAAGAAACTCTCAGGCAAATCCTATAGGAAAAATGTTCAAGACAATCCAAGAGAACTACCTGCCATGGAATATAATACTAAGCCTATGTAAAAACAGAACCTATGCAATTTATTGTGTTAAAACTGATATTAACCTGTATTCATGCTAGTATTGACTATATGCTATATATTTATCATTATTTCTTTGAAAATATAAGTAAATATTTGCAGCATACTTGTTATTGGTACTGCTGTAAGCACATGTCTTACCTGTATGGTATCAGGTGGCATCACAAATTTGGCTCTTTTTTCATCTAAGCTGATACTTTCAAAGTCCTCTGTATACATAAAAGTATAAAATGGTGATTTTGTAAAGATTGTTATTATAATGATAATACAATTAATTGACAACAAGTTCATGGAAATACAAATAATCATCAAAAGGTTTTTAAAAATTGACTAGGGAAATGGTAACTTTAATTATGCAAGGGGCCTCTTCATGAAGAACGTGTTCTTGCTTCTTATGGCACTATTATAAACGTGTTTTTGATATAGCCATAATTATGAACATTTCATCTTCACAAATTTATCAACAACTTGTTCTGATGTTTTTGAAAAACAGTCATAATATAATAAGGTCAAATACTAAGCTATTAAAATTTAGTTTTTAAACCTAAGATGAGGAAGTTAACATTGTTGGTTTTCAAGGCATCCAAAATCTTCTTTAAGTAAATGTACTAAGATAAAAAGGTGTTCATACCATAATATCTAAAGATCTTTTTTGTTTATTTGGACCCCCCGATTATTAACTTTAGACCGTAATGATAACCCCCCGTTTATTTGGACCCCCCGTTTATTAACTTTAGACCGTAATGATAATTCCCCGTTTATTAAGACCCCCAATTTATTCGGCACTCCAGAGTACACAATGTTGTCGCTATTTTGTACAACGTGGGTTGGTAAAAAATTTAGTCACCAATATCATTTGTCTATTTTCTAAGGTTGATTCGAATTCTTTCTCTGTAGGTCCGCAGAGATTATATTCAGTTTAGCTTACGCGCATTCTCGCAAGAAAAACTCCGGTATCTTTCCAGCAAAGAGCTTGTTTCGCTCGTTAGCCTCGACGCGGCAAGATTTGGGGGTCTTCCAACATCACGATGGTATCACTGGCACAGCTAGAGATCACGTGGTCATTGATTACGGCCTTAGGTAAGTGTACGGACATTAAACATTTGAAGCATCATTACAGTTGTTATTATTGTTGCTAGGATAATTGTTATGATGATGGTGATGATGGTGATGATGATGATGATGATGATGATGACAATGACGATGATGATGATG
>JAAAKM020073195.1:213865489-213897404 GCA_010016025.2 Alatinidae sp. Z8VKAUB7J3
GAAAATTCGAACCCGTGATATTTTTGACTTTCCATGAAAGCTTTGGATAGATAGACGGGCAGGATGGCAGTCCTTCATTGGTCAAGTAACATGGCGCAGAGAGGCTGATCTCTTATCGCGTTGGGCTGGATGTTGATATCCACCAGTGGACGACTGGGAGCTCATATGGCGACTAGAGAAATAGAGTATGTTAACATCATTGATACTGAACAATCCCAACGCACAATGTATAAGTACTTTTCTTTATGTTATGACTTTAAGAACTATGATTCAACTTTAAGATGACATCATACAAACGTATGCAAACGATATGCAGTGTTGTGGCTGAAAATGGCAACCACACTAATCGACATCAGCCTGGAACTAAAAATGGAATTGCTGTATTATAATTGTATAATCAAGAAGAGAGTATTTGAAATGTCAGTATAGAAAATACACTAAAGAAGTCAAAAAGATGACACCATGTGGGATACAACCTATATTTTTCTATTTCTCTAGTGTTTTGCCATACTGACATTTAAAATGCTGTCTTCTGGATTATACTTTCTAACTTTTAATGGGCTTTGGGCAGAGTGACAGGTCACATGGCAGTTCGTCCTTTATTAAGTCGCATGGTGCAGAGGTAAATCGCTTATTGCAAGAAAGCTGGATGCTGATGTCCACAAGTGGATAACTTGAAGTTAATATGACAACTAGAGAAACAGAAAATGTTGAGATCAGAGTTTAGTAGCTCAGTTAGTAGAGCACATGCCATGATAGTGAGTCATGGGATTGATCCCTGGTGGTGACGCATTTTCTATTTCTCTAGTGTCTTTTCTATAAATTAAAGTGTGTGCTTGTGTGATTTAGCACTTTACTAATGTTTAATCGCATTCACTACATCAATAAAACTGGTTACATATAAAGCTTGAAATAAAATCCCTTGCATTCATTACATCTTAAGCAAAAAAAGGAGGGATGTTTGCTCAAGAGAGGTGTTCAAAAGAGTTGGTATTTACTAAGTATTTCTTTCTTAAAATGTCCTCCCCCCCCTTCCCCCCTCTTTCTAAGAGAAAACTTAAATATGAAACTAGAGAAATAGATAACATGTCATCACTGCAATGGGGCTGGAACCCGTGACCCTCTCTATCGCCGCGTGTGCTCTATCAGCTGAGCTAGGTGACCTCCGATATTAACATATTCTAATTTTCTATTCGCCACATTAACTCCCAATCATCCACCGTTAGACACCGACATCTAGCTCAACGCAGTTGGAGACGGCCTCTCTGCACCATGTGACTTGACCAAGGAAGAACTGCCATCCGGCTCGTCTATCTGTTCAAAGCCCATTGGAATTTAGAAAGTATCATCGAGAAGAGAGGATTTGAAATGTCACATTTTCTAAACTAACACTCCAAATACTCTCTTCACGATCAGAGTAAACTGTGATTGTATGACCTCATATCTGTTAGGTCAGTCGTTCTTTACCTGTTTCCGTAAACGCCCCGTAAATGCCAAACTATATCCATTCCCCATAGACATGGTATACCAAAGCTAAGCAAAGGTATCTCTTAACAGCTAGCAATGTTTTACTAATTAATTCAAGGGAAGATTCATACATAATGGTTCCGGAAACGTTCACACCCTCATGCCGCACCTTGTGATAAGGTAAATTCATGTAAGGCGTGTATGTTACCAATTTAACCAGGTAGTAATATAGCGCACGGATACGAAACTTATGATGATCATAATAATAATTATAATGATGATGAGGAGGATGATCATGAAGATGATGTTGATGATGATAATGACTATGATGAGGATCATGATAATGATCATAATGATGACAATGGTGGTGGTGATAATGTTAAGCATGGACTAACAATCTTGGACATAAATTAATGTAAACGGGCCTCACCCCCGTTCCAACTGACGATAGATTTTTAAAACCTTCATTTCAGAGATTTGCATGTCACACTTCCCTGTTGATAGGAGGTGAGGGGAAGATAGCGTGTAATACCACGAATGAAAGCCTCTTTCCTTTACTAAGTGTCGTCAATGATTCCGGTCATTTTCATCGAGATTTAATACACGTTTACGTGACTTTTTCCACAATTGTAGCTGTAAACTAAGTGACATCAGCAGTAAACAGACTCGACATCTCGTTAAATTTTAACTGCGAATTTGGGGAATAGATATTAGAATATTCAAGTGATCAAGACTTTGACGAAATGTTTTCGATTACGATCAAGTGTTTAATTTCTAGAAATCAAATGAATTACGATTAAATTTTGTAACTTCCGCAACAACGCAGCGTTGAGTAACTTTAAATCTACATATACTTTTTCTTCTGCATTCAAAATTTCTTGGCACTGCCACAGCTGTTAAAATTCGGTTTTATCTTGGTTAACCCCATAACTAAGCACATGATACCTTATAACTGCTGTCTGCAAAATGTGTGACTGCCAGAGTAGCTAGTAAAACTGACTCGTTAAACGGTTTAAAGCAAGCAATTGGTTGAAGGCTGTACTTATATTCTTGTTCGAATCAACAGCAGTGTAACTTATACCAAATAAAGGCCCTGCCATTCGGCATAACATTGAATGCCATTTCCTCATTTGAATACACTACTGCTTAGTGCAAAAGCAGTTTCTCGATAATCAATCAAATCTCATTACCCTACTCTCCCCATCGTGGCGCTCGGCGCGATTGTGATCCAGATCACACTTTCATAAGTCATTAACATTCTCTGGATTTGCCGTAGAGTAGACTTGTTAGCGGTCTACGGAGATATGCGGAAGTAAGGATATGTCGTCTGAAAGCCCCTATTTAAAGCACTTTCTGGCAGCGGGTGTTGCTGTTTTGTTGACAATTTTTGCTGTCAGAGCAGATGCGGTTGCGCCGGTGGAAGCCGTAGCACTCTTTAAGGAGCGAGCGGTTGTGCGCACCAGCGAGGGTGAAGCGATGCTGAAGGTCGGTGAGACTTCCGACTTTGGCGTGACGCTGCTGGCCGCTAATCCGCATGGCGCGCAGGTTCGCTACAAAGGTGAGCTGTTTGATCTCGCGCTGTCGGTTAAGGTGGGCTCGAGGTTCACCAAACCGACGGTAGCAACAGTGCGGATGAACGAAGATTCCCTCGGGCAATACCGTATGCGCGGGGCGATCAACGGCAACTTCGTTAACTTCCTCGTCGATACCGGCGCCAGTGTGGTTGCCCTCAGCGAGCGCGATGCGCTGCGGATGGGTTTGAACTACCGTCGTGCGCAGAAGGGATCGGTGCAAACCGCTCAGGGTATTGCCAACGCGTATTTCCTGAGCCTGGATACAGTGACTATCGGCGGTATCACGATTAACGGTGTGCAGGCGACGGTGATCGAAGGTGATTTCCCCACAGATGTCCTTCTGGGCATGTCTTTCCTGAACAAAGTGAAAATGCAGAACGACGACGGCGTTCTGGTACTGACCGCTAAGTAGCTTGGTCTGGCTCTATTCGGCGTACCTAGTGTTTGCGACGCTTTCAGAAAATCATGAAACGTGTACGCTGAAGCTCAGGAATTTAAATTGGTCACAAGAAGAGAGTAGTGCTTAAATAATAAGTTGCTACTACTGATTACTGACATTATAAATAGTGTAAAGGTAGCCAGCTTCAACTGAGAATATACAAGAAAACCCTAACTCCTTTAAAAACGTGATCATGGGTCTGTAAAACGGGTCAGACTGTCGGTATATCGGGCCTAACTGATGTCAGACTAAACATCAGACCTCCTATCAATATGCACCATTAGAGTCACTAGATTTTGTTAACTGTTACGATTGTGTATCATTTTGAATTTTTCTGACAACCACATTCGATAAATGCAGGCTACCAATACCTACATACTTCCATACAAGTAATAGCAGTTCTTTGTTAAATCAGAAATTTAGCATCTAAATCGCAAAAGCATCAGTAACAGGCAGAGACGCTAATGTAATACGAGAATGGAATACACTTGACTGATCAACTGATGAAAACCGCGCGCTAAATTTCTAATTGATGTCTCAAATCGAGGGCTCCATATTTGATTTATTAAAGATCTATTTTTACCATGTTTGTACCTAATACATATAACGTCTGCTTAGTGATAACGCATCTATGAAGAAGTAGATAAGAAGAGTTAACCCACAACGAGACCTACTTGTGCAATCATCGACTCTAAAGTAATAGATAGGCACAGGAGTTTCAATAACACAATGCTCCATATCTATTGGGGTCCCTATTCTACTACGAAAATAATTGAACGTGTCAGCTACTTTTAATTTAAGCATTACCGCATTAAGTAAGGGCGTCGCGTGCATAATTTTCCTTAGCCTCTGTGGTGCATTTGAAGTTTTCCTTTGAAACAAATATATACTTGACCCTATTTTTACTGAGTATACAGGTAATTAATATGCATCACTAAATCTTTTTATTTTATGAAGACTATTTGCTGGGATTTACAATCTTACCAAAGCAAATAGGGCAGGTATTCCAGCACCCTACGATGATTACACAATATCAATGATAGATGTCATGCACAGGGTCTACGTCCTAAATTTTACTTTTAAGGGTATATATTTAACTTAATTCTAAACACATACAAAATCATCTAATTCAATTATGATCAATACAGATAGCAACAAATATCAATTAGACATGTATTTAAAGTTCTTGCTGACTTTATTCACATCTTTATACATGTGCATAATAATTACCCTTCACTGTGTAAAAATTACCCCGAAACTTCGGGTTAACTGTTACACACGTAAAATGATATTTATACCTTTTGTTACGGTAGCAATAGAGAAAAACCAGTATGGGTATAGTAGGTATATGAAGCAGTTATTACCTAAACTAGTTACCTTTAGAATTTAACTTTCCAGCTCTTTTCAAAACAAAAGTTTCTAAAAAGTGTGTAATAATTACCCTCCATCGCTATATCTGATTCTGGGGGAAGAATTGTCCCCAAAAACTTATCTCAAAATGAAAATGAAAATGAAAATAGCCCAACTGTACCTTTACCTAAATTGACAATGCATTAATACAAACCAACAGAAGTTATTCATGTACTCAGGATCAAGCAAGATGAAAAGGCTTATTGATTGTAGAACACCCTACAATTTTCACCCAAAGCTACAAAAGTGGATGAGGGGGCGAAAATTAAAGGGACGAAAATTAGAGGGAGGCGAAATTTGAAAGGAACAAGGTACTAGATCGCATCTTTTATATACAACAAGGCATCAACGTCGATTCGATGTAAGAAGTAATGTCGGTATGACGTTGATCCGACATTAAAATACCGCCGAGGAAAGGGATGACAGAAGCAAGAACTATGTTGTTCTCTTGTGTGGCAAGTTGCGACATACATACATTCTTTGAAGAAAAACCGTGACATTTCTTTATTTAATAGAGTTATTTGACCAAATTGGTACTAATCTGCCTATTTTGAAGGGTGACCCCTTTACAATAAGTCGTAGTTCTCAGCTGAAAACATTGTAAGGTGAAGTTAAAAGAATCAATCGTCAGAATAACTAAAATTACTGTTGTTTCAATTGCTAAGCCTTCAATCTACAAAGCTCCTCAAAAACAAGTTCATGTATCGTTGCCTAATAGCACTGTTATCCTTTATAAATTTAACAATGTCTCTTTACATATTTGTCATTGAACACAGCTGAAAAGGAAGGGCGTGTAAGTTCTCCATGTCCTCAGGGGTAACGGAAAGGTGGTGCAGCGGTCAAGACCTTTGATAAGGCAATCTTAGCCATATTCTATCCCAACAAGTAAATAGAGAAGTTATATGAAATGCCGTTGTGCCAAGATACTGTTTGCGGCTTATCACCTATCTCCATCGACTAAGCGATTTATCCGATTTCAATAGAGGAACAAATAACAAGAAAGGGCAGTATCTTCTTGAGAGTGTCTAACGTTTCACTTAAAGTGAGATATCGCAGCTAAATACCTATATTAGGACAAAATTTGCAGTTGGACTAGACTTTGAAGCAAGACATCTAACGATACCTAAAGAAAAGATGTCTTACCGTAATGCGTCGAAGTAACTCCTCCCTATCGAATAGACCCCCTCCCCCTGAAATAAATCTCCCCTCATTTTAATGTTTTAACCTCGATGCAATGTTGTTTCCTTTTTGAAAATAATATTTGTAAAAATTTGAATGGGATGAAATTAGCCGTGGAAATTCTGCCATGAATAAGGAAGTAAATTGCAAATGGTGTAGAGTTTTTGTCTTTGAGAAGTAGGGGAGCTAAAAGGCAGGTTTTCTTTTAGTTTGTAGTGCATGCACTGTGCTAAAAAGACGAAAAGCCTTGGATTTCAACATTAAAATTACCAACATTAAAATATAAATAAACTCATAGGATTTACATGCCATTCAAATGTGTAGGTTTTTATTCAAAACAAATTAAAAAATAGCGAAGGTATAAAGTCCTTCACCTTCCACACCACCCTTCCAGCTACCTTCGTCATGGTATATATTACCAATCACCTTGATAAAATCTTTGAGTTTTGCTTGTGTAAAGAAAGGTATTTCATACTATGATCTTTGTAATTTGTAAGTTTTACCTGTAATGGCAGGGTATTCTAGTTTAAGGATTAATTGATGTTTTCCACAAAACACAACAAATAACTTCTACAGAATTTCCTGTGTATTGCTTGTGTGCAATATGTAAATATTATAAACTATATGGCGAATTACATTGCTAAGAATATGTATATGTCTGGCACTGATGAAGGCTCAAAGCCGAAACACAATAAATATTAATTAATTAATTTCCGCAATGGGGATTCCAACAGATTTGGAGTATATGGGATTAGAGACAGCCCATATCTTCCGTCAAGCAAACAAGGATACATTCTTATGCCTCGCAAGCCAAAACCGAAGTTTGATGAGTCCGGGCTAAGTAAAGGACAGCTTCGCAAGCTAAACGCGCTGCGAAAGTCACTAGGCAGTGACATTGCAAACTCCGCTTTCGCCGAGTGGCTGGAGACTTCTGGTGTCGAACCCATGGCGCAGGAAGACAAGAACGCCCAACTGATTGCCGATGCTTTGGTGCCGCTGATTGAGCGGAACCAACTGCGGATCCCGCGTGGTGGATATGTTCTGAAGCGTGGTCGTCGCCGGGTAACGGTTTCAAGACCCGAAGCCTGATCGGGTCGGCCGTCAGATCGCGGGCCCTCGAGCTGGCCTTTTATCCTTGCGCGAAATTGGCGGCGTTAGTGGAATTGCCAAGGGTCCGTGACCTGCCCGTCTTCTCCAAGCGGGCGGTCATGCGGGCAGGGAGCTCCAAAGTCAACACGGACCCTACGGCTGAGAATGCAACAGCGGGGCGCAGGGTAAGCGACGTGCTTCGCCCAACGCCCTGCCATTGCGCGGGGCCGCGCGGACGCGGGAGTGAGTGATTTTCGCGGGGCCACTTTCTCAAGTAACGCCCGAGAAAGTGATGGTCGGCTGGAATTCAGGTATGCGGCGCATTTGGGTTGCCCGCTCGAAGGCGTATGCGAGCTGAATGAGCTTTTTCTCTTGAAAGGCGCCGGCGAAGAACGAAACGCCGAGCGGTAAACCTCGGACCGCGCCGGCCGGGACGGTGATGCTGGGATATTCTTGACATTTGAGAAGAAAAAAAATTGTTAAGATGCTTGAAATATGAAGAGATTAGTTTAAAAAAAAAAAAAATATTAAATTCAAAGTCCTTAAAGGTTTGAAAAAATAAAATTTGTTGAGATTCATCGATAGTGAAGTGTTTTTTGTCGAAAAACTGGAATAAGAATTATAAACAAAGCACATTATTTTTGAGTTATGAAGGCTAAAATTTGTTAAGATTGTTTAAATTTGAAAGCTTTATATTGCCAAGTTGTAAAAATAACTTGATGAATTGGGAATATAGAAAAGAAGCTGTAATTCCTGAAATAAGAAGGGATTATGAAATAAGAAGTTCGAAAATTCAAAGGGCTAGTTGAAAGATAATGAGAAGTTTGCTGAGATTTTTGGATAGGGAAGGGTTTCATTATCAAAAAACAAAATAAGAGTGATGAACTTTTTGACAAAAAAGTATTATTCTAAAAATATGAAGGGTAAAATTTGTTACCATTCTTCAACTGTGAAGTCTTTGCATTGTCTTACTTTGGAAATAACTTGAAGAATTGTGGAATTTGGAAAACTAATTCTTGAATTGCGAAAGTTTCACCTGTAAAAATCCGAGAATTCAAATTTTTTTAAGGAAAAAAATTTGAAATTTGCTAAGATTCCTGAAATATGAGCAGCCTAGTAATAAACAAAAGAGAAAATTGAAAATGTTAGAAGGAAGAATATGAAGAACTTGTTCAGGAAGGGTTTTATTGTTGAAATACAAAATAAGAATTATGAAATCGTGAAAGAAAGGGGTTATTCTTCAAATGTGAAGGGTAGTGGTGCTTCTAGGCCCTGTGGGTTGACTCCCCGTAGTAGCATAATATTTGCAGGCATGAATATATAATGAGTCAGAAGTAATAGGCTTGGGACTGTCTGTGCAGGATTTCGACTCTTGTTGATAGAAGAGCATCGCCACGTGCTGAAAACCATGTTGTGACCAAGATGGGCCCAGGATTGCACAAAGCCTCCAATTATGCTAGAGGTCCCAGGAACTTTTTGCTGTCCGGTACCAGCTTAAGCGCCTCGGTGTAGACTTGAAAAGATGTATGATCCCCGTCCTGCACTGATATCCGGGATCATTGCTTTTCTTGAGGTCAAAATAATTTCAATAACTTAAAGAACATGAAAGTTGAAACTTGGAACGTTATGACGTTAAGAAATCACTATCGTATCGACCTTTTGACTGACGAATTCATACGATTCGAACTGGACTTATTAGGAGTTTCAGAAACTCATTTCGCAGGGGTAGGACACATGAAATTAGGTGATATAGAATCTGTTTACTAAGATAGGATGCTTGTGCCACGTTCGGCACTACCACGTTTGTGTGTCCACGGCAATTGCCTATTCATTTTAATGATTAATACGGGATCATTTAGGAACATTATCTAAATGAAGCATGAATAATTAGGAGTAAAAAGATGTCCAGTATGTCTATATGTAAGAAGTTGGGCAGTGGGAGGGGAATTGGCCCTTATTTTGGGCCCTAAGAACAAATAAACTAAAATACTTATATGGTTTTGATTTCCAAATTTCTATTAGGATGCGTCTGTGAACCCTCTTTTTCGAAACAGGTTTTCTGTATAATTTAGAAACTTTGTATCAAGGTACGCGCATTGCCCGGAGGGTTAATGCCCAGGGGGATATTTTCATGGGGGTATTCCCCCGATAGGTATTGCTACGCATGGTTCCTATTAAAATCTTAAACAGTTTCTTATAGAGACTTGCTAAGCTAAAATCATGCCTCTGGTAATTGTAATGTGTCAAATAAGTGTTTTGTCAATAGAAGGTGATCATGGATACTTTATGAGTGTTCATTTATACGTGTCGCTGTCATTGTTTTGGCCTCCTTATTGATATGCTAGATTCCATAACTGCAAGGGATTTTCTTAAGAGGATACACCTACTTTATTAAACATCATATTTGCCTATTTAGAGTCATATTTTGCTAGTTAAACAATACAGTTTTACAGTATTAATCTCATCTGCACCAATAGATATAGCAAAATTCCGAAAAATTGAGTTTTCGCAGAAATATCTGTACTTTGAGACAAAAAACTAGTGAAGTGCAGATGCCTTTCATAAAAGTATATATGTATACTGGGTCTGATGTTCCAATGGTTGGGGAGTTTAGTAATCCGGAGGTCGTAGGTTCGAATCCCCTCAGCGCCCTAAAAAAGTTATTGTGGTAATGCTCCACTCTTTTAGAATCACACATATATTTACTAAATACTTCCCCGATTGACAGCATGTCTAGGTTAAGTAAGAACACAAACTGCGAGTAATGCGCCTTCGGTTGCACAGATATTTATTATCAAAATAATTACCTTTTTATTGTCCACTTTTCACACACACCTCCAGTGGATATCTTCAATATTTGTTAAATATATAAGGTTATCACAGAAATAGAGAGAAAAGGTGTCCTCCCATTGCATCATCATTCATAATCATCGCTAATGTATTCATATGTAAATAGAATTTATAAGGTATGCAGTTTATTCTATTGGAAATTTAATGAAAGTTAATTGGCAGTTGTTACGAAAGTTTAATTCCAAATACAGAGCCTCAGAGGTTTATATGTAAGTAGCCTTGTTGCAATTACCGATTCAGACACAAGTGCGAGCGTTTCCAGGTTTATTTGACAAATGTGATAGTACTGAAACTGTATTATTATACTTACCGACAGACCCAACCAAAACCTTAGATATATAATGGAATAACTATATTACAAATACCACTGTACTGTGCCAGTAAATTTGTGGCAGTGATGCTAGGTCATTTTTCAAGGAGGTTTGACGCTGCACTCCTTACTGGACTTACGGGCCTACGGCCATGCGCCAGGGATTGGATGTTAATACAGTGATAGCTGCCAGTTACCCTTTTGTGATATCAATGAAGATATGACCAAGCTTCTACTCAGATGATACCCTACATTTCTGTAAGAGTTATGTCCGAGATATATGTTCCCATTGCAAATATTTGTAGATTATCAACATCACAAATAGGAAATAGGAAGTGTATACATGTAAATTGTATTACATACGTTTTATGCTCATTTAGTTGACATTCAATGCTCTCTCTTTCACTAGATTTTATGCATCAATTACAAGATGATTTTGTGAACCTCAGAGCAATTCTTTGCTTCATTCCAATGTGCCATTGTAGAGTATGCCAAGATATGATAAATTTAGGATTTAGTGTACACCATGCAAAGGATGAGTATGTAGCAATGACAAAATGGATGGTAGACAATGAAGAGAATAATATTACACATTACACTTATTATGCCTCTCATCGAAGAGCTTTGAGAGTACACTACTAGCCTCGTTTTGAGAGTTGAACATCATCATGGTGGCAATCCTCAACTTAAATGAGACCTTCCCTCTATCGACATGTAACACTCACTTATTTGAGCGCAAGTGGCAAATGTGTCTGGTGAAGACAATGAACGGGCAGATCCATGAAGAAACATGTATATATACGAACAACGTCCTCTTGGTAGATAAATTGTCAACACTAACCAGTTATTATTGGATATCCCACTGCACTGACATTAATCAGGGAAACGTCCCACGTGTAAAGGCAAATTGGTTATCTGTGAAAGACAAGTAATCATTTTCCTTATAGCAGCAGATAGCGTGCTTTCGTATAAGCCAATTAGCAGTAGTCTCTTCCTACGTGTTTGACGTATATCTACTGATCTTTCATGGATTCGAGTATATGATAAAAAAGCGGATCTGTCGCAGAATAGATCGAGGCATTTTATACACAGATGCAACAAACTGTTCTTGAATATCTGAGTCAACACATCGTGCTTGTACAGAGGGCCTACGACATGATTATAACAACAATATGGGAACCATTGATTTCAATGAAGACACGGGGAAGACAAGCTAAGGATGATTTAAGGAGACACGTGAATGTTTTCTTAAGTTGATCTAGAGAATCTTCTGTATTTGAAAAGTTGGTTTGTGGTACAAAAATTGAATATTGCGTTGAGTAACGGCTTCATTTTGCTAAACGTTTTCGCCATACACTGATCACAGCAATCGTATGGAGTGAAATTAGAAAGCTATTACAATGAGTGACGGTGCACGGCGGTCAACTCAAAAAAGCGAAGGCCGCGGATCTTGCAGACGACGATCCGCTCTCCGGTGTGCCGGATCCGGTCGAGCGCTCCTATGAGGACGGCTGGGCCTCGATCATCACCGGGGTCGGTGGTACCGGAGTTGTGACCATCGGAGCCATCCTTGGCATGGCCGCCCACCTGGAAGGCAAAGGCTGCGGCATGATCGACATGGCGGGCTTGGCGCAAAAGGGCGGTGCGGTCCATTCGCATGTGCGTATTTCAAACCGGCCCGAAGATATCACGGCCATTCGGGTTCCGGCTGGCAAGGCGGACCTGATACTGGGCTGTGACCTCGTGGTTTCGGGGTCTCGCAAGGTCCTGGCGGCTGTGCGCGAGGGCGAGACCGTATTTGTTGCCAACACCGCCGAGGTGATGCCCGGTGATTTCACCCGCAATACCGACTTTTCCCTACCGGTGGAGCGGCTGAAGCGGGCGATCGTATCCGCGGCGGGGGAAGAAAATACGACCTATTTCGATGGCACCGGGGCGGCCAATGCGCTGTTTGGCAACGCCATAGCTGCCAACATGTTCATGCTCGGCCTGGCCTATCAGCGCGGTGGTCTGCCGTTGTCTGCCGAGGCGGTTGAACAGGCAATTCGGCTCAACGGTCAGGCCATTGACCTGAACCTGGCTGCTTTTCGCTGGGGACGACGGGCGGCGCATGAACCGCAGGCCGTTCTCGACAGGATGAAACGAGCGCTGAAAAAGACCCCGATACAGACCTTGTCGACGGATCTCGATGAGGTGATCGAGCGGCGGCGCCAGTTCCTGGTTGATTCGAGTGACAGACAAAAAAAAAAAAACGAATTGAAACATAGCGCATGCTTTGTTCTTGTGATGACAGAAGAAAGAATTTACCTTAATCTCCCAGAGACAGATTTTCAAGTCCCCCCCTCTACCTAAAAAACCTTGTAAGTTTCTACTCGATCCCCTAGCCTTGACACAAAATATGAACAAAACTTATCACTTTCTACCCCAACCCCCAATTGCACTTCCTGGGAGAAGGGCTATAAAACGGAGATCAGCACAGCCGGTAGGTACTATAAAGTCCAATGTCTTATTCTTTACCTTTTAAATAAAGCTACTGACTATGCAATCCCTATAATGAGATAAACTTGCTTGCCTTTATGATTCAGGCATGATAAAAAAAAACATGCTCTCTTGTTAGCATCCGAAAGTGCTCAGGAGAAACCGTTACCCCTTGCATAGCATCACGTCTTCATTTTATTTTTTTGCGATTGCCGTAAGTTACGGACACTTACCAGTTAAATATAAGTATGATTCTTGGTCTTTGGTTTTTGATCTGCCCTACATTTTATTGTTTGTTGTTTCTAATTTTCTTCACCTCCTATGCCTTTTCCCCTACTCTTTTCGTTAGTTGATTTTGTTAGATTTTTTCTTTTTCCCCTAATGTTCGAAATTCATTCTCAGCTTGTCCTTACTAAGCTTCCAGCATACTGTAAATTTCTTGGAATACGGTTTCTTTTTTCTTCTTTTTTTTTCTTTATGGTTTATGTTCCCTCCAGAATAGGCGATTTTGCGACAAGACTCTGGATTTAATCACCTAAAGGTGGTTTTAGAAGGGGGCTGATGGGACACTTTTCGATGAAAAGAGTTAGATCCCTAAGATCAAAACACTTAAACAAGAATAATCCACCTTTAAACTCTAATTTTTATTAAATCAATTTATTTCATTGAAATAACTTTTGTGAGCGTATTCTAACATTTCTCTATCTCCTGAACTATTCCCATATGCAATGAGAAGTTTCGGACCAATTTCAGGAAAGGAGGCCTTGATCCTTTTAACCTTTTCAATACCCTTGCAATTTTTTGTACTAAATGCCCCAGTTAGCTTTCCGTTCGTATCAACATCGATCTTTGTTGCTATAACTTCTGATATATTATTTTTACTAGCCCACGGAATAATCCAGTTTTCAATAGAAGCACTTACGATAATAACTTTAAAACCCTGATTATTATAACTGCTAATTTTTTGTTTAGCGCTAGGTTTTAAAAAGGAATCGATCTTAGCTGAAAACAATTCACAATATTCGTTAAACTCATTTAACGGCATACCTCGAAAGCAACATCTAAAAATGGCTTCTTTTAAATTACCTTTTGAAATCAGACCAAAAACGAACTTCAACCCCAAAATTGAAAACACAGGAACCTTTTTAGCAAGAAAAGCACTTCCTTTTGCAAACAACAAAAATTCTTTAAAAGAGTCCCTTGTAGTAAGGGTTCCATCAAAATCAAAAGCTACAATTGTTTTCACTACTTCGGTTTATAAATATTAAAATGTGAATTACTCCAAACTATCTTATAGTTGTTTCTTTGTAAAAAGCGATTCATATCCTTAGTTCTTTCTTTTTTATATATATAATTGTCCTCCTTTATCTCTGACATATAATAAGCAACCGGTTCAAACTCTCGAATTCGATTATACAAAGCTATCCTGCTTTGCGGGATACATTCTATGTTTGGGTCTGCCCCATTGCTCAACAGGAGTTTGCAGATATCCAGTCTTCCCATTGCTGAAGCACAATGTAAAGCTGTCTCTTTGTAAAAGTCGTCTTTTATATCTGGGTCAGCTCCGTTGCTCAACAGCAGCTGACAAATATTCAGTGCGCCTTTTGCAGTTGCATAATGCAAGGCTGTTTTTTTATACGGGCCGCCTTTTATATTTGGGTCAGCTCCATTGCTTAACAGCAGCTGACAAATATTCAGTGCGCCTAAATCAGGCACATAATGCAAGACTGTTTCGTTACACGAGCCGTTTTTCAAATTTGGGTTGGCTCCATTGCTCAATAGTAGCTGAAAAATTTTCATTGCTCCTTTTCTAACAGCAATGCTCAAAGCCATCTCGTCATACCGGCCGCCTTTTATATTTGGGTCGGCTCCTTTGCTCAACAGCAGCTGGCAGATATCCAGTGTTTCTTTTTCAGCAGCATAATGCAAGGCTGTTTGTTCTCGTCGCCTTTTGTGTCTGGGTCGGCTCGATTCCTTAGCAGCAGTTGACAAACATCCAGTCTGCTCATTCTAGCAGCATGATGCAAAGCTGTCTCGCTAAAAGAGCCATCTCTTATATTTAGGTCGGCTCCATTGCTCAACAGCAGCTTACAAATATTCAACGCTCCTTCTTCAGCAGCATAATGCAAGGCTGTCATCCCGTACCTGTCACTTTTTATATCTGGGTTGGCTCGATTTCTCAACAGCAGTTCACAAACATCCAGTCTGCACATTTTAGTCTCAAGTGCCCCTGTGCCTTTTACCCTTAACCGTTCATGAGACATTACAAGCACACCATTTTGACAACCTGAGTGCACTCACCGTCTATGCATTTAGATCGTTACAATCTTCATCCTTCCCTAAAAGTTTCAAATTAATACTCTAAGCCGATCCTGACGCAAGCAGATACACCCTCTTGAGAGTTTGGATACACATTGTGTCTGTTAACTTAGTTCAATGTCCCCATCGACATTCGATGGAACGTTCAGTTTATTATTCTCAGCTCTGAGGAATAGTAGATACGCCACTTTTGCAATCTGGACACACAGTGTCTTTGGGTTTTGTTCAACATTCGCCAAACTATTCTTTGAAAATTTAAACCTGATTCCTTCAGTAGTTTCAGTAGCTACTTCAGTAGTTCCTTCAGTAGCTGATTCCTTCAGAATCTAATTTTCAAAATAGCCACTGACGCATATGGCTCTCAACAAAGACAAATATTCAGCCCTTATCCTTGTAGTGACCCTCATATTTAGAAAAGGAAAAAGAAAAAAGTACGATTATTCAAATTATTTGGTCTTATGATCAGTGACACAAAAAAAGGTTACCAAAACATCTTACTAGACATAAAGCTTACCGGAAAACATCATTGCTGTATTTGTGCTTAGGCCATGAAGAACTAAACCAAAAAACTTCGAAAGGAGACCAACAACCGCCAAAATGACATCGTTTACAAAATATCTGCGTGCCAATGGCATAACTACAAGTAGTGCCAACGCTTCAAGCCCATACTGGAGTCCAAAGTAATAACTATATAGCTCATAGTCCCAAAGAAGAGGGTAATTAAAAATCTAATAAGTTAAAATCCAAAAACCTAATAAGTTAAAACCTAAAAACCTAATAAGTTAAAACCTAAAAACCTAATAAGTTATATTGAAGCTTCAGTTTATTTTATTGCACTTCATATTGGCTTTAAATAAAATTCTAACTTTAAAACCACATGTAATTCGTGTACAACCGTTTAAACGTTAAAAATTTTGAACGAGTAAAGTTGTTCAACCCGAGTTTAATTTAAACTACTAAATTTTCCTCAAGGATCAAAATTGAGCTTTATTTAAGTCCTTATTAGTACTTTCCAATAAAAGTTTATGAATATATTTTAAGTTATTGGTCTACTCGATACTAAAAAATTTGAGTTCAGAATTCGTTAACTATATTTTTGCTTTTCATCTGCTCAACTAAAAGCAATCGCAAGTTGCTGTTGGAAAATCTTCACAGACATCAATTTTATGCAATCAAGTTCACAAATTTGAACTTGATTGTTCACAATCAAGTTCATTGTTCACATTGTGAACATTGTTCACAATTGTTCACATGTTTACAAATTTGAACACTTGCTCAAATTGTAAAACTGAATTAGTAAAACTACTGCGGCAATAAAATTGAATTATGGTTACTTAAAGCAAAAGCTGGTAGCTTTTACCAATAATTTTTGAAATGTTTCTTCGTGGTTCGTGGAATTGGACTTTAAGAATTTGGTTTGGCCAGTGTCTTTACACAGTCATATAGGCTCCCATTCACAAAAAATTTATTGAGATGCAATACTCCTTTTCAATGTGTTGTGTGGAACACCATGAAAAGAAAAAAGACCTAGTTAACCAAAAAAACCATCCCCGAAGATATGGCAATTATCGAATATGCCTTAATAGAGTCGCGTCTTCATCTTTGGCTGATCAGAAAATATGAATTTGATTACGAGAGCCGCAAGGTGTCGACGAGAGAATTGGAACACTGGATTCAATTTTGGGAACAGCCGTATTTTCAGGAAAAGTTATTTCGGGTTTTGTGTGAACCAATGGTCGACAGATTGGATGGCGTTCGAGATCTTTTGTTTATTCCAGACAAAATCCTAGGACAGGTGCCCTTTGCGGCCTTGCGTTTTCCCAACAGCGGCGAATTTTTGATAGAACGATTTGCTGTTGGTGTGTTGCCATCTCTGGCTATTGTTCAGGCTTCGAAAGGACGAATACCCATCCGAGGGCCTATTGCCGGGGGAAACGCCCTCGTGGTTGGGAATCCCGCTCATAACGATGCTGATTTTTTTTGGTTGAGAACCCTGCCAGGCGCTGAACGGGAAGCACGAGCTGTGGCCGCAATGTATGAGGTGAGGCCCCTGATTGCTCAAGACGCCCATTACCTTGCCTTACGCGAATCCTTGGGCCAAGTGAAGGTATTTCATTTTGCCGGGCATGCAGTTGTTAACCGGGAACGTCCCGATGCATCCTATTTGGTGCTAGCCCACACGCCGAACAACCAGGTTCCCACAATTCTCTATCCCAAAGATCTCCGGGCAATGGGGTTGGATCATCTCCGTTTGGTCGTTTTGGCAGGATGCAAAACAGGAAGTGGCAACGACACCCGAACGGGTTTTATTTCCAACTTGGCGGAACCGTTCTTAAACGCTGGTGTTCCGAACGTAATTACAAGCCTTATAGGGTTTGACCTTTTCCAAAATATATTTCCTAATATGATGCATTTCTAAATTTAACTCTGATGCTATAAGAGCTATACGATTATATCTATTTCAGTAGTAAAACTAAAAGTAAAACACAGTAAATCTGTTTGATAAAAAGCAATAAATTCAGTCATTACAAGAAACCAATAGTTTTCAAACTTATTTTCTGATTTGAAGCGTCAACTCTTCCTTAGACTGAAGAATTGATGTTCTGAAAATTCATGTTTTAAAGTCAGACTAGGAAATCAGCTAACAAAAATTAGGCTCATTACGTTGTTAGTAATGTTTAAGTACGGAATCTAGAATACATTAGTTATTACATTATTATTATTCTCAAAAAATTTGGCTCTCTGCATCTTGTCCATCCAAAACTAAAGGACATTGCCAGCAAAGGAATTTACCTGTTGAGAGTGTGCCTTTATTTTGGATGACCTAGCTAGATTCCATTGTCAAGTAATAATAATGTATAATAAATGTAATAATGGCAATGCTTATTATGTATTAGTGTCAAAGATGTGCTTGACACTTGATCTTTGTAAATTGATGGGAATCATCCTTTAAAAAGTCATACGAAAAGTCACTCAAAATATTTACAAAATACATTTTATAAAATTATTAGAATACTAGAATACATTGGTATTAGTATAGAATACTAGAATACAATTTTGAGAATATTAGAATTCAAGCATGCGTGATGATGCGGAGATCCAAATCAAATTGAATGATTTGATATAATTCAAACTGAAGTTGCTTTTTTTTGCGTAAAGTATGTGAAATAAAAAGGACAGGACACGTGTTACAAGGGTTTGTTTCACGCATCGATTCCGCAGGAAAGGTCGACTGGGTCTTGAGCCTCGATTCGAGCGGGGCTTCTCAGGTTGATGATGTGGTATCGAGGGAGGATTTCTCTAGCTACTGGGTTGGGCGCTTTGATGGTGCATTGAGTGTTCCGGGACGGACATTTGAATCTGATGGAGCGAATCTCTTGGTAGCCAAACTAGGTGGTGACGGTCAGTTGGATTGGATTCGTCGGGCGGAGTCGACGTCCATTGGTGCGGCAGGGCACCAGATTGCGGATACGGATTTGGGATGTTTGCTTGCGGTGCCGATTCCGCCCAGTGATGTCCGTATTCGTTTTGGGGAAGATGACCTCTTTAGCTCCGAATTGGGGGGCGCATCCGTCGGGCTTGTTGGTCTCGGCGATGAAGACGGGGAAGTGCTCTGGAACCAGCACTTGGTGGCGTCGGGAGGGCTGGCGGTCTTTGGCGTGGAACCGGATCGGGATGGGGGCGCTTATCTTGCGGGCGTTTTTTCGGGTTCGTTCGAGGCGGGGGAATCCACTCTTGTGAGCGAAGGTGGTTTAGATGCTTTCCTACTTCGTGTGAATGCAGAGGGGCTAATCCTGTCAGCGATTCGATGGGGTGGGCCGGAAGATGAGGTGATTACTGCTTTGAAGACTGATGTCCTCGGGCGCGCCTATCTCTCTGGACTATGGTCAAACGCCTGGACGCTCGGAGATTTGCCGGTTTTATTGGAATAAAAGGCTCTTTTCCTATTTAAAAAGTTTTAGTTTTCGAGGGTAATAGCTACGTTTGTTGACAAAATGAAGATATGAGACTATTAGAGTGGAGGGATCCAATCATTCATATCAGAAATCTGTCACTGTCCGTAACTCAGATTTCAGACAGAAAACTATAAATTTTAAAATATGTACTTGACATATATTAGATATTAAACTTAGATTCTTGTTATAGTAATTTCTGCTCGTTTTTAATTGAAATCGTTTTTCTATTAGCTAATAAAGAAATATCAGTAGTGTTTTTTAGTCTTTTTGCTTAAGAATATTGACTGGGTACAACGTTTTACCATACATTTAATAATAATTTCACTGCAGGATTTTAATGGATGGGGAGAGGGGAACATCATTGAAATGGATTAAAAATACGCATAATCGTTGGTCTCCAACAGGGCTGAATCCATTGTCTTGCTACAATATTCAATATAGACAAATATTGATCCACCAGTTTATTACAAGAACCCAATTGTGTTATATTTTGCTGCAACTGCATGTTTGTTTAAATAAATCTATTTTAAGGCCCTTTATTAAGAAGAGTTCAGAATTGTTGTTTAACATAACAAAATTAAAAATAAAATGTCAAGAAATGATACAATCAGTATAATTTCTTGATTAAGGCCCCTTGGTTCTGATATTTTAATTGAGGTGTCTTCATGGCCTAAAATTTTTCCAAGGAAAGAAAAATTAATTTTGCACTAAGAATCAGTAAAGCCACATTTATTCAAAAATTTGTTTTCCTTGATAAGCTCCATTCGGCCCTTCCTGCAAGTCAAAATTAAAAATCTATTTGAGCCCCCCTCCCGCTTTGCGCAAAACTCCCCTAAATTTTCAACTGTACTCATTAAGCTGTTACGTTTTTTTTGATGTTGGCATCACGATTTGTCAGGTTTTTTTTTTAATTGTGTTTACACTGTGATTATATATTAATTACGAATCAGAATATAGAAGGTTCGATTAACTTAAATCAAAGGAAAAAAATAGTAAAAATGGACCAATTGCATTAAATTAAAATAAATTATAGAAAAAATTTAAGTTTGGGGGGTCAGTGAGCCCTAAGTCCCTTCGTACACACATACGCACACGCTTACTCCTACTCCCTAGTTTTTCTTCAAGTAGTATAAATATGGATACATCGAAATGTCGACATTACTCTCTTTTTTGCTCTTATCTTTACTTCACTCTTTGATTTCTTCACTCTGATTTCTTGATTCCTACAGTTACAGTATTTTTTTTTCTTTCTTTTTAATGGCTTTTTCACGGAATTAGCTCACAAGTGTTGCATTGAAATATTTATATAACAGATGGATTTGTCTTTTTATTTCATTCTGCTATTTTGTTGCCTTTGGTTGTAAAACCACACAGGTGTCTCAAACTTAATTCGATTTCATCCAGGAAAACTGTAAAGCAGTTACCTGACACTTAAGGATGTTGATATACATTTCTCTTCTTTTGTTCGTGTTTTCAGCGTATGGTATGTTCGATCTTTCAAAATAATTGAGAAATGATAAAAGTTTCAAACAATTAGGCGTCGAATTTATTCTTTTACTATGTTTTTCTTTCGGGAAAATTTAAAAGGATAAGAGTTGGCACTTTTTAATATGGGGAAAGAGCATAAAGACGGGGAATTGATGGGGGAAAAGTAACAAGCTTGCATTTAAACAGGGAGAATGTGTACAAAGTGTTCGATTTTTGAACAAAAACTAATGTCATGAGTAAGGCCGTATCCAGGGAGTACCATGTTTCACCCCCCCCCCTCAAAATTTTCGTCCAGGTCGTAAAAAGATAACGAAAATGAATCTAAAACAATTTTGTATGTGTTTTAAAGTTTTTTTTATACCCCTCCCCCCCCTTAGAAAAAAAGTCCTGGATAGGGCTTAGTTATAGACACCTTTAAAACACCTTATATTATAAAAATAAAATTTAAAACATTGATCGAATAAAACTCGATCTGTGTTCTACTAAAATATATGAGTTCAAAGTTGATTGGCTCCATAACTTGAAAATCCCACATACTTTCCATTGAAACGTTTCTGCTGGCGTTTAGGACGGTCTCTCCAGTCTCTGGTAAGGACACTTTGCCAGGATTTTCATAATAGACCTGAAAAATCCAGTGTGAAACCAGACGAGTTAGAGTGTGCTGGGGAAGTGTTGTGGTGATTTGGGATTTGAAAAAGAGCTATTAGTTGTGATTACGTGCCAAAGTAATTGATGGCATTTTAATGATGTTTTAGCAGCTGTCTTCATTTTTGAGATTGTTAGCTTAAAATGACATACCTGTCATTTTGTTTTTATTGCTGATTTTTGCTTGTTTGTTTATCGTGAGATATTAAGATCTATCGGAAAAGAGGATTAAAACCTGTAACATGATTTTATGCGTGAATGAAATCTTGTCTAAGAAATTGATTCTATCCTGCCCTGGCTTGTGCCCTGTTTGGTGGTCTGCCCTCAAATATATTAATATCTAATCAGTTACTAGATTAAAATGGAATGACTAACGATTTTTGTTATGTTTATGGCCCAGCCTTTCAGTCTGGCCCCGGGCCAAAGCGTGCTTTGCACCGGCTCTTATTTGCTAACCCAAGCCGATATCGACGCCGGGCAGCACCTTAATTCCGCCTCGGTGAGCGGTCAGGATCCGGCCGGCAATCCGGTCAACGACGATTCGGACGATCCGGCCGATCCGACCAATGTGGATCCGGATAACGATAACGAACCGGACGATCCCACTGTTACGCCGCTGCCGCAGTTTCCGGAACTGGAAGTAGAAAAGACGGCAACGCTAAATCTGGGCGTCGACGGCGAGGCTAATCCGGGCGACGTCGTCACCTATGCGATTACAGTGACCAATACCGGCAATGTGAGCGTTAACAATATCGTAGTCAGCGATCCCAATGCGGACGCCGGCAGTTTGAGTTGTCTGCCGGCAACGCCCTTCAGCCTGGCCCCGGGTCAGAGCGCGAACTGCACGGCTACCCATACCCTGACGCAAGCCGATATTGACGCGGGGATAGTAAGCAACCAGGCGACGGCTTCCGGTCAGGATCCCGGCGGCAATCCAGTTACGGATGAGAGCGACGATCCAAGTACGATCGATCCGAACGATCCGACCGAGACCTCCCTGCCGCAACAACCGGAAATGACCGTGGAGAAGACGGCGGATCTGGATTTAGGCCCGGACGGCGTTTTAGGCGCCGGCGACGTGATCAATTATACCATCACGGTGGTCAATACCGGCAATGTGACCATCAGTAATATTAGTCTCAGCGATCCGAATGTGAATAATCTGAGCTGTATCCCGCTCGTACCTTTCAGCCTGGCTCCGGGTCAGAGCGCGACCTACTCGCCTGCGGTGGGCCCATTTTGGCTCTTGTGTGAACACAGCGACGGGAACACCTGTATCTCATACCTTTTTCAAGCTAAGGGATATGCAAGACACTTCTTCTTTGTTAGATATAAATGCCCGTTTATTGCCGATCCACTTTTCTGTCATATAAACACATAGATCAGATCCAAATAAATATTGATGATAAACCAAGCCGTTTTCACTGCGCCGCTGAATAATTATGCTGACGTCACTGTTAATAACTGCCAAAATTTTCAAGAAACATTAAAACCCTCAATGTGCAACCATACCCAAAGTTTGTATTGGTTTTCCAATTACACTCATTCCATAGTTGATTACTGCTGTGAAGGTCTAACTGCCATTATAATGACTTTAATACAACTTCTTTCTCGAGTTATTTTCCTCTCAATTTTTGTTCTAATTGAACTGGAATTATTTCCGAATGTCTATACAGAGAATCAGTTTTGAACTAATCCTACTGTGCATGCAAATACTTTAGATTGTTTTGTGATTGTTTTGAAGTGCAGGAAGAAAATTGCAGATGGAACTCAGATTGGAACGCAGACGCACTGAGCTATTTTTATCAACAAGTTGTCTTTAAAGTGCCTCTATGGAACATCCTTGGATGGAGTTATTTATGGATTTTGACAAAATATATTTTTATTGTGAAAAAACAGCAACTTCTCTAAAATATGCACAGCGAAGAAAACAAAATAGATCTCAGAACTACATTGTAAACCCATTTGGTTTATCCGATAATTGTAAGCAAGAACCATGTTCCATGTTGCTTTAAACTAAACTGTAAATTTACAATTGGAATTTGGTTTTGTGTTTGACTTGTAGGTCAGCAAAATGTCACTATAGAGGTGTTTGAAGAAAAGCGTTGGTAGCATTTAGGGACCCAGTCTCTTGTTGTATATGATAACTGGTTGGCCAAGCCATATAATTTTTAGCTTGTAGCTCATCCTTGAA
Source organism: Alatinidae sp. Z8VKAUB7J3 (assembly GCA_010016025.2). Taxonomy (NCBI): domain Eukaryota; kingdom Metazoa; phylum Cnidaria; class Cubozoa; order Carybdeida; family Alatinidae; species Alatinidae sp. Z8VKAUB7J3. The sequence continues at coordinate 213,888,888 of JAAAKM020073195.1, forward strand.
CTACTTCAATTAGACTAGTAGCATTTTTTTTAGAAAGAGTAGAAGAGACATTGACTTTCCTCTTGAAGTTACTTGTTGCTGATGGCTATGAAACCTCAGTTGTTCATCTATCAGCACTTCTGGATCTCTTTATTTTGTCATTTGTCTTTAGTACTGAATTTGACAGTGATTTAGGGCTGGAAATGATGTACTACTGATGAGGATTGTTGTTACCATAATATAGGACACAATACTGTGGCATATTGAATTCAAAACACTAGTCTTATGTCCATGTTTGGATATTATATAGTTCAACTGCAGATTTTGTTAACATTTCAAGCTTAAACAGCTTGGTGTCATCAGCATAGAGAGTAATGTTGCTTTCTCTTCTATTTACTAGGTCATTGGTAGGGACCAAAACACTGCCTTGGGGGACTGTACTTGGATCATCACATGGTTCAAAGACTTGTCACCACCAGGTGAGTCCATCATCAAACCTGTTGAGTCCATCCAGTCAGATAGGCCATGATCCTATTGACTACATCTGCATAGATATATGCTGCCAGAAGCTTCAATCTGAAATGGTTGTATGGTACCTTTTCAAAACCTGGGTCCAATGATATTAGATTCATATTTGGTGTCAGACTCCTGGGTCTGTAGTTTTTAGATCTAGTGTAGGCATCTTTCGTGTTGGGCCCGGCGGCGAAGCCGCCGGGACCCAGCTAGTTTATAATATATTTTGAGAATTCCTCAGAGTAATTTTGATTTGAAGTTGAGAAAACAATAATCAAGGTGAGGATTAAGTTCAGACAAGCATTATTGGACCCAAAGCTCTTATTTCTCTATATTATTTCCAAATTGGTTTCCACGTATTAATAATTTTTTACTTTTATTGATGTCTAACAACTCTTGCTAAGCACGCTGAATCTGTTAACCTGTTAATTCAAGGCTATAAATAGAGCTGACACACTTGTAGCAGCCTTCATATAAGTGTTCAGGGAAATAATGGTCAACGATGGGGATCCCTCCAATCACTTTCTACTATTAAAAAGGGTACTAGCCCTTTCAATTTCCAACCGAATGAGCTTTCTTCGAATATTCTATTCCTTCTATACGAAGTGCCCTAGTCTACACACACACAAAAAATAAATAGTATATTGTAAACACATCGATCTTTAATTAGGCAGCGGGATTGCGCTATCAATGATTATCGACTCTGGATGCGTTTCAATGACTCAGGAGTACCCAGGCCAAAATAAGTAAGGGTAGTTCCCTTGTGATACCCTCTATTTAAGGAAATAATATGGCAGATGAAGGTCAGGGAACCTGGAATCTTTCAGTGACAAATCCCTAAAAAGAAATTTTTAACGACATTTACGCAAGGTTTTTTTTTGCAACAATTAATTTTTTAAAACTTTGTCCACAAATCATGTTTTTTAAGGAATATAAAGAGCTTCATAAAAACAAAAATGAGCAGAAATAAAGTCAACTAAACTTCAAAGCCAAAACCATGGCACGGCGGTGGGGCTGAAACCCGACATCATCACCTTGGGCAAAGGAATCGCCAACGGATATCCGCTGGGTGCGATCGTGATGAACCGCGACTACGACGTATTGGCACCCTATGACCACTCATTCACCTCCGGTGGTCATGTGATCAGCGTTGCCGCGGCGATGGCCACCCTGAATCAGATTGCCGACTCGGATTTGTTGGACCACGTCAAGATCAACGCTTCGTTCATCCGTCAAAAACTCGAAGGCATTCGCCATGACCATCGCTGTGTGGCGGGCATCGAAGGGCTGGGGCATATGTGGAGCCTTCACATGGTCGATCGCAACGGCATTGCATCGGCCGACCTGGCGAGCCGAATCATCGAGTGCGCGCGAAACAAATTCAATCTTCGACTACGTGGCTCGCGTTACGGTCGAGGAAACTCCGTGAAAGTCCGCCCGGCCCTCAACACAACTGAAAACGACCTCGAAGAAATCATCTTGCGCCTGGATCAAGCGATCACGGCAACTGTGCAATCCAACCCTTCCCCTCAGGAGTCAACCCATGTCAGCTTTCGCAGTTAACCTTGCCGTCAAGTTTCTCGACCCGTGGAGCATCGAACTGGCTCCGCATCAAGTCCGCATGGAGGATTTGGCCAACGACGAAGCAATGGTGGAGATCCGCGCTTCGACCATTTGTGGAACCGATGGTGGAATTGTCGCGGCAAAATACGCCGCATCGAAAGGCGTGGTGTTGGGACACGAGGCTTCCGGTGTCATCGTTGCCATGGGCGGACCGTCCCAAGACCTAAGGGTGGGATCTCGTGTCGCGATTGACCCGACGTAGACGTCCACATCGATCGGCAAGGGAAAGTTCGGTCCGGCTCCGGCGTAGGGGATGCGGCGAGCCCGGCCGCCGAGAATGTCCAATACTTGGAAACCGGCCACCGTGGGGTAGACGGCGAACTCACTGTCAACCGTCACGGCGATATCCACCGCGATCGGCAGAAACCCGTTGAGCGCCGGAAGATCGTAGGCCACGAACTGAGTGGTGAGCCCGCCAATGAGCAGGATCTCAAATCCCGATGGCGTCGGGTAGAGCGCACGGGTTCCATCCGGCGTGAGGATGACGTCGACGTCCAAGGGCAGTGGGGCAATCGGACCCGGTCCGGGGCCGGCGAATGTGTGGATGCTTGCGGTGTTTGTCGTGAGGTCGAGAACCTCGAAGCCCCTTGGGCTAGGGTAAATGGCGTGGGTACCTCGGGGTGTGATGGCAACGTCATTTCCGAACGGTAGCGGAGCCGTGGGAAAGCCCCCCGCGTAGGCCACGAAGGTCGCGGTTTGGGCCCCTAAATCAACGACCTCAAAACCGGTTTGAGTCGGGTAGACGGCTCGACGTTGGTCAGGTGTCAGGGTGGGATCGATATCCGCCGGCAAGGGAAGCGTGGGGCCGGGCCCCGCGTAGCGAACGGTGGTGGAGGTCCGCTGCGCAATGTCCAGGATCTCAAAACCCTGATGGGTTGGGTAGATGGCAGTCTGTGAATGAACCTTGGCGAATGGGGCGCAGAGAAAAGCCAAGAGAAGGACCGCCTGGTGGAAAGGTCGGGTTAATTCCATCCGATTCATATAGCAATATAGAGTGGGTGAGTCAATAATTAGGAGTAATCCCGTAGTCTTAAGTTTCTACTTTACTAACTTAAAGCAGTCAGAGCTCATTTCATTGCTATTAGGCTATTACTTTAAAATAAAAGATCAGTAATTAAAAAATCAGTCGATTTAGGACGGAGTTAAATAGCCTAATGCACCGTTTTAATGGTCTCTAGCGTTTTTTCAGTGCCTTAGAATTGTTTCAAATTCCTACCTAAAATTTCAAAGTCCCTTTCCTCAATCTAGGTACATTGCCCTATTATTTTAGTCACTTTAACATGGACCTGTTGAAAAAAAAAAGAAAGAAAAGAAGGCTCAATAAACTAACAAGAATTACTCAAATAAGCTTCTAGAAGCAGTAAACGGAGAGGTTTTTTAATGTTTATTTTACATATTAAAATCGAAATACTATTGTTATAGAAAGTATAGGATCAGCAGGCAATACTTGTAAATAAATTGCTATTGTTACTGAATGCATAGGGTCAGCAGGCAGTGCTTGGAAATAAACTGCTATTCTTATAGAAAGTATAGGATCTGCAGGCAAAAACTGAAAATAAACTACTATTGTTACAAGCTTTTAAGACGAATTTCTTCCCATTTTAATCTTTCATTTTTAGTACAAGTGCGACTACTACCACTACTACAAACAACTTACCACTACTATAAACAACTTACCACAGCACCAAGCTAACTGAGGCCAACACAGCTACTCGTTCTCCTCTTCCATTCTAATTTATCCAAAGCCTCCCTCTTTACACCCTCTAAGGAAGTTACTATTTCTTCTGAATCTTTCTTTATGATACCCTCCCTTCCCAACCGCTGACGATCTGTTCCTGCTTAGCCCGGCCGATGGCGCATCGCTGGCCAGTTCAAAAAAGTCTTCGCTGATCACTTCCACGTCGTCAACAAAGACTTTGAACAGTTCGGCCACGTCCCATTGGTCAAATTCGTAAAAATCAAACGCGACGATGGCGGTTTCGGTATTGGTCGGAATCGCAAAGGTTTTGTGGATGGCCTGGCTGCCGTCGGTCGTCAGGTGCGGTCCCAAGAATTCGGTCAAGTTGGCATAGGTTGTGGTGGTGTTATCGTTCCAACCACTTGTTCCGCCTTCAAAATCGTCGGTCAACCGGCTGGTGGCAATGACTGACGCATCGTTGACGGGCGTGATGGTGACGGTTTTCACGGCGGTCGTCGAAGTGCCGCCATCACCATCGGTCAGCACGAACGAGATTTCACGGTTGGCGGTTGACGGATTGTCCGACGAATTGCTGAAGCCGATTTGTCGGGCAACCGCTTGCACGTCGGCCGCGTCGGCGTTGCTGTTGAAGGTGATCACCAGAGGATCGGCGCTACCGAAGCCTCCAGCAATGGTGGCGATGTTTGTGCCATCGATTTCAATGAACCTTCCCAAGACGTTGACTTGACCGGCTGCTGTGCCTTCGCGCAGCACTTCCAAGCGATCGGCTGCGGTGCCGTTGTTTGAAATCGAGACGGTCAGGATTCCCGTATCAAAATCGGGCGAATCGACATCGGTCGTCGTCACAGCCGAATCGATCTGAACCGGCATGCTGTTTTCGGTGTAACCAGTCGTACCGGCCGAGGTGGTCACGACCGGTGCGTCATTGACCGCGGCAAGATCGATGGTGCTGTTGACCACGTTCGAATTCCACTGTCATAATTTACTCGATAGTAACCTGAAAAGTAAAAATAAAAGTAGTAAGAATATGTCCAAATTAAAACAAGGGCATGGAAGACTATATACCCCAATAGAATCCCCATAAACACTGCGGACGGTCCCTATTCCTTCGATTCCCGGTACCGGCACTTTTTTTAAGCTATTGGATATCCGGCAAATGCTTAGTAGAGCACACAGGTGTTATTGTTTACATTTTACACATATAAGGTCGTTTTATTTATGTATGTCTGTATTTATTTATGTCTTCGTTTTTTTTTTATATGTTTTTTTTTCATATCTTTATTTATATGCTTGTTCTCACTTTAAACATTTTACTCCAAATTTTTTGGGATCAGTGATTCATTGTATAATCTTTTTTCATCCTTGCCATAGACCTTAAGTCCTCCAGAACTAGGAAGGACACATGGGGCCTCTATGAAACCTCACTAAACGCCTCGGGACTCAGCTGCAGCCATGACGTCCTCCCACTGTAGTTGAAGAAACAGTTCTGCCTTTCATAGGCCTTAATGAAATTAGTCGACCATCGTAAGATGTGTTGGTCGACCTCGTTTGCGCCTCACCTGGGGACACCACTGATACACTTGATTGTGGAATCAATCCTTTGGCATGCGAAGGACGTGGCAAAAGCACGCTCATCTTCTAATTTTCAGTTTGCCAGTAATTAATGTATGACCGGGTTTCCGGTGAACTTCAGTGTTGCTAACCCTTTTCTGCCATGGTATGTTGAGGACTCATAGTTACATCACAAGAATTTCATTTTAATGCTGATTTTAAATATATAAGCTTCATCAAGCACAGGACTTGGCAAGCATGTTGCAACTGGTTTTGGTGGTTTTCAAAATTTGACCAACTTTTGCAAATTTCTCCAAGGCGCACGCCTTAGACAAAATCTCTTTTTAGGGTCACTATCATCAAAGGCCTATAAATTGCTTAAAATGCCTTAAGCTCACTGGCAATCAGGTGCAAACGTCATAACACGACTTGGCAAGCATGTTTCATCTGGTTTTGGTGGTTGTCAAAATTTGACCAAATTTTGCAAATTTCTCTAAAGGATGCGCCTTGGATAAAATCTCTTTGTAGGGTCACTATCATCAAAAGCCTATAAATTGCTGAAAATGTTCTAAACTCACTAGCAATAAGCTGCAAACACTATAACAGTACTTGGCAAGCATGTTGCAACTGGTTTTGGTTGTTGTCAAAATCTGACCAATTTTTGCAATTTTCTCCAAGGCGAGCGCCTTGGACAAAATCTCATTTTAGGGTCACTATCATCAAAGGCCTATAAATTGCTTAAAATGCTCTAAACTTCCTGGCAATAAGTTCGGTTGAGTTTGGAGCGTATTGTTACCACCGGATTTGCTGTTTTTTTACTGATAGTAAGTTTTGCTGTTGATCCTGGAATGAAATGGATGGCAGTTCTTAACACATGACAGATCAAATGTTATAGATAACGTTTGTTGACTGCTGAATTTTCAGTTACTATTATTTTATCAAAGCGAGCAATTAACCAATGGATGAGGATGCAAACGTGGTTCTAGTAACGGCCTTCAAGGCTGTTATGAGCTTGTTGGACTACAAGGATATCCTGTTAAATGTATCAGGTAATTATATGCACTCATCGTATTTTTTTTACAACTGTTTTCCATACAAATTTTAAAAGTTATGGGTTTCCCCAAATAGCAAACATGGAGGAGAGGGGTAGTATTATTGACAGTCCAGTATTGCCCCTCAATTGTCCATAACGAACTATCAAAAACCCTGCCCCTCGTTGACTTTTTGAAATCTAGATTCTTCATGATCAGTGGTCCCCCCCTAACACCCCCCATCCTGGACCACAATATTCCTTGACCAGTGCAGCACCGTAATCCGTGATAGCCTACATCACGAGCCCATCTATGGTCCCCAGTTAACCCTACCCCCTCCCCTTGTCCCTTTTGATCCATAATCCTTCCATGGGATGGGAGGTATGATCATGTCCATGATTTGCTGATTTCCTTATTCTTTAATTTTCTTTTCTTTCTTTAATAAGTTATTTATAAATTTTTCGCTCAGTTCTACATTTCTGTAACTAATGCTGAGAGTGTATTTTATTGGCATAAGTCGTAAGTTAAACTGCAATCTAAAGTTTTTACATTCAACATCAAAAAAAGAGATGATCTTTTAAACTTCCCCATGAAAAATTGTTTTTGAATATCAAATAATAACCAGAAAATTACGAGAAAAAAAGCTACATGTGCTTGCAAGATGTTAATATTGCCCCGTGTTTAAAAACCCAGAAAAATATAGTGATGAATTATAAATATATAACACATCACGAAAGTTAGAATATGGATTCTTAGAGTTGATTAAATAAAAAAACAAGTTTTTTTTTACTGAAAGTAAGGAGCTACATTAAAACTTAAAACGAACAGAAATTACTCCGTATATGAAAGGAGCTTTTAACCTGATTGTGGATGTTTCTTTACCAGCTTCCATTGGGAAGGTATTTTACAGGCAATTGATATGTTAACAAATTAGGTTTGTTTTGATGGGTTTAATTCGTGTTTATTAAGTCTATTGTAAACTTATGCAGAAAAGAGTTTGAGCGAGCAGAAAGAGCCATATCGGTACCAGTCAGCCTGCGGGTCTTAAACTGCGAAGAACCGGCAGCTAGAGTAATTGCATTTTCCACAAGTCAATAAAATTCTGTATTATCTCTTGCATTTATTTGAATGTTGGTGCTTTTATTGAAAAGAACAAAACGAAAATATAGAGAAACCAGAAAGTGTTGCTAGTTTTTTCGTAAAAGAAAAGAGAAAGCTGAGGAACATTCTGTGTGTTTGCTCTCGTCCTAGCCAAGCCAATTAAACCGGCAAGGACGAGCCTTCCTAGCCAAATGGTTGGCTATTCCCTGAGGCACATAGTCGAGTCTCGGTACTGGTGATTATTTGGTTTGAAATAGGGGTCAGTACTTACACTCTCTAAGAGTCAATCCAGCTCCAGAGGCACCTGCAGATATTTGGGAGAAAACACGAGAAGCATCACATGATTTACCCTAACCACACATTACACTCCCAACCGAAAGCAAAGATTCAGGAAATCAGTACCTGCTAAGAATTAAGTTTGTTCTTAAAGACTCACCTGATGCAAGCCAAAGTATTCACACCATTGATGTTCATAGCACACGAGCCACAAATACCTTCGCGGCAAGATCGACGGAAGGTTAGAGTTGAATCGAGGTCATTCTTGATCTTAATTAGGGCGTCAAGGACCATAGGACCGCAGACTTTATATTGCTGAAGGTAAGAGGGATAGCTTTGATTACTTTTACTTCAAAATCAAAGGACTGTATGACAAATTTAGGGACTAATGGGGTATTTTGTGCAAATCGTTGAATTTTATGTAGGAATTTGTGTGAAGGTTAATGCTTGTTTATTGTCTTTAGTTATTCCATAGCTACCATAAGATCTATTGCACCAAATTTAGCTATCATGAGATCCATTGCATCAATTTTCAAATTAAATCCAAATCGATACCATGTCTGAAAAATGTAGGGACTAGTGTGGTATGTTGCACAAATCGTTGAATTTGTTGGCCCGACCAATATGGATTTTGATGCTATTGTTGTCATAAGTATTTCCACGTATGCTCTTATAGGAAAAGATGGGTCTCTTATGGCCCGTAGACATTCACTCTTGATAAATTTTCTTACTTCATTTGGGAAT
>JAAAKM020073195.1:213897414-213939513 GCA_010016025.2 Alatinidae sp. Z8VKAUB7J3
AACGAGTCGGTTCATCTAATTGTGATAAGTTTGAGAGTTTCTGACACTATTCATCTTCATGTCAGCATAATCAAACAGTTCAATGAACTGACGCGAATAATTTTCTTTGGATAATTGGAATAAAATGGCTTGCTTAGCATATTCGTCCATCCTCAATTCCATTAGTGTATTACCTTGGGAAAAATTAAAACAAAATAAAATATAAAACGGGTATTAATTTTCTAATAAGACAGTCAGAAAATAACAAAAAAAAACTTTTTTTTTGTCACTGATAATATTAAAAGTCCAAATATCTCAGCTTCATCTCTGGAAGCCTTTACCAACAGAAAAAAAAGGAAAAGAACAAATAAACTAACCTAAAATAAACAAAACATAAGGCACTCGATGGAAATGTTAAGACAGACTGGACACTAAATCCGATGCTGCCACGTTGAGAACCACAGTAATGACATATTAACAAAATAGTCTAAAGGGCTCTAATTTTGAAGGTCCCCCAATTAAAATGGTGGATTCAGGGTTATCTAAGATTCAAAGATATAATCCTGTGCAAGATCATGATTTTTAAGCCAACTGACAAATTAAAGCAAGGATTAATAAATGACATGTTTTTGTCCTTGATTTAAATGTTACATTTGCACTACAGAATCAAAAGGTTGAAATTGTAAGAAACTTATTTACTTGGGAAACTGATTTCCCAAGCTTCAATCTTTTCAGGCTCCAATAAATTACGCATTAAGTCTCAAATCTGATTGGTCAATTATGAATCTTATGCTTGGAAGTCTGCAAGGCCGCAGGTCTAATGATCCCGTTATCGTAACAGTATTTTCTTCAGCATACCCACTCCTTTATAAAGTAAACATGCAAATGTAAAAACAAATTCATCAGAAAGATCCTTTAGTTCGGGTTATACAATTTTTTAGCTACCTTCTTACTGAAACAAAAACTGAATGTCATACTAAAATGTTTATTACAGAGACAATTTTAATTTAGAAATAATAAAGAAAGTTCAGGCATTATAAATATCAATCAATCATTAGACTGATTTTATTAAATATTTCTAAACATAGGAGCTAGACCCTCTGATAAGTAGCAATTACTTTGGAGCCAGTATCCCCAGTCTCAGCAGTGTTTGCTTATTCTCCAGTCATCATCTCCATAAATTCTGGAAGAAAACAAAGTCTTTTAAAAAGTAGGATAATTTTAAAATCATCTTGTCTAAAAGGATTCATAACCACAAAGGACAAAACAAAAACTAAAAAAAAAATCGTTGGTCGACTAAAAAAAAAAAACAAAAAAAAAAACATCACATTAAGAATAACAAAAAAAAAACAACATAATAAGCCAACCTATTTTTAATTCATTTTTATCGAACATTAATAATATCATAGCGTAAAATAAATATACGAAACGAAAGTTGGGCGGTTTTAAGAGCTAAGGGTCTGTCAAAATCAATGAAGACATGCTTATGTGTTTCAGGCATGTTTTTTTTTTTTTATTCTTTATTTACATTCATACTGTCATAGAAAATAAAACTATGAATTTGCTAGACATGAGGAAAAAAAATGTAATGTTCAGAAAAAAAAAGCCTACCTATTTCCGACCCATCGATTTGTCTTACATTGAGTGACATAGACAGTTAAAAGAGAAAAGTAATTGTTAAAAACAATACCAAGACATACAGAACGAATGAAAAAACACAGAACGAACAACATATAGTTAAAAGAGACAAGTGATTGCTATAAACAATAACAAGACATGCCATCGTATTTCAACGTTTTTTGTTTTTTTTTTCTAGCATTTATAGTAACAGAGCAAAATAAAAACTACAGGAAACGAATCAGATTGCCTGAAGAAGTGACTGAGAAAAAGTAGCGACATTTACCCAACTCTTTTGGCATCTCAAGGGGCTGATAAAATACAACTAGTATAGGCTAACATAACCTAAGACCGTCGATGGAAAAAATGCGTTAGGACCATGGAGAAATAGATAATTTGGGACTTCAGTCATCAGAATTACTGCCGAGGCGGGCTGAAAGATCGATGATCGGCAGCACCGCGCCACGAAGGTTGATGACCCCGAGAACGAAACCCGGCGAGTGCGGGAGCGCGGTCGCCGGCGTCCAGCCACGAATTTCCCTTACCGACATAATGTCGACACAGAACTCCTGGTCGCCAATCCTGAAAGCGATCAACTCGCGCGCGCCTTCTGCGGCGTTCTTTGTTGTCTGTTTCATAGTACTACCCCACAGCTGCAAGTGATATTTCGGATTTCAGCGATCCGCTGCGCGAAGCCGAGACGACCGCTTCGACATCGACGATGAGAGCGACCTGACCGTCTCCAAGGATCGTCGCGGCCGCGATCCCGGGTACGTTGGCATAGTTGGCTTCGAGGCTCTTGATCACGACCTGACGCTGGCCCTGGATCGCATCGACGAGCAACGCGCTTTGGCCCCCGTCCTCCGAATCGACCAGCAGGGCTACTCCGGCCAGCGGATCGGTCGGCGAGCTCGTGAAGTTGAGGATCTGCCCAACATCGACAAGCGGATTGAAGTTGTCGCGTATTGCGATCAGGCGCCCGTTTGCGCCAAAGCCATGCAGGTTCTCGGCTTCCGGCTTGAGCGTCTCGATGATCGAGGTCAACGGGACGACCAGCGTTTGCCCGGCGACGGTAACAACCATGCCGTCCAGAACCGCGAGGGTCAGCGGCAGGGGGCCGACGGCGAAGAGCACGGCCTGCGCGGCGGTCGGCCGCGCGAGCATGCGCTCCCAGGGCTCCGGGAAGACCTGCCACAGGTGCAAGAGCCCGACGCTGCCCGCGAGGAAGACGGCGCCCACCAGGTACATGTTTACTTTTACTTATTACCTAATAGGGAATGTTAGAGTCTGCTAGTCAAGCAGGCAAGTCTTGCTTGTAAAAAATTGATCATGGTCCAATATTTAAAGGTGATGGTGACGTAATTTTCCGCGACTTGTCAAATCTTACGATTTGATTCAGTATTATAAAGGTTCAGTGTGTCAACATCGAGGATATTTTTTCTCTAGTAATGGATGCTTTTACTTGGCGGAAAATTCAAAACTAAAGAAGCAAACTTCAATTTGTTTAAGTGTAATATCTCGACTAACCTACTCATTAAATTGACTTTGTCTGAAGAACTGGTTTAGCCTGCCTACGTCCAGTGGAAAAGGCAGGCAGGCCTATCAGGCCCAGCCCCAGGGGTGCAATTAGGGACCCCCAGATACAGTCTTTTTAGTTTTATGCTTGATGCCTACATCTCTGCTTAGCTCTAATAAGACTCTTCTGATAATTGCTTGTGCCAGCCAAAAGATCCCTTGTCTTTCGCTGCTTTTTTTCGGCTTGTAGTTTGATTAGCCTAGTTTAATTGGTGTTCTATTTAGCCTACATCGTGGGTGATACTTCATAAAGAGCTATAGACCGCCTAGTACCAGAGAGATGAGATCAGACTGCACCATTCAGTTCAGTGGAGCTGGATCTTTTTATTAGCTAATTACTAGGCTCGCTTCACATATGAACACCCTAAACAACAAGCAGAAAATAATTGTGGATTCACTTAATGATCAAACTCTTAAATCTGCAATGGCAGAAGTTGTGAATGAGGAACTGTCTGCTGAGGCTGGTTCTTTGGTTAAGGCCTCTGTTAAGAAAGTCCCAGACCAGGTGCAAAGGAAGTTATAGCTTGCAGTTCTTAGTCCCAGTCTGTTAATCAATGCTCTTCTATCACATGGCAACCCTTCTATAGTTTGACCAATTACATATTCTCAAGTTATTTTCTTTACCCTCTATTTTACCCTTCTATGATATATCATCACACAAAAGTTATAATTTGAATTGGGATAAAAGGTTCTGTTGATTTTCAATTTTCTTGGTTGAGAGTTTGACTCTATATCACTTAAAAAAAGAAAAAAAAAAATTAAAATGCCCCACAAAGATACACACAGGGAAATGTTCTGATGTACTTGGATGTATTCTTGACAACAAGGGATGAACTGGTACCATGTACTATAGCTGCTGGTAGGGGCATTATGAAAAGGGGAAAGGGTACCAACTCCCCAACTTTTTCAGCCATTCAGGTAAAAATTTGAGATGATAGAATAGTGATGCAAAGTACCACTAGTTTATTGGCTGATATTTTTATGGGTAAATGGGCTGATGGAAATGTTTGGTGTAAATCAAGGTAATTTTAATACCAGTGTTATTCAAATGGGTTATTGAAATCAATTGTGCCTCTTCCTAAATTTTTAGAAAAAAAATAAACTCAGCCTATTATCTTTGGGTACTTCTATCATATGGCAGTAAAATTATAGCAAATTATATAACTGGCTTTTGTATAAAGTGAATATACCACTTGATGCCTTTTTTATGCTTTTTATGAATATAACAATTGCTTCTACCTTAAATTGAAATTTAAGCACTTTTTTTGCTCCTAAAAATGACAAATTTTCAAAAAATTATGACAGTTCATAGCCTACAGGAATGAGAAAAAATCGGGTAGATTTTTTTTTGGAAGGAAGGGGCAGGGCCAAGCCAGATAAAGCGTGAGCAATGAGGTAAATTACTTGAACTAGCATGGGGGAAGTGCGGAAATTTTAGTCAAGAGTTTGAAGTTCCTTTGAGCGGTTCAAAATTTTTCAGCTTTGTAACGACAAAATAAAAACTATTTAAAATAATGTTTGTTCTCAGTAAAACGGTAATGATGCATTAGTCCGTAGAAGTTTAGCAGGATAGGAGTCCAACTATTAGGTGTGATAATTTCTGCTCGTTTTAAGTTTTATTTTAAATCATTATAGTTTTAATTACTTTATTAGGTTGGTAAATTTACAGCTTTTTGATTGTATTGCTAGGTAGCAGACGAACAACACCATTCGATGCGCTTACTTGCGCTGATATCGAATATGCTAATTGCTGCCCTCATAAATTTGCTCCATTCCATCCCTAATTGGTTAGATATAGCCCCAGGCTATACACAAAACTTTGCTGGTTTGTGGTTTTCTAATTTTTTTTTATGCTTATTTCTCATCGGCAGTTGCCAAATCAAGCCAATCTGAAGCAAAAAATCAGCAAAGTGTAGGATATAGCTCTGGGCTATATTTTGCCCCATTACACTACGAACGATTAGGGTATTTGCAAGGGTAGCGATTAGCATATTTGGAATCAGTGTTAAAAAGCACTTCAAGGAATGTGTTCATCTTCTACTTTCTACTTCCTTTTCTACTTCTACGAGGGGTATTTTCATCTTCTTTTTTTTTTTACTTCTGCGAAGTAATAAAAAAAAAACTTCAAATGTGCAAGTTCGCGACGGGGGCAGCGGCGGCGGCGAGCCGGCCGGTGCCGTTCCCGGGTCGGTCGCATCGAAGCGCGGGCCGCTGCTCGGCAGCACCTTCGGGCGGACGCCGGTCTGCATCGGCTTGTGCGCGGCGATGCCACCGAGCTCCTCTTCGCCGATGAGACCGTCCGCGCGCTTGAAGCGGCTGCTGTGCTCCGGGATCTCGCGCACCTGGCGTGAGCCGACGCGGCCGAGCAGCCAGAGGGCACCCAGCGCGCCGAAGCCGATGACGCCGAAGAGCACCCACTTGTTCATGGGCGGGTCGATCTCCACGGAGCTCTTGAGCGTGGTCCACATGGCCGCCGACTGCGGGTAGTGCTCGTCGTGCGTCATCAGCATGAACATGACGCAGTAGTCGCCCGCGGCGATCACGATGAGGCGGGTCGTTGCGGTGTCCCAGCCCATCTCCGTCTCGAAGGACATCTCGACGGCGTTCCACTTGCCGATGGTCGTGGCCTCGATGCGCGCACCCTCGGGCATCTGGTGACGCACCTCGTGCAGGCGGTCCATGCCGAGCTCGTCGGCCGTGAGCACGCTCTCCTTCAGGTCGATGCGCGAGACGATGAGGACTCCCTTCGGGTCGTCCTGGCCGCCGGCGAGGTAGGCCTTCATCTCCGGGACGCCCTCGATGGGCAGCGTGCCGAAGCGCGACGACACGTTGAACTTGCCGCCCTCCATGCTCATCGTCTCGATGAAGCCCTGGGGCACGTCGAAGCCCCAGCCGTGGCCCTCGACACGCTCCCCGGCGTAGGCGGGGACGGCGGTCAGGCCGAGCCAGGGCAGGAAATCCGGGCAAAATCTTCGCGATCCCAAGGCTGGTCATAACGACAACGTGGCGCGGCAGCAAAGTGCCGCGCCGGCAACACCTGAGAAAAAATCTCGTGCATGCCGGTCACCGGATCACAAACGGACATCGCCTGAAAGGTGTCGCCGTGATAACCCGAGCGCACCGTCAACAGCTTGCTCCGTCCTGCCTCCCCGCGCGCAAACCAATACTGAAAGGCCATTTTGATGGCCACTTCCACGGACACGGACCCGGAGTCACAGAAAAACACATGATCCAAACCCTGCGGCGTCAGCTCAACCAGGCGCTTCGCGAGTTCGATGGCAGGCTCGTGGGTGATACCGCCGAACATCACGTGCGCCATCGCCTCAGTTTGGTCGCTCAGCGCCGCATTTAATTCAGGGTGGTTATAGCCATGAATGGCGCACCACCACGAGGCCATGCCATCAATAAGCTCGCGCCCGTCGTCAAGCGTCAGGCGTGTTCCTTGTGCCGCCACCACCGGATAGACCGGCAGCGGTTCATGCATCGAGGTATAGGGGTGCCAGATATGGCGCCGGTCAAACGCCAGATCGTCGGCCGAGATTTTGCTCACGGGTCAGGGTTTGTCTTGAATGTACGTGTAGGCGCGGGTCACCGGCTGCGTATAGAGACACGAGTTGGTCATTTTGCGCGATTCGATAACCTCGCTCAGCGCCGCCGCCACCGGTTGCATGGCTTCGGCACCCAGAATGATCTGCACAATACTACGCTCGGTGTTGATGCGAACACCCTGACTGGTGCGCTGACTTTCCGCTTCGATAAATTTGGCCTGACAGACGTTGGCGCCCTGTCATGCTTACGGACCGATCATATTAATAGTACAAAATATATTATCAATAAACGATAACATAAAGGATGGTACAATAAAGGATGGTTTTGCCCTCCTACCCTCTCCAAATAAGTTATGTCACCTTGCCCCCTGCCCTCTAACAAAAAAGTCTTTAGAATTTTCAAATTGATCCTCTGGCGTGAGACAAAACAGGTTAAACTTACTAATTTGGAAATACCCATTTACAGGAGAGAAAAGATCCCCCTCCCTGTCCTGTAATTGAACTCTTTACTCGTCTGCTGTACGTAAAATAATCTTATGTTATTTTTTTGTTTCTCCACAAATGCAAATTTTACTCAAAAAGGAATTTATTTTATGTGTTTCATTTTTTATTGACGAGAAAAACCTATCTTCGAGCTCAAACCCATTACCCGGTGATTGAGAGTCTCATGCTCTGCCATCTCCTTGTATTTTAGTTAGTTTTACATCTCTTGATGTATTAATGCATAGAAATGAAAAGGTTTTGTATAATCGTGTTTAGTCTGGAGTTACGGATTACATACACTTACCAACTGTACGATGTAAGATGAGATTTGATTTTACAGAGCCGACACGGCAAAAGGAATGGGACAGTATTGCTGCCTGTCATTCAGGGTTAAGTACAGTGAGTACTTGGCACTATGATTGCTCACGCATGGGAGACCACAAACTGAGACACCAGCGATTTAAACAAGATGCTACCCTGAAACATGCAATATCTACTGTAAGTTGGAGCTTTCTTAGTCTTATTTTTTTTTTACAAGGAATTATGTAACGAATCTGAATGCAATGTTTCCCCGGCTCATCGAGGAATTTGTCAGGGGGAAAGAAAATTTCCATGGGAAAAGGTAAGTAAATAAAAAATAATTAAAAAAACAGGTAATTAACACAAAAGCTAATATATTAAAGGGAAAAAATAACAGAAGAGGTCATGTTTAATCGCAGAACACGGCAAAAACCAAACGCTAAAAGCATAATCATGATCCCTAGATTAATAGAATTAACAGAAAAAGTAACTAATTAAAAGATAATTAACAAAAATAGGTAATTAACACAAAAGCTTATTAATGGAAGGGGAAAAATTAATAGAATTGGTAATATTTAATCACAGAACTCGACAAAAACACTAAAAGCATAGTCATAATCCCTAGATTAATACATCAGTTTTCCAAGTCTAAACTAATAAAAACAACTAAGATTAAGCTTGTAAATGAAAAGCCCAGCCGTTCATTATACTTAAAAGCTTGATATATACAATATTTTCTTATATATGTATACATAGATATACATGTTCCTTATATATAGATATATGTAGAAATTCATAATATTTTCTTCCATCGTCTAAAGAGTTTGCATGTCTGAAAGATAAGCTGGCTTTTCCACATAGAGGCCCGTTCATGGCAAACATTTTAAACTTGAAAAATACGGATAATCAAAAAAGAAAATTTATTTCATCAAGCCATCAGTCAACATCAAGTGAAATTGAATGGGAGAACTTTACTCAGCGAGAATCTCTATCGCCTGGTATTTACAGAATACTGAGTTGAAAATATTTAGTTTCATTAAATTAAACTCTCTAGCTTGAAAATATCAGTTTAAAAAACGCCCAAAGTGACCGTTAATCTAGATCGACCAGCCGCACGTATCGGATACGATCATTGATGTTGCGCAGCATGCGCACCAGTTCGGCATTTTTCGAAAGTTGCGCCAACTTGAGATGGAACGTTTCGTCCATATCGAGCACTTCGATAGCCATGTCCGGATTACCGTAGTGCGGCTCGGTCTCATCCAGATAGTCGGCGACCTCTCGCAAATCCTCGTCCGATGCTCTCTCGACTGAACGGTGCAATGCCTCGCATTCGATGGCCTGACGCGCCTCGTAAAGGTCGAGGATGCGACCCGGGCTGAGGGAGCGGCAGAAGAAGCCGCGACCATTCTGGAAGGTGAGAAAACCTTCGGCAACCAGCCGGTTGAGCGCCTCGCGCAGTGGTGTCCGGCTGGCACCCAGTTCACTCGACAATGCACTTTCGTTAATCCGCTCGTCGGGCTTGAATTCGAAATTCGAAGCCATGCGGCGCACTTCTTTGTAGACCCGGTCAACGCTGCTGCCGGTCTTGCCCATTGTCATTGTCCGCCTGTTGTCTCGCGTTGGCGTTGCATTGCACATTTCCGTGCGGATCGCAATTTTTTTGTCTTCACATCTGCATTTTTTGCTGTATACAATTCTGTAGACGGGCCCGCATGCCGGAGCTGGCATTCCTCCGAAAACTGCATCTGAAGGACGAGACGCGTGAAAAACACCCTGAAGGGTTCAGAAGCAATGGTGCGCATGCTGCAGGCCCACGGAGTGCGCCACATTTTCGGCCTGTGCGGCGATACCACCCTGCCCTTTTATGATGCGCTTTATCAGCTCGACCACGGCATCACCCACGTGTTGACCCGCGATGAATCAGCTTGAAACCGCGCACGGACATTTCGAGATCGTGCGGATCGGCCAAGTAGTTGGGGTCGATCAGCGGCGGATCCGAAGGGTCTGCCGATTGTAGTTGCACGGTCCCTCTGCTTTTCGGACGGAGGTAATAGGAATTGAGCGTGCAGCCCGCGCCGGTGGGTACTGGCGGTACGCCCGGTTCCAGCCCGGAGGCCGGGAGAAAGTGGAACTGGGTGTCCGGAATTGGCGATGTTTCATCTACCGTGCAGAACGCGCCGCCCTCGACGATGGTCGAACACACCGGACCGCTGCGGAATGCGACATATTGCAATCCCGCGATGAGCATCCGATGGGGCGCTCGGAACTTGTCGAACCCGCGCCCGGCATCGACGCCGTACACCACGTCAACGTCGAGATGGTCTTGCAGGCTCTTGCCCACTTCCGGTCGGTCGGCAACGACGGCAATGCCGTTTTCGCGCAGATGGTCGCCGGCCCCAATCCCGGACCGCATCAACAATAGGGGCGATCCGATCGCACCGGCCGCGACGATGACTTCGCGGGTTGCCTTTACCTGTCGTTCTTGCCCATCGGAGCGGTAGCTGACGCCGCCAGCGCGCGAGGCCTCGATGTCAATCTTGGTGACGCTGCAGCCTGTCCGGACCTCAAGATTGGGGCGCTTGCTGGCAGGGTGCAGGTAGCCAGCCGCCGTCGAGCAGCGCCGCCCGTTGCGCGTGAATGCCTGGTAAATCCCGGCGCCAGAGGGCGACTGTCCGTTGAAATCGGCGGTGTAGGGGATACCGGCTTGCTGACACGCCTGGACGAACGTCTTGGTCAAACCGTCCTGAAGGACCATGATAAAAGTCTGAATTTTAGGTAGCGATGATGGTGAGAGTAGTTACGGGGGATAAAGTATCTCATATACATCTAGGGAACTCGAGGTTACTGCATAAGGCCGATATGTCAAAGTAGCACTTATTCCCAAAGAATAGCCATAAGAGGGTTATAACTTCAGCATGAGAAGCAGGTGGAGGGATGGGATTCTAATTAAGGTTTTAAAAATAAACAAAGTACTTCAATGTTTCCTAACTAACATGTGAACTAATTGTAACTGCTTAAAACTTATTCTATTCTTTCAGTGTTTTTATTTTCGAAACTCAAACCTTTTTTTTATCTTTTACTGTTGGCTAAATGACTTTCCTTGGCATGGCATGGTTACGGATTCAAACCACAACCCTTGATGACGGGTACGCCTGACAGTTTTCAATTCTGGAATTCTCCAAAACCTAAAGATTTTCATTGGTTTTTCTGTAATTACTTATGATTCCCAAATAGTTTTCCAAACGTTTCCCCATCTTCATTTTTTAACTAAACACCAGAGTATACGATTATCCGTATTATCTTTCGACTTTAAGAATATAATGACGCATAATTCGAGTAATGGGAGGGGGGTAGCGTCTTTCAAGTAGTTGATGAAAGCAAAGCAGGATGACACTTTCGGACAGTTACAATATAACAACTCCAGGCAGTCCAATCAACACGGTGCACGCCCCAAGTACTGAGCTCATCAGAATTCAAAGATTTCGAAATATATTCATTTCTTTTAACCTGAAGTATCTGGCACTCTACTCGTAAAGTGTAAACCCAGTAATCTGTAACCCAAAAACGACCGGCTTCGGACTTCCGGCGGGTGCCGAAGCATGAAGGCGGCGGTTACGCCGCGCCGGCGGTCAGCCAGGCTGATGACGGTCAGTGCGCTTGGCGTCATCCGGCATTCGCGTCAAAGCGACCTGGTGTCTGCACTGTATCCCGGGGACCTGGTTGTCGCGAACGACGCCGCGACCTTGCCGGCAAGCCTGCATGGAAGACATGCCTTCACTGGCCAGGCAATCGAGGTCCGGCTGGCCGGATGGCGGAAGCCGGGTGATCCCTCAAAGTTCATCGCAATCCTGTTCGGATCGGGCGATCACCGCACGCCCACGGAGGACCGTCCCCTGCCCCCGCGCCTGTTCCGGGGCGATCGCCTGCTGCTCGGGCCCCTGACCGCTGTGGTCGAGTATCTGACCGACCATCCCCGGTTGGTGGCACTGCACTTTCCGGGCGATCAAGCGACCGTGTTCGGTGGCCTCGCGCAGCATGGACGCCCGATCCAGTATGCGCATGTTCATGCGCCGCTCGAACTCCGGGACGTCTGGACCAGCCTTGCCGCCAAACCGCTGGCTTTCGAACCTCCTTCGGCAGGGTTCGCACTCGACTGGCGCATGCTTGCTGCCTTGAGGCGCAAAGGTGTGAACCTGGTCACGCTGACCCATGCCGCCGGAATTTCATCGACCGGCGATCCGGAACTCGACCAACGGCTGCCCTTTGACGAACCCTATGTCATACCCGAACGCACCTCGGCGGCAATCAATCATGCCAAGGCGGAAGGCCGGCGTATCGTCGATCGGCGCCACGACACGGACATAACCGGTTTCATCCAGGGTCACTTCGCTTTATCTTTGTTCAAACATTTTGGTGGTGAATAGCTGACAAGCTAGATTAAGCTACAGGAGACATTAGGCTAGGAGTTTTCTAGAGTTTTTTGTAACTAGCCTATTTCCTCTTGGTATACAATGAGAGCAATTTATCATTTATAAGATATTCAAATGGAATTGTCAAAAACAAATAGTAGCCAAGACTACATCTGGAGAGAGTAGCTTACAAAATGACAGATGAAGTGGCATGTTCAACTTCTAGGCAACTCTGTAAAACAATGAAAAAAAAAAATACCTGAATTTACTATTCAAATACTTGTCTAGAGCTCAAATGCATTCCTGAAAGTTTCTGTCATCTAGCTCAGCAACTTCGCTAGGCCTATTTGAATTAAGGCTTGCATAAAGCAAGGTTACTAAGCCTGCAATTTTTATCAGAAGACCAACCCTAAATTCAGAATGTATTAAAACTCCATAATCTACATGGACAAGGTTCCAACTTATAAGGATGCCATAGCCATGTTACCAAATTGAGATCTAAGCATATTGCAAGACTTGGTAACTAAACTAGCTTAAATCCTACTGAAAATAACACTAAAAATTATAAATCACTTCATGAAAGTTCTGATAAACGATACAAACCTAAATTACCTTGCATATTCGAAAATTCACAAACCCTGAAAAACCATTCACATCACAACTAAAAAAAATACGAATTTTTGCTTTCTTTCTGTTTGATGAAACTGATGGCAGCAGTAAGACCACTGAAAACAATTGAGACAACCGGATCGAGTCTGCTTTGAGATATATAAAATAAAATTTTATTTTATAATTTCTTTGTGGCAGTTTTTGCAAACGGAAAAAAAAACAAAGTAAAGCTTGAGCTCACAACCTCACGATTGGGTGTCAGATATTTAACTACTAAACTAACCGGCTTAATAGTATGTTTGTCAACTTCGGAGTAGTTACGTAAGAAAATAAAAGGGTTTTCTCTATGCTAGAGACACCTACTGAACAAAAACGGCGAATCAATATTGAAATTGTTCAAAAACCCAGCAAAGAAATGTTTTAAATTCATTATCTGAGTAAATATCAGAATATATAAAATGCATTAACAAGCAGGTTAACAACCACAACATATCTAACAAGAAAGGTACAATACAAAGGTAATAGAAACCCCAACCTAAAGACAATGCTTCCTGTTGGTTCAACTTCTTTAAACATTTTAAAAGAAACCTTTGCTGGTCGGAGAAAAAGGAAAACCACAGCCCCCCAAAAACAAATGCTACCTACAGTTTATTATAAACTATGCTTGGATTGTCACTTACCAAAAATGGTGTTATTTGGATTCATAGCAACTTGATTCTTTGCAGCATCGCCAATCAAACGTTCAGTGTCTGTGAAAGCAACGTATGAAGGGGTTGTTCTGTTTCCTTGATCATTGGCAATAATTTCAACCTTCCCATGCTGAAAAACTCCCACACAGGAGTATGTTGTGCCAAGATCAATTCCAATAGCAGGTGCTTTTGCCATTCTTTGTGATTTTGAATCTGAAAATTTTGTATGGATTAAAACAATCAGTAATTTTAAAAATTCTCATTAAGGTCAACAACTATTTTGTTCCAAGACATATTTTCATTTACTGTAATCATTTTTGTGGAATAACATTTTTTTTAGTATGGGTACTATATCCCAGTAAACTATCCAAAAAAGGTAGCTTACCTTCACTTTCTAGGACAACAATGATGTACAGGTTAAGTTGGCTAGGCAACGTCTTACAGATGAAAGATGACATATGTATAAAGGTATATATGTTATATACACATACCGTTTTCATGACAAATTGTCGAGCCTCTCAAATCGCATAGCGATGATCAATAGAAATTCGATGACCTTTTTTAATTCCTCGGCATTGGGACAGGTATATGGGTAGTTAAGCAAAGTTTCTATGGAACAAAAGTCTAAAACGAGTACACGGGATATCAATAAGATAGGAAGAAAAGAAGAAGAGGATAAGGAGTAGATATGAAGAGGAAGGTAGGGTAATATCATAGATTAGAAGAAGAAGCAGAAAGCGAATTACTTACTGATATCTTTGGGGGCAGATGCAGTCTCATATCCTGTTTCAAAAATTCTAAACTCGCTACCACTGATTGTCATAACCACAACCTTCTCTTCGTTGTTTTCATTCAAAGATCTGCAATTTTAAAAGGCAAACAGTTATGCTTTACATAACATACTTTAAACTTTTTGAGATTGTCTATATTACACCATGTCTAGTTCAAAAAATGTTCGGTCAGTGCATCATTTCAGAAGACCAGACGACTCCTTATCTCTTCGTGTTACTTTTCGCTATTTCAAAGCCCCCCTCCCCCCAAAAAAACAAGTTAAAAGAATAAAAAAATTATAGGCAAATAGCGTCATAGACCAGGAATCCAATTCATGCAGACGAAGGGTGGGTCCTATGCGTCAACTCTTCATTTTTTCGTCTAATGCTTTCATAAACATAATAATACTGTTTGCTTAATAGATCTGCAGAAACACTGGTGATATTCAATGCAATCTACTGAGTTGTATGAACAATAATGTCAGATTTAAAACAAATAGAAGCTGCAATAAACTTTAGTGCATGTTTATTTGCCTTTTGATGGAAAAACGTCTCAGTCCCTCTCTGCTTTCACAAAGGTGTGCACCCTGCTCGAAAAATAGTTATGGTAATTAGTTCAAATTTTCTTCAGGAAAGTTGCTGTCGACTTTAATTATGATCTTTTTGTGGTCAAGTCAAGCTAGGTTTCTCTTAGGTGCTCTTCCTGATGATGTTTAAGACCTTGGACGTACCTACGTACATAGTACTAGCTCAAATATCTCAAACCTACACCATGTAATATCTTCAAGAAAAAGCATCATTTTAAAAAACATGCTAAGACAGTCCTAAAGGGCTTAATGGCAGCATGTAACACTCTTCTCCTTTCTACATATTATGGTAACAATACTTTTACGTTATTCTACATGCCATGCATATGCTATTTATACTTGTATAACAAGCATTTTATACGCATTAAACAAGCGTAATTCCCATTTTTTGCAAGGAAAATCCTCTTCTCTGTAGCCTTGGAGGATGCCAGACTACTTGAATTTCTAATGTCAACTGAAGCTATACCACACGCACAGGTGGCAAATTTCTAGTGACAAAAGGATCTCACTATTAATAGGGAAAAAATAGAAACAAGAAGGGAGTATACATTGAGATATTTATATTTGAAACTACTAACTTAATAATCCCTAGTTTTTGAATTATCAAGAAGTTCATTGATTAAGTAAAAACAAAAACGAGAATATGTAAAAAGATAAGACCGGATCTCATTAATCAAACGATACTAATATTTTTTTTTTTCAAGTGACAACATTCTTCACAGTTTTTAGACTAAATTCTTGTCGTTTTTAAAACAAAATAAAACTGAAAGTGGAAGATTCACACTCCATAGTATCACAGAGCTGACTTGATGCACAGGCACAGATCTACATTTGAAAGATTATGCGTGCAAACGTACCCTTAAGGGTTGGGAAAGGAATATAGTGGCTATTACCAAAATCTTGTGGCCTTCGTTGTTCGCTTATTCATTAAAAAGAAGACATGAGCATCATAGAAGCAAGGATTTGTAAACTGCTAGAATGTATCATTTTTGCTGTGCAAAGTCCAATTTGAACAAATTTTACTGACAAGCATCAACTTCTTCAAATATTCGACAACCAAAATACCTGAACAAAAGCCGAAATGACTAATGTTTTTTCCACAAGACGGTTGGCATTATTATCATAATCAAGACAAGTGTATAGCCTAGTCTATTTTTAATTTTCTATAATCAAGACAAGTGTATAGCCTAGTCTATTTTTAATTTTCTCCCTCGGGTTTTTTTTATATAGAAATTTGACCCCACAATATGTCATCTGATATAAAATCAGTAAACAAATAATGCTCATTTTCAAGCCTTGTGTCACTCGCATTTCTTAGCCCCGCAACGAACAAAAATCCATTCATATGGGTCTGCTACACAGGATTTTACCGCATCAAATAAGATTAAAGATAATATAAATTTTAAAGAACAAATTTAAAGGAACAAAATCAGTCCAACATACGTGTTTATTTGTTGTTGTTTTTTCCCAGGGGTGATCGTATTAAAATAATGTTCCTGGAAGATCGGGAGTGAGTGCATTCGAACGGAAATTAAAAGTTCTAGTGTCCTCTTAAGTAACCAAAAAGTTCGGAGGGCAACTAGGCCCCCTCCCACGCCCTTTTTTTACAAAGTTATCTGAAAAAAATTTTGAGATAGGTGTTTTGTTCAGTTTAGTTGAAACATGAAAAGACTATGTCTTTATATGTAAAATGATCCCCCACAGTCCGTGGGGAGAGGCCTGTAAGTTATGAAATTTGCTCATTGTTTCGTCCATAGTATTTGTTAATGGAAAGTATACAGACATTTTTCGAGGTGGGAGGATTTTGCTTTGGGTGGATTTCTCCAGGGAGAATTTTCCTTAGGGAGGGAAATTTTTTGGAGGCAAATATTCCAGGGTAAATGTTCCACTGGGGTGACATAATTACTATACAAAATTCTTTTTAATTGTCTTACATTCTCTTCGCCAAATTTTTCATGTGAAGATGCTCTGGAGGAATTATCCAGGGGCTATTTTCTACGTGTTTCGATTTCCGGGAAAGAATTTCCATGGAAGGGGGCATTTCTGGAGTGATCGAGAAACCGATTAGAGATTAAAGTCTTATTCAAATGAAAAAATGCTAAGGAGAATTGTTCTGGCTGAACAATTATCCGCAAGCAGTTTTACAAGGAGGGGAATTCTCAGCGAGGATGGAACTTTCTGGAGGGAATTTGGTGACGGGGGGAGGTGTGCTTTATCTCGGATGAAATTTCCATTGAGGAGTTTTCCATGAGGGGGAGGGTTATTGTCAACCCAAATTCAGTAGTTTTTTTTCGGTGATCTAGGCTATGACTGTGATTATATATCGAACATTCTAGGACCATGGGGTGGTTACAATTACCTCTGGGGCTAAAAAACCACAGACAAATTAAGACACATTCACGATAATCCTTCCTCCAAAAGGGTGGTAAATTTCACCGTTTCAAACAGTTTGTGGAGTGAATCAGCCCAACAGTAACCGAAACTCTAAAAGACAGACACACTAAAAGAATTGGATTTTTATGCTGAATCCAAATATATAAAATTTATTAAGTTTAGCGTTACCCATCAAAAGTTACAAGCCTGGGAAAATTTGCCTAATTTTCAAAAAAGTGGGGAAATATCCCCAAAAAGTCACGAGGAAACTTATTGAAAGTTGCACCATCAAGTTCAGAGTATAAAAGAACTACACTGTAGAGTTTTCAATGTCCCATCATTAAAAACGTGACTTTTCTTGTGAAATGTGTGAAGTCTCTTAACTTTTTGTGGGTAACGTTAACCTTGATAAATTCTATAAATTGGGATCACCGTAAAAGCCAATTCTTATAGTGTATATGTTGCTTTAAAAGAACTTGTTTTAAAGAGTTTTGGTTACTATTAGCAGGAGTTACTCCGTACTTACCGTTTACTTACAGTTCATAGCCGCAAAGTGTTAAACATATAAAAAAACAACAACATAAAAAAACAAATTTCCAATTAATCGTCGGTAAAACAATGTTACTGGTAACCATTACCCCCCTTCCCGGAGAATTCCATGACATTTCTCAAAACCCCTCCTCCCCCCGCCCACTTCTCAACATTTTGTGCTGAATTCTGGTTCATGTTCTAAAAGTTCGCCTACAACAAAAAATGTTGCAGAAATCTCATGTTTATTTAGTAAATTTAGGATTGTATCAATTCCTTTGAAAACTTTTGGGATTTTTTGTTCAGGTTTAATATGATTTTTTATTAATTCAGGGTGATACCAATCTTCAAAATCAATTCCTAAAATATTCATAGTCATTAGTTGAATATTTTAATAATATCTTTTATTCTAATGAACTTTTTTAAAAATTGATTTTCAGGTTTCATGGTTGATTTTTTTTACTACTCTAGCAGGATTGCCTACAACTATACAATAGTCAGGAACATCTTGTGTAACAACACTACCAGGAGAAATAATAGAGTTTTTTCCAACGGTTATTCCAGCCATAATTATTGAACCAGGATTAATCACACATCCTGTTTTAAGATGAACTTGTTCAACTTTTCTAGGATATTCACCTTTTTTAAGAAAAATATTAGCTGTAGGATTCATGTGAGCAAATATCATAACATTACTTCCCAAAGTAACATTTTCTTCAATATTTACTAAATGTGGATAAATTAGATCAATTTGTACATAAGGACAAAAATGACAATTTCTTCCTATTTTTACTCCTCTTTGTTTATGCATAAAAATACTAAATCCAGAATGAATTGAATGAAAAGCTAATGAGTGTAGAATCCAAGAACAAAAAATCTTTGTTTTTAATTTAAACTTACCAACTGAACCGTGTAGGCCATAATATTCCATTAATTCACATTCATTTAAGGAAAAAGCATCCTCTTTCTCATT
The DNA here is from genome assembly GCA_010016025.2 of Alatinidae sp. Z8VKAUB7J3. Taxonomy (NCBI): domain Eukaryota; kingdom Metazoa; phylum Cnidaria; class Cubozoa; order Carybdeida; family Alatinidae; species Alatinidae sp. Z8VKAUB7J3. Next base: position 213,915,858 of record JAAAKM020073195.1, read on the forward strand.
CATAAATAATAAAAAAAATACACCGCTATAACCTTGGGTACTTAATCAGCAAAAAAACGCCAACTAACTACTATTATCTTTTATGACTATCATGTATGACTATCAGAGCAGAAACTTCTTTTTCCCTGAATGACCAGCTGTTCAACGCAGACACCGTTGCGTTGCTCAGCCGTCACCTCAAACAGGCTGCACCCGCTTTCCGTGACAAGCAATACTGCCAGGCGGTGCTGGCGCAGTTTCCGGAGCTTGGCCTGAAGCAACGCATCAACTGCCTGGTGGACACCCTGGAAGAGTTCCTGCCCGAAGATTTCGAACAGGCCGTTAACATCCTGCAAAACGCCTTACCCGCCCCGTTGGACCCTGAGCTGACCGACGACGATTTTGGCCATTTCATTTGGGTGGTGCCTGGTGAGTATGTGGCAAAACACGGCTGTACGCGCCCACACCTGCAACGTTCCCTCAACTTCCTGCGTGAAGCGACCCAGCGTTTTTCATCCGAAAGTGCTATCCGCCCGTTTCTGGCAACATTCCGCGGCGAGACTATGGCCCACGTACAAGCGTGGGTTGCTGACGACAACTACCACGTGCGCCGTCTGGCATCGGAAGGCATTCGCCCCTTTTTGCCCTGGGCGCCACGCGCCAATGTACCGGTTGGCGAGATTATTGATGTGTTGGATAACTTGTACCAGGACCCTACCCGTTACGTAACCCGCTCGGTGGCTAACACGCTGAACGACATTTCCCGCCTGGAGCCGGATACAGTTATAGCAACCCTGCAAGGCTGGCAGAAGGCGGCGCCGTCAAAAGAGCTGGATTGGGTGGTGCGGCACGCTTTGCGCACCCTGCTGAAAGCTGATCCGCCGGAGACGACCAGATCAAGGCGAGCCACGGCCACGACGTCGTGATGGGGGACGCCGGCAACGACAGCATCAAGGGCGACAATGGCTATGACACCCTCCACGGCGGTGGCGGCGAGGACACGCTCGATGGCGGCAACGGGGCCGATGTGCTCAACGGCGGCGCCGGGTATGACATCCTGAAGGGCGGCAAGGGCGGCGACGTCTTCGTCTTCGACAGCGCGGACGAGGCGGGCGACCTGATCGCCGACTTCTCCCGCCGGGACCTGGACAAATTTGACATCACCGGGTTCCTGGACAATTTGGCGACCGACGTGCTGACGGCGCTGGACGCGGATCAGCTGTCGGTGCGCAAAGAAGGCAAATCAGCGTTTCTGGAGTTCGATGCCGATGGCGAGGGCGGGGCCGACGCACTGTTGATTGCCGACCTCGGCCGCTACAAGGGCAGCACATACATTACCGAGGATTGGTTCGTTTTCTGACGACGGCCAGTGATTTCCGCAGTTTGCCTGCGGCCGGGATTTCGAGGGCCGCGCCGCTGTGCGCGGCCCGCTTCTTCGGCGCGGACGGCATGGACTGTCCGCTGCGTCCGGCAAGACCTTTGCCACGGCTGGCCTGCGGAGCGCATGTTCTTGGATCCGGAGCCGATGACAAAGGATTGTTCTGCAAGCAAAAGGACCGCCGGCGCGCGGCAGCGAGCCGCTTTTCCAAGCATTGCAGCCGGCTGCACTCAGCCAGAAGCCAATACCACCAGCGTCCGTTCCGGGCAGGACTACAACGCTTCGAGAGGATCGTTATTTGCCAATACTGAGGAGGATTTGGTGATTCTGCTACCGATTTTTTCCTTCTATATGTAATTTTTTTCAGCCACTTTTACAAGCTGGCGGGCATGGCACGTGCATAGCTCAATGCAGATCTGCAAAAATTGTTACAAGAAAAACCATTCCAATGCAGGTAATTATTTTAATTTTTGTTCCTTTTGCCATGGCTTTCACTTTACCCAAACAGTTCAGGGATTCACTGATTCCCCCCACAAAAAATTGGTTTCTCTGGAATTTCCTCGAAAATTATTGCTAACGAAAATTACCGGTTTGTAATTTGTGATATTCCTGTATATTTGAACGTTCATTTTTGGGGATTTCTTTGAGAGCCTAATTTTCCTAAGTTTTCCAGGGAAAGTGGAGCACCGTCTCTAGGTGTAGTTCCTGGTATTGGGAGGGGGCAAATTTGTCTTTTTTACATTTTTTTAAATAAAAAATACCAAAAAAGACATTTTTCAAAGAAAATTTTTCAGATAATTTTCAAAATCTTGGAGCGCACAGGGCCTCCTGCCTCCCAATTGCCAACGCTGCATTGACCCTTTTTATGGGATAATTGCAGTTGCCTAAAAGCGTACAACTGTAGAGATACTACATGGAGCTTAAAGCTCTTGATTAGGTGTTAATTAAAATTTTTATGGTAGAGTTGTGCTGTCTTAAACAGCAATTACGTGAAAAACAGACGTTTTGGGATACAGCTATAAAAAACATTTGTCCTACTTTGGACCAACGGGAGACTTAAAGTACTCGGACATGTGCTAAACGCATGCGGTGGCCAGAAATTTTCGAGGAAGTGTTTAAACGTCGTTTTTTTTTCATCTGAGTTTCTGATAGTTACTGCAGGCCTAAAATATAGCGAGCCAAATTATATTCTAATTACTTTATCATATTCGGTATCATGAAAAATAAAATTCATAGGCTAAGGCATTAACGACGTTTAAGTATAACCGGTTTTAATATACCACTGTTCTATTTTATATTATCTTTCTCAATAAAAAAAAAGAAAAAAAAGACATTATACACACACAAATGAAACGAAATATATATGTAAAACAGACCTCAACTTCACTGCACCTGAAGACAAAGGTATTAAAAAAGACAAATCTTACCATTTTTAAACTAAACCTCTCTGAGCACAATAGTTAAGATGTGCCAAGAACTTTCAGCGTATCTGTCATACATACGGTACTTATGGACTACCCAGAACACACTCGAGAAGTGAAGTTAGGTTAATCATAATGAAATGTACTAAAATAAGATGAAAATACAATACTTCATAAACAAAATTATGGTAACTACACGAAAGAATTATGCAAAGAGGGCCACTCAGAGCTCATATGCAATACATTAACTAACTCAATCACCTTTAAATATTAATTATTTAATTAAAATATCGTAGTTTATTTCACGAAAGAAAAAACTAATTATAACCGAATGCGAGAGAAAAACTGGTTTACTCAGATCAAACAAAGCAAACTTCTTGAGTGTGTTCCCGATATTTCAAAAGTAGCTCTAACTCTTCTAAAGGATTAAAATAAGTATAAATCGCCATACGGTATAATAAAAAATAACCATCTAAAACTTCTATTGCATCCAAAACTTGTTAAAATACCAATACCGCTAAAAATTTAATCTGATTCTTTAAATTGGTTAAGTACAATGTTACGCACTAAAAGCTACGAGCCTGAGAAAATTTACCTTATTTTGGAAAAAGGGAGGAGACTCCCCCCAAAAGTCAAGAGATCTTAATGAGAATCACACCATCAGATTAAGCATATTAGAGAACCCCCGAATACAGGTTTGAAGCTCCTATCTACAAAAATGTGATATTTTGTACGGGGGATTTTATCGAACTAATGGTCTTAAATCGGGAGAGGCCTCGTTCAAACGGAAATCAAGAGTTCTAATACCATTTTTAAGTGACCAAAAAGATTGGAGGGCAACTAGCCCCCCTCTCACACCCCTTTTCTCCAAAGACAACGGATCAAAATTTTGAGATAGCCATTTAATTGAGCAGAGCTGAAATGTCCAATAACTATGCCATTGGGGATGACTGGCCTCCCCAATAGTCCATGGGGAAAGAGCTATAGGTTGCACAATTTGTCCATTGTCCACATATAGTACAGGGAAATATCCATAAATTTTTAGGGAAAAATTGGCTGCGAGGGGAACTTTCTGTTCAGAGAAGAGTTTCCGGCGAAACTTTTCCAGGGGGAGAGGGTAAAGGATTTCCTGGCATCATTTGAAAACAATCAGAAATTAAATTAAATTTTTTTTTTAACTGAAAGTAAGGAGAACATTAAACTTAAACAAACAGAAATTATTCCGTATATTAGGGGGCTTCCCCTTCCTCCGCCCTCGCTTTTTGCGCTAAAATTTGACTTTTTGTCAAGATTCTTTAAGAAAGACTGCTGAAACACAAGGGCCGTTGAATTTGAATGAGAAGTATTTTTAAAGAACTTTAAGCCTTTAGCGAACCCCTCTGAGCCCTATGGTCTCTGTGGTAAAATTTTACTACTTTTTTTCGGAAAGCATATTAGAATGCAACAAATATAGTCAGTTGCAGTAAAAAAATTGCCGAGTTTAGTTTCATTTTGCTTTTAAAGTAAGTTATTTAAACCTACTCATAATAAATATATCCTAAGAATTATTCCAGTACCCCCCAACCCACTACTGCTATTCTGGTGTCTGCCTTCCCCCTTTGAAAATTTTCAGCGGGTGCCCTCGTAACCTTGATTATATTATGTATAAATGCATTGAAACTCAATAAAAGAAAGCAGTTATGACAGTAAGTACCAACATTAAAACTGGCAAAAACAAAATTATTGCATGTATTCTGATATCCTGTGCAGTCTCTGATATCCCATCATAATTTTTAGACCAAAAATTCTAAACTAAATCAGACATGGCGTAGTTTCGATTTGTAATTAAAGAGCCACCCATGACAGCAGTAAGTAGTAACCAACTTTAGAAAAGGAATCTTGGTAACATTTTGTGCATAAAAAGAATCAGCTTTTTAGGGTGATTTCAAATATGCTAAACTCGCTGGGTTTACTGATAATTATAAGGTTTTATGGCACTTGCCGTCGGCCAAGTGTCGTATAAAGATTGCAATTTTCGTCCGTCGGTCTGTCGGTCCCGGTTTTGCTAGTTCGGGTACTTCCAGATACGCTAGGATGATGACAGTTGGCAAGCATATCAGAGACCAGAACAGATTAAATCAGAATTAGTCGCTTCCCCGATTTAACCGCCTGGGGAAGGGGGAGAGAGGTAAGCTGGAACAACAGAAAAAATGAGATGTACTGCTTGTAGTCAACTATTGCTCCAAGTTCGGCGTATGCGCCATAGTTTGGTCACTCCTGGCTTACCCCAATCGTTTCAGGATACTAGAGCTTTAAACTATGAAGTCTTATGGGTAATCTTATTCATGGAATAACTAGCACGTGGATACTTGAACGTTGCCACTGAGTGCCGAAGGTGAAGGAAATCGCCGATTTACTATGTCTATAGTGCCGTGGTGGGATGGACAGTCTGCGACAACAATTACAAGTAAGAGGAAGGTGGAAGTATTGGGTAGATTTGGGTGAAGGTTAGCCTAGATTTGAAGGATAATGGTGAGCCAAATTAGAAGCTGTGGTTAATATTGGCTTCTATAGAAGAAGATGAAGGCTACATTCTCTCGCTAAGACTTATGTTCCCTGTTAAACATGTGAGTTTGTGACAAGCCTACACCCTATTTCCAGACCCATCCTTTCACTTAGTTAAAATTATAAAACCGTTGAGAGTTTTTCTTGGTGAATAACCTAAACTTGTTTAAGAAATAGTAAATTTACTCTATTTTGTCATCCGTTCAACTTATCCACATCCCCCCCCCTCCAAAAAAAAGAAGAGAAAAATGTAACGTAAATTTGGAAAACGTAATCTTGCGAATGGATAAACCTGAATTTCTGCAATCGAATGTATAAAAAAAACGTCACCCTGCGTTGCAACATCAAAACTGCAGGACTGCCGACGAATAAGGTACCAAAAGCATTCGCAATGGATATAAACCTCAGGCCATTTGTCTTTTTAAGGTGTAGCTGGCCAACTTATGACAATATCGGTGACAAAATAACATATACAAATTTCTTGACCTTCTCTTCAGAGACGATCTTAAAAAGTAATTTTATGCCCCACCACACCAGTTCGGGTTCAAACGGGAAATAGGATATGCAGATGCACTTACAGTCGTGGCAAACGCTCTAATTGATGCAGAATCTGCGGAAAAATGTCTTGCTCTTGCTAGTCATGACGTCAAACGTGCCTTTGACTCGTTGATATACCTCACTATTCTTCTGAAAACTGCCAAGCGAGGGCTAAGCCGTGCAGTTATTCTCACACTTCCGGACATGTATTCTCGACAGCGTATTCGACTAAAATTACCGCCTGATAAGAATATGCCTCCAGTGGCTCGAGAAAAGCTCATTCTGATTTTAAAGGGTGTACGCCAAGAAGCAGTTTCTTCACCTGGCGTATTTAATAACTACGTCATTGACGCTCAGGATCTATCTCCCTCCTCATTGATCTTATGGCCAAGAAATCTGTCACTAATTTGCTATGCTGGTGATGTTCTGAAATTTAGTCGCAGCCTGCAACGAGTCAATGGTGTTTTTTCTATTCTCGAAGCAGACTACCTTAAGCTTGGTCTACATTTCAATTCTTTTATGTCGGACATAGTCCTTTTTAACTGGAAGACCGATCTAATAAATTCAGTCAAACTTGGGAATTCTTTGGTTCAGCCTGTCGTTCACCTTTTCTTTCTTGGTCTCCCTATAGGTTTATTCATACGCCACAGCCGGTACCTCCTTATTGAACATCTAACCCGCCGCATTTCCGCATCTTATGCATCAACAATTTCCTGCAAGTTCAGATTCAACCGGCATTTGCTAGCTAGCCTTTTCAATGTGTCAATTTTGGCGTTGCAATCGATTAGAAATGTCAAAACGCAGACATACAAGACAGATGCCCCGACATTAAAAGCTCAAAAGCAAAGGCAGAAGTTGGATAATGCTGAAAAGCCATTATAACAACCGTTGATGACAGTGAAGTATGACTGTCGTCATGGTACTAACAAGATGGCGTTAACTAGGTTGAGTTTGACAAGCGATTTAAATTAGCGGAAACTATAATGAACAAACAATCTTAGAATATTGTTCAGTGTTGACATCCTATAATTAAAAAGTGCTACGACCCAGAAATTTAATTACCTCGTAGAAGCTGTATTATTTGAAGAATGGTTGTGACACATATTTGTTGATTGAGGAAACTAAAGGATATTATTTTTCGTGAATTTACTTTGCTTCGATAAAACTTCCTGATCGCTAATCATTTTGGCTAGTCTTATTCTTGATTTCGACTCTTCTGTTCACTAAGTTACAAAGCATGAGAAGGGGAATTGTTTTAGTAAAGGATTTGTTGGTACTCGTGATGCTGGAATTATTGTTTGAAAATCTGCAAATGATAAAGTGGTCAAAATAATAAAAGCTAAGGAATCGAATTGAGCTGGAATTGATGGCGTGAAAGTGAAAACTTTCAAGGCTGTAACGACCTATTCTTTATCTTGTATAATCCATATTGTCAACTTGTTGCTGGAGAACCTTTCCAGAATTTTTGAAGCAGGCTAAAGTTATTCCCATTTATGAAGGGGGTTTCAGGCAAAATTCTGGAAACTGAAAACTAATTTCGATGCTGCTATGATTTTCAATAATACTGGAGAGACTGGAGTTTTGTAGCTACCTTCCGATCACTCTTGACCCTTAACAAGGGCACTAGAAATTCTGATTACCAATCTAATAAGCCCCCTCCGAAATTTATACGACCACCCTTTCTATAAAAAACCTTATATGCTCCCAGAACATAACTCACAACCCTTGCCCTGAGGGCTGTGGGGGGATATCATCGTCAAAAATATAAGTCCGGACATTGCAGCTACGCTGAACAAAATGGTTATCTCAAAGTTATGATTAGATGGGTTTGGGGGAATGATGGATAAGGGGGGTAGCTGCCGTCCGATAACTTTGATTCATAGAAAGGGCACTAGAACTTCTAATTATCAATCCAATAAGCCCCGTTCGAAGCTTATTTGACCAACCTTTCTATAAAAACTTTATTTGCCCCAAGGACATAACTTAAAACCCTTGCCCTGAGGGTTGTTTGGGGTTTGTCGTCCTCAAAGACATATTTTCGGGGTGTTTCAACCACCCTGAACAAAATGGCTATCTCAAAATTTTGACCGAATGTGTTTTTAGGAAATAGTGGGTGTGGGAGGGGGGTTTGGTGCCCTCCAATCATTCTTGACTATGCAAAAGGGCAATATCGCTTTGTACGAAGTGCCCTGGTCTAAAAGAGTAGTAATAATAATACATTGCGCTCACATCGCTCTTTGCTTAGGCAGCGCTATTGCGCTACCTACGATAAATTAACGTGCTAAATAAACTTCAAATTCGAGTAAATAGGACTTCTGTTTATCCCCAGCTTCAAGTTGTAATTGAACTTGTATGATTGAATCAGTAATTTAAAATCTTCAATGTTATGTAGATTTAAAACTAGTATATCATTTGAAGATCGCCATTGGCACAACGACTGCTTTGTTTGTGCACAGTGCAAAAGTAGCCTAGTTGGAAAAGGGTTTATTACAGATGGTGCTGATATCCTTTGTCCAGACTGTGCTAAACAGCGTCTCATGTAGAGAATAAATATTCTTTGAAATTGTGGAATATATCCCTTGTGCTACAGAAGCCTGCTAACCCTTTGATAAACCATAAACTCTATTTGTCTGTGATTTTTATTAGTCTTAAAAAAATATGTGTAATTATTTTTGTTTTAATTCATGTCTAAACTATTGCTATCTGTAATTTACGCTACTCTTTGATAATTCTAGGAGCGGGACCGCAGCCGTGAAAGGGAGTGGAGTCACGACAAGGAACGAGAGCGTGAAAGAGAACGAGAGCGGGAAAGGGAACGTGAGCGTGAAAGAGAACGGGAGCGTGAAATCCGTGAACGTGAGCGCCGGGAACGAGAAAAAAGACGAATGCGGGAACGAGAAATTGAACGTGAACGTGAAATTGAACGTCGTCGCATAGAGAGAGAAGAAAGGGAACGGATTCGTAGAGAAGAAGAAATACGTCGTGAAGAAATGCGGCGTCGTAGAGAACGGGAAGAAGAAAAGGCTCGTGAAGAAAGGGAGCGTCGCAGACGAGAAGAAGAAAGAGAACGAGAAAAAGAACGCTCACGTCGTAGAGAGCAAGAAAAAAGGATTCGAGCTATTTCACCTTCTGATAGACGAGTGGTAGGGTCCTTTATTTGTACTGTAAAAAAAAAGTCTTAAAAAAAGTCGTAAATTTTAAATTCGAACTCAAAATAATAGATACCGCTTCTTTAGTTTTTATGATGTCAAGATCATTGCCCGTTTCAAAGGCAATACGAATACTTTCAATAATTTGATTGAGTCTTGAATGGGCTAGTCGAAGCTCTTCAAGTTGCAAATGAAGAGACTTCCCCTTCAATTGACGAACCTTTTCAATACGATGAAGTAATTCATGCTCTCTTTCTTCTATGGCATTTTTATAGCGTTGCAAGGTGGAAATTACTTCTGCTGCAATTTTTTGAGACCTCAGTTCAACCCTTTCCGCCATATGCTTGGTTATATCTATACTTTCTTCTATAGCCTTGATACCGGCTTTAGCATCTGATAAAACTTTCATACTTATATTTCTAGATGATTCCACGGCTTCTTTGAGGTAGATAAAGGCATGATTTCTATGGCTAGATATTGTACAATCTTGACAAACAGGTTGATTACATGTTTCACAAAACAGCCTTAGGTGTTCCATCGCATGATTTTCACATGTGCCATATTTTTTACTTGGATATACACTTAGGGCACTGGTACTTTGTACTTCAAATGGTGAAGAGATATTGCCAGACAATCGAGCGATAAAATGATCTTTCGTCAATCGTACTCGTTGGTGAGCTCGCACACAACTGTCACAGAGCAGTTCATTGCAATCTCTACAGCGCGAAGTCGCCATCGCTTCTTCATCGCAATTTGTACAAAAATTCAGACTAACATTGCGAAGTTTTTGACTCATTTCATCTGCGTCCACAGCTTTCAGCACATCACCTAAGAACATATCAATCGGAAAAGTCTCCCCGCTGCCATCAACTCGTACATCTTGCATCCCACAAGAAGGGCAGGGCTGGCGCTCAAAAACTCAACTGCGGCGATCTGCAGCGAGTCGTCCCGATCGAGGGGAAAGGCCCACGCGATTGGCTGTGCTTCGGTTAGGGCAAACGCGCGCTTGATTTGCGGGAAAAACCGCTGCTGGATGTCGAGCCCGGTGGAATCGGCAACCGTAAGATCGACGTTTTCGTCACTGACGGCGTGAAACAGCGATTCGATGTCTTCATCGGCTTCGGCCCAATTCAGCGCGGTAAACTCCTGCGAAAGCGTGCTCAGCGTTTCGGCGTAGCTTGATCCGGTGACCACCTTAAGCTCACGCCCGATGAGATCTGCAATCGAGCGCGGTTTGCGATTTCCGGCTTTGTAGACAACATATTGTGTCGCCTCCAGGTAGGGCAGGCCAAAGCGCACCCGATCACGGCGCGGGTCTGTGACCGTGATGTTGGCCGCGGACAGATCGGCGCGACCGTCCGGCAAGGCAGGGGACAGATCGGGAAAGGAATCCACCACCACCACTTCCACGCCCACGCCGAGCGTTTCGGCAAAGGTGCTCGCAAGGTCAAATTCGAGGCCCGCCGGCTGATCTTGGCGAATGAAATAGGTGACCGCACTGTTAATGGTGGCCACGCGCAAGACACCACGTTGCTCAATCTCTACCAGTTGGGGAATGGACAGATCGCGTTTGGCAGGCGGTGTGAGGGTGTAGGCCAGTAATGCCAGACCCAAAAGAGTGAAGGCCGCAGTCCAGGTCCATTGCTGCCTGGTTTGCCCGGCTTGCCCGCCGATCTTGCCCGTGGGGGATTCGGCCATGGCTTCAATTTAGCCGAAAAAAAATGGCGAGCTCCCATGTGCTGTTCTTGTACTCTTCGGTACAAGAATAGCAGGCTCTAAATCAAACTTTTTAAAAAATCGGGACATACATATACTGATTCTACCACCCCTTACAATTACGGTAGGAGTTGAGTCAAGAGCTTGAGTCAATCTTTCCGAATCTGAATTTTAGTTTAAGGACAATTCCTAAGAGTTTCTATATTTTCAAAGCTTTAGTATATTTTCAGTGCTCTCAATTAACTAAAAAGTCACTCCCATGGACGTTTACCCAAGCTTTCTAATCAATCGGTGACGCAGGGTCTGGAAAAACTGTAAGAAAGCACTGTTTGTACAGCTCTTTTGTTTTATCTTGCGTTGCTTAATATCACACGCTGTTCTAATTTTAGGGTTTAAGACTCCAATGGGAGTCCTTGCAGTTGGCTCCTTGCAGTGTTTACCAATTTGGCTGTTCATTCAGGACAGGAATTTACTGGAATTGTCTTTCTTTGTATGGTTTCCAGGTTGGTTTTTTGAATTTTTTTGACAAGGAGACATCTATGTTCTGTTTAGAGATAAGAGGACAAAAATAACTCTACTTTAAATAAATTCTGAAAGACGACGACCCACCTTGTCAGCCGGAAACGACACACCAATTTCGTGAGGTCAATTCCGGCTGAAAGCAGGGTTGGTAATTAACGAAAATGCTGGAGGAGAAGGATTAAAAAAATGAATAAATGAAGAATCGAAAAGAAAGCTTTTTATAATATTTTGGACATAGTTTGCATTTTTTAAATGAAAATACCCCATAAACAGTATTTTTCGCAATCTGCCCCTCCTCTCCCCCAGTTGAAATCAGCTTACAGCAACCTCTTATCGATCCCTTATTTGACACCAAAAGCACTTTAGAGTTTTGTGCTCTTCTTTTTGGGCGAGCTCAGGAAGATTATGAGCTTTTACGTGGATCCTATGCTGGTTTCAGTAACAAAAAATGGCGACGTTCTATCCACGATGGTTTTATCGCCTCTCGCATCAGTTATGCCAAACCACCCATTCAGAAACGTCGTGTGGAACAAGCGTTGCAGCGAAAATCTGTGATCAATCGTGAAAATTTTGAGCTGGTGTTTGCTCCAGATTACAAACTTTATGATGGGCGTTTTGCTGATAACGGATGGTTGCAAGAACTCCCTGACCCCATCACAAAAATTTGCTGGGACAACCCCGTTTTGGTTAATCCTCAAACAGCTAAAGAAAGAGGTTGGAAAGACGAAGACCTCATTCGAATTTCTCATAGTGGCAAAAACCTTGAGGTGGCTGTTTGGATTTCGCCTGGTCAACCGGTCAATTCTCTGACGCTCCCGTTGGGTTACGGGCGTCGCGTGGCTGGAAAAGTAGGACAACAAGTTGGTTTTAATAGCTACGAGTTAAGAAACTCTAAAGATCTTTGGTTTACCGATCAGATCAGTGTTTCCTCGACAGGGCAAACCTATCCTTTAGCAAATACCCAAAATCATGGTGTGATGATGGGTGATTCACGAAAAATTGTTCAAGAAGTTGATCTCAAAGATTATCAAAACCATCCTCAAGAAGTTTCCCATCATATTCAAGAAATTGAAGTCCCTGATTCTATGATCGACTCGCGTGGAAGAATCCGATCTCTGTTTGACGAAGGCGATCTATTCCCACCGATATCATTAATTTCATTACTGGCAGAAACCACAGTGTCCAATTCGGTTAAATATCCGTCCAATTGTCCGGACATAAAGGAACCGGCCGGGCCTTGCACCAGGCTTTGCGCCGCGCGCAAACCCAAGGTATCGATAGCTTGCAGCAGGTGTTCCTGGTCATCGGTAAAATACTCGGTCACCATGGTCACACCATTCAAAGGGTTGTAGGTGAAAATGGAGATTAAGTCGGAGGGCAGCATGTCTTCCAAAACGAACTTTCGTGCCGCTTCCTGGCTGGCAAGAACGCCTCGTTTTGAGGAATACCGCATATCAAATAAGAAAACGAAAAGCCTGCGGGCTTCCGGCGGAATGTTTTCAATGGTAGTACTGTCATCTTCAAGCCAAGAATCAACTGAAATTTCTTCCACAGACTCAATCTTTTGCAATTGTCCTTTGATTCTCAATTGAAAATCATCTTTCTTCAGTCCCGTTACATGGTTTCCATCACGATCACGGACGTTGACCTGCATTTGATACAGAATGACGTCGAACTCTTCGTAATAGGCCTGTGGATCCTGTGCATAGACAGAACCGCCAAGCATGAAACTCACCAAGGCCAAGCATCTCAATTTCATCTCGCTACCCCTCTATTGACCGTTTTTGCCGAGTAATCGCAGCATTCCTACCCAAACGCGTTCACGAGTGACGAGAACCGCTTGGCCGCGTATTGCCGATATTGACCAACCATTTCGAGAAAGCTTCAAATATCCATCCCGTTTCGGCGAAATCGCAAGGAATTCAAACAGGTGAACCCCCAAATACTCGGAATCTTCCTTAAGTTTTTTTTTCTATCTTTTTGCCCTACTATTACTAATATTATAGAATTTTGGCACGCTATTATATTTTCAATAATTTCGTCTATACGTAGCAGGGTTATTTATAGAATAAAATTCAGTTATTCCTAATTGGAAGTTTATTGATTCTAATTTAGAAAGTTTTTGTATAACAGTTTCTATGTACAATATTTTAAGGTCTTAAAATAAATCAAAATTATGCATATCTCTTGAAACTAAATGAAATACTTGGTTTGAGGGCGAATTTAGTGGCAATAGCCGGGTGAATGTGACCACTCTGGCGTTAATGAAATTTTATATTAAGCGGCAGTGCCATCCCGACAATTTTTGAGATTGTCGTTTTTACCAACTAATTTTTAGCGCAAAAGACGTTGTTAACAATTTTAACCTGTATCTGACACTCTCACCATGACTAGGGGTGAGGGTTCAGAATTTTCGTAAAGTTAAGCTTTTTAAAAGTCAAGTACACTTTAGCAAGTGTGCTTGACTTCATAGTGGTAATGGGGTGGACTCTCGAGAGTTTCCTAAGGAAAACCGTAGCTGCAAACAGCACTACATGGTTACTTTGAGGGGTGGCAACCCTCGGTAGTATTATAGAAAAGTAAACGACACAGCTTAGCATTAGATTTTGATTAATGAATGTTTTTTTGGAGGGGGGTGAACAGATTCTTTCTAGCTATGTATTTTAATATGGGTTTCCTCTTTATTGTTGCATAAAAATTAACAAAAATGAGTATATAGTGAGTCAAAGAGCTTAGTAAGATTGCTTCTGCAAGACGTCAAGTCTAGCTCATAGGATTTCCATACACTATCTGTGCATATTCAACAGCAATTTTTTCTTTCCAAACCTTCAGTACTAAAAATTTGTCAACTTTACAGTATAATTATGTCATTCCCCACAGTATGGTCTTTCCTAGGACAAAAAATAACGACTTCCTTCTCCATGAATCTTTAGAAATGTACCTGACATGTTCCAACAGCTGAGCCAATTTAGTAATATCAGTTGTTACGTTTAACTGAATTGAAAATTTTGGGTTTTCTTTAATTCTTGTAACATTCTTTACTTTTTGGTCCTTGTCAATATTGCACATTCTATTCGAGGCAGTGTCGTTTGGCAAAGAAATTTTTTGAATTTAATTGGCATATTTACTTTCATCTAATATTTCTATCATTTTTCTACACATGGCGGCAGGCTTTCTTCAGTTTTTCAGGTCGAAATGTTCGGAATAGTACGGGCAGCTGGAAGACTGTTAGAAAAGGGAAGTACAGGAAAAGATATAACTGTCTTAACTTACAATCAAGCATGCCTAAAAAGGCTCCTCAGAATGTATGGATAGAATGGAATCTTATGAAGTCCTGAATAGCTTGGCACGCAGATGAAACCAAATTACCCTGATGTGAGTCCCAGAGCACTCTGGAATAAAGGATAATGAGATGGCAAATGAAGCAGCTAAGGCTGGGATATCACTGAGATATTATGGTCCAGAGTTGTTTATCCCAATATCTTAGAGTTGCTGGAAGGTGACTGTGAGGGGCTGGAGCAATGAGAGAGCGGAAGGAAATTGGCATAGGAAGGTGGGGGTGTAAGGAAACGAAGGAATTACTCCCGAAGTCCAACCCCACCCATAATATGTCTGAATGTAGTTCATTACATGCTATTGGTCCTTCAGTTAAATTAACTGTTTAAATAAAGGTAAAGAGGAATTTTGAACCAAAGATAAGCAGAAATAGAGTCAACTGATGATTCAAGGACAGCATAAACAGAAATCATAGTTAAGGAATAAATATGACCCAAAACAAAAAGAAATTACAGTGTATAAGGATGTTATAAAGAAAGAATTAAGGGGAGGGTGTAAAGAGATGGGCTTTGAATAGGCTTTGGGATGGGGTAGGAGTGGTTGTAGCTGTGTTGGCCTCTGGCGGCTTGGTGCTGCGGTGAGTTGTTAGTAATAATAGCAGTCGGCCTTATTTTACCCCCTAGATTTTTATATTTTTAACAGTTTCATGGATAAAAAACCACTCTGATTTTATTTATAAAAACATTGTTACATTTTGTCATACAGCTTGACACTTACACAATGAAATTGTTTTCCACTCGGTTTCGCTTAATTTTCCCACATATGGGATTTTTGGTAGTTTATCCTACTTTAGGCTGTTTATCACAGGTTGAATTTGTCCCCTACAATATTAAATTAAAAAAAAGGTTTTTCGAACTGAAAGGAAGGACAAGATAAAAACATAAAACGAACAGAAATTATCACGTTTATGAGGGGGCTCGTTCCCTCCTCAATACCTTGCTCTTACGCTAAAGTATTTTTAGTAATTTCAAAAGTGTTTTACTCTAATTAAACGACCTTAGTGATTCTGGGGTCATTCTTAAAGAATTGGAAAAAAAATTGAACTTTAGTTTAAAGAGCAAGGTATTGACGTGGGGGCGAACCCCCTCCTGTCGGCTTTTCGTGGTAAAAGAGGGTTGGTGAACAGGGTTACCGGACCAGTGTCGCGGCGTCCGCATGGACATTTAAGATGAAAAGGGGATTCTCCCTCGACGGTGGTTGAAAAAGAATACAATTGAAGCGATAATGACGCGGTCTGAAAACAGGCATATATGCCGCATACCAGGTCGCAGACCGAACGGCAAAACGGGAGGCTGTCAGCATGAAACAAATGGGAACCATTGAACTAAAAACCGGTCTCGCGGAGATGCTAAAGGGTGGCGTGATCATGGATGTCGTCACGCCGGAACAAGCAAAGATTGCCGAGGAAGCAGGGGCCTGTGCGGTCATGGCATTGGAACGCGTGCCCGCCGATATTCGCGTGGAAGGTGGAGTCGCCAGAATGTCGCCGCCGGAATTGGTCTACGCCATTAAGGACAGTGTCAGCATTCCGGTCATGGCGAAATGCAGAATTGGGCATTTTGCGGAAGCACAAATTTTGGAACACATCGGCGTGGATTTCATTGACGAAAGCGAAGTCCTTACCCCTGCCGATGAAGAGAACCATATTTGGAAAAACGATTTCAAAACACCCTTTGTCTGTGGCGCGACCAACCTGGCAGAAGCACTGCGCCGTATTGGGGAAGGTGCCGCCTTGTTAAGGACCAAGGGCGAGGCCGGTACCGGCAATGTCGTTGAAGCAGTACGCCATATGCGCTTGATCAAACGTTCCATTGCGATTCTTCAGGGCTTGGACCGAGAGGCGCTCCTGGCTCAAGCCCAGAAAATGGGCGCCCCGTCTCCCCTCCTCCCCATCCTCGCCCACGAAGGGCACCCTAGCTTTTCACTCGCGTTTCTTTTTTTTTCTTTTTCTTTTTTCAATTTGGTGTTCGCTAGTAGCAAAGAATACATAGAACCATATGGAGGTATTTTTCATTGAAATCGAATTCCCGATTATCCTAAATTTTGTAACACTGAACTGGTTTTGTAAGGTTCCATTTCACCAATTTAAACAGTCAGAATTCTTTTTTACTCTCCTGGGTACTTTGAGAGCATATCCATATCACCAATCCATATCACCAACTTGGACAATCCGTTTTTCATGTCCTGGGTATATTAAGAGCGCATCCATAACACCAATACATATCACCATATTTCCAATCATGAACTAAAAAAATCAGAATTCATTCCCATTGTCCTACGAACTTTAAGACCACAATGGCTTATCAGAACAACTATTGTATACGTAGTTTAAACTAAGTATCGCAGTTTAAATAAAATCCTAGACATGTTAAAAGTATATTTAATTGGATAAGATATTAATGCCAAGGGCCAGTGATATGCAATCAGCTAGCGTCATTGAGCTAAAAACAAACTTCTGCTTGTAATGGATAAATGGGCAAAATGTATAAATGTTTCTCGCTTTAGCCTACTACTACTAATAACTCGATGCAGCACCAGGCTACCTGAGGCCAACACAGCTACGCACACTCCCCCTCTATTCCAATCTATTCAAAGCCTCCCTCTTTACACCCTTCCCAAGAAGTTCTATGTCCATTAAGTCTTTCCTTGCACCATCCTCCCACCCCATTCAGGGACGACCTGTTTTACTGTTTATCCCTAGACGGTTGGTTGACAAGGAAATCTTCGGTAATCTGTATAAAAACCTACATCCCTCCGTTTTGTAAACTAAAACCACATCAAAACTTGCTCATGAGCAAGTTCAAATTATAAGAAACACTGTAATACACAAATTTGAAGATACGCATAAGCAGGAATTTGTCTGAGCCTAAACCTATGGAATTTATCAACGTTCAATAATCTATTTTAAAAGCCTGTTTTGAAGGAGACTAAACCTAGAGAATCTAAGATCTATGAACCCAACATAATATATTTTGAAATGATTGACACGGAAGTGGAGACTAGGGACTGAATTTGAAAAAAATAAGAACGAAAAAAATCCTTAAAATTTGGATATTTGAAAGAAAGGTGGCCCTTGTGTACGCGCCTGGGCCGAAAGGCTAAAGAATCGAATGAAATTTTTTTTTTTGGGTGCGGGGACCTATGTCGATTTCACATTGCCGGTTTTTTTCTTATGCTAAGTGGCTTACGCTACTGAGCTCTACTGATTGCTCTCACAATGATATTTTGCCTATCACACTGAGGAAACTTGCAGGAAGAAACATTTTCAAAAAGAAGCAAATACGTTGTAGCGTAAAATTACCAATTTTCATTAAAGTAGACAAAACTAATCGGATTGCTTCTTTTTGTAAATTTACTCTCCTTGTAGAGGTTCTGTAAAATATTAGTATTATCTTCCTGATCATAATTATCCTAACAGCTTAACCAGATTAGCATTCTCTTAACCGCATTTACCAGAGTATCCAAAAAAACGCAAATCCAAAGAATTTAAACTTTAAATTTGTAATTGTCCTATATTCCCAATTTCCTAGTTTAGTTTAATGCAATAATTTTACCATTTTCATGAAGTTGAAATCCTGGCGTCGTCATCGAAAGGAGGATTGTTGACCATTTTGGCTATAGAGCTTCTATTAAACAAGCCTTTTATACAAAATCAAAGTACAAAGAATTAAAATATTCTTCAAATGGAATAAAATTATTCTTAGGAGGGGTGCCATTTTAAAGAGGGATTCAAACCTAAAGGCTCATAAGAAATAGAAAAATGGAGAAACTTTCCTAAAATACGATGAAAAACAGGATTGATTTGTCATTATGAAGTCTTTTCCATCTCTTATTTGGGTTCTTTACTTTCATCTATACATGTAAAATTGGGTGGCGTGTTGAACTCTTTTCTTTCGAAACTTGTTATATTTTGTGACACTTGTGGTATGACGCCTGCCATATGTGGCGCGACTGGACAAAAGAGAAATATGCCTTGCATGATGGAACATGTGGTGCTCAAAGGAGGGGCTTCTTGGAATACATTTTGGGTTGCCGTGGGACCACTATTAAAAAAAACAAGAATAGAAAAAAAGTCTTAAAAAAAGAGTAGAAAAATCTCGTGAAAATTGCAAGAAACTATTTTCAAAATTCTTATTTCATATGATTTTTGTGAAATTTGGCCATGAGGCCTTATCCTCACGAACATACCAGAATTAATAAACCTGGCCTCTACAGATTTGAATATCAAGTGAAGACACTTGATAACCAATAACAAGTTCTGGTATCAAGGAGCTATGAAATATTACAGCAACTGTAACTTGTGGGTCATAATTGCTGAGAAAACAAGCAACAATGTCTACCGGTTTGGACTCCAACCCTCAGAAGGCGAAAATAAGTCGTATAGGCCCAGCGACACGTTGGTGTTCAGCGTCGAGGCATCCGCCCCGTCGACGATCCCGGTTCGTAGCGCGTTTGGAACCTCGCCGAAATCCATGACAACCGGCTTGGCGCCAAAGGACGCAAAGATTTCGGTTTCCAACCCTGGCGGCGATCTGAATTTCCAATCCTTCAAATCGTCGAAGCCAGCCAGCGGGGCAGTCGAGGAAAGCGATTCATGCCCCTGCAACCAAAAACCGACCAAATGCATGTTTTGCGGATCGTAGAGGTGTTCCTGGACAACTTCGCGGCCGCCCTCGTGGTCGAGCCATGAAAGGAACTGATAGGGCGTGTCGTATCCACCCATGATGTCCCCGGCAAGCTGCCAGCCCGCATCCTTACCGACGTTGCCGGTAATCCCGCCCATATCGCAATCCAGGATGCCCTGGGAGGCAGCACCCATAACCTCGTTCTGGGCAACGACTTCCGACGAATAGTGCATTTGAATTTCCAATGCCCCATCGGACATTGTCTGCACCTCATCGATAAAGCGGCCGATTAGCTTGCCGGGTGTCGATTCCGCACCAAAGTGAGTTTGAATGCGGAGTTTGTGTTCTTGAGCATTTGCCGTACCGGCGAACAGCACCCCGATTGAGGCGAGAACGGCGATGCTTGATGCTCCAATCATCTTCTTTGTCATAGTGGCGTTTCCTCCTGCCTGAACTGCTTGAATTGCCACTGGTCGGCGCGCGGTAACTGCGCTGCGCCAGCCCAAATTCGGTGGACATGGCGATATTGCTTTGCTCTCCGCACGGCGACCGGCAGCGAATTACATCAATACGGTGTCATGATATTTGAGCAAAATTTTGAAAGTTCTGTGTTAAAATGATCCAAGTTCTTTCCTCGATGCCCAAGAAAGTAATTGAAATGAGCTATCGAAGTCAATTGAACATAGAGCAGGCCTTTATTATCGGTTATTTTTTAAGGCTATTAACGCAGCTTCAGTTTTTACCACAGATAATTTTAGCTCTAAAATTTAAATTGTATGTGGTTAAGCTTGAATTCTGCAGCGGATATTCTTATGAAAGCTTCGCGTGTTGTGAATTCAGTCTTTTATGACAGGAAGTTCAGCTTTGTTAGTGACTCTTCTTCCCTTTTTTTAAATGAGAGTCCTCTTTTATAAAACAATGATTTAAAGTGATTGTTTCAATTAATCTTATGCCAAATACTAACTATCTCTAGCCTACTAGTCTGTCCAACATTTTTATAACCAAATTAAGGGGGCCAATGGGGATACAGACTTAGCATACTTATATCAAATTAAAATCACATGCAGAGAAGCAGCTACCATCAACAAAACTAAAATTTTGTTTCTCGTCCATGGAATAGCATAAGCTCCGTAGAGCGTGATGTGTCTGCCACGCGGTATTCAGTCGAAGCTTAGTTGTTTCGATCATGATTCCCAAAAATTCAATGTAATCTGAATGTAATGATTTACACTGTCTTGGGAGAGAAGGAAGAGTATGATTTTGAGCGTGTCGGTGTAGAGAAGAAGGCTTCGTGGATCAAATTAGTCGAAAGGTTTAAAATTGATAGCTTAAATAGGTTGAGGGTCCCTAATGAATCCTTTCTGCTCCTTCTCTACCAACCCGTCAATATAGACAAGTTATACACAAAAACTCCATGGTCAACGTAACCCTCCAGAGCCCGAGGACAAGTGTTATAAGTTATACCCTTGGGTCATATATGGTTTTTATGGAAGGGTGGTCTTATAAACTTTGGAGAATATTCATTTGATTGGAAATTGAATTGAAAGTTCTAGTTCCTATTTGAACACTCGAGAGTGATCAGAGTATCTAACATTTCGAAATAAACCAACGGCACATTTGGTCCAATTTAACACTTCTAGACTGGATGAACCATTCTTTGTGCTTAGCAACGTCTGCAATAAAAATGCTTCTGTCGTTAAACTACTAAAGAAGAAAAGAGTAGTCCCATAGTGCCCGTGAAAAACATTATGACTACAGGGGAATAGATGACAGCAGCGGGGGAGCGATGATTACAGTGGCTATGGCCCCCGTCTGAATGTTTGTCCGATGGCGCCCACAAAAAAAAAATACTACTTGAAGTTCCATTTTTTGTTCAATTTTACATTCGCGGAGAATTTACCAGAGGAGAATTGTTGAGAAGAGGGGTTTTTGGGATAAATTTTCCACGTTGGGAGGGGGAAATTGAAAGCGTGCTAAAATCAAAGTCAATCTTAAGCTTTCTGTATCTCCTGTCTTAGTTGAATCTTTCAAATTAAAAAAATAGGAGAATAATTTAGGTAGACGCTAGAAAAAGCATAGAATGTTGTCAGGGCACCTAGGGAAGGGTGATAATTAGAAAGTGAATTTGCAAGGAACCACATGCCGTTATTATGTAAATCGGAATGATCACGGAAGTTCGCGAGACTTGGGCCTACAGATGCTTCTCCCTGCCCTTTCCCTGTTAGAGCCAATAGACCGGTTGGAAGAGTTGGCGGCGCAGGGTGTCATTAAAGATGTAGCGCCCCGGCATCTGGCCTTTGCCGGGAACCAGGATGAAACCATGTCCTCGATCCAACTGGACAGCGGCCCCGCGGCGGCGCAGCTGCTCATTGACGATGAAGTGGATGTGGTGGTGCTGACCCCGGTGTGACCCTTGTGTACGCGTACGGTCAGTACGATAGCGCATGTGCTTGAAGCAAAAGGTTTGTTGACCTTTACCATCGGCAACGTTCGTCCCCACATAGAAAAAGTAAAACCCCCGCGTGGTCTTGTTTGTGATTTTCCGTTGGGCAGACCCCTCGGTAAGCCTGCTGACACGGCTTTTCAGCACCGTGTGTTAGCAGCCTTGTTTGACATGATGTCTGCAACCAGCGCAACCTTGATGGAGTTTCCCGAGTCCATTTCAGACGAACAGGCCCAGACGCTGGTCTGTGCCATACCCCCACGTCTTGACGAGGGTGAACATCCGGCCGTGGATGAGGCCCGGGCGATAAAAAACGCCTATGACCGGGCGTTGGAACAATTTGGTAACCGCATTGGCGCAGCACGGGAAATTTCCGCGGAACAGGTCCCCGAGGCCATCGCCGCCTTTGTGCGGGTTGCCGATGGCGTGGATTGGCAGGCGGCGGAGATTCCCGGTAATCCCATGCGGGTGGCCCAGGATGTGCGTGGTTACTATCAGACAGCCGCGCTGGCGCTTGCTGAGCACTCTCCGGATGCCTGGGCCGGTGAAAACTGGTTTTATCAGCACACCGAAACCGGTCGGCTGATGTTGCGTATGCGTAGTGTGGTAACAAATCGCAAAGTGGCGAGTTTTTACGCTTCTTATTAAAGTCGATAACTAGAATGATTACGAGGTTGACCGCGATATTGGGGTGGTGGAGCAACGTGTTTAATACCCCGCCTAAGCATGGCATACATAAACCAGTACATGCCAACTTTGTGCAATATTGAATATTTGTGAAAGCCTGTAAGTATAGATTTTCTTCTGGGAGAACTAGTTCTAGAGGTCAACAAATTATCCTTTGAATCCGTATGCTGTAACTTGTACGGCCGAAAATTTACCGGTTGAGTTAATTCACCATGTTCATCAAAAGTGTAAAATGGAATATCGCCAGAAGAAAGAGACATTGGCCGACGACTACCCTGCCGGTGTTTACTCTCTGCGGTATAAACAGACTCAACATCACTAGATCGGCGCACGAGATCAGAGTCACCTTCGTCGAATACTGGACTTACTACCTGCCTATCTCTTATCGAGCTGGAACGATAATAAGTTGGGGTAGATTTTATCTTTAACGGCGAATTATCCGGGCTTTTGGGATGCGTCATTCTATAACAGCATAAATTATGATACTGATGTTTAATTTGCTTAAACAGATAAGCATTAAAAGCAGTAAATAAAGACAAAGATGCTAAATTTGTTGCCAACGCATAAGCATTAAACTTTTTACCAGCTACAAGTGCCGTAGTATAATCATAGGTGTAAATGGGTTTAAATAAACTAAATGCATATAGCTGTGCCCCGGCCAAAAAAATTAAGTTCAGACGGTTATGAAAAATAGCTTTGCGTCCGACAACTTGTTGCTTAAAGGCTTCAGTGTACGGATATTCGCTGAGGGTGCGGCACGCTACTTGCAATCCAATGGTGAGGTGACAGAAAAGCAGTATCTACGACTGATGTGTCCGGTGAACGTCCGCGATGGTGATGTGGATCCGAAGAATCTCGGCGGCAACCGCGTGTCTGCCATGTTCCCGATGGTGCCGGCCTGGCCAATGACCATCGCTGAACGGTATGAACACACGCGCGCTGAATTGACCGAAATTAAAGCGAACGGTGAACCAGAAGTCTTGGATCAGCTGCAAAAACTGCAACCGAACACACCGCCGGTGGCCATGGCGCAAACCCTGAGCGTTGGCACACAGTGGGATCTGACCGCCGCCGCTGCACGTGCACCGCTGCCAATTCTGCCCCATCAAGGCGGACAGCGACCGCAACAACTAGGGTTTAACTTCACGTGCACAAATCTCCCGGGACCAACTTGGACACAGTACATTTGCGGAGTTAAGGTTGAAGCCATACTCGGTACCTTGATGTTGACGGGTAACCTCGGCCTCGGTGTTGGGGTCGGGAGCGTGGACGATAAGTTCAACTTCGGGTTTACGGCAGACCCGAGACTGGTGCCGGAT